>CM061091.1:19705000-20365586 GCA_030770545.1 Macropodus opercularis | reverse complement strand
ACCCTAACCCTAACCCTAACCCTAACCCTAACCCTAACCCTAACCCCTAACCCATAACCCTAACCCTAACCCTAACCCTAACCCTAACCCTAACCCTAACCCTAACCCCTAACCCTAACCCTAACCCTAACCCTAACCCTAACCCTAACCCTAACCTAACCCTAACCCTAACCCTAACCCTAACCCTCCTAACCCTAACCCTAACCCTAACCCTAACCCTAACCCTAACCCTAACCCTAACCCTAACCCTAACCCTAACCCTAACCCTAACCCTAACCCTAACCCTAACCCTAACCCCTAACCCTAACCCTAACCCTAACCCTAACCCTAACCCTAACCCTAACCCTAACCCTAACCCTAACCTAACCCTAACCCTAACCCTAACCCTAACCCTAACCCTAACCCTAACCCTAACCCTAACCCTAACCCTAACCCTAACCCTAACCCTAACCCTAACCCTAACCCTAACCCTAACCCTAACCCTAACCCTAACCCTAACCCTAACCCTAACCCTAACCCTAACCCTAACCCTAACCCTAACCCTAACCCTAACCCTAACCCTAACCCTAACCCTAACCCTAACCCTAACCCTAACCCTAACCCTAACCCTAACCCTAACCCTAACCCTAACCCTAACCCTAACCCTAACCCTAACCCTAACCCTAACCCTAACCCTAACCCTAACCCTAACCCTAACCCTAACCCTAACCCTAACCCTAACCCTAACCCTAACCCTAACCCTAACCCTAACCCTAACCCTAACCCTAACCCTAACCCTAACCCTAACCCTAACCCTAACCCTAACCCTAACCCTAACCCTAACCCTAACCCTAACCCTAACCCTAACCCTAACCCTAACCCTAACCCTAACCCTAACCCTAACCCTAACCCTAACCCTAACCCTAACCCTAACCCTAACCCTAACCCTAACCCTAACCCTAACCCTAACCCTAACCCTAACCCTAACCCTAACCCTAACCCTAACCCTAACCCTAACCCTAACCCTAACCCTAACCCTAACCCTAACCCTAACCCTAACCCTAACCCTAACCCTAACCCTAACCCTAACCCTAACCCTAACCCTAACCCTAACCCTAACCCTAACCCTAACCCTAACCCTAACCCTAACCCTAACCCTAACCCTAACCCTAACCCTAACCCTAACCCTAACCCTAACCCTAACCCTAACCCTAACCCTAACCCTAACCCTAACCCTAACCCTAACCCTAACCCTAACCCTAACCCTAACCCTAACCCTAACCCTAACCCTAACCCTAACCCTAACCCTAACCCTAACCCTAACCCTAACCCTAACCCTAACCCTAACCCTAACCCTAACCCTAACCCTAACCCTAACCCTAACCCTAACCCTAACCCTAACCCTAACCCTAACCCTAACCCTAACCCTAACCCTAACCCTAACCCTAACCCTAACCCTAACCCTAACCCTAACCCTAACCCTAACCCTAACCCTAACCCTAACCCTAACCCTAACCCTAACCCTAACCCTAACCCTAACCCTAACCCTAACCCTAACCCTAACCCTAACCCTAACCCTAACCCTAACCCTAACCCTAACCCTAACCCTAACCCTAACCCTAACCCTAACCCTAACCCTAACCCTAACCCTAACCCTAACCCTAACCCTAACCCTAACCCTAACCCTAACCCTAACCCTAACCCTAACCCTAACCCTAACCCTAACCCTAACCCTAACCCTAACCCTAACCCTAACCCTAACCCTAACCCTAACCCTAACCCTAACCCTAACCCTAACCCTAACCCTAACCCTAACCCTAACCCTAACCCTAACCCTAACCCTAACCCTAACCCTAACCCTAACCCTAACCCTAACCCTAACCCTAACCCTAACCCTAACCCTAACCCTAACCCTAACCCTAACCCTAACCCTAACCCTAACCCTAACCCTAACCCTAACCCTAACCCTAACCCTAACCCTAACCCTAACCCTAACCCTAACCCTAACCCTAACCCTAACCCTAACCCTAACCCTAACCCTAACCCTAACCCTAACCCTAACCCTAACCCTAACCCTAACCCTAACCCTAACCCTAACCCTAACCCTAACCCTAACCCTAACCCTAACCCTAACCCTAACCCTAACCCTAACCCTAACCCTAACCCTAACCCTAACCCTAACCCTAACCCTAACCCTAACCCTAACCCTAACCCTAACCCTAACCCTAACCCTAACCCTAACCCTAACCCTAACCCTAACCCTAACCCTAACCCTAACCCTAACCCTAACCCTAACCCTAACCCTAACCCTAACCCTAACCCTAACCCTAACCCTAACCCTAACCCTAACCCTAACCCTAACCCTAACCCTAACCCTAACCCTAACCCTAACCCTAACCCTAACCCTAACCCTAACCCTAACCCTAACCCTAACCCTAACCCTAACCCTAACCCTAACCCTAACCCTAACCCTAACCCTAACCCTAACCCTAACCCTAACCCTAACCCTAACCCTAACCCTAACCCTAACCCTAACCCTAACCCTAACCCTAACCCTAACCCTAACCCTAACCCTAACCCTAACCCTAACCCTAACCCTAACCCTAACCCTAACCCTAACCCTAACCCTAACCCTAACCCTAACCCTAACCCTAACCCTAACCCTAACCCTAACCCTAACCCTAACCCTAACCCTAACCCTAACCCTAACCCTAACCCTAACCCTAACCCTAACCCTAACCCTAACCCTAACCCTAACCCTAACCCTAACCCTAACCCTAACCCTAACCCTAACCCTAACCCTAACCCTAACCCTAACCCTAACCCTAACCCTAACCCTAACCCTAACCCTAACCCTAACCCTAACCCTAACCCTAACCCTAACCCTAACCCTAACCCTAACCCTAACCCTAACCCTAACCCTAACCCTAACCCTAACCCTAACCCTAACCCTAACCCTAACCCTAACCCTAACCCTAACCCTAACCCTAACCCTAACCCTAACCCTAACCCTAACCCTAACCCTAACCCTAACCCTAACCCTAACCCTAACCCTAACCCTAACCCTAACCCTAACCCTAACCCTAACCCTAACCCTAACCCTAACCCTAACCCTAACCCTAACCCTAACCCTAACCCTAACCCTAACCCTAACCCTAACCCTAACCCTAACCCTAACCCTAACCCTAACCCTAACCCTAACCCTAACCCTAACCCTAACCCTAACCCTAACCCTAACCCTAACCCTAACCCTAACCCTAACCCTAACCCTAACCCTAACCCTAACCCTAACCCTAACCCTAACCCTAACCCTAACCCTAACCCTAACCCTAACCCTAACCCTAACCCTAACCCTAACCCTAACCCTAACCCTAACCCTAACCCTAACCCTAACCCTAACCCTAACCCTAACCCTAACCCTAACCCTAACCCTAACCCTAACCCTAACCCTAACCCTAACCCTAACCCTAACCCTAACCCTAACCCTAACCCTAACCCTAACCCTAACCCTAACCCTAACCCTAACCCTAACCCTAACCCTAACCCTAACCCTAACCCTAACCCTAACCCTAACCCTAACCCTAACCCTAACCCTAACCCTAACCCTAACCCTAACCCTAACCCTAACCCTAACCCTAACCCTAACCCTAACCCTAACCCTAACCCTAACCCTAACCCTAACCCTAACCCTAACCCTAACCCTAACCCTAACCCTAACCCTAACCCTAACCCTAACCCTAACCCTAACCCTAACCCTAACCCTAACCCTAACCCTAACCCTAACCCTAACCCTAACCCTAACCCTAACCCTAACCCTAACCCTAACCCTAACCCTAACCCTAACCCTAACCCTAACCCTAACCCTAACCCTAACCCTAACCCTAACCCTAACCCTAACCCTAACCCTAACCCTAACCCTAACCCTAACCCTAACCCTAACCCTAACCCTAACCCTAACCCTAACCCTAACCCTAACCCTAACCCTAACCCTAACCCTAACCCTAACCCTAACCCTAACCCTAACCCTAACCCTAACCCTAACCCTAACCCTAACCCTAACCCTAACCCTAACCCTAACCCTAACCCTAACCCTAACCCTAACCCTAACCCTAACCCTAACCCTAACCCTAACCCTAACCCTAACCCTAACCCTAACCCTAACCCTAACCCTAACCCTAACCCTAACCCTAACCCTAACCCTAACCCTAACCCTAACCCTAACCCTAACCCTAACCCTAACCCTAACCCTAACCCTAACCCTAACCCTAACCCTAACCCTAACCCTAACCCTAACCCTAACCCTAACCCTAACCCTAACCCTAACCCTAACCCTAACCCTAACCCTAACCCTAACCCTAACCCTAACCCTAACCCTAACCCTAACCCTAACCCTAACCCTAACCCTAACCCTAACCCTAACCCTAACCCTAACCCTAACCCTAACCCTAACCCTAACCCTAACCCTAACCCTAACCCTAACCCTAACCCTAACCCTAACCCTAACCCTAACCCTAACCCTAACCCTAACCCTAACCCTAACCCTAACCCTAACCCTAACCCTAACCCTAACCCTAACCCTAACCCTAACCCTAACCCTAACCCTAACCCTAACCCTAACCCTAACCCTAACCCTAACCCTAACCCTAACCCTAACCCTAACCCTAACCCTAACCCTAACCCTAACCCTAACCCTAACCCTAACCCTAACCCTAACCCTAACCCTAACCCTAACCCTAACCCTAACCCTAACCCTAACCCTAACCCTAACCCTAACCCTAACCCTAACCCTAACCCTAACCCTAACCCTAACCCTAACCCTAACCCTAACCCTAACCCTAACCCTAACCCTAACCCTAACCCTAACCCTAACCCTAACCCTAACCCTAACCCTAACCCTAACCCTAACCCTAACCCTAACCCTAACCCTAACCCTAACCCTAACCCTAACCCTAACCCTAACCCTAACCCTAACCCTAACCCTAACCCTAACCCTAACCCTAACCCTAACCCTAACCCTAACCCTAACCCTAACCCTAACCCTAACCCTAACCCTAACCCTAACCCTAACCCTAACCCTAACCCTAACCCTAACCCTAACCCTAACCCTAACCCTAACCCTAACCCTAACCCTAACCCTAACCCTAACCCTAACCCTAACCCTAACCCTAACCCTAACCCTAACCCTAACCCTAACCCTAACCCTAACCCTAACCCTAACCCTAACCCTAACCCTAACCCTAACCCTAACCCTAACCCTAACCCTAACCCTAACCCTAACCCTAACCCTAACCCTAACCCTAACCCTAACCCTAACCCTAACCCTAACCCTAACCCTAACCCTAACCCTAACCCTAACCCTAACCCTAACCCTAACCCTAACCCTAACCCTAACCCTAACCCTAACCCTAACCCTAACCCTAACCCTAACCCTAACCCTAACCCTAACCCTAACCCTAACCCTAACCCTAACCCTAACCCTAACCCTAACCCTAACCCTAACCCTAACCCTAACCCTAACCCTAACCCTAACCCTAACCCTAACCCTAACCCTAACCCTAACCCTAACCCTAACCCTAACCCTAACCCTAACCCTAACCCTAACCCTAACCCTAACCCTAACCCTAACCCTAACCCTAACCCTAACCCTAACCCTAACCCTAACCCTAACCCTAACCCTAACCCTAACCCTAACCCTAACCCTAACCCTAACCCTAACCCTAACCCTAACCCTAACCCTAACCCTAACCCTAACCCTAACCCTAACCCTAACCCTAACCCTAACCCTAACCCTAACCCTAACCCTAACCCTAACCCTAACCCTAACCCTAACCCTAACCCTAACCCTAACCCTAACCCTAACCCTAACCCTAACCCTAACCCTAACCCTAACCCTAACCCTAACCCTAACCCTAACCCTAACCCTAACCCTAACCCTAACCCTAACCCTAACCCTAACCCTAACCCTAACCCTAACCCTAACCCTAACCCTAACCCTAACCCTAACCCTAACCCTAACCCTAACCCTAACCCTAACCCTAACCCTAACCCTAACCCTAACCCTAACCCTAACCCTAACCCTAACCCTAACCCTAACCCTAACCCTAACCCTAACCCTAACCCTAACCCTAACCCTAACCCTAACCCTAACCCTAACCCTAACCCTAACCCTAACCCTAACCCTAACCCTAACCCTAACCCTAACCCTAACCCTAACCCTAACCCTAACCCTAACCCTAACCCTAACCCTAACCCTAACCCTAACCCTAACCCTAACCCTAACCCTAACCCTAACCCTAACCCTAACCCTAACCCTAACCCTAACCCTAACCCTAACCCTAACCCTAACCCTAACCCTAACCCTAACCCTAACCCTAACCCTAACCCTAACCCTAACCCTAACCCTAACCCTAACCCTAACCCTAACCCTAACCCTAACCCTAACCCTAACCCTAACCCTAACCCTAACCCTAACCCTAACCCTAACCCTAACCCTAACCCTAACCCTAACCCTAACCCTAACCCTAACCCTAACCCTAACCCTAACCCTAACCCTAACCCTAACCCTAACCCTAACCCTAACCCTAACCCTAACCCTAACCCTAACCCTAACCCTAACCCTAACCCTAACCCTAACCCTAACCCTAACCCTAACCCTAACCCTAACCCTAACCCTAACCCTAACCCTAACCCTAACCCTAACCCTAACCCTAACCCTAACCCTAACCCTAACCCTAACCCTAACCCTAACCCTAACCCTAACCCTAACCCTAACCCTAACCCTAACCCTAACCCTAACCCTAACCCTAACCCTAACCCTAACCCTAACCCTAACCCTAACCCTAACCCTAACCCTAACCCTAACCCTAACCCTAACCCTAACCCTAACCCTAACCCTAACCCTAACCCTAACCCTAACCCTAACCCTAACCCTAACCCTAACCCTAACCCTAACCCTAACCCTAACCCTAACCCTAACCCTAACCCTAACCCTAACCCTAACCCTAACCCTAACCCTAACCCTAACCCTAACCCTAACCCTAACCCTAACCCTAACCCTAACCCTAACCCTAACCCTAACCCTAACCCTAACCCTAACCCTAACCCTAACCCTAACCCTAACCCTAACCCTAACCCTAACCCTAACCCTAACCCTAACCCTAACCCTAACCCTAACCCTAACCCTAACCCTAACCCTAACCCTAACCCTAACCCTAACCCTAACCCTAACCCTAACCCTAACCCTAACCCTAACCCTAACCCTAACCCTAACCCTAACCCTAACCCTAACCCTAACCCTAACCCTAACCCTAACCCTAACCCTAACCCTAACCCTAACCCTAACCCTAACCCTAACCCTAACCCTAACCCTAACCCTAACCCTAACCCTAACCCTAACCCTAACCCTAACCCTAACCCTAACCCTAACCCTAACCCTAACCCTAACCCTAACCCTAACCCTAACCCTAACCCTAACCCTAACCCTAACCCTAACCCTAACCCTAACCCTAACCCTAACCCTAACCCTAACCCTAACCCTAACCCTAACCCTAACCCTAACCCTAACCCTAACCCTAACCCTAACCCTAACCCTAACCCTAACCCTAACCCTAACCCTAACCCTAACCCTAACCCTAACCCTAACCCTAACCCTAACCCTAACCCTAACCCTAACCCTAACCCTAACCCTAACCCTAACCCTAACCCTAACCCTAACCCTAACCCTAACCCTAACCCTAACCCTAACCCTAACCCTAACCCTAACCCTAACCCTAACCCTAACCCTAACCCTAACCCTAACCCTAACCCTAACCCTAACCCTAACCCTAACCCTAACCCTAACCCTAACCCTAACCCTAACCCTAACCCTAACCCTAACCCTAACCCTAACCCTAACCCTAACCCTAACCCTAACCCTAACCCCCTAACCCTAACCCCCTAACCCTACGCCCGATGAACCTAAGGTACACTACTGATGATATGTCCTCACTATTTAGTTCAAAATAACTTAGACCAAACTGTCTAAACCCTAACATGGGACTTATACTAAATCTAACAAGTAGACATCAATGCCTAAACCCAACCTGGCACATTAGCAACAACTTAACCTCAACCTTGGCTTCCTACTAACCCTAACCATAGGGCCCTCATGCCTAAACCTAACCGTCAGTCCCCAAACTAGGACTATAACGACTCATTTAACCCTTATCCCTCACCTGGGCATTCCCCTAAACCTAACCGTGGGATCCCTGTGCCTAAACCTAACGATTGAAATCCCAAACGGAGAACTTGAAAATGTCTCTAAGACCGAAAGCAATCAAACTAGGAGGAACAAATCCAAAAAAATGGCAAAGCTCACCCTTTGCAGCTGTCTCACGGCCTCCTGGGGGCTGCAGAGGACGCTTTGACCATATAAAGGAATCTGCAAAACACAAGAGTAACTCAAGTATCGAGGAACATGAGTGACAAGCGTCGGCCCGTGCCTTGCCCTTGGCTCTCCACACCAAACTGCTCTACTCTAAAGGACTAGAGTGGGGGGAGTCATTGAGAAAAAACTCATACACCTAACCCTAACCATAGGGCCCTCATGCCTAAACCTAACCGTCAGTCCCCAAACTAGGACTATAACGACTCATTTAACCCTTATCCCTCACCTGGGCATTCCCCTAAACCTAACCGTGGGATCCCTGTGCCGAAACCTAACGATTGAAATCCCAAACGGAGAACTTGAAAATGTCTCTAAGACCAAAAGCAATCAAACTAGGAGGAACAAATCCAAAAAAAATGGCAAAGCTCACCCTTTGCAGCTGTCTCACGGCCTCCTGGGGGCTGCAGAGGACGCTTTGACCATATAAAGGAATCTGCAAAACACAAGAGTAACTCAAGTATCGAGGAACATGAGTGACAAGCGTCGGCCCGTGCCTTGCCCTTGGCTCTCCACACCAAACTGCTCTACTCTAAAGGACTAGAGTGGGGGGAGTCATTGAGAAAAAACTCATACACCTAACCCTAACCCCTAACCCTAACCCTAACCCATTCTCACATTCAACCTCTTCTGAATTATAGTTTCTGATGTTCCAAGTATGAAAAAAATCTTGCAGTACGACTTAAGCAGAAAATACTTTAAGCTCATGTTCTAACACGTGGATGGAAACTTGTTGGAACCGTTCAAGAATGTTGTTGCATAATTAACAGTAATTCTGTAAACTAAAATTGCTTCCTAATTTCATAATAACTTTGATAAAGCTTCCAGTAAAAATCTATGCACAGTTAAACAACATTCAAAATATTGGCTGGGTATTTAATACTGTAGTGACCCATGGGTTAGTATAGAGCTGGTGCAATCAGCACAGGAGAACTGTGGGTAATGGGCCATGTAAATAGTTCTGTGTGTGTGGATGGTGTAATATGTATTGTTTGTGTAGAATTAGTGTTATTAGGTTTGTTTACATGTAGTTCTTGTTGTGTAGGGTGTATTTTGGCCGGCACCGTGGGGGAAGACACTTGGGGTCGTGCGGTGTATGGGACACATGTGTTCTCTCATCTGCCTGCCATTTTGAACAAGTTGGCTCTATATTAGCATGCTAGCACCAAAGCTAGCCGTTAGCTTAGCAGCTAAAGTTAGCTAGGGCTAGCTTCCGCTCCGCAGCCCATTGTTACAATACAAAGTATTGTTCAATCCAGTGTTATTTATATAGCATCAATTCACAACAACAGTTATCTGAAGACACTTTACAGTGAGGTCCAAGACCTGACATAACTACACCCAATAGATCCCACATAGAGCAGCTTGGGAGCCAATCAGTAACTTCTACATTTTAATAGTAACAGTGGAAAAACTCATAGCAGCGTTTGCTCCTATCTATATTCAAAGCTAATGTCAATCTGACCTGCAACCCAAAAGTGCATGTGTGTGGGAACACCGATCAGCGGCTCCTCAGAATAGCAGTGTTTCCTTCCAAATACCAACAAGACTCCTGGAAAGTAACTCAGTATCGGGGAACAAGAGGGACAAGCGACGGCCGTGTCTCACCCTTGGCTCTAGACACCAAACCGCCTAGTGGAGAAGACGAAGGGCGGGGGGAGTCACTGAGACAAAAATAATTCCCTGTTGTGGTTAAAGTTCATAATTTGATTATGAACTTTTAGGACTTTTGAGAACCTTTGGGCTCGCTTGCACCTGATGACTCTCGCCTTTTTGTCTGCCTTGTTAAAAATTGCAGAATAAACCTGTAGAACAACAAGCCTGATCAGCTCTGGTTAGTTATTTAAAGAACAGAAGGCATCACATTCCAAGGGTTACACCATCACACCCAAAATTTAAGAGAAACCCATACAACCAAGGTGTTACACCTTCGATATCCTTCAAAAGCATTAAAATGTCACTATATTTAACAATTCTTTTATATACACCTGCATAAACAAACGTGTCATAAATTCCTCATGTCAAGGGATTTAAAACATGCAACCTTTCTTGGCTATCACACATGACGTTTCACTTGGGAGGAGACTGCCATGACCTAAGAAAACAACAGAACAACAGCAGACGCATCTGAAAGAGCTGAAACTGTTTGACGCGTGTTACCTCAGAGGCTACTATGGCCAGGAGATCTGCTCGTAAGTAAATTACGTACTTACTTCATAATATCTATAATTCACCTTTAGAAAAGCTGCAGTTACGTTGAAGACAGAATTCACATATATAATGTTGCTGTTACTTTTTACACTTGCTTTTTTAGGGTTTTACTTTACTCCTTTTTTCGTCATCAGAAAAATGTTTATTGCCTGGTACAGTAGAGAATCCTTGACTTGGTGTCAGGTGCAAATATGACATGAAAACTATAAACCTAAAATAAACACTAAACTACAACAGTAAACACTATGTATAAGGTTACTGTATGGTCTTGTGACTCATATCATAAAACAGAGGCGATGGAGAGAAATTTCCTAAGAAATATGACATCATTTTTGGTGAAAGACATATGTTCACTTTACAACTGCCAGAATCACATTTTCCTTAATTCTTATATTTCATTGCAAAAACAAAACCCCTGAAAGTTAAATAACAAAATATGGGAAAAATGATCTCAATGACAGGCAGGTAGAGCTACAGTAAACATGTTTCTTGGCACAGCTTTGCATTTCCTTACCGACTGCTGGTCAGGGGAGTTCCAGCGACAAAAAGCCAGTTCATCAAGTTTGACTGAATAACTTCACACACTTGTGACTTCATAGACTTTTGTGGTTACATTGCTTAAGCTCAGATTTCAGTGATTACATAAAACTGTCCCAAACACTTGGCCGTTAATGAAAAGTATTGTTTAACTGTACTGAACAAGAGAAACTCTCAGTTCATCAGACCTAAGCATTTTCAATTAACCCAAATGGATGAAGCATTCTGAGGTTTCGGTAAACCCACAGAAAATACACTTTGCTCCAGAAGGTCAAGAAACTCTCATAGATAACACAAGTCACTCAGGAGTCACTGTCTTGTCATCAATAAATAGTGGTGTTGCACATTGCAGGTAGGTATGATCACGGTTAATAGCAATGACAGCTACTTTCTGTTATAACAGTGAAAAGAATGTTAGCACCACATGATGTGATTCAACAAGACCTGTTGTGGCAGTGTTCACATGCACACCAACAACACTTTGATTTGCTGGTGGTCAAGATAGTGGACACCACTCGAAGGCAAGTGTGCATTATAACGTATGTTCTCTGTAGGTTTGTACTGCAGGACCACTGCCTGGGAAATAAGCAGAATCTCTAAAACAAGACATACGTAGCACAACCATCTAATTGTAAACAGTCAGACAGTTGATATGTAACATTCGCATTAAAACTATAAGAACTTTTTTAATTGTGATACATACTTATGCTTTCTCAAATAAAAATAGTCGGTTCATCACAACCTAACTTAAAATGAATATGATATAATGCAGCTATGCCTGGTACAATCACTTCATCAACTACTGCTCCAGAAAGCAATGAAACATTCAGTTTGTCCAATGTAGTCAGCAGAAAAGTCCCTAAGACTTAAATTCTCCACCAGAATGACTCCACTTCTCCTTCAAGAATTTAAACTCAATGTTACCTCAACTTTCCAAAGTGGATGGAAAAAGCAGAAATAGCCTCCAGACATGAAACTGCTTTGGTAGCCACAAAAAGCATGGTTTAGAAAACAGGTTAGGGTAGTTATGCCTATGAGAAGATGCACAAACAATGTGAAACCTGGACAGACCTCAGGCAGGTTCAGCAGAGGAAGCCCAGGTGTGAAGCACTGAGCTGGGAAACAATCAACACAGCAGAAAGCAGTGGAGGTGGTAGAAAGGGAGACACAATCACAGAAGGGAAATATTACATGAATTAAAAAAAGCTGTTTTTTCTAATCATTTTTTTTTAAGAAAAGATAAACTTACATAACTTACAACTTGTAGCAACCACAGGCTTGGAATGTTAGGATGGATGAAGTGGAATTAAAGACATTTATTGAAACTAATGTTAAACATTACTTCCTGTTATATAACTAAGAAAACTCTTGGCAGTAAATGCACCATTGTTCAATACACTACATGACCCCAAGTCTACTCGATGTGGTGGTATTAAAACAAAAAACAAGTCAGTAGAGCATTTTGTAATGTTTTAGTGAAGTCCGGGGACAAAACCATGAGAGTCACTCGTGGTGAGAAGCAACTACTTACAATTAAACACATTTCACAAGTTGAGCTACTATAAACAACATAAAACATTTTTATACCCAAATCACATGAAACAAATGAACTAGACAGATAATTACATTTTCAATCTTTGATTGACTCCCATGATGCAGGTTCACCAAATAGAAGCATGGCAACGGTGGGCTGCTACAATAGATCACTTCACAGGCTGCTACCTCAATAACTGAAGAGATATTTTACAGTCCTCTTTGTGTGACCTTAGAATATGAGCAATGGCTTGGACATCACTTACAAAATAGATAATAAATGGTCTGGACATGATTATTTAACCCTGACACCTGATCAACATCAGTATATTTCTAATTTACCGAATGACTTCTGGACTTATTCCAACATTCTCACCTTCAACCTCCTCTGAATTATAGTTGCTGATGTTCCAAGTATGAAAAAAATCTCGCAGTACGACTTAAGCAGAAAATACTTTCAGCTCATGTTCTAACACGTGGATGGAAACTTGTTGGAACCATTCAAGAATGTTGTTGCATAATTAACAGTAATTCTGTAAACTAAAATTGCTTCCTAATTTTTTTTCATAAAGCTTCCAGTAAAAATCTATGCACAGTTAAACAACATTCAAAATATTGGCTGGGTATTTAATACAAGGTATTGTTCAATTCAATGTTATTTATGTAGCATCAATTCACAACAGCTGTTATCTCAAGACACGGTTTAAGACCTGACACAACTAGACCCAACAGATCCACACAGAGCAGCTTTGAATCGGAGCCAATCATTAAATTGTACATTTTAATAGCAACAGTAGAGGAAAAACTCTGTAGAGGAAGAAACCGCCAGCAGACAATTTGGGCGAAAATCTGACTTGAGCAGTCACAAAAACTGTGAACATTCAGTGCAGAACTCTGAATATGGACCAGGAGGACGGTAGACGATGAGAACACAACTGGTTTCTGGGTTTTCCAGTCTGAGTGAGAAAGGCTCAGAGTGAGGCTCTAATGAATTATAGCTGACAAACTCTATGCGTTACCCTGGGATGTACAACTCAAGAGGATGTCGAGGACAATAAGGAACAGAATAGATGTGGTAAGTCCCTAAACAATTTATCTTCTATGATGACAGATATTGTTTATACTTATACATATAAAAACATATACTGTACATTTGAAAAACAAACTACTCCCAAAAAAACTCTCCATATACAAACCTACAGTACATTACTTGGGGATTGTTGAGTTTTATTTGACCTGTATCAAGTCCAGGACTTCAGAATCCAACCAAAGTCTTAATTTCAGACCCGTGTCTGTAACCAGACCTCACACTGGAGCATTGACGTAACTTTCAGAAACCTCTCACTGGTCTTTCGTGTTTTCTGACTGAGACTATCAAACTAGTAAGATTTATCTGTAATGCACAAACACATGATATATACAAATGTTAATGTCTAGAAAACTATACCCACTCAAAATGAAAGCCATCATCGATGTATCTATAGCATCATCATGCAATCATCATCCTTGTTATTCTTTAGTTTAATCCAGAATGACCTATGAATTAAATTCCAACCTTTTCCAGTCTTTTCAAGTGAAATTAAGACGAAAACATATGTCAACAGACATTTTAGTGCGAGACTTTTACAAAAACCAAACCTTTGTGAAATGTTTGACTGAGGAAGTGTTTTTTTTCTGGATGTAGCCAAACAAGCTTAAGAAACACAAAAAACCACTGCCATTGCCACTCACAGCTTCTGATGAATGAAGACAAAATATATGGGGAAGAAGGAATAGTTGGAAAAGAAGTGAACCAATGGTGAATTTGAGGGTATTTTGACTAATTATGTTTTTTAGGTAAACCCTACAGGAAATACTTTACATTGTAAGAACAGTACATATAATTCCCCTGATGATCTACATATAATAACATCAAGGATCAAGGATTGACAGGTTTCTATAACTGTGTACTCTAGTTGCTATATAATATGGTGAACAACTGAGGATGATTTCAACAACAACAACAACAACAACAACAACAGACTCAGGATGGTTGGACCAGCAGCTGAACACTGAGACACACGACTCTGAGTCTGACGATACCTGGAGATGAGAATAGAGAGAAACACAACTAGGAGAGAACAGAGACAAAGTTAGTCACATGTGGACATGGAGGCATGTTAGTGGATGGAATAGATAGAAAACCAGAGGAGCTCAGTGAATGAAGGAGGTTCCAGCATCTAAGCCTGTAGCAGCTTTTCAGATTGACCTGAACCTCTTCCTCCTCCTATGCTGTTCTGTGATAACACTGTTTCAATTAGGAACTGGTTGCCAAAAAAAACGTGTTAAACTTGTAAACACACTGAAAACTGTTGGTTACAATACATCAGCCCATTGAAACGTATGCTTCCTCTTAGAAAGCTGATGTTTTCCCTCAAGACCAAGACTTAAGAAAAGATGGGCAGAAAAACAGAGGGACACAGGTGGTTTGATGCAGATTCAATAATAACCCGCTTTAGTCAAAGTACAGCCCAACTTTACAAAGCAAATGTCAAAAGACATCGTCGCAGATCTAGAAAAACAAACAAAAGCTGCCATAAAAAGCTGCATTTATCTGTATATTGTGCTCATGTACACCGTTCTCAACTTATTGACTCATTGCTGGCTGATTATGTTACTGCACGTGTGCATGTTTCACGTTCTTGACTGAGTCTTGTAACAGATTTGTATGGTGTGTGATCATTTATTTGTGTGCAGTGTGATATAGCCAGAACAAGAAAACTGATTATAAATTGTTCAATCGATCATAAAACCAGTCACTTTGATGATTACTGCAATGTCTGCTTCCATCACGATCAGTTCTTCTATCGGGTTCTATTATCAATGCATAATAAAAAAACTCGCAGGTAAATATGTGAGCTTACCGTCAACACTGTCCTCAATTAAACGAACAGGCTGTGATTAAGTAATAGATAAGAGTATTGTACATTTACTTGATGAAGATGAGAGAGTTTATGCCAAAACACTGCTGCTTCAAACTTAGAAGTATTTTAGTTTCTAAATCGTTTCGTCCGCATTTCTAATGTGATTTTACTTATATACTATACTTTGTATCATTAATGTTATTTCAAACATACCCAGGACTGAGAGGTCCTACAGTCTGACCTGTAATTATTTATTAATAATTAAATTTTCTTTTTACTAACGTGACTATTGTCCTAATTCTCTAACAGAGGATGGGGAGGAACACCTCAGGATTGTACTTGTTGGGAAAACTGGAGTTGGAAAGAGTGCTACAGGAAACACTATCCTAGGGAAGAAAGCGTTTCAGTCTAAGATGTCTTCTTCATCGATGACAGCGATCTGTCAGAAGGAAGCTGCTGAATGTGGTGGTCAAACATTGGCTGTGGTTGATACTCCAGGTCTGTTTGACACCAGTAAAACCCAAGAGGAGGTCAAACTAGAAATCGCTAAATGCATTTCCTACACCTCTCCTGGTCCTCATGTGTTCCTGGTTGTTCTTCAGCCAGGCCGATTCACAAAGGAAGAGCAAGAAACAGTCACCATCATTCAGAAGATTTTTGGAGAACAGGCAGTACTTTACACGATGGTCGTGTTCACACATGGGGACGACGTAAAGGAGGAAGGAGTCTGCATGAATGCCCTGATCAATCAGAATAAAGACCTACAGAATGTCATCAAGCAGTGCAAAGGAGGATATCACGTTTTGGACAACAGAGACAAGGACAAATCTCAGGTCTATGACCTGCTGAAGAAAATAAACACGATGGTTATAAAAAATGGAGGAAAGTGCTTCAGCAACGACATGATCCAATATGCTGAGATGGCCATCAGAGAAGAAACTGAGCGTCTTATGAAAGAAGATCCAACATTGGATTTGAAAAAAGCAAGAAAGAAAGCAGAGGGAAAGAATCCATTTACTCAAGCAGTCCAGCAAGGAGCTGCCATTGGAGCGGTAGCTGGATTTTTGGGGGGTCCCTTGGGAAGTGCGGTGGGAGCTGCAGTGGGAGCTATAGTGGGAGCTATAGCTGGCTCTACGAAAACCAAGACGTCATGCTCTACGCAGTGATCTTTGAAAACATTTAGTGGTTAAACGCTAAAGCGCTAAAATGTGTAATTCTTGCGTGATTGCACTTATTTTCTTACTTTTCCATATGGTGTATATTTACTAATAGGTGGGTTTATGATCGTTATTACACATTAGGAGCAATGTAAGTTTGATTATTACCTTTAAATACTCTCACAACAGACCGTTACTCTACATAGAAATTAGTATTATTGTGAAGCACATAGAGAAACCCAGACACACTGCAGTGACTTATCATATGTAACAATAACGTATCATAGATAATAATCTACAAATAAAATATAAGGATCATTTACAATAATGGCTGTTGTGGAGTCAGAGAAGCTTTTGGAAAGAAGAAAGTACTTAGAACAGTGGATTAAACAGCTTGAATGTTTTACGGCGTTTCGCAGCAGTGCCACTTTGTTTGACACATCATATACAATGTATCTAGTTTTCAGATGTCAATAAATTAAATGTTACATGAACATTTGTATCAAGGCCTTTATTTTTGCAACATATTTTTCCACAATTATTATTTCTTGTCAAGGTGAGTGGTGTTGTGTTCATGTGTAATGCATAACATTGCTTTTCACAGACTGTTCCGGTCCTAATAACCTATGTTATTTTCAGGTTATGAAATCCGGCCTGACTTGACAGTGGTTCTGGTGGGTCAGGAGCGAACAGGCAAGAGTTCAGCAGGAAACACCATCCTGGGAAAGAAGCTGTTTAACTGCAAGTTAAGCGCCAGACCTGTGACGCTGAAAAGTGAGAAAATGGAAAGTTACGTTATGGGTCTCAGAGTTTCTGTGGTGGACACACCTGGACTGTTCAGCACCCAGCTTTCTCAACAGAAAGTTAGGTCACAGCTGATACGAGCTGTAGACCTGAGCTACCCGGGTCCTCACGTCTTCCTTCTCACAATCCAGCTTGGCAGATTTACCGAACAAGAAGAAAAAGGGCCAGAGACTCTTCAGAAGATGTTGAGCGGTGGTATCTGTGAATACACCATGGTCCTTTTCACCTATGGAGATCGAGTGGAAGACACCGACATGGATCAGTTCATCAGCGAGGACCAGAACCTGCAGGAGCTGCTGAATAAATGTAGTGGGATGTGGCATGTGTTCAATAACAAAGACATGGGAAACAGAGATCAGGTCAGAGAGCTGTTTGACAAAATCGACTCCCTGTCAAAGGGAAGATCCTCATTTTATGAGAGATCCTTTCCGGGGCAGTCTTTATTCAGTGCAGTGACTGAACCTTTGAAACTGATTTTCACTGGTAAGTCAGCAGCCAAACCACCTGTGATACCGACATACGTGGAGAGAAAGACAAACAGAGCGAGTGAGACCAAAGCAGAGTGGGAAACAATACTGAAGAGTAAGACTGTAGAGAGGGAAAGAGAAGCAGAGAGTCAGATAAAAGAAGACAGTGAAACAAAAGAAGAGAATGAGACAAATGTAGAGAGAGAAACAGAGAGTGAGTCAAAAAAAGACAGTGAAACAAAAGTGGAGAGTGATGCAAAAGAAGAGAATGAGGCAAAACTGGAGAATGATGCAAAAGAAGAGAATGAGGCAAAAGAAGAGAATGAGGCAAAACTGGAGAATGATGCAAAAGAAGAGAATGAGGCAAACGTGGACAATGGGGCGAATGTAGACAGAGACAGAGAAACAGAGAATCAGACAAAAGAAGACAAAACTAAAGTGGAGAGTGAGACAAACACAGAGGGAGACAGGAAAACAGAGAGTGACACAAAAGAAGACACTGAGGCAAAAGTGGAAAGTGAGACTAAAGAAGAGAATGAGACAGATGTGGGGAGTGAGATGAAAGTGGATACAAATAGAAAAGTTGCAAGTGAGACTAAATTAAACCAAGAGGGTGAAGTGGTTAAGAGGAAGAAACACAGGGGGAAAGTAACGGATGGAGGAAAAGAAAAGAACGTTAGGAAAAACTCATCAGTAAAAAGAAAGTAAAGAGGAGGGTGCTGTTAAAAAGAAGAAGAAGGAAAGATGAGAGAAGATATATATAAAAGATATTGTATCTGTTTGTGTATGATGTGTTTATGGTTATGATATGTGATATGTTATGATCTGGCAGAACCTAGTATGGACTGATAACCTCTGTTCACTGGTGTCGTACTGTTGTTCACACAAATAAAGCAATTTTTAACCTTTTGTTCTCTGGGTTTCAGTAGCACACTGGCAATTTTAGGGTTAAGGGTTATCTTTTCAAAGAGTCGCTGGTTCAAACTATGAGCAGGGAGACACAGTCGTCCAGCCTGGAGGAACTAATGCAGGGATTCATGTTTCAGCATCACTCTGTGACAGGATGCTCCTCATTTTAGCAACATTCCTCAGGTGGAAGTAGGAGGTTTAGAGATTCTATAATGTAGGATGTAAAGGAGAGAACTGGGTCAGAGATGACGCCAAGGTTCCTACAGTAGAACCTGAAGCTAACGTTGTGTCATCCAGAGAAACAACCTGGTTCAATAATGAGTCTCTGTGGTTTTTATCAATTATAATAACCTGAGTTTGATCTGAATTCAGTTGTAGAAAGTTATGGGACATCCAGGATCTATATCATTTAAACAAGTTTGACTAATTGGTTTGTTTCCTTTGGTTTCATAGACAAATATAATTGAGTATAATATAATATTAATAATACTGATAATAATATTACCAAGAGGAGACATATATAGACTGAAAAGTATTGGACAAAGCTAATTCTTGTGCGGATGGAAGATTGATCATAAACATGAACAAACTGGAATCTGTTCAACAGATGAGACTTAAACCATCCAGTGCTTTGCCTTTAATCCAACTATGTTCCAGTCTCTGTAGTAGAATCTTGTGATCTATCGTATCAAATGCTGAACTAAGATCTAACAGGACAAGGACAGAAACTAGACCATTGTCTGAAGCTGTGAGAAGATCATTAGTGACTCTAATCAGAGCTGGTTCTGTCTGTGATGGAAATATTCATCCAGGTTATTTCTACGCAGGTGGTCTCATAGTTGTTTAGCTACGGTTTTTTTCAGAACTTTAGAAATAAAGGGCAGATTAGATGTTGGCCTATAGTTTAGTTCTCTAGGGTCAGAGTAGGTTTATTCAGTAAAGGTTTGACCACAGCAACATTAAAGCCTGTGGTACGTAGCCTGTTAGCAGTTAAATCAAACCAACCAGGATTTGATTTTACAAGCAGGGCGACCGGGGCCTTTCTGTGTGAAGTTTGCATGTCCCAGTCCAGACGTGCAGTTAGGCTAAGTGAAAACTCTAAATTGCCCGTAGGTGTGAATGTGTGCGTGACTGGTTGTATGTGTGTGTATATCTATGTGTGTGGCCCTGCGGCGGACTGGCGACCCGTCCCGGGGGAACCTGCCTCCCATAGACAGCTGGTGCAGGCTGCAGCACAGCGACCCCTATGGGGAAGAAGCGATAGAAGATGAATGATGGTTAACAAGCTGTCATATTGGCTTTAGTTTTATTCCCATCACACATTAGTGGTATATGACCTGAAAATGACCTTCACCCACACTTTAAGAGTTTAACATTAAATGTCAGGGCATCCAGCCCAGTGCACCACGACACATATCAGATCAGCTCTGAACATACAATTAATGATTGTTCATGGCTTCAGGGATGGTTTGAACATCAAGGCATCCGCAGCTTCACCCAACCTGCCGAGTCAATAGACCCACTGTGCCAACACGGTTGTTTCCACATTCAGACACCACAGATCAGAGTTTGCTCATTTTGAGAACTTCAAGTTGGGAAACGAGAAAAACCGCATGATGTTTTTATCCAGCACACGTCTTTACTAATCTTCACTGATCGTGCAACACGATGAGGGTTAGAATTAGGAGTTAGCCGGATGTTCATGGTGTGGATGAATTCCTCTTTTTCTCTAAAACAAAATTCAAAAAAAGGATAGAGAGTCATTTTCTGATTTGCCCTATGTTTTCCATCACACACCAGAGGCCTGAACTCAGGTAACTAGCAGAGTTACTAAGTCAGTGATGTCTTCAGAGTTAACCCTTAAAGTTTGT
The DNA here is from genome assembly GCA_030770545.1 of Macropodus opercularis. Classification (NCBI taxonomy): domain Eukaryota; kingdom Metazoa; phylum Chordata; class Actinopteri; order Anabantiformes; family Osphronemidae; genus Macropodus; species Macropodus opercularis. The sequence goes on along the minus strand of CM061091.1, from coordinate 20,344,793 downwards.
GAGCATCCCTGCAGCAAACTACAGTGTTACCTAAAACTAGGCATCCTTTAAACAACTGGGGCAGTAAAAGGTTATTCAACTATTGTGAACATTGTTTAACATAGTTGCCATATATATCATAACCAACATTACGATTGTAGTTCATATAAACATGGATTTGTTGTTCTGCTCTTTCTAAAGAAGCCGGATGTTAAACTGTCAAAAATGTTGCTGAAGGTACCATCCAGGCGTGTTTCAAACGCTCCACCAGTGTAAAAACACAACAGGTGGTGCAGCTCCATATAATAACATGCAAAAAGTGATTCCTATTAGTTATTAAGGTCAATAGAAAAATTAATGAGCAATAATACAGCTTCAGAGATAATATTTTAAAAGTCACACATGCACATGTTGCCATGATGTCTGAAAGGGGGTGGAAGTCTACCATACACAGTCCAGTCCACAAATATCTGAACCGTATTTGAGCTTGCTACTGAACTTTAATTTGATATCTCTACACTCCCTCAACAGATTCACTGTAAAATCAAGCAATCACAACGTCATTAAAGTGTAGACTTCCTGCTTTGATTCAAAGCGTTAACAGAAGTATTCAATTAATCAATTCACGAATTACTCCCAGTGAAAAACCTTCCACAAGCTTAAAGATAATTGGACAAAATAACATGTCAATGACATCTTGATGGCTTCATTTTACTGCAGAAATGATAAATTCCTAAAATAGTTGTTCAAATATTTGTGGACCAAACAGTGATTTGCTGAGCCAAGCACTGTCCAGGTCTTCAATACCAGACGTACAGTCCTGAGCAAAGCTTTAGGCAGGTGTGAAAAAATGCTGTAAACACAGAAAGTTTTCAGACATGGAAGTGTGAAACATTTATTTCCATAAATGAACAACATGCAGTGAATGAACAGCAGAGAATCTAAACCACATCAGTATTTGCTCTGTCCAGCCTTTGCCTTCAAACAGCAGCAGTTCTTCCAGGTTCACTTGCTCAGTGTTTGAGGGAACTGGGCTGTAGGTTGGTCCAACATCTAGAGAACCAACCACAGATCTTCTGTGGATGCATTTCTACATCCTTCTGTCTCTGCATCATCCCAGACTCACATGATGCTGAGACCAGGGCTCTGTGGGGCCAAGCATCACTTCCAGTACTGACAGCAAATATTGATTTGATTTAGATTTTTCTTTTGTTCGCTCACTTTGCATTTTGTAAATTGACAAAAATACACAATAATTATTTATATTTTTGAAAGCTTTCTTTGTTTACAGCATTTTTTCACACCTGCCTAAAACTTTTGCACAGTGCTGTATGTTCAGATGCATGTGTTAATATCCTTCACTCCCTGATTACACCTTTAGTACTGCAGAACAACTGTCACATCTTTAAGCTGCATATGATTGTTGTCAGATTGTCGTCTGCATGGTCACTAACTAAACTGGATTCATCCATGTATTTCCAAAATGTTATAAGTTTGAACCAGCAGCAGGAGGCAGGTGTGTCAGAGATCAACTGATCCAAATTTACAGACTCTTCTGCTCTGAGGTCAGATCGTGTAACTAAAACATCAGCTGATTGGATTGAAGACGTCAAGGAAAAAATGTCCTGCTGCTGTCGTCTGTGATCTTAACATAAAACCAGGTTACCGTGAAGAACATGGGTTTTCTCTGAAGTCTCATTTAAAACGTGCTGAATGAGAAAGTGACACCATCCGACTGTTGGGTCACGGCGTCCATTCTTTGGATTGCTCACAATGAGGCCATCACATGTCTTCGTACAGCAACATGCCGCTGAAGACGGTGAGGGGCTCCACAGAATGTGCCAGTTTACCCATGACCAGGTCGACGCACACCGTGTCCCGAGCCTGCAGAGGCAGTATGATGTTAAACACGGCCAGAGAGCCCGGAGTGGTTTTAACCTCAGCCACTGGGTTGTTTTCCAGGCCTTCGGGCTGGTAGCCCCCAGAGTCCACCCGGGCCATGCCGTAGTTAGACTTAGACAGGACCGCCTCAATTTTCTTGTTCCTATGGCCTGTCAAGATGGCACTGAAGAAGTAGTGTCCATCTACAGGAGCAGTGAAAACACCTGCAGGTCACAAAGTGGCAGGATGTTACATTCTTCCACTTCTTTTGAGAAGCTGCCTCTCATTTGTTTCATAGCATTTATTTTTGTATTTAGTTCTCTGTGTACAGATGTCAAACTTAGTTGTTAGTGATCAGCAGCTGTGTTTGTTATATTATTGTTATATACTGTATTAACATGGACATTTTCTTTGATCACAATGAGAAAAAGTTACAAATATCTTGTTAATAAACTGAGGACTACTTCTCATAGTTTGAAATTCTCATTAACAGAATTTTAAGAAGAAATAATGAGAACATCTACCAATGACAGGCAGGTCAGATTTAAGTGCACATCACATGCTTATAATAAAGGTTTCTGCAGAAATCTAACACCTTCAGTCAAGAACAGGGGCAGCCAAGCATTTCACAGGTTCCAAAGAATATGGACTGAACCAAAAACCCTGCAGTTACCTGTTCTTGGGTCATAGAAGTCTCCCTCGTTGACAAAGACCTTGTCAAATATGATGGTTCCAGCTCTCTCCATGGGGACGGTGAGTGCAGCAGAGAAGGACAGTCTCGGCACATGAGCATCAGCACCAGCCAAGCCTGAAAACGCAAGGTAGGCTCACAACAGCGCAGATGGCTTCAGCTCAAAGTGACATCAGTTAGCAGCCACTGCTGTCTATTAAATGAAACTTTGCTCCCAAAACAAATGTACCTGGTTCACCTTTGGGACCTGCAAGAAACCAGATTAGCTGTTAGAAAAGGAGCGACTACACAAAGTTAGTACTGATTCTAAGCATCTTGTACATTAAGGTCCTGTTGTTTGACAGTTTTACCTCTATATCAAAATGCAGTTCCCATTTCTCATTCTGCGATACAATGATGTGCATACAAATAAAGGCTTTGTCGTACCGGGCAGACCTCGTGCTCCACTTTCTCCCTGTCGACCAGGAGGCCCAGCAGGCCCTGGAGGCCCCCGCGGCCCTGGAGGCCCCGTTAAGCCTCTGTCGCCTTGAGGTCCACGGAGGCCTGTGCAGTAATGTTGAATAGCATCAAGAAAGGTTAGGTTAGGTCTGGATTTAATTTGAGGCTGAGTGGGATTATTTTGTTCAAACGACAGGTCTGTGAAGGTTAAAGGCTCAAAAGATAAAAGGTCTTCAGATGTAAAAAAATTCCACGAGACACGTCAGTAAAATTCAAACCACTGAGCATCACAGGGTTTAACCACATTTTTGAAAATGAAGATGCTGACAAATGTAAATATTAAAGATCCCTGGGAAAGAAAACATTAACATCCAATGGTGACACAGAGAAATTATTCAGAACTTAAAGCAACAAAGGATATAATGTACATATTTCCCTTAATATACAAATCATAATAATCTCTTGCTTAATGCCTTTGGTATAGAAGGACATGCTACAATAACATTGGCTCACATGGCAAGAATCTGACAAAAGTCAATTTTCTTCTTCTTCTAAGGTCACTTAATTCATTCAGTCATCGCAAACATGTTAAGGTGACGCAAACAGTGAACTTCACTGTGTTCACTCCAAATCAAAGCTCAGTCAGACAGAAGATGTCAGGCGTGATTATCCATTCGCATTGGTCCACCATGAAATAACTAGAAATGCTAAACGGGTCTAGCTCACCAGTCAAGCCGTGATCAGGGACAGTCTGTAGGTCGCTCAGAACCTGGTTCAGGCTTGAGTTCAGGTCCTTCATCTTGCTGTGAATATCATCCTGATTCTTCTGAATAATGTCCAGCTTGCCTCCGTGATGGATGACAGAATTATTCAGACCGGCGACACATGTCCACAGACCCGACACGTGTCTGTTCAGTCCTGGTAGAACGCACAATAGAAATATCAATCCATAAACAGCGGTTCAGCAGTTGGTCACTCAAATTAAAAAGATTGGCTTTTAACCGAAGCAGACCTTCCTTAATCTTGTGGATGGAGTCAGATACATCATCCAGTCGCCCACAGACGCTTTCCAGCTTTGAAAGCCTCTTTTCTAAGCCATCTCCAGATCGCTTACAGTCTCCCATCTCTACGAGCACAGTGTTTTCGAATCTTCGGATATCTTGGTCCATCCCATCCAGGCGACCCTGGCTTTCCTCTGTGTGCTCTGTCACCTCCTGCTGAATTTTGTCCAGCTCAGAGATAATCTTATCCTTGGTGTTTCCTGGGGAGGGTTACGAATGTTAGCCGGAGAAGCTGCAGTAATTAATGCACAGAGCCACGGTTACTCGGACGGACTCACCGAGGTCAGTGATGACACTGCTGTGTTTCTGCAGCATGTGTTCGAGCCCCTTCAGGGTGTCGTTGATGGAGCTGAAGGTGAGGACGACCTCAGACAGTTCACGCTGCAGTGTCTTCAGCTGATTGTTGTTGATGGAGCCTCCAATTACACTGTGGCCGTCTAAAGGCTTTTCAGCATCCAACCCAGGGCCACTGCTCCCTGCAACACCACCTAAGGAAGGTTGTGTTGGAAAACATTTCTGAGCCACCAGCAGCTTTACTGTAATGTTTCACACACAAATGATATCTGTTTTTTAAAAAGTATCATTACAAATGTGATTTATGCTTAGTGGCCTCCACATCTATCTATAACAGAAGCAGCGTGGGATCAGTTGAACTGACCTGCGGGCTTATCCAGGCTGGTTTTACACTGGCCAGTGCACCTTTTGACGTCTTCCTGGAGCAAGTGGACTTCATCTTGTAGGTTCGAACAGATGTGGAAGCAGCCATCTTTCTCGGAGTCCAGTCGTATGTGGAGTTTGTTGATGTGACTCTGCATGTTTCCCAGTGCATCCTGGGAATAATTCTTCAGTCTCTGTAGCTCTTCCACCACTTTACTGCACAGCTCACAGTCCTGCCCCAGCATCTCCACCTCAGTCACGCTTCGGTTGAAGTGCTCACCATGATCTCCGGTCAGAGATTTGATTTTACGGACATCATGGCTCAGGTCCAAAACCTGCATGTTGGTTCATATGTTCATTCATTAGGATCATATTCAACTAACAAGAGCCAACTGTAATGATACACTATATTATTGGAAATATAAACTAAAAGCTATTCATACCAATACACAGAAAACACTTCATTCTCATTAAAACACTTAGTTTTCCTCCAGAATTTCACATGTGGATGGTCCACATGAATATGCAAACTGTTCCAGGAGGTTCAACATATTCCACAAGTTACACTGAGTTTAGTTTATGTAAAACCAAACCTCTCCACTCTATACGTTGCATTTTCATGTTGAGTAACGTCCTAAACCGTACTTTTGGGCTTCACATCTGGGTTTTCTACTGAACTCGTTTGTGTGTCGTGTGAGGCCAAGGGCGTCATGAGGACTTGTCTGCAGCCTGTTTTTCCAGATGCTCCCAGGCAGGTGAAGTCAGCAGCAGACAATGAATCGTGGTCATCTGCACAGCGTGTCTCGAGCTGAACGCCCTCTGCACCTGTATGTGCTGAGCAGTCACCAGAACGAGGAGGACACTGTGGGAACCTACTGTGTGTCTTCCTGTTACACTCACTCACAACTTCAGTTCAGTTCAATACATGAAAAATGAGACTTTGCCTTTAACGCTGCTTCTTATCAACAGATAAACCACCGACCGGGGATCAGTGTCACTGATCCTGTGGAACACATTTATGTGTAGGCGCAGCGTTACAACTATTTCCCCTTTTTGCATTTCATTGTAATGTTCATTTCTGTCAACCACTAGAAAGCAGAGCTGGATCTAAACTGGATTATTACGCACCTTGTCGTACAGAGAGTCTCCAGACACTGACAGGTCTCTGAGCCGCACGTTAAAGTGTCGAATGTGATCCTCATTGGCCACCACCCTCCACTCCAAAGATTTCTCTGTTAAATTATCTCTTTGCCCTCCAACGCCAGATAGTCGGCCATGTGCATCTCCCCTTCCTGCTCCTGTGGTTCCTTCTCCTGCTTCCCACGTTTCTCCTCCAGCTCCTCTTTCATTTCCTCCTTCTCCTCCCGCAGATGCTCCACAGCTGCATCCCTTCAGTCTCTGGTTAACAAGGGAGGTGTCGTTTTCCAGCTTGTGCAGTTTTTTACTCTGGTCACTAACCTTGTCTTTCACCAACCCAACGTCTAACTCTATGTCTGAAATCCTGAAAGCCTGGTCATCGAACCGATCCAGGAACACAGTCCTCAGGTCACCCAGTTCTTGACGGAAGTAACCTTTCAGCTCCCTCTTAAGGTTTGCAGAGTTCTGCTCCGTTTGCTGCACGGTGTTGTTGATGCGTCCCTCCAGGTGCTGTAACCGATTATCCAGCCTGGCCTCAGTAATCACAGCACTTCTTCCAGCACCGTGTCCACCGCCGAGCTCCTTGTTCAAGCGGTTCTGCAGAGAATCAAAGTTCTCTGCGGCCGAGCTGATCTTGCGTTCAACGTCCGTGATTCGATTTCGGAGGTCAGTGACGGTGTTGCAGCATCCTTGCAAAGGTGCTGCCTTGTGCTGCAGAGCATCCAGTCTCTGCTGATAGCGAATGTCCATGACATTCAGCTGTTTCTCCAGAGCTCGAATCCTCTCTCTGTCCTCCTGTTGCTGTCTGAGCAGATCCTCCACACCAGCCTGAAAATCACAATAATGACTTTAATCTAAGTGAGGTTTTATTTAAGCTAAGCTGGTGCTAAGGTTTAAGCGCTGAAGTCTATGTGCGCGTATTGCAATTTAGATTTCTGAAAGGTCACACTACTAACTTTGTAAAGTGCCTTGAGAAAAAAATGAATAAAAGAAGCAGCAGAGGATTATTTGCCAATACAACTAAAGAAGTTCAACCTGTCAGAGTCAATATTCAAATCATGGCAAATCCTGATATGCGGCACATTTCTTTGACCTTGTGGGCCTCTGGTCTTACTGTTGGCCTACATGTCTGATTTTCTCTGTTTGTCTTCAGAAAGTTTCTGAAATTCTGAAGTGAGTGTAAATGGTAAATGTTCTGCATTTGTAAAGCGCTTTGACACTGCGTCACATTCACCCATTCACACACACATTCACACAACTTGGGGTCAGTGTCTTGCCCAGGGACACTTCGGCACATGACTGGGGGAAGCCAGGAATCGAACCACCGATCAGCTCTACCTCTGAGCCACTGCCGCCCTGTATCTGATGTGAGCGTAGTGTTTATCTTGCAGAGCAGGACAATAGTTAATGCCGTGATGTAGAATCTGCCCCTGTATTAACTGCAAATACAGCTTCTTCAGTTGTTACCTGACAGGACGAGCAGGACAGTGACACTCTTTTCTCCAGTTCTCTCAGGATCTCCTCCTTCAGGGAACTTGGCTCCTCTCCATCCTCGTTATGTTTCCCATTTACCAAGTGGTTGTTGATGTTGACTAGGGTTTTATCATGAGCCTGTTAGAAGAGAGACACTGTCAACGAATGCTTTAGAATATTTTACTTTACTTTACCTGCTTGTGTCTGAATAAACATTTAAAAACTGATACATGGCTACATCACGTAACATTATCTGTGCTGTGATTCAGCAGAGAAGCAGATGTCAGTGAAAATGGTGGTAAGTCGCCCCAGGCATAAACTTCAGTTCAGTGAGTTTGAACTGTGACTGTTGACTCATCAGCGTTTACATGTGTCCACGGTTTAGATTTACCATAAGTGTGTTATCCAGGACAGAAGTAAGTGCAGAGACTGTGAGGATGTTTTTATCTGTTTGCAGTCACTAAAACCACTACACATCCAGTTCTCCCATGTCCAGTACACAAAGACACTCTACTCGCCTGTGTGCGGTTTTCCAGTTGGTCCAGCTTGGCCTGAATGCTGTGGATTGTCTCTTTAATCTCTGGCTGAGCTGCATCTGCAGGATTTCTGCCCCCTGAAGAGGTTCCTCCGCTGGAATTAGGTTTGGTGTTGTCCTTGAAGTGATTGTTCAGCGTATTCAGGGTGGACTGCAGGTCCTGGAGGTTCTTGGACAGACTCTGGATCTTTTCCTCCATCTGCCTCATTTTCTCATTTTCAGCTTGTCCTGTAAGAAAAACAAGCTTCAAGCACAGTCACGTGGCTTCACGCCTGACACCCTGTCAACATATCAGAGAGGCTCTTCAAAGTGCTGTCCACACACAGAAAGCTTGATCTGTGATACGTTTGGATCTCCCTCCCTGGTTCATGACACGATCCACAGATCAACTGCTAGGTTACAGTCGGTATGTAGACACTGCGCCATGATGAGAGAACGGCAGCACAAGACCTGTCGGCTGTTTATTGCGGCAGACGTCAAACTATACGCTGCCGTGTGTTCAGAGTCGCCATAATTTCCCAACCGGTCCTTTTATAGTACGTGGACACTCTCTGAGGGACAAATACTTTCAGCTCTGGAGGCATTTTTAGTAACAATTCACTCACGGTTGTGTCCTCCACCTTCTCTATTGCTTGCGCCCCCTTCTTGTCCAGGCTGGGTTCTGGTGGTGGTTATCTGGGACACTCTGCCATCAGCTGGGCCATTGGCACAGTTCTCTCCACTATAACCATGGCAGCACTTCCACTCCATCTCCGTCACCATTTTGTAGGCCACCTTGTACCGTGGCCTCATGTACGTTCGATACCTGCAGAGTCACAAGGGACAGCGTGTGAATGAACCTGCTCACTGTATTAATCTAACCCTTGATCTTGTCCTTGATGTTGATCTTAATTGTTCTTCCCACGTGACCATTCTTTCAACATTTGATTTTACTAGAACAGATCTTACATGAGTTGGTCACTACATAGAAACCGTGAGCTCCTCTGAGAACGAAGGCAGTGAGTCTGAGGAGGTTTGCTCCCTGGTGTAAATCAGAGATCCAAACGTTAAACCAGAGGACTTGAAAGTTAGAAAGGAAGCTCTGTTCCACCAGTTTAGGCGATTTTTTGCCAAATCTGGGAAAACATTTTAAGAATATATTTTTAAAAAGCACTGCCGATTGCTAGAACCACATATAATATAGCAAAACCTAGAAGAATGTTTTCAGAAGCTTTAGATTTGTCTATGACATTTCTGTCTTACTTACTGTAAACTGCTTTTCCCTATAGATCAGTTAGGTTTAATAATTATCTCATCCAAACCATCAACACATCTCTTAGACCCAAGTTCAAACAGACTACTCAAAGTATGCTCCAACAGAACGCTTGCTTCTCGGAGCGCTGGTCTACTAGAACGGGAGGCAGAGCCTTCAGCTGCCAATCTCCTCTATGTGGAACCAGCTTCTCCAGGTAGTCGTGTGTCTCAGTGTTCAGCTGCTGGTCCAACCATCCTGCCTGAGTCTGTTGTTGTTGTTGCTGTTGTTCTTGTTCTTGTTGTTGTTCTTGTTGTTCTTTTTTTTTCTCTGTTCTCTGTCCCTTCACTCCAACCGGTCAAGGCAGATGTTCTCCCACTGATCCTGGGTCTGCTGGAGGTTTCTTCAATGTATTAAAATGTACAATTTATTGACTGGCTCCAGTAAAAGCTGCTCTATGTGGATGTGTTGGTTTAGTTGTGTCAGGTCTTAAACCTCACTGTAAAGAGCCTTGAGGTCACTGCTGCTGTGATTTGATGCGATATGAATAAAGTGGAATTGACTGAAAGTAATTTTACCTTTAATCACCCGTATTAGATCAGATGAATCGGTCTGTGACAACAGGCTTTTAATGTGGCTGCAGTCAGTCTTTTACTGAAAAACCTGCTGTTGACCCAAGAGTTTAGGCGGATGCCCAATCCACCCTTTATTTCTAAAATCTTTGATAATATAACATAGCTGACAACTATGTGACCACCTTCGAAGAAATAACCTGCACGAAGGTTTTCAGTCAAGATTTAGATCCATCATAGACAGAACCAGCTCTGGTCAGATGATGATTTGAAGTGTTACAGAGACTGGAACATACACAGTAATGACGCAGCTACATGGACGCTGCCTTCAGAGAAATATAATGTGTGTGTGTGTGTACTCACACTACCGCCCTGCTGCACTGTCCACTGCCCCAACTGCAGGGATGATAGTCAGGCTTCACGTAGGTTTCTACTCCATCCTCGACCACACAGCTCACTGTCTTTGTGACCACGAACGCGCACCAGTTCCTGTTGAACGCATGTTGGTCAAGCTTAGTTTCATTTTGCTTATCAATTTTTTTTTTTTACGTTTAATTTTGAAAAAACATCAAACTAAAGCTGAACAAGCACCAGATGAAAACACAGCGATTTCCACCAAGGATTCGACTGGAAGTGAAAAAAACAAGAGGTTTCTAACTCATCTGTTTCCAGCCTCACACAAACAATTCTGACCATGGAGCGTTGTTGTGGATACAAACTCAGAATGTGGTAATGATGGTGATGAATGTGTTTCTATGTTGTCACACAACCTGTGACTCTTTGTGCTAAATTTAAATTGTGTAATTCATTGTTTCTGGAATCCACAACAACAAACTGGAATTTGGCTTTGCACAACCAGATTATTGTGTCTGTATTAAAGTTGCTGGTTTTACAGTTTTTTTTATTTGATTTAATTTAAAAACTCATTGTCAGATGTTTTACCCAAATTCAAGTGTTTATTGTAAACTTTGTGTTAAAACCACTGTGTGTGTACTAAATAACTTAGAGATTCTGGAACTGAAACTTTCAATGTTTCACAGCATCTTAATTGTCATTGCACCAATTACTGGGGGATTAAACATCCAGTCACTGCAGCCGTCACACGGTTTTAGAAAACTAAGTTTAGAAAAATGATGAGTGTAAATCGCAGAAAATTATAACACACAAACATTCAAGTCCAAATATTGCACCTTCTGACTTATTGCTGTTGGGTAGAAACAGTTTTGGAATCTGTTTTGACTGATCTGTCTACCTGACGGAAACGGTTCAGTGAGTCTCCAGAATCAGAGGTGTGCTTCTAATTCTGTGCTTTCTGAGCCAGTGGAACCTGACGGCAGCCTACAAACATCTGGGCCGTGTTAATGATCCTCTGGAGGGATTTCCACTGAGCCACTGTGAGGCTGGTGTAGCATGACAATGATCCCAGGCCCGGACAACGAAGCAGGCTCCGTAAGAAGCATTTCGAGTTGCGTCTAGTGGCCTGGCCAGTCTCCAGACCTCGACCCTATAGAGAATCTGTGGAGGGAGTTGAAAGCCCGTGTTGCCCAGCGACAGCCCAAAACATCACTGCTGTAGAGGAGGCCTGCATGGAAGCATGGGCCAGAACACCAGCCACAGGGTGCAGACCTGGTGCAGACCTGGTGAAGACCTCGTCATTGTCAGCAAAGGTTACGTTACTAAGTATTGCTGGAACCTGTAGTTTTTAATTAGTCTTTAACTGCGGATCCTGACAGAGAAGAGTGTTTTGCTTCTCTCAACCACCAGCTTCTGGAAGATTTTATTTCTATAATGGTGTTTAATAATTGTACATTAATAATAACAACAATAACAATAATAATACAACTATTATGATTTGGATCCACATTGAAATTAACTTGAATCTGAATCTATAAAGAAAACTAGAGGTTTTCACAGGAAATGACTCATTTGGGTGGATGTTCATTGTTTGCTGATGACTTCACAGCTGCTTCATCACTAAAAGGAGGAGGAGGGATGTGTTTAGATAGATGGGATCAGTGTCTGATGTGTCAGCATGAACCTCCATGTGCCAGAAGAATAATAAATTGTTGGATGGGGCTCGGGTTGGAGTTCAGGGTTAAACAATGGATCACAATGACGGGAGACACGGAAAACGAGTATTAAGGTCTATATGGTGCCAATGCTCCATCCAACGCAACCAGGAGCTGTTTGTGAAGAGCCACTGTTTTTCCGTTCGGTTTTGGTTCAGCATTTCAAAACACAAACAGCAAAGGTTATGAAACCTTAACCTTCCATGAGCCTAACAAAGATGGTTTGAGTCCAAAGTTCTGGCAGATTTGAGCACTTTCAAATCATCATCTGACCAGGGTAAAACTAACATGGAGGGAGTAACACGAGAAAACAGAAAATCACAGTGTAAGAACAGACACAAGAAAAACCACAGTCACAGACTAACTAACGAAGCTAAACACGAATCTCTGCTACAACAGCAACGAGGTCAGATATTAACTAAACAAAATCAAGCAGGTGGAGCAGAAACGAAGCCGTTCGCTTGCTTTTACTACACTGAAATTCCCAGCGTTGCAGTTTGTCAACTGTTTAATACTGTGACAAGACGAAATCCAGTCTGAGGATGTTTGTGCGCGAGGACTGACAACCCACTAAATGAACAAATATCTGAATACAGTGTTGATTTGCTCTAGAATTCGAACTTGAGGTGGTTAAAACCAGGAATGCGACGAATCAGAAGTGAGGCAGTTTGTTCTGGAGGGTTGTTTAGTAACAGGATCCCTCCGCTGTTTCCACTTCTCTACCCTCCATAGGAAACAACACTCGGGCTGCAGCAGCTGCTCCGCCAACAAACACAAGCAGAGGCAGAAGATTCAAATCTCAATCATCACACGCAGATGTTCGACAGGTCTGCTCTTACTGACGCTCAGCATCTTGCCCAAGGGCACTTCCACACGCGAGGAGGAGCCGGAACCGGACGACTGCTCCACCTGAGCCGCCCGTGTCCTGTGGTCATCACATACACGACACTAGACACCTGTTAGCTTCAGTGAAGGGGGGCGAGACCCGAGATTTCCGGACGGTTCAGAACCTTCTGGTCTTAGTTTTGAACCGACTCACAACCAACAGGCGACAGTTAAACGGTGTTTCACGTTTACATCAACCGCGTTACCGTGGAAACACAGCTGGGACGAGTGGCGTCAGACTGCCATGATCATAGCTGCTACTTCCTGCCCACTCTTTCACAATAAAACATTTGCTGTGCGCACACAATTTGGCGTCAATCTCGCCTCTTGCGTCACACCCATCCCCCGCTTTTATCGCCATTAACCATTACGTGCACGTGTCACATTACCTGTGTCTGCTGGCGACGCGGGCTTCGTGCGCGTGCCCCCCGGAGTACAGGCTGTAGGGGGGTCGCAGCTGGACCGCGTGTCCACAGAGCGCGAGAAGCAGCAGGAGGCGCGCGGCCATCGCTGACCAATAACTTGTCAAAACTCAGACAGGGCGGCAAAAACTCCCGTCTCCATGGAGACACCAACGTTTCCGCAAAGTCCGTCAGACCTACATGATCAGAAACCGGACTCTGGTGGTCCTCGGCCGGCTCCTGCCCCCTCTCCTGGTTCTACGGGTCCAGTTGGTCTTATTCCGGTTCGCTGCGGCCACAGTTCGTCCATCAACTCAAAACAAAGAGAAGAAGAAAATGTTGCGACAGCCTGAACCGAGACCAGCTGCTCCTCCTCTTCATCATCACGCCCCACCGCAGTGTCACCGCCCTCCTGACGGGAAACCGGACACCTGCGCCGCTGCGTCCGGACCAGTCCAGAGACTCTCCGGAACCAGACACCTGGTTCTGGTTCGGGTTAACCCAACGGGCCTTACTGAGGCTTTTTGCGAAAATGAGTTCAATGAAATGTCACCAGTTAATGACGTTCAAATATTGTGAACTATGAGAAACGTTTTGGAAAAGGAGAAACGTCATCACAAACGTTTTACTCCAAGGTCCAGCAAGTAAAACCTGAAGACATTGACTCCATTTACTCCAGTAACTGCTGCTGCTGACACGACGGATGTGCAAACACATGGATTCTGCTGAATAAACGCGGACGCTAAGCTGAAGCACTGACACATTTTCACTGCACATGAAAGGCTCCCGTCATTCATCTCCCATCCACAGATATAAAACTAGTGACACGGACACAGTCTGTGTTTGATTCGCTCATCTGCTCTCCAACATTCAACATAACAGGTAGAGCGACGGAAAACTCGTCTCCTTCTAAACCCAGAAGGTTGCAGGAAAAGCAGCATCGGACCGGATCCGTCGACCCCCAGGCTCCGGCGCCGACCACACCCCGAGGAGACGGACCCAGACTCCAGCACTAACCACTGTTTTCACCTTTAAGGCTGTTTTTAAATGGAGCTTTTGTATTAAACACATTCCAGAAGTTAAGCCTCAACCTGCAAAACTCTCTCACTGTAAAGAGTTTGAAGTTTAACTTGACCCTGTGTTGACTCCACTGTCATGCAGCATATGATGGAGCCAACTGAGCGGATCCTGCTGGACACCACAGCTGTACTAACCCTGATCTTCCTGTCAAGTCCAGGCTGAAGCCTCAGTCATCTGCCTGCAGCTGCTCACCTGTGACATGAAACACACCCAGCATGTGTATTTAAACAGAGGAACCTCAACAACACGCACCCGTCCAGAGGGCGTTCGCCTGCCTCCATTAGTGGGGTCAAAGGTCACCGACAAAGTCCAAAGAACCTACCAGGTCACTCAGAAAGTGAAAAAGTAGAAGCAGCCAAACAGACGGGGTTCCCCTTTGAAACCATCTATTAGCCATCACTTCCTGTTGAACTTCAGTATAAAAGCGTTTAATGTACAAGCAGCGCTAGGTCTCGACTGTCAAACAGGTCGAGAAGTTTGTGTTCGATAACAAACGAAGGAGAGATGAAGTTTCACCTTCAGGTCTTTTGGTTTCTAAAAAGCCAAAGCAACACAGACTCTGTTTTCAGGCTTTATGTTGCAAGTGATCCCAGGACGAAGACACAAAGCGGAAGAGCTTCACGTCTTTACTTTGCAAACATCAGGGACCAGCAGAAGCGACAGACCTGAGGCTCTGCTGCCGCTTTCACGGTATCCGTCCGTCTGAGGAGGTTTTGTCGCATCCTCTCGGTTCGAGGTTCGTCTCCAGTCGGCTGCAGGTGATCAAGTTCAACCCGTGTCTTTAAACAGAAACGGCTTCATATTTAGTCTGTGGCTGCTAATCTAAACTCAGCTAGCAGAGCAAACCCAGGGGCCCAGTTAACCCTTGCTTTGCTTCTTTTCACCCTCTCCAGCGCCATCGTCTGTGCAGTGTGATGGGTTTTCCATTATTTTCCAAGATCTTGAAGTGAACAGAACCACCTCCCCCTTCTCCTTTGTGTATTTTACTTTCCTCAGGAGCTTTTCTTTACACTCAGAAACAGTTGCTGCTTCAGGTTCAACACATTCCTGACAAAGTGAATCGCTGAGCTTCAGAGACACGACGACAGCAGACGACCGTCATCTTCATCACCACTAGACGAGAGAAGCTCCTTAAACAGTCGTCGTTTCAATTTCTGTTCAGAATAATCAAATGTTTAAACACAAGAAGCAATCAGTCAGAGACACGAAACAAAGATGTGAGATGAAAAACTGCTTCTCACCTTTAGTGTTAACGTGTATCCATCAACATGTCAGTGTTAGTAACAGTACCGATAACAAAGAAAACAAAAATGGAGGCTGTCCCAGCTGTGACTGGGCAGAGGGGGACCATCTGGACGTGTCACCAGTCAATCACACTCCCTCCTCCAATTAACCCGCCTGCATGTCTTTGGACCTGGAGAGAAGCGGGTCAGGGGTTAGCTAACCCTGGGTTTGACTCCTTCCGGCTCAGAAAGACAGAGCTCGCTTTAATAATGCAGATCTGGGAAAGTTGAACAACTGCATAAAGTCTGTTTGTACAAAGTTGTCAAAGTAAAATGACTATGTCTGCCTCAGTTTTCTGAGAATCATTCAGTCACTGGGACTCATCGGTTCAACAGTTTGTTTCTGTGACTGTGTAGAAACGTCTGCTCCGCCTCAGGCAGCTGGAAATCATTACGGCCTCCTCCCTCCTCTGCCTCACACAGCCCGCCTGTGTTTTTACCACGTTATAAATCCCACTGTGTCGGGTCGAACAGTTACGGTTAGATCCAATTCAACGCGCCTCGACCGAGCTGCATGTGCTCAGCGACGCATGGAACGAACAAACTCAGAAGCAGGACCCAGATCCCACTAACCAGAACCAGAACCAGAAGTGAATATTATAATATTTATAGAATGGGTGATTCACATATTTTTATATTGATGTTAAATCTAGATTAAACAACATTCAGACCCAATGGCAACGTATTGGTCAGGGGTCGTTTTTGTTTTGTCGCCATGAAAAACACTGGATGAGAAACTTTCCGTCTTTCCTGCCGCTCTATTAAAACCTTACAGTTCCCACTATAACCTGGAGCTGAGAGAAACTGCAGCAGATGTTTGAGTAAATGTAAACAGGAAGCTCTTCTTCACCGACACGAACCTCCCATCACCGTGAATGCAGCACTGCCATAAACACAGAGGACTAGGCAGGTCAGTGAACGCCTCTAAAGCAGCTCTAATTTCCAATCAAACACTGTTGTTTCTGAAAGGTTTGCAGTTTTTGAAGTAAAATGCGTTTAGGTCACGTTTGTTGTTAAAAGTTTTTTAAACGTTTTGACTGTTAAACTTTACACAAACAAGTCTCCTCAAATTCGTTTCGTTTTCATTCGATTTGAGGCGAGTGGGGTCACAACTAAACTCTTTCAACTTAGTTTCTGTGGCGTCAAATGGTTCCTGAGCTTCAAAAAGCTGCTTGGGAGGAAACTCCTGGAAACAGCAAAGCAGCAGCTTTTCATTTTTGACTGTAACACTACTGTATTCAATGCAGGAGTATAAATACGCTTGCAGTCAATTCGTGTCCTGGACAAAACAAAACCATGACGATAAAAAACTTCAAATATCTCCCGAAAAAGATTATGAAGAGCACGACACAGTGGACGGTCCAAAAAAACTGTTCAGATAAAAAGAAACATTCATCAGGTCGTCATCACAGCCATAACAAAAAAACAACCCAATCTGTCAGACTTCAGCTCATTATCTAGAAATTTCATTTTAATAGAGAATTTCTCACATTTCCATTATTCTGGATACAGACTCTGACCATAAACGCAAAAGATTAAGCTGAAAACGACTTATTTTACTAAAAGTGAACAAATAAACACCCTGATTTCTCTTAATGTTATTCTAGTGCAACACGTTCTTGTAAATTTAACATGTAGGCAAATCTGCCTTAAAACGTAGAAGAAAAGAGTCGACACCGCACCTACAGACCATGTGGTGAAGAACCAGTCCACGACCCGAAAACCACAAATAAAACCTCTGGCAGACAGATGTGAGGAGTTTAGTTTTGTCATCTTCATTTGAAAATGTGTTTTTGAGCAGTCCCAGTTTTCCACTGATTACTGAGGTCACGGCGTATTTTTAACTTTCAGGAAACGCTGCGACATCCGTTTCACCATGCGACGCTGCTGCTCAGACACCTGGGCCTCCGATATCGCCACCTGCAGCTTCTGAGCCGTGTCCTGGTCCGTGAGCCGAACGGTCCGCACTGACTCGTCAGCACCTCGCACTGGTAACTTTAACACCTGCTGCTCCTGGGACACAGTGAAAGAGCACCAAGCAGCTTTATTAGGCCAATCACGTCCATTTGTTTGGAAACAGCTGTAGGAAAGTGTAACATCACAGATTTAACAGCTTTAGGGTCAAATATACATTTTCAGGTACACAAGGGAACGTGGACACGACTCCACTGGTGTCAGTCAGCGTGTAAATGAACCCTCTCACTGACTGATGGGCTTGAAACTGATGATTTCACCTCCATCTGAGGAGCATCAGTAAAACCAGGAGCATCCTGGCAGCGTGACGATCAGTCCCCTGCAGGCTGGACGACTAACTCCCTACTGACAGCTTGACGCTTTCAAAGGCCTCCAGGAAATTCAAAATGCTGCGGCCGCAGTCTGACGGATTCGGAAGAGACATCACATTTCTCCTGCTGGAGGTTACTTCTCTTCTTCCGCCTCAGATCTTTTATGAGGACACCTCTGATAAACACCCGTTTGACACAGAGTAGCGAGGCCCTTCTTTAGTGTGAGAGAGACGTAAAAAGGCTCAAATGTTCAAGAAACTGAATCGGTTTTGCTTTTGGTGCACTTTCATACCTTGCAGTAGATCTTGAGCTCAGTCCCAAGCACAGTCGGAGGACGAAAGAAGTTTTCAAAGAGACACTCCCACTCTTTGTTAAAGTGACCCACAAAGTCGATCTCCTTCACACACATGACTCTCCTACACGAACACAAACAGGACATCCTACAGTAAGACAGCGTGTTAACGTGACTACAGGAGGTTTCTGAGGCTCTGTACCTGTTTGTGATGAGGATCGTTGTCTTTCTGTGTCCAGGATACTGACAGTGATCTCTGAACACTTCACCTTCAAGCTGTTTGATCTGCGAGCGCTGGAAACATAAACACACGCTGATGCTCGACTTACTCTGCCATGACGTCGCGTTTGCCGAACACCGTAAGCTACAACCAAACCCATCGGTGTAGGTTCAACATCCCACCAAGTCATTAGACATTAAATCAGCACTGGTACCTGTGACATGATAAGTCTGGCAGAGCCTCTGCATGTTTGCAGAAGAAATGAAACTTTTATTAAAGGTAGGCTTTTGACAGACGCAATCGACTGAGACACACACACACACACACACACAGAATCAGAGGTCAGAGGTCATGCTGACAGAAACGCACAATATTAGTTCACAAAGACTATTTAACTACAAAGAGTTTGGAAGTTCAGAATGTACAAAATATTCAGCTACAGAAGAGAACATTTACTATTTGAGAACATGACTCATATCATGAGGACAAAGTAACAAATACATATTATTTAAAAATAATTAAAAATAGGAGTAAAATAAATGTATGAAAGGTGCCTCTAGAAAAAGTAATTAACAAAACTGAAAATGTTTGGTTTTGGCATGCATTAAAAGTTGTGGTCTCATATGTTCATATACTTAATATATTATAGAATATTATATAAATATACAGATAATGTGAAACAGACCCATTAAAACTATTAGTGTGACACAGAACCATTAAACTGTAGTTTAGTATGTTCATGTAAAAGCAGCATGAATAAAAAGCTGATCCACCAAATTCCTTTTCATTCGTCCTCCGGCTGCATGGAACACAATCAAAAGAAGAAAAGGGGCGTTAGCGCCGAAGAGCTTATTAAAAGAACAAGACTGGAGACCTCAACACACAGACGCATATATATGGGGTGGTATTGGTCACACACCGATCATTACAGGTGGATTCGACATGATCTAACAGAGGATTCATGGTTTGCATGGACTCCCCTGTCTTTGCTAGACGGATGCTGGACCCACACCTGTTTCCTGGGAGGAAGTGGCACATTTAAACTGGTCAAACCTGGAAAAGGTCGAAACCCCGTGACTCTGTCGGGTCGTACGGCCGAATGATCCCATCCTCCCTGATAAGACGCACCGGACGAAGTTTGGTCACCTCTTCTGTGGCCTCCGCTGCCCTGCAGCCAAACACAGACAAAACAATTAGCAGCTTGTAGCGTGAATGATGCCGAATGGTTCTGCTTTAGCATAAACCTTTATGGGTAGGAACCTTTGCTTTGTACTAAAACACAGACATTATCATCACATGACGAAACTAAAGTTCAAGCAGCATGAAAACACACGTGCCAACGACTGAACCCAAGAAAGGTGAGAAATGTTTTTGCTCCTGCAGTGTTCAGGTCTGAGGTCAAACGGAGCACATTCACATTAATGCACACGATGCTGGAAAAGCTTCATTCAGGTAGTTCTCACCTGTCAGGACCTCTACAGTGACAGCATGAAACAGTAACGTCACACAGGTTATCATGAGGAGACAGATGACGGACGGCTCCTCTGGACGAGGCTGAGAGCAGTTTATAATGACGTGTCTTTAACGGATCAGTGCGATATCGGTCGGCACCACATCAAATGTGTCATGATCCAACTAGGTTACAGTAGAAGAACCATAATAGAGGATTTTCTATGAATTCTAAATCAAGTCGAGCTTTTAAATGAATGTGTATTTACATGAATTATAGGCTCTGGTACTGTTCTAATAGTTATATTAGCACACGTATGCAAACATGTATTTTCTTTTAGATTTCGTTCAATATTGTTTCTATATGCATATGAATTTGACTGATTAACATATTTCAGTTATATTTAATGCTGTTTAAACCAAACATCTGCTGATGCTCCTCCACACAACCAATCAACACTTCCGGCACTGAACCATTGCGCTCGGACATGCAGCTACGCTGAGTCACCGCAGACAGAAGACGATGCAAAGGAAAAGGTGACGGTGGCGTTTGGTCACCTCAGGAAAAGCAGCTGATCTGATACTGGTTAGTAAAAATGGGACTTGTTTGCATTTCTTTGTGACGTCTTCTTTGTGTTCTTTCAGTAAACCGATGCGTCAGACTGCCCCCCCTGTAGCTCAGGTGAGTCCTCGGGGGCGTGGCCTTCGAACTCGTGGTGCCAGAGGAAGCCGGCGACTTAAGGGGGGGGGGGGGGGACTAGTAGCAGTGTTAGATGATGGACAATGAGCATGAATCGGTTCAACACGATGCAGAGACTTACCATCTGGCTGCTGCACAGGAACCGCTAAAGCTCATCTCACAGCTCATATGCAGGTCAATTAAGCTCAACCAGATGAGTTCACATGAGCAGCGATTACAGCTTTAACACGATAATGTGAAATACTCACAAAACAAATGAAATGTAAAGCACAAAACTCCAACAACAGCAACACGAAACAAGAAAAGAAAGCAGAGAATGAAAATTAGTGAGCAGACAAGAGCAAAGGAGACAAACAAACGACAAAGGAAGTTGTTCTCTAAGCAAAATACAGGAGTAAAGAAAGCCACATAAAGTGAGAAAGTAAAACACAGTTGGGAAGTTTAGACGTCTGCTGTACCTCTGGATGCCCTGAAAGGTGCTGCTGGCCATGTCGACGATGCCTCCTGTCGGCCGAGCGACCACGCCGACCAATCCTTTACCGATGCCTTTGAAAAACCCGGCTGCCCCCTCTTTCTTTGCGCCTACGCACAGATTGAGGAGGAAGGAGGAAACGTCAGCGGCAGAGAGCAGCCAGTTTGGCTGTAGAGACCCATTAATCCATAAAACCAGCAGCCCAGGCTGCGTCCGTCCACATGTACATTATGGAAATGTTCTAAAGACACTCACCCTCCACAGGTTTGGTGACGATGCCTGTAACTCCACCAACAACACCCTGCAGAGACAGAAGCCGCTGCTGAGCTGTGGCACCTGCACACTGGCCGATTGAACGTTAATGCGTTAACACTGCACCTTCAACAGGCCTTTTCCTCCTTTGGCCAGACTCTCTCCGAAGTCCCTGGGCGGCCGGTTCATCTCCTCTCGACGTTTCTGTTGGTATTCTTTGTCCATGGTGATGGCTGCCAGACCTTTCCCCACAGACCCCGTGATCCTGGAGACCATACCTGCAGCCCCGCCTGCAGGACGACAGGGTGAGGAGACAGTCAGCTGCTAATACTGAGCGCAGAGCTCCAGTCCACCAATCAGGTTCCTGGATTCAAAGCAGATTTCTACACCAAATAATGGCATATAATCCATCCACTGTGTTTCTCGCAGATGATTATTACTGTCGAACAGAACATAGTGAAGAAAACTACAGTAAGTGATTCTACTGCAAACCGAGCCAGTCCGACACAGTAAAGCCAGCACAGAGTCAAAGCGTCCAGGCTGAACCTGACACAAGGTCCCTGATGTAAACGAGGAGGATTCTCACCAACGGCTCAACGACTTTATGACTCGTCTGTAACAGACCGGATTCCTGACCCGGACTCGAGCCAGTCACCAGTAATAAGTAATGAATAGATTGAAACTGAAAGTAAGAAATAGTGTGAATGAAAAGCGACATTAAGACGTTTTAGCAACGTAATCTTAACACTAATACTAGTAACAAACAATGTAGTGGTTCAGTCTCCACTGAAGGACCTGCTCAGAGCCTCAGACAGTCCTTCAGTGGAGACTGATCCAGAGTCAGTGCTGCAGACCCTTAATTCCCACTGTTAGACTGAAAGGCCCGTGTAGATCAAGTTGGCTTCTTGGACATCTATGAGCAGTATTTTGTATTTGTAAAATGCGGAATTGTTATTTGCATTCTATTGCACACTACTAATTGTTTGTGGCTGTTGCAGCAAGTGAATTTGTCCCCTTCCAGTAAAGAATCATTTTATCTCATCTCAACTCAGAGCAGCTGGTTTGTTAACAACTGGACAGATCGACAGATAAAAATCATTTGTCTCTCTGTGTTTCAAACACCGGGATGAAGACAGACACAATCGTTTTCTTACCCACAGTGTGGCCCAACAGGCTACGGACTCCGATCACAAAACCTTCAGCAAACTCCTCTGGACCCTGAACGGCTCCCTGGGAAACACATGTAATACGTAAAGACCAACACAGTCACGTTTTCTTTGACTTTTAATTTGAGCTCTTCTCTCTACGTAGGCCAAGAAAGTGAAAGCAAAGCGTCAGGAATCGTCCAGATGTTTAACAGCAGTTTTCAGAAAAATCTCAAAGCAGATTATTACATTTGATAAACAACGTGCAGATATAAACAGCACATTAATAACCTTTACTCTGTGAACTGGTTGGAATCAGTCTCCAGGATGCAAACACGCATGAGTTTAACCTATAGAGCATACGAGTTACCTGGAAAGGTTCATAGAAGAAGGCTTCCACTCCTTCAGACAGACCTCGGATCAGCCCGAAGGGGTTCCCTAAGACATCAAGACCGAGGACCAGAACGTACATCTGCTTCAGAAACTGCCGAGAACAAAACCACGCTCTTACGAAATGTGTAAAAAACGGAGGCAGCCTGAGGATTCAGGCTCAGGTCTTTCACAAGCAGGAAGACAGTGGATGACACAGTGCTTGAAGTCATCAAGGTTCATGGTCCAACAAAAACAACGAAGACAACTTGGGGGTAAAGTCTTAACATTAACATTGAACGCTACCTGTTCAGTGTAGTGTTGGACCACGGCCCACATCAGCTTCTCTCTGCTGTAAAACTGGTACTTCACCTCAAAAAAGGCCAGTCTGACAGAAAGAGGCCAGACGTTTTATGATGAATACACGAAACTCTTCATGTCTTTCTTTCACTGAATTGGCCTCAGCGAGCTACACAACAAGCAGAGCAGCAGCATATTTCTCACTTGAAAATGAGGTCGTCGACATCAGTCAGAGTGGCTCCGATGCTTTTCAGCAGCAGGTTGAGAGACTGGACGGCTGCTGTTTCCTGAGACGAGTCGTCTCCGCTGGAGCCCAGAGACAAACTGAGATGGAGCTGAGATACAAAATTAGGGTTTAATATGCAGCAACGCTACAGAAACATGTTGAGGTTCAAAAAGTTTGTAAGTCAGTTACTGTCAAAAATGTGTCGGTTTCATCATGAGGGAACCTAAACAAATGAGTTATGTGAAGCTGATGGATGAAGACATTAGGTCAGAGGCAGAGCGGGACGTGAAGAGGGAACAGGTGAAATGGTGCAGAAGGCTGTTACAGGATGGAACTGAGAGCAACCGTGCTCCCTGGACTGGAACCAGCAGACGCGTCAGCAGTACGGGAGGCAAGAATAATCTGCTGTGTTCAGCAGTCGCTGAATAAAAATGAGAACAAGGGGGGATTTCCAGAACCTTGATGGGCGATATGTGGAAATGTTCGAAGAAGCTGAGTCCAGACGTGTCGGTGAGCGACGCCTCCATGAGCTCGGCCTGCAGCAGCCGCAGATCCCTCTCTATCAGATGACACTGAAACCCAAACGGCCGACATGAGGCTCGGTGTCTCAGAGACTTAAAGCGACAACCTGTTGCCTGACGCTACCTTCTGTCTGTCACACTGGGGCTCAGCCGGAGGCGTGAAGAGAGACGTGATGGCTCCCAGGAACCCTTGATCGATCTTAACCGCCATCTCCTGAACCAGAGCCATGAAGTACCTGCGTGCACATAAAAGACTTCACATTCTGGGACCACGTTGACTAACACAGTCACAAAAAACAGCTGCTCAGACAACAGAGAGGTCACCCTTCACATACGGCCCAATGAACTCCACCTGGAGATGCCAAAGAAGAAAAGGAAAAATCTGCACGAGGCAGCACAGTCACTTTGAACGTCAGGCTCCCAACACGAGAGACACGCGTGGTGAAACGCTCTCCTGTGGGAGGTTGCAGTAACGAATCCAGCGTCACCTTCTCACTGCTCGAAGCGGATACGTTCGCCTCCACTGGGAAAAAATGAGGAAGACTAACATTAAGTGAAGTGTTTGTTACGTACTTGAACTGCATGATGCTGCTGTGCTGATTGAACCTGGTGATAACAGACACATCGATGAAGGGCTTTGGTTCTGTTGAGGCAAAGCTCAGAGTTCAGTTCCAGCATTTATCTGTACGTTCATTTCACAGATAAAACACAAGAGTACGCTGAGGCTCAGCGACCAGAGCACTTACCCGAGTCCAGGGCGATGGATTTTGGAGGAGGAACTGGATGGAAGACGATGGGGAAGATGGCACCGGGCAGCTGATTGTCCACCTGGACCGAGAGCTTGTCAGTTGCATGCATGTGCCTCTGGACGTGTGCGTGTGTGTGTTTACCTGCAGCCAGTGGAGCTGAGCTCTCAAGCTGCGCTGGTGTAGCGACTGTTTGAACTCCGCTTGGATCCCGGACAGGAAGTTCCTCCTAATCTGGCAGGAAAAGGGCTGACGCATCATCATGGTGGCTCCACTGAGGTTGACCTAGTAACCAGTCACTGTGATCAGACAAAACACTGATACTTGGCAATGTGTAAGGGGGGGTCTCCTGCCCATCTTGACCCCTGACCTCTAGGTTGGTCTCCAGTTTGACCCAGCCTTCGGGACCTTTCCTGCTCAGCTGACTCTGGTAGGTTTTCTCCAATAGGTTAATGTTTTTCTGACTGAAAGGCTTCCATCGATTCTTCGGCCTCATCTCCCAAACTACACCTGAGCTGGAGCACACAGACACACTCGTCTAGAGCTTTGGTGTCTACCCGGTGGTGTTTACACAGTTTGCATTTCCTTTGTCTTACCTAGTGATGCCGACATAAGCGATCTCCTGCCGGCTGTTGTTGTTGATCAGTGAAAGTCCGAGGTTCTGCAGCGACACCTTCACTTCCTGTTGAAACTGTTCAAGCTCCTCAGCCTGTCGAGCCTTTGTCACCACGCCCACGTCCTCAGTAAACAGCAGCACACGCTGACGCCCGTCCAGGAAGGAAACCCAGTGCACCTGACACAGGTTGTCGAAGGAGAACTGTCCCACCTCGTCCTGAATGAAAACAGACACCAGGTGTTTTTAGGAGACACCTACAGGAGGCTGAACTAGTTACAATACAAATACTGATGAGTGCTGTGTTCGGGCTCCAGAACCTTCAGCAGGTCCAGCTCTCCCGAGTGTCCATTGCAGCTCCAGCTGAACATTCTGGCACCGGTCGGGTCATCCCACACAAAGCGACGAGCCTCGCAGGGTTTCAGCTGGTGAACGGCTGCAGAGCCTCTGAGGACGAGACACAGAGTTATGTTTATCCTTTATTGCTGAATTTCTAAATAACAACAAGTGACACTGTATAAGAACGATCACTCCAATACCAGCCAGAGGTCTCGTCCAGAGCCGTCTCTTTATTTTCAACTCAGGCTCTAACTTGGTGTGAGCACTGGGAAATATTTAGGTAGCAGATGGGCAGAACGGCACAAAACATGAAGAGCCCCAGTAATTATATGCACTGATTAATAACTACTAATAAGACTGAAATGATCACCAAGCCAAAATGTTAACTTTTAATGTAAGTGTAGCGAGAGAGAATATTAGGCTTATTAAGCTGTGTCCATCACATTTACGGTCACAAAACCGCAACGAGATGCTTCTGGTCAGTGTCTTTCTGTGCGGAGGCCGTAGGTATATATTCAATTTTTTGCTTGACTGTTAGAAAATAAAACGATGAAAAAATGCCTTGAACTTACCAAACAAAAAGCTTCTTAACTGAGGAGCTTGTGTTTATCATTGGATAAAAGAAAACAAGGCCTTAAAAACGTAAAATCTCATAGGCAAAGAAATGGCACATGTTTGTAAAGTTAAGATGACATGAGATGAGATGAGCCTTTACTGATCCCACGCTGGGAAAATTCAATTATTACAGCAGCTCCAGATAATAGGCAGAAAGGGCTTCAACTCTAAAAAGCACCTTTTGTTCACTGTATACGAGCTGCTTCACTGCACCACCATCACTTGGTTCAGGTTTGGGGCTAAGCCACGTGTGTGTGCTAACCTCTGGCGGTAGCTGACGTCGGCCCAGGGCGTGTGGTTCAGCAGCAGGGCAGGCGCGGCTCCTTCATAGTAGTCACTGAAGCTTATGATGGTGGAGTGATCAGACATGTTGACTTCCACTATGATGCCGCCGCACTGAAAACACGAAGACGAAGAAACGTCAAGAGCTCTGAACTTCAGAGCAAAGAGCAGATGCGTTGGGTCCAGCACAGACTCTGACCGTGTCGAGGCTCAGCAGAGTCCCGCTGTCCTGCTGATTAAATAGGAAGGACTTGGAGGCGGATTCAGAGCCGACTACGCGAACACACAACTTTCCTGAGCTGCTCTCTGGCCACAGAGGGAGGCACTGCAACACAACAACACAGTAACGTCATAAGAACGACATTATTAGCGACTACGACCGTCAAAGCTTTTATTTAACAGGCTGGAACATAACTAATGAACAGTTTCACAACATGGCTCAGTTCCTGAAAAGCCTCTGACAACATGAAAAAGGCTTCAGCAGGACGGTTCAGCAGCGGATGTCATGTAAATGGACGCAACATCTGGATTATGTTTACAAAAGAAACAGCTGCTTTCGCATGGTATCGACCAAGGGCTTAGCGGTGACTAACCCTCACCTCAGTGGACGACATGTAATTCCACTTGGTGCCGGCTTTGTCGGTAACCTCTCCCACCTCAAGCTCATATGAAGACTTGTTGACCAGCGTATAGAAAGGGCTCATGGTAACGATCCTCGTCAGGTTAAAACTGCTCACCTGGATGCTCACACCCACCTGGACAAACAGAAGCCACAGCGTTTGCTGGTGGAGTGGCTGTACATGACTTTCCTAGTGTTAGGCCCAGTTAGTGGCTTGATGCATGATGTGGACGTATGGACAGACACAACCGTCCCCCAGGGGGAAGGCAGGAAAATAAAAACTTGTTAAATCAGCATAATACACTTTTGTCAACTTGTCACGTTCTTATGTTCCTACAGTGAAATCTGAACAATTCTTAGTGAGCAACTGTTTCTAACCTTCATTCAAGCTTTAAGGGTTTTTCCAATCACCATCTTCATGAGCAACTTCCTGCCCAATTAATTTGTATAAAACAGCCCAAAGCTAAACAAAGCACGACTGCGTTGACTGGATCTGCTCTAATCCCACAAAAGGTTTAAAAACCTGGACAAAGTGTCTTGATTGTTCAACAGGTTTGTAAAAATCCAGGTTTTACCAAACTAAATTACTGAAACTTAGAAAAGAGGGAAAATATGTTACCAGAAAGTCCATGTTACTGGCAGGACAACGAACGCAGCCATAACTTCCCACAGTGTCCAGAGAGAAACCGTCAGACCAGGAGGAGGTGGAGACACAGAGCTGGAGCTGCAAACGCCCAGAAGAGACATTACACAAACAAAAATAAGACAGCGAAAATGTGTCCTTATCACGCTACTGACACAACGTCCAACACAAAGTTCTCCTTCGTGCATTTGTTTCATGAATCACTTTGGACCTACTGCCCGATTACGGGTTAGGGGTCGACGTCGTCCGAGGTCAAATGAACGAGAGGCTGTAACATCAAGCCTACGGAACCGGATCGGACCCACTTGGCTCTGGCCCCTTAGAGCTACATGCAGGGCAAGAGCCCCACTATGCAGAGGTTCTGAAGGGAGAACTAAAAAGATCTGATCTCAGCCTCCTCTGTCTCGTCCACCACAGTAGAACCAATCGGTGCAGGAAACAGGAGACTTGCACGTGCTAACAACTGACGTTTGTCACGCTCAGACCCACGTGATGTAGAATTGCACACGTGGCTGATTAACCACAGTAACTTTAACCACAAGGAGCATGTTCGTATCGCCACCAGTTCATCAGCTGCGGTGACTGTAAGTAGTCTTACTACTAGATGCAGCTACAGTCCTACCAGACCTTTAATGTGAGAGAGTCTCTCCTCTCTTAAATCCAGACAATCGTGAATGTCATCTGAAAAGGCCACATTACAGAAATGCTATGAAACTGAAACTGAACATCTAATTAAAATGTGTTTAGCAAAAATAGCAAAACACAAAAAACCTCATTGAAATGGATCCTAATTCAGTTTGGCTCCTGAGGAAAGGTCATGATGTCATTACAAACCTAGCTGAAGAACAATCATTTCAGGAATCTTTGGCTCACCTTGTTCTTGCTGAACAGGTTTTTCCTCTTGAAGGAGAACAGGATGACGTCTCGGTAGTCAGCCGGGTGTTTGACGCTGACCTCCTCTGCTCTGTACTGCAGCACTCGACACGTCTTGTTGATGATCCAGTATGGACTAAAGAGCGACAACAACAAGCGGCTCGTCGTCCTCGTGACATGGACGCTCACGTCCACCGTCAGGTCGGTGTCCGAGTCGCAAGTAAGACAAATGGGGAAAAACTCAGGCAAGTCCTGCTGGATACGGATGAGTCCGTGCCAGTCTCGGCCCTGATACCTCATCAGCACCAGTGACATGAGCTCGCCTGAGACGCGAGCATTTAGCAGGTCTGATGTGCTGCCTTCTTGAAGCTCATAGGAGTCTGCTGAACTCTGAGAGGAAAACACTTTTAAATAAAAGGCACATTTTTTCTGTTTGATGTAACTTCTTGATTCCACAAGAGCTGCTGTACCTCCATCATGTAGCGGATCGTGTAGGGCAGCAGGTTGCGCAGGGTGGCCACAGGGTGGAGGTGGATAACATAGGCGGGATCCCAGTCCTCTCCGTGGCTGCTGATGTGCCGCAGGTCATCGGGGACGGCCAGCGTGCTGACCATGAGCGGCAGGAGCCTGCTGTCCGTTGCAGGACACTGCAGAACAGAACGCACCTCCGAGCTGCAGTGCACCTGCTCCTTCCAGGCCACACACGTGGAGGACGGACCGTACTGACCATCCAGACAACCGGCTGGACGTACGAACAGCTGACACCTAGAGGACACAGGGAGACGCAGGTAATCCAGCTGTGGATTCGTGCTTGTGAGAGGCTACGCCAACACTCTGCGCGACGCTACCTGTAGGCTTCTATGGTGACGTGAAACTCTGTCTCAGGTTCAGCCTGTCCAACGATCTGCAGACTCCTGGATGTTGGAGAGTACTTCAGGATGGTGAAGGGCACTGAGAAGTGATTCTTTATCTGGAGACAGAAACAAACCAACACAGAGTCAAACTGTCCTGCTGCAGACCATTCAGCATGTTGAGCTCTCAGAGATGTGTGGTCAAACTGTCCAATGTCTGCGATCCTGACCTGCAGCGGCGAGCGGACCGTGATGACCTTGTTGCCGTGAGCAGCGTCGATCTGCAGCAGGACAGAAACAGCCTCCTGCTGCAGCGGACTGCGGACGTTGTAGAGACGGCGACCGGGTTTGTCCACGGAGATGTTGGAGATCTCCGTGTATCCAGACGGCACTGCAGCATGAGAAACGCGTACACATTCACAAACAAACCCATGAGACATATGCGGACACAAACACAAAGCGAGCGTTCAGACCGATGGTGAGGTTAAACAGGCAGCTCTCCTGCCGCTGCAGAGCCGACAGTTTTCCTCGCGACGACGATTCAAACACGGAGTACTCCAGGTCCATGCTCTGATCAACTGCGAGCTCGTGTAGCTTGTCTCGTGCCAAGGATCCCACCGGTCTCAGGTTGGAGCTGTGCTGCACAACGAGAAGGACCCCTAGAGCGTTTCTGATGGTGAACGGAGCCCTCTCCTTCAGAGAGAAGTCCAAGGCGGACGCGGTGCCCTCTGAGAACGCCTGGGAAAGCACAGCAAACGGCAAACGGGAGGTTTTCCGTTAAATGTCTCTCGCTTAACTGTGGGGATGTGGGTATAATGTATATGCACTGTTGTGTTTATAGGTGGTGCTATGTTTTATGAAGTTGTAGATGCTTCGTACCTTGGCGAGGTTGTAGAAGACGTTAAGGCTGCTTTGGGAAACAGTGATGTTCAGGGTGTCTTTGGAGTAGATGTTGATGGCTGTGCGAGGTTCGGGGAGTATTATAAAGTCGTCTCCATGAACGGGACTTTTGTCTTGTACCGGGTTCGTTTTCATCTGCAGGAATAACAGTGACACCAGTCTCGCCTTTAAATATACATATTCTCAATCAATCCCAGATGTTCCAGCCGTGTGGGGCTTGTTGTGCTGCAGGGGATGTTCTAGGTGCACGTTCGCTAGGTTAAGTTTACAACAAACAGTCACAACCAAAGCGTTTTACCTCAAGCTCCAGGAACCATCTTCGCCTACCGACGTCAACTCGTTCAATCAGAGGCTCCCACACAGCGTGGGTCTCATTGAAGTAGTTCACCTGTAGAAAGGTGTCAACACGTTTGCAACCAATTAGGTTGAAAAGAAAATACCTTGTACATCTTGGGTTGGACAGACTCTACAGTAGTTTCCTGGTTCTGACGTCACC
The DNA here is from genome assembly GCA_030770545.1 of Macropodus opercularis. Classification (NCBI taxonomy): domain Eukaryota; kingdom Metazoa; phylum Chordata; class Actinopteri; order Anabantiformes; family Osphronemidae; genus Macropodus; species Macropodus opercularis. The sequence continues at coordinate 20,314,212 of CM061091.1, read as the reverse complement.
TCAAACGATTCCTTACAATGCAGAGAGCGACTGGTGTGTGAAGTTGTGTTTTACAACAGAGCAGAAGTATTTGAAATGAACCAGAAGCAACAAAATCTTTAACTGGATTTTTGAAATAATTGACTTGTGTATTCAAAGACGAACGGCAAATGCATATTTCTCACTTTAGGATAAACTTTCTCTGAAGTCAGTACATCAGCAATCTGACGCAACAATGATCAAAGCTGCTGTTTGGCAGTTTGGCCAGAATGGATGTAAATCACTGTTACGGCCCAAGGCCTATGGTATGTGTTTATGTGTGGGTTCGCTGCTGTGTATGTTTGTGCGCATGTGTAACCGGCAGAGAACCGGAAGATCGTCTGATTGGTGGAGCGGGAGCAGCAGTGTTCCCATTGGCTGGACTCCCTCTTCAAAACGGACAGCGGTGACAGCGGTGCCGGCCCCGTCTTTTGACACCAGCCACAGCGACAGCGATATTCCCATTTGTGTTCTAAAAAAAACTCCTGTGCGGCCTTGTGCCAATGTATTATTACGTTCCGATTGTTTGCAAAGTAGGGGTGAGCTGCCATTTTCTTTGTATTGCGTTTTCTCCTGTTTATCGCTCAGGGAGTCAGGGCTAGCTAACTGTCTTTCTGTTCTTTTGTTTTCGATTAGGGCTTAGCTAGCTTGTGGGACCTCAGACACTGTTTTGTTTGTTGTTTTGGCCTTGGCTCACCCTGAAGAGATTTGCATTGTACACTATATATATATATATTGTCACTCAGGGTTGTGTGTATACATGGTGTGTACTGTTTGGGGCGTGGGTTTTTGGTGAGGACTGAGACACAAATCGCGTGTTACGTGCCTACCTAGACGGGGACGTAACAATCACCGGTTCTCACCTCCAACGTCATGTCAGCTCTCAGCTGCAGCAGAGATGACCAGTTTTTGGCTGATCCATTGAAAGAGGATTCAGCCAGCAGCAGAGGGATTGTTCGATGGCCCAAACCAGAATCCAGAGTCACCTGAACCACCTGAAGGCCGAGAAAACCTTGTCAACAGGAAACCGAACAAAGTTTCAAGATAAACGTCGGAGGAACTTGCTGTGGTACCTTGATCTTGGCCGAAAAGGTCTCGCCCTCGTTACGTCTGTCCTGCTCTCGGTAGCTTTCTGTGACCTCCGTGGCCTGTTCCACTCCCAGGAACCAGTAGTTACAACCGTAGATGTTTGATGCTGACCACAGATCACCGACATCAGGCTTCAACTCCTGACTCTGCTCTTCCAACTGCTTTATTGTCATCGCGGCTGTTATCGTCATCAGTGTGTTGAGGATGAACGGGGAGATCTGCAGAAAAACAAAGGTCGATGATGAGAGTCCTTAAAGTCAGAATCCCACCCTGAGCCTCATATTTGTCCGTCTGTACTGAAGGTGATGGACTTGGTGTCGTCTGGAGGCAGACGCTCTCTCTACGTTAGGACCAGGTTTGATAAAGCTTGTAGTCAGAGCTGCTCAGGTCTTTGAACCATCCCTTAGTTAGCTGCTCTGCCTCCTTCGTGGACTAACAGGACACCGTTGTCCTACTGCTGCACTTCTCTCTGTCCTCATCCACAGGTGTCATCAGACTGAGCTGTGTGTCCAGTGTTGCTGGTCCAAACGTCCTGCCTGTGTTTTGTTCTTTTTCTCGTCTCCTCTAGTTAAACCTCAACACTCTGTAAAGTGCCTTCAGTTGACTTTTGTTGTGACACTTTATAAAAAAATGAAATGAATTGAATATACACAAGAAAAAACAAGTTTAAACGTCATCTCTGTCAGTTTATTTCTTACCATGTTTGTTTATTCGTGGAACTGTTGAATTTATAACCATTGCAAATTAATTACAAAAGTGATAAATGTACCTTGACGATGACTTCCTCCACCATCACAGAGCCACTCAGCGGTTGATTGGGGTGGGATTTGGTTTCCAAGGTAACTGAGCAGGGTCTCAACACCTGTGGGACAGAGCGATGAGTCAGCAAAGTGAAGATGTGCTGATGCCACCTACAGGTAACATCTTATCTAAAGAACAGTAGTTTAATTAGTAGTAGTAGTTAATTTACAATAGACGTGATATGACAGAGGAGTTTGAACTTACAGTGGTGACGGCCTTTTCTCCTTTGTCTTGGATGAAGGGGCAGGCAAGAATCTTCAGATCTCTCAGGTTGGCACTCATGTTCTGCGTAGCGTCTTTCTCAGCCAGCAAGGTGAAGTCACACTGAAAAGAGGCCACTAGGGCAGGGGCGTCCGCCTTCATCAGGCTGGCCACAAACACCACCTCTGGGTCCACCACCACTGCCCGAACACGGGTTCGCACCTCAGGGGCTGTAAAGGACAGACAGAAGCTCCTGTGATGGTTTACCTTGGAATGCCACCATATTTAGAGGCTTCACTGGCTGAACTTTCACATCCAGTCACTAGTTCAGGTTCTGCAGTGTAGCCTCCAGCACAGAGCATCAACAGCGCACAAGTGGGATAAGGTGTTTTTCCTATGTCAAGTCCAGGACAGGATCGAAACAGGGTAGAGGACAAGCGGAACAAAGCTGCCAGTGGTGGAGCGACTGGAAAACGCAGGAGGAGGAACAAACACTGAAGCAAAATCCATCCAGTGAACGTCCAGATGCCTAATGTAGGAGAACCTACGGAAAATGGACAAGGTTCAGCATCCACCTGCCTCTGAAAGAGAACTGGGCTGGAACGGCCACGTTCACAGGCAAGACAGTCTGTTCAAATGAGTCAGGGAGGCGACAAAGACGGAGGACGGCTTAGGTACAATCTGTCGGGTGGAAAATTAAGTTAACAATGCATCACTCCACATATAATCAGAACTGAGCAAATCTAAGAAAACTACACAAATACTAAATAATAAACTTGAACAAGGTTTTTATTCTTGGCGCGTCTGTTTCCCATCCCCTTGACTTACCAGCGTTGGTGAGCTGTGGTTCAGTGATCTGTCTCAGCTGCAGTTTGTCTCTTGGTACAGACGTGGTTATTGGAGATGAGCTCTGAGGCAGAGACTGCAGGAAGAAATCTGCAACAGCCATTAGAAACTCAACACTGGCACACAGATAGAGGTCCTGAAGCACGGCCACGACCTCCCGTTCTCCAGCGCTCTGTCGGTACGTCACATCAATCATTGCCTTCGAGGTCTCCTCGTTTCTGCGTCCGATCATTCTGCAACCATGAGGAAAAATGTTATCAAAGGTAAAAGCAACCATTTACTGCAAAAACTCCAAATGCTTTCCAGTAAAGTCCCGGCAGTGGTGCCTGTCTGTAAAGAACTAGTAGCAAAATACAAGGAACATCTCAAACGTTGAGTACTGTGAACGATGCGCTAACGACGCTGACGAAGCCCAGCGCTCCCTGAACTACAGTCAAGCTCCCCTGTTCAAGTTCAACAGCCCATCAGAACCCAGAGGTCGTGTGACTGGTACCGTGACGTCGCTCTCTGCAGGGCAGTTCTCTGGTCGTCCAGAGTGCAGTTGGTCAGGATGGTGGTCACCTCCATGCTGCCGCTGGGCAGGATCTTGCCTGAGGTCTTCAGCATGTGGAGAACAAATTCACCTAATTGGAAGCCAGACGGCTTCGAGAACCAGGAGCAATCATCAGACACAAAAGCCCAAAAAGTGAATTATCTGGACCTGATTCAGACGCTTTTCATATGACTGACCTTTGTCGCATCGTCATTCTTCAAAACCAGACCAAGAGACTCAATGTTGAAGTTAAACCTCACAGTCTCCATGTCGTCCTCTTCCTCAGTTGGCTTCCCAACATTACCTAAACACGAACGGAAATAAATATACAAGAAATTCTGTCGGGTCCAAGGTTTGGATTCAGTATTTATTAAATGCTCTATATTCATTTGCTTCCTCCAAATATTTAAAAGCGTCTGTTCAGGCAGCATCAGTGTCTGTTTTGCTTTAGATGAGTTCAGTGACTTGGTAGCGTTCAGAACGTTCTCTCTCGAAGTTCGACGTCTTGTCTGCAGGCGTTTAAGTTTACGTGGAACCGCGTTGGTCGGTTCCCAGTAAAAGTCAGTCCAGAGACCGATAATTTATGGCCACGGCACACAAGTTGGGAATCACTGCCCTAGACGGCACAGACACTCCTTTATTAGCATAAATAATGAATTTCCCACAGCACAGTGGTTGAAAAACACTGTTCTATTCACTGCCTATTTACTTCCATTGGTGTTTTGCTGCTTGTTGTTCTTTGTCTCGTCTCCATCCCCTCAACGCAACCAGTGGAGGCAGATGGTCGTCCACCACTGGAGACGTCTTTTGATATTGAATGCCCTGAGTAGTACCGAATCAAAGCTCTGATCTGTGGTCTATCTGTGGTTTGATCAAAAGCTGAAATATTGGAAATTTCCTGTCAGTACGTATACCTGTGTATGTAAAGCATCAAACCTTTTGAAGGGTCTCCGGTTGCTCTGAGCCTTACGACAGCCTCCTGTTTTGGGCTCGTGGGGTCTAGACTTCCAGCCTCCCCCAGGTTCTCCATCAGGATCTTCAGGAGCACCTTCAGGTCTTCCTGACTCAGTTGCACCTGAAACCACAGTAGAAAGTGATCCACTGTCAGTCACAGTTCGATAAACCCTCTTGGTCGTCTATTCCAGATGTTCTGTATGAGCATAGATCCAGTACAAAGACATCTGCAGCCCAGCACGTTGGCCTACGTCTCCTCGGTCAAAGTCCTAGTGGAAAGTTTCAAACGCATACTATATTAATACATAAACACACAATCCAATGGACTGAGTCCATCAATAGAACAGCTGCTCGATTAAAGCTAATTCATTTCATTTCGAAGTGAGGTTGAAGCACAACAAAGCAGGGCAACTGCTCTCGATCACAGTTTATGCACTTTATTGTCCACCCCAATAACTTAACGTGTTAACATGTGTATTGCTCCAAGCTACTGTTCTTCTCTGATGTACACTGTGGTCATTTACTTGCCCTCATATCCCCCAGAAGATGCCGCCGCACCTTCAAATTTAGCCCCAGCTGGTTCCCCCATGACTGCTGGGCAAACTATGGCCTTTTCCATACACTTCAACTCTGATATGTAGACATCACATTAGTGTTGATTCCAACAACCGCTGAGATGGAGATTCAGTCTCTCCCATCTCCCTCTTCTCCTCATCCTCCTACCTTCATAGGTTTCAGATCTCCATCAATGTCAACGGCAGCCATCATCTTGTACCAGGAAGCTGCCAGGTTCCTCTTGATGCGCAGGTGCAGGTTAACCGGTTCCAGCAGCTCGCTACTGGGTCGGTTTAAAACCGGGTCCAGAGAGGTCCTTGAGGACAACACAAATAATGGCTCTATGAAAACACCTTGTGTTTTTATACCATTTTTGCATTAGAACTTTGAGGCTCTGTGTGTCCCACCTAGAGAGTTTGAGCTGAGTTAACTGGATCTCCATGTTGTCGATGACAGCCGGCAGAGGACATCCATCGACGGGCAGTAGAGAGAAGCTGTTTCCCACTGTGATCAGCCCGAGGTCCATCACTAGAGCATCTTGGGAGGTGGAGGACTCAGGGATGATGATGAGCGGAGCCTTCAGCTTGACATTCACGGACAAACGAAAGCTTTTCTGGGCAAAGTCTCGGACGCTGGACGCTGCCTTCTCCGCAGCCTGAGCTGTCGCTGCACTCAGAGCTTCCTTCGCCGTCTGGAAGTTATTGGTGAAATTCTAAATGACAAGAAATGCGATTAATGTCAGAAGTTAAATTGTGTAAGAGCCGCAAACATACTGTGGCTAAGAGCATGAAAAATTCAGCTTCACTACGGAGTTCATTCAACAGATGAAAAGAATAACCAATGAGCAGTTTGACTGCCTCTACTTATTAGCCATAATAATAGCAGTACAGTATAAAAGCACTGCGCTAGACTTATGAGCTCACTTCCAGCAGGTCAGCGTCTGTGCGAACTCACCTCCGTCACGCTGGCACCTTACAAACAGAACAGCCAAGACGTGTGAACCTCACCAGCAGAGAGACGACGAACTTGTGCAGGTAAACCACCTGGATGCAGCCCACGTTCAGCTTCACCCGGCCGTCGCTTTTAGACGTGTCGGCGTAACCGGCGCCGTCTGTGGCGCTGGGAGTCAGACTCATGGTAAAACTGAACACCTCGTCACCAACTATGGAGATGGCCTGAGGGACAGCGAGACAGTAGGATTAGTCCAGAACACTCCAGGTTAATCCAGGTGCAATAATAGGTTCGCTCTCACACATTGAGCTCATTCAGCTCATAGTCCAGGGTTAACCATCACATCACACAATGTGGGAACAGTCACTGTGGTCTGAGGGAGTCTAGAGTCCAAGTTTACAGAATTGCCTGCTTTTCTATGTCACCTGTACCAAAAGCACTTCACATCAGAATCATGTTGAGCATCACACGCTGGTCTAATCAGTAACAGGAGGAGTCTGACCTTCTTGTGAACGCTTTTGGGATCCGTGTTGAGAATAATGAAATCTTGCAGACGGGCTGAGATATGAGTCTGGGGTCCTTGCATCAGCAACGAGCCATCAATACCTGCAGGTCCAACCAATGTGTTAAACTGAGGTTAGCGTTGATGAAGGACAGCACAAATGCAGTCAACTGGGATTCTGTACCTTGGATTTTGATGTCCGCGATATTACAGCTCTGATCGCATACCAGTACGTTGAAGGCTCCCAACATCATCATCACTTTCATGTCAACGACCTCACTGTCTGCAGGAGACACCAGGGCAGCTGACAGGACACACAGCGTCACGTGAACAAGTCGGAGGGAGGACGTGTTGCGTCTTTTTGTTCAAATGTCATTGGTGCCAAACACCTCAAATTCAAAATGCAAAACATTTATTGAATGTTGTGGCCATTGGATGTGCGGCGTTAGCGAGGAATGATGTGCTGTAAAGACTTTTGAAACAAGATGGCGCGGATCTGATCCAGTACACTGGACTTTACGTAGCAAGTCCAGTGTACTGGATCAGATCCGTCTCGATCGGACGTCTGCTCTACTATGTTTTCAGCTCTTTGCAGGTGTGTGTCTGTTTGTGTTATTGTGCGTTGTACTGACTGGACCGAGCAGACACCGTCTTGTCCTCCGCCTTGGCTTTGATCTTCTCTGTGGACGACACGTTGCCAGACGACACAGCTGCCGACAGGAAGTTGATGGCTGAAAGCAGAGCCTCCGTGTGGAGCATGAGGTCGAGGGAGGTGAAGGTCACCTGGACAAAGTGTGGAGGACAGAACTCTGAACAGGTTCTGCAGGATTTTTGTCCGCTGTCCAAGAAAGGGTCAGTTCCCGTAACGGCTCTGGCAGCGAATTGTTTAGACAACGTCACAGACCCGGTTCCTCAGTTTGGGTTTTAGATTCATAGCACTGATGTTCCTGCACTCAAATTCAACAACTACAGCACAACAAATTTCCCGCCATTTTACAAACCGCCTCACGTTGTCACTTACATCGATCATCTGCTCAGTGTTCTTGTAGATTGTGGAGAAGTTCGGCCCTGAGCGGTCGGCCTGAGGAAACACAAACGGGAAGTTAGGACTTGAATGTGTAGCTTTCTGGTGATCACGCAGAGCATGTGCATCAGTGATGTCATCACCTTGACATAGTGCACTTTGAGGAGTTCACATCCAGGCTCCACTGACGAGCTGATGAGACAAAGAGCTTCACCGCTCGAATCTGCAAAAACACAAAAACTGCAGCTTTAAAGACAAACGTCACTAAAGGAACCACAACGATACACCACAGAACAACTATACAGCAGGTCGCCATAGAAAATTGCAAAGCGCTAACCTTTAAACTCGAGGCACTTCATGGTGATCATCTTGACATAAGTCGTGGCAGACATGTCGTACCTCCTGAGTTTTGTATCGATGCCCAGGTTGGCGACGTGAAGCATCAAGAAAGGAAACTCCTTCCCGTCTCTGGGCTTGTTCATCGTCAGCACAACCTTGGGGTGAAAATAGGAAAGTTGATCAGGACAAAGACCTGCTGCTTTGGTGACGCTTTTAAGATCTCAGCTCATCCATAAATGTGATTGTGCACCTGTTTCACTTCAAAGTTGAGGAGAACATTGATGTCGTTCTCAGTCAGACCTCCAGTTGTGGCATCCACCTGTGATCCCGTCTGCAGTGAAACCACCTGCGTCTGCAGCTCAGTGAGTTCTGGTTTTCCTTAAAAAAGACACACTACTAAAAACCCGTTTTCCACTTCAGATATGTTTCAGCATAAAACTGACATTTATCAGGTGAAGCTACACGTACAGAAACATTGTCAGCGTCTCTGAGCTTACCTTGACCCAGTTGCCTCGAGACGTCCTTGCTGTGGTCTGCGTTTCCCTCTCCGATGTTCTCCTTCAGGATCTTCATCAGCACAACGAGATCTTCTTCTCCCAGACTCATCTGATGGACAGATGTCAGATTTTATGGTCCACAATGAAAAATGTGCGGATGTCAGTTAACGGCAGCACATGTGAGACCTACGTTAAGGGACCGGAGAACTCCCTGGATGTGGACTCCAGGGATCTTGTTAAACCAGGAAGCAGCCAGGTTTCGGGTAAGAAGAAGCTCTAAGTTGATTGGCTGAAGGATCTCAACATCTGGATCAGAACTATGTTGCTTCAGTGTGGTTCTGATAATACATAAATACATAAATACACATGTTGAGTGTATATTATTGGATAAGAGCTCACACTCTGTGGAGGTGTTAGGTCGTTAGTGATCTTAGTCCAGAGGTCTGTAAAGGTCCGACCCTGGTCTTTCAGGTGCTGCTGGACTGTTGAGTGTGGGGCCAAACAGACGTCTACAAGTCCGTCACTGCACTATATAAACAGGGTCCAACTCATCCCCTAGAAACTAAAACTGGATCAGGAAAGCATGACTGGGAATCAGACCAATAGTTCTTCTGGTCCTTTCCTTTCTGTTGAACAGAGAGCAGCAATAAAAGGCAAAGTCTTTCCCTCTGGGGTCCGTAATGGTACATGAATCTTGCTTCTACAGCAAAGTGTCTAAAGGAGAGTAATGACTGTGTCTGTACTGACAATAATTCACATATATAACATGAATAAAGCTTAGTAGTAGACAATCCAGTGCCAGGTGCCTCCATCTTGACTCACTCATAATTCTACATGCAATCTGGAAAGAAATACGTTTGCACAGCAGGTTGAGCAGGTTTGGATGGATTATCGTTACAGTTACAAAGAAAAGCGCCAGGTTCAGCGTCGATACTGTACCTGGAAAGTTTTAGCTGCGTCAGCTTAATCTCCATTTTCTCCACTACCGCTGGCAAAGAGAAACCTTCAGCCGGCAGCAGGGAAAAGCGGTTTCCTACTGTGATCAGACCCAGATCCACCAGCAAGGCATTATGGGAGCTGGAGGACTCAGGGACGATGACGAGCGGAGCCTTCAGCTTGACATCCATGGACAAACGAAAGCTTTTCTGGGCGAAGTCTCGAACGCTGGACGCTGCCTTCTCTGCAGCCTGAGCAGTCGCTGCACTCAGAGCTTCCTTCGCCGTCTGGAAGTTGTCTACGAACGTCTGAAGGACAAAATGATCAGCGGTGAGACGAAAAAAAGCATCAGAGATAAAGATTCACAGACTGATGCCATGGAAGCTGGTGTGAGGCATTCACTGCCAGGGTGAGTGCATGAGCTCATTCCTGTTTCATAGACTTTCAGAACATGAACATTAGGCTCGTAAAAAGTTAATTATTCAGATCGTATATATGAAGCAGAGCAGCAGGGTCAGTGTCATCTCGTTAAATGGAAAAGGTTTCTGGACCTGGTTAAGAATGAACCTGTGGCGTACAAAGAAAACAGTCTGCAAATTAGTGCTTACAGTTTATATGAGCGTTTACAGCTTATTCTGAAATTATTGATACGTCGCCAATTCAGAGCAAAATCCATCTCAAAGCACTTTACAAAGGAACGTTTAAGACCTTACGGAATTAGAAACTATAATAATAAATCCTAGCTACAGTGAACCACAGCAGTGCTGGGATCTCTGTAAGGTGCCTCCAATTGGTGCCACATGTATATAAAGAAACACAACTGATACGAATGTAAGATGTTTAGGAATCAATTAGTGAAGCGTGATTCCACAGAAAAGATACGTTTATGAAACAAGAATCAAGTTTTGGGTGAATGTGTGTGTTGATGGCAGCTGAGTGAGATGCAAAGCACATATGGAGGAAGTGATCATCAAGTGTTTCCTGTGCATGACAAGCATTCCTTCATTCCTTTATCCCTTCGTCGGAGCCCATTCGACCAACTTCAGAGCAGTGGTCTTGTTTTCTCAGCTGAATTCATTCTGTACGGATCGAACCGAGCTGGACTCAGTTAAACAGCGTTGTTGCAAAAATGTTTATTATAAGTATTTTCAGATTTTTCAGAGAAGAAAACGCTAGAACAGAACGACTTTGGATCATCTGTGATAACTTTAAAATCTTCCACCTACGCCGCAGCATAAACAGGAAAAAATGTCTGAGGTGGAGAACCTACAGAAATCAACATCAGCAGACACACTGAAGGCGTCATAAACAGTAGTTATGCCAGATGATGCTTGAGTCCAACACACGAGGCTGTTTTAACTCAGCCTTTTGGTTTAATTTAAGGCTTAGTCTGTCACATATGTGAGAATAAAAACCAAGCCGATCCAAGCAGTTACAGGATTTATCCTGTAACTGTAACTTCTGACTCAAACTGGGTTCAACCATCCTCACATCTACATAAAAGCTGGGCTGAAGGACCAGGGTCCTGATCTGAAACCAGCTTCAAGTGGACTGAAGGTTTGATGCAGATCAGAGCTGCGGGCTCAAAGCTGTACCTCATCAGCAGACGAACACTGAAAGCTAAAAGAAGCCTGAAAGAACAAAACACCAGGACAAAAGACAAGACAAAAACATGAGACACAAGAAAACGTCAAAGTGAAAATCATTCATTCAACTTCTGAGATTAAACTGCAGGAAATTCACCAACTTCTTTGAATGAATGTAAATGAAGGCTCCACGTTGATTCGTGGAGCCTTCATTTACATCTAACCTGTTGTACAACCCTCAACATTTAGAGAAATATTCAATCTGTTATTCTTTCACAAGTTAAAAGCGCTTTTGCTCATTGTAAACATACAGCAGGAAAAAGTCTCTCTCCTGGATGTTTGTGTTGAATATCTGACTGACATATTATTAAATTAATCCTGATGGAAACATGACACAATCCCAGATGCTGTTGCTATTGAAAGTGGCGTCTGAACCTGCTGCTGGGAAACACTAGCAAGACGCTTCTAACTGCCAACGATAATTCAATCAATTCAAAGTGTGAAAATGAAATTATCAAATGCAACGATTTGATAAAAAACCACAATGGCTTCACTATATTTAACATTACACCAAGCCATTGTTGGAGAATTTACCATAAGGTTGTGTTTTTGACACCACGAAGAACAAATATATTACAATCACTTTAAAAACGTAAAGTTTTATGTTGTATGAAATGAAACCAAAACTGGTGTAAATGAAAACAGAAATCAGCAAAAACACGTTCACCAAACCGTGTACAGGCGATTACAAACAAACGAGACCAGCGTATACAACTCAAAATACAGCAACTTGTCAATTACATTTTATAACTGTGTAATTTCGATGACGAATAAGAATCAGGCGAAACCGACAGAGGCCAGCGTTCAAAACCACACCAGCAATGAAAGAGAACCCAGTGGACCGTCAGGCCTGGGAGTTCATCCCTGTAGCGGCCATGACTCCGAGGTCTGCGTGGTCCCTAACGGACCTGCTGCTGCTAGGCAGCGTCTCGTTCACCTGGACGGAGCAGGTGAGGTGCAGGACATCGGGACCTGGAGGCCTCCTGTTAATCAGGGCTCGAGGTCTGAGAGAGAGTCTTAGCCAAAGGTTCCTTATTACAGAAAGTGTCATCTGACCATCTACCAGTGTCAGGAGCTAAACAATCTCAGCACCGACCCAAGCTCCTCTCACTAATGGGAGCAGTCCACCCCAGCAGACAAAGCCTGCTTCAAACACTTGACAACTGTTTGTAACCTGCAGAGGCCACTGCCTACATTGATGAACTTCCCCTGAAACCCAAGGAAGGAACGTACAACATCTGGTTGGACACACAGACCATCACATCCCCAACTCAGAGGAGTTTTGCTGCCAGCAACTGGATGTGGGTGAAACCAGAGTAAGCTCCGATGTAACATCACTCTTCGCCATCATCCCCACCACTGAGGAGGAGACCGGAAGAAGAAAAACCTGGACCTTAAACACTGCATCTGAAAGTTGAGTCATGGCAACTGAACTTCTTTACGAAACAGAAGAAGCCCAGTTGCCATGAATCAGACATCTTCTCCTGCATGACTGAGAATCTCCACAGACTACAGAGGTGACTTCTACAGAAGCAGATGTGGTTGCGTGTTGCCAATTATGGCCAAGTGTGGAGAAGCGGCCTTCACCTCCGTCTGGCGACGGCACCGACCGGCCGGTCGAGACAAGGATCCAGGCGTGAACAGCGTAACAGAGGCCTCAGACACAACCAGTCTCCCATTTATCACGCGGCCCTCAGTTCAGACAAAAACCCCCATAGAAAATTAATTCAGCTTCGGTCGGTTTAGTGCCACTGGGCCTGAATCAACGCAGTTAAGTCTTGTAATAAATAATAAATCTCCTGCTTCTGAAACTTGGAGACCAGCTTAATCCTGTTTCAAGTGAACGATCGCATACGTACAATCAACGGTCACTGGTAAAAAGAACAAATGTAACTGACTAACCAGCAGCGACGTGACAAACTTGTGCAGGTAGATGATCCGGATGCAGCCCAGACGCATTTTGACTTTCCCGTCCACCTTCGTCGTATCATTGTAGCCTCCTGACTCTGTCGCTCCCACAAATAAGGACAAACTGAAACTGAACAGCTCGTCACCCATGATGGACACCACCTGCAACAAGACAACATCAACTGTCCTGAGAAAATAGCGCCTGCAGAAATGCTGACATAAGGTTCAGCTTCTCAATAATCAAGTCTAATGCCAACCTTTCTGTGGATGGTGTTCGGGTCGACATCCGTGATCACGATGTCTCTTAGTCGAGCAAACACATCTGTCTCCTTTGCCTGGATCATCACGGACGCATTGATTCCTGTAGACATCAAACAGTTACACCGGAGGGAGTTGATGGATGGAAGCTTGGCGTTCGTTTCTAAAAAACCCGATGCTGACCTTGCACCCTGATGTCGGCGATGCTGTGGTGGTCATCACACACCTCCACCCGGAAACAGCCCAACACAGCAAACAGCTTGAAGCTGTAGATGCTCCCGTCTCTGGCTGCTTTCGACACTAAAGAAGGAAAAATGTCCCGTCAGACCCGGGACATGAAATCATCTTAAAGAAGCCGTGTTGGTCTCAACTGACTTGCTCGGCTCTGCTCCATCTTGTCCACCTGCTTTTTGACGTCTCGGTCATGGCCGGAGGTCAGTCTTGGTGGTAGGGCACTCGTCAGGTAGTTGATAGTCGACAAAAGAGCTTTAGTATGAAGGAGGAAGTCTAAGGAGGAGACCTCCACCTGAAACAGGCAACAGCTTAGTTAGTTAGTTTGGTTCACACCGTCACGTCCGGAACAACGGGTTTGACAGCTGGGGCTCACGACAACCAAATCCTCATCAAGTGCAGAAATTTATGAGAGTTTGGTGACTCTGACTCTTATGAACAGACATGAAAGATAATAAGGATTCGAATAACTAAGGGACAGGCGGCTACGGGGTTGGGGTTCAAGGTCTTGCCCAAGGACACAAGTGCATGTTCTCAACAAGTCCAGTCTTGATTGTGGACGACGACGCCACCAATAGACGCACATTTAACTTTTCTATACAAATACACAAGAACAGTATTTACTGAATGAGCTGATCCGGGTTCCTGAGGTTATGCAACAGTTGAAGTCTCCACCCACCTGCAGCGTTTGCTCTGTGTTGTCGAACAGAGTCTGGAAATTGGGTCCGTTGGGCTCGGCCTGCCAGAATCACACAGAAACACAACGCAGGCCTGACTTCAGTATCATGAGTGTTTGTGGTGAATGCTGGCTGAGCAGGACAGACACCAACACACACATACGCTCCGGTCACTGCAGTAAAACATTAGATGATACGCCTGAGGTCCACGGCTTCTGCTGCTCACCTTTGTGAACTTCACCTTCAGCAGGTTGGAGCCCTGCTCAGCGCATCTGATCAGGTGCAGAGGATTGTTGCTGCCATCTGAAACGGTTAATGTCACATGTAACCGGTTGTTTCTGTGTAGTAGACAAGACCTGTGTGAAGAGGACGGACAGAAAACCTCGTCCTACTACTTTGACTCGGAAATCTGCTGTAAACCTCTTCGAACTTGTTCCTGCATCTGCTTTCCTCCTTCTACTCCATCATTGTGCTGCATGTCATGATCTTTGTGCGTCTCCAGTTTTCTTTACAGCAGCTTGTTGAGACAGACGATGGCTCTTGTTCTCCACTGTCTCCTGGTGCTGCTCCGGTGGGATTTGATGGCTTTTCTATATAATTGTGTAAGAGTTTAACCTCAGGTTGATCGTTGTTTTGATTTGCTATCCATCTCTAAATATATACAGGGACATTTGAATGAAGCCTTTCAAGGCCTAAATTAAGCTGCCTGGCCTTCGGGATTCAACAACTTTCACCTTAGCGTCAATAAATCAGGGAAGAGGAGGAAAAACTGTCAAATACCATCCAACTTCAGTTTAAAGTCTCTGTCCGTTCATTACCTGGTACGTCACAGTAGTCGAGTGCAACTCTGCGCAGGTATGAGGTGACGCTCAGGTCGAAGCTGCGACTCTTTCCTTCAGCTCCCAGCTGACAGATGCTGAAGGACAGGATGGTCTTCTCCTGGTCCACCTGCCGCGTCAGCTCCAACAGCACCTGGTTGCACCACAGTCCCTGATTAGTACAGACAACCGTGACGCGATGAGCTTATCTCAGAGCAGAGAAACCCAGAAACCTCTTTGACTTCAAATTTGAAGTGAATATCGGTGAGTTCTTCGAGAGTCGCGCACTGCTGGTCCTCATCTGTCGACTTCTCGCTGGTCTCTTCTTCTGAATCTAAAACAGCAGCACAAATAGTCAGAAACCTGAAAACATAACTGTGAGAAAGGGAAAAAAAGAAGATTCCTTGAAATGTAATATATTAGTCTCCGTTTGGCAGCAGTGGCAGACAGTGGACCTGTTTGTAGAGGGTCCAGGAGGGCGGGATGAAGGCCGAGTACTCGTGGTCTGGCCCCGGCCAATGACGGCACCTGCAACAGGAACATGCCTTAAGTTACATTTAGTCGAAACGCTTCAGGCCTGCTGGTTTTAACCTCTCCACCAGTCCAGCTCCTGGTTCTGCCTGAACTTTAAAACCAAGTGTACCTTCTCTGTGGGAGTGGAGGGGGGGGAAGAGCCCATGCTGGGCAGGGGGATGCTGTCCACCAAGTCCAGAACATTCTGGATCTTCAGATCAGAAATCTTAACATGCAGCAAAGGCAGCTCACCGGACACTTTGAACCTGAAACAAAAACTCAAGTTCAGGTGAGGTAGCGACGAGACTGGACACCTGTCTGCAGACGCGAGTCTTGCCTGGGCATCCTGGCATCCTTCTCCACCATACACTTGGCTAAGTGGAGGGTGAAGTCCATTGGCTGGAGGATGTGTTGGAGCGATGAACCCTGCAGCCGAGCCAACTTCCAGGCTTCTCCTGAAGTTTGTTTACAGCGGACTTAATGTGGACTAACGTGAACTGGTCAGTTGTGTATTAGTGTGTCACTGTAGCCGCTGATGTGTGTGTGTTTTAGTTGTGTACCTGACTTGCTGTAGAGCACCTGGACTCGTCTCAGCTCCAAGTTGTACCTTTCGTAGGCTCGATCCATGATCTCCTCCAGAGAGCAGAGGGATGTCGGAGACGAACCGGACCCGCTCTGCTCAGCGCTGTTCAACTACAAACACACACATAGAGTCTGGAGTAACTTGGCCGACTGAACTAACCCAACATAAACATAAATGCCTACCCAGTCGGTTTGGTCTGACAGGACGGGAACTAACCTGCAAGCTGCCAAAGTCCACGATGATCAGGTCTGAAGTGTTGTTGCAAAAGCCGGACTTTGGTATCAGGAGATACGACGGCTTCAGGTCAATCCTTAGGTCCAGAACCTTTCTGGTCTCAATGATGTGAGACAAACCTGCAGAGACCAACAACTATTCCAGTCCAGAACCACAGCAGCGCCCCCCAATCACATTCACAAAAAATAGATTCAATGCTTTAGTTCTACTTGAGTTTCACATTTCAGTAGATTTGTTGCAGATCAACACAGCAATGACTCAGCAGCAGGTAAAGGTGAGACACTGCTGTAAATATGGTTCAGGGTATTGAAGAGGACCTGAGGCCGTTTTCTCTTTGATCTCCTCCAGTTTGGACAGCGTGGCTGTGGTCAGGACCTCCAGGTTGACCCCTTTACCCGTTTTAAAGAACTCGACCATGCTGTTCACTGTTAGCTGCAAGACAAAAGACAATCTGCTGTAGCCCATGAAAGCCACTCGGCCGTGGTCTGATCCGACGTCAGCCTTTAAAGCTTGGAGTCAGGTGGTTTACCGCATCGTAGATGACCTCCACTGGCTGAGAACTGACTCTGAGCAGCTGGTCTGCGGCGCTTCCCTCGGGGTTTAACTCGAACTCAACGCAGAGAAGAGACGACGAAGAGTCTCCCACTGAGGCGATGAGTGACGGTACGACTCCATCCTGCTGCAAACCTGTAACGTACCAGTGCTGCAACGCTGCCTCCACCCTGTGGGTCACCAAGGTTCGTCTTTGTTGGGTAGCGCGCACACAACAAACACGTCAGCTTTCAATTACCTTAGCAGACACCCACCTAATGGCCTGAGCTCCAGGTCTTTGAGATATTCTGGCGCTGAGGTCGATCATCTGGATCTTAAGGATTTCTGGGACATCCGGTTGCTCTCGGACCGTCACAGAGGTACTTAAGAGCTGGAAGGTCACAACCACAGCTACATACTGAAACACAGCAAGACGCAACACAAACATTGGTCCTACACTGTGTGACGAGGATGACTACAACTGAAGCAGCAGGTGCACCTACCTGTCTGGGTAGAGCCAGGTTGTGAGAGCTGCCACTGTAGCCGATGGCGGTGTAAAGTTTTTCCTTCTCCTCAGGTGTCATGAGTTCATCCAGACCTGAACCTGAAGACCACAACAGAGGTCAGTGATTCTGTTTCTCCAGCGTGGTCTGCGGCTCAGGCAGGCACTTACTCTCTTTGGCCTTGCTCTCCTCCACTTCCTGCTCCTCCTTCTTTCCCTTCCTTCCAAAAATGCTGCTGAAGAAACCTCCTCCTCCCTGTTTCTGCCCCGCCACCGTCTTCTTCCCCAGCAGCTTCTGTCCCGACCGGATCACCTGGACGAGAAGCAGCCGAGCGTTACACGTCGGTGCAGGTCCACAGCGTAAACGTGTCAGCGTTCATCTTACTGTACCTCCATCTGGGCCTGCTGTCGGGCTAACGTGATGTTGAACACGTCTAGAACTTTCTCCAGGTCCTACGTGAAACAACATACCTCAGTTAGCAGATTGGTGCAGCACCTCAGACTTGATGATGTCAGTGGACGCAGATTTATTTATTTATTTATTACATTCAATTCTTCACAGTAAAGTAACTGGGTCAGAGAACTTCTAACATGCTTTAAACTGTGTCACAGCTGTTTTTATTGATAGTGAGATTTTTCTCACTACCATCCCATAAATGTCTGACTATTCAAAGTGCATACAGAATTTTCGTATGTGAACTAACCCTGACTCAACAGAACATTCGGACCCTTTCACCTGGATGTGTTGCTCAGTGTCCAGGCCTGACTTGCTCTGGCTCAGGAGTTTGGTCTTGTAGGCGTTCTTGTAGGCCTTCTGGACCTCTCGGTGCTGTTTGATGCAGGGCCAGGACCACATGTGACTGCAGCGCCGGATGTGAACTTCAAGGATGCTGTTGAAACCATATCTCCACCTGCCAGAGGCACCGAAAAAGAAACGTGGATTCATATCAAAATGATTTTACAGCTGCTCCTTTGAGTCAACTCAATCATTTTCATTTTTAAGGAAATATCAGCACATTTGCTTACAAGACCTTTAAATTCTCTTCTGCTTATTACAGGATTATTCCTTTATACTTTGTCCTGCAATATGTCTGTGGAGATTCTCATCATCCAGGTCAAGTTATGTGAAAGTTGAGTCGTGACTTCTTCTATTTGGTAGAATCGTTTCTCCATCTGTCCAGGAAGCTTCTTCAGTCTGAGGGAAGTTGGTGGAGTCACAGTTAGGTTCACTTCACACCTGTAGAGAACGGGCTCGGACTGGACTGAGGGCAGTGAGCAGGTGTGGACCCTCCTCCTCCACCGCTACAGGTGGTTCAGTGTGTCCTTCGTGGTGAAGTGGTCAACTAACACGAAGAAGCTTCCTGGACAGATGGAGAAACGTCCAACGTCCAGTTGCGACGACTCGACTTTCAGACAATTGTCCAGCAATGTTTTCCTCTAGTAGGTCACATTTCCTTTAGAATCCTGACTGTTTGTACGAGTGAAGTAATTATTTAATTAGTTGCGCTAACCACAGCTTAGCATTGTTGTGGACCGGGACGTCCGGACGGAACTTCCTGTAGGGGGCGTTCTTCACCAGGCTGTCGATGGACTCCAGCAGCTCCACCATGGTCAAGTACTGCAGGGACGACACGCGTCAGCACACGCCAAGACAGACTGACAGACTGTCTGCGTCACGTGTCTGTCTCACCTGTGGCTTGGTCACCTCAACGTTGATATTCTGCACCTCCAGGTGAAGCTTTGCTTTAGGACTCTTCAGCTCCACCTCAGCGTTTGGGTTGATGCATATTTTAGCAGATGCAAAAATTGGCCTAAAAACTGCAAAAAATTTTCTCTATATATTTCTGTAATAATGATTCAGTTTTCAACTGTAGGAGAGTAGTGACAAGTAAACTTGGGTTCTGTCTTTTGTGTCTATCACCTCCTGGAGGTAGCACCACCTCCTTTCAACTCTACGTCGCTTTGGTTCCAGGTGCTTTATGACAGTAAGAGCAGTAATGGAAGGCTGCTAATGATTCCTGCTATGAGGCTGTTTGTCACAATCACAGAACACACTGGGCTGAGTGAGGGCAGCACAAATAAAACACAAGACTACACACTTATCATCGTAAGAGCTGCCGTCCGTCATGCACGAGCATAAAAAAGCTCAATGGGGCAAAAAAGTATTTAGTCAGTTCTCCCGCTTAAAATGATGACAGAGGTCTGTAACGTTCATAATAGGCAGAATGTGGAAATCACATTGTAGGATTTTTACGGAATGTAGTTATAAAATAAGTATTTGGTCACCTACAAACAAGATTTCTGGCCCTCACAAACCTGTAAGAAGCTCTTCTGTCCTCCACCCGCTACCTGTTAAAAGACAACCGACCACAGCCCCAAACAGTCAAACTCCTCCATGGCCAAGAGCAAAGAGCTGTCGAAGGACACCAGGAGCAAAATTGTAGAGGGAAGAGTGAATCTACAAAAGGCAAGCAGCTGAACAAAAATGATCAGAAAATGGAAGACGTACAAGCGCATTGATAACCTCCCTCCACCTGAGGCTCCACTCAAGCCGTGGGGTCAAACTGACCATCAACGGTTGAGGCTGTTTTTCTGCAAAGGGGACAGGACGACTGATGAAAGAATGAATGGAGCCACGTATCGTGAGATTTTGAGCAAAAACCTCCTTCCATCAGCGAGAGCTTGAAGTTGAGACGTGGCTCATGACAATCTGCATGGAAGCATGGAAGCATGGAGGCATGGAAGCATGGAGGCATGGAAGCATGGAGGCATGGAGGCATGGAGGCATGGAGGCATGGAAGCATGGAAGCATGGAAGCATGGAGGCATGGAAGCATGGAGGCATGGAAGCATGGAGGCATGGAAGCATGAAGGCATGGAGGCATGGAAGCATGGAGGCATGGAAGCATGGAGGCATGGAAGCATGAAGGCATGGAAGCATGAAGGCATGGAAGCATGAAGGCATGGAAGCATGGAGGCATGGAGGCATGGAAGCATGGAGGCATGGAAGCATGGAGGCATGGAAGCATGAAGGCATGGAAGCATGGAGGCATGGAAGCATGAAGGCATGGAAGCATGAAGGCATGGAGGCATGGAGGCATGGAGGCATGGAGGCATGGAGGCATGGAGGCATGGAGGCATGGAAGCATGAAGGCATGGAAGCATGAAGGCATGGAGGCATGGAAGCATGGAGGCATGGAGGCATGGAAGCATGGAGGCATGGAAGCATGAAGGCATGGAAGCATGAAGGCATGGAAGCATGAAGGCATGGAGGCATGGAGGCATGGAAGCATGGAGGCATGGAGGCATGGAAGCATGGAGGCATGGAGGCATGGAAGCATGGAGGCATGGAGGCATGGAGGCATGGAGGCATGGAAGCATGGAGGCATGGAGGCATGGAGGCATGGAGGCATGGAGGCATGGAGGCATGGAGGCATGGAAGCATGGAGGCATGGAGGCATGGAGGCATGGAGGCATGGAGGCATGGAGGCATGGAGGCATGGAGGCATGGAGGCATGGAAGCATGGAAGCATGGGCCAGAACACCAGCGTGCAGACCTGGTGAAGACCTCATCATTGTCAGCAAAGGTTACGTTACTAAGTATTGAGTTGAACTTCTGTCATTGACCAAACACCTATTTTACGCAGGAATTTAGAAGTACATTCTTTAAAAATCCTACAATGTGATTTCCTGGATTCTTTTCCACGTCCGTCTCTCACAGTTGAAGTGTACCTGATGAAAATGACATCATTTTAAGCGCGAGAACTGACTAAACATCACCAAAGGACCACGTGTTCAGATTGCTGTTAAAAAACAACTGAACGTATGAAGAAATGTTGACAAATTGTTTTGAATCATCATAAACTGTTGGACTCACTGTACTGATAGTGAGACGGTTCCTGGTCTCTACCGCTAATCCCGACCTTCAGCTGGTCCTACAGAAAATGAAAGTAAGAAAGGCTCAAGCTGTGTAGGTCACAAAGACAAAGTTTTTCTCTTGCTTGGCTAAAATTCAATTTACTTGACAGAGCACTGAGCGTTTTTTTTTCAGTGTTACAATAACATTTTTAATATTTTCTGAATAAAACACCCCAGGGCTCGGTTCTTCCCTCTTTCTATTTCACCTTATATCTTTAATCAGTTAACAGAACAAACAAACTCACAACTATGTCCTCCCAGGATCCTCTGTAGAAGATTTGGCTGTGGACATTCCAGTAGGCACAGAGACTGTCCAGACGGCCAAGCTGTCACAAACACAAAGTCAGAGACCGGTGCCACTGCGCTTCGAGACAGTTACCCCCAGTCACTAGAAGCAGGCTCCATCTGTCACCTTATAGATGATCTTTGCTGCTTCGTTCAGGATACACGGCCTCCAGTTTTCATCAGTCGTCTGGAAAAACACCAGCAGGTCAGTCACCACCTGTCAGAGGTACCGAGATTCCAGACGGCTGTTGTGTTTTACCTGCAAGCTGAGCTCCGCCAGCGTGACCCCCACTGACAGGGGCCGCTGTGGGTCCGACACCTGCATCCAGACACGTCAGTCACATACAAGTCACAGGTGTCCTTTAAAATATTGCTGTGGGTTTGTAGCCCACACCTGGACGTGGACGGGTACTCACATCGTCCTCGTACCGCAGGTGGATGTGGCTGATCTTCACCTGCAGGTTCTTGATCACCTGAGTGGCCAGCTTCTCCACAAACGTGTCCTTCTTGGCTTCCGGAGGTTTCTCTGAAACAGACAGAGACACGAACGTCAATCTCAAACCAGAAGTTTGAGGCTCAAAAGTCTGCAACCTCGACCTTTGAATGACTCTTTAAAGTTTTGATTACTTTCATTATAATTTTCTTTCTCGTTCTTGCAGATAGGAGCCGTGTGCAGATTCAGAATAGATGAAATGGATGAATCCCCTGAAGCCATTTGTCAATCACCATCACAACCTAGACTCTAAAACTCACCTGATTTGTTCGTGTCATGTCGTTTCAGCTTCTTCAAGGCTTTTTTGTGCTTTTTGAGATTTTTACGTCCTTTAACAGCTTTGGCAGCATTAAAGAAAGAAGATGTTAGAGACAGAAAAGCCCGAAACACAGAGACAGAGCAGAAAGCAGCAGCAGCAGCGTCATTTCTGGGACGTTCGAGTCTAGCGTCAAATCTGCAGCAGAGAGAATGAGGACGAGAGATTTCAAAGACCCAACGTCTGATGTAAAGCTACATCCTCGGAACAGCTGCACACGAATCAACAAGACAAACGTCTAACGTTCACAGCGATGTAAATCCTGGACAAAGCGGTTTCTTCCACCGTTGTCGTGTTGAGACGCCAACTGTACCAGTGTGTGTGCGTTGAGTCAGTGTGTTGTGTGTTGTGTGTTACCGCTGTGGGGCCCGTGGTAAACAACAGTCTCCAGGCTGAACAGCAGCTCTCCAGTGTGAGACGCTGACAGCAAACGCAGCAGGAACAGGACAGACAGCGTTAAGACATTCATTCACTTCTGGGCGGGTGCGTGAAGCTCTGACCACACATTTAACCACATAAGTTCTGACGTCGCTGGTCGTGTGAGAAAACAATCACACCACATAAATGTTTGTGTCCCACTAAGCTTTGATGACATTTCTGCCAGAAAATGTTGGGAAAGGTGGGATCAGTTTGAAAGAAAAGCCCCCGACTGGAATCAAAGGTAAAGTTTACTGGACTGAGCCGTGGGCAGCGTCTCACCTCGGTGCGCAGCCAGCTGCAGCGCCTCCTCGATGCGCTGCAGCTCCCTCTGCTTCGCCTCCTGCTGGTAACGCTCCTCCTTGGCTGCATCATATTTTATCGCTGATAAAAACATGAAATCAAACAAAGCAGTTTTTACGTATTCATCATCCAGCAACGACTAGAAAACCTCTTACACAGGACGCTTCATATGGATACAGTCTCCTTTCACCTTCCACTGATCAGATGCCACCTAAGATCAGAACCGTCATAAAACACAGGTGCTGAACCAAACCTGGAACCGTTCATGTATGTTAAGAAACGGGCGAATCCGGAGACAGGCTGGATTTTCTCATTATTCATTTCGGCATTTTGAACATTTGTGGTTCAGTGGGATTCGTATATAAACTGGATTTCACAGGTCACTTACTGGCTCCAGGGACGACGAGCAGGTACAGGCCGTCCAACGTGGCCACCACAGCCTCGTTGTACAGGTTCTTCCAGGGAATCTTCAACGTCAGCTTCCCTGAAACACAAAGATTCATCTTCACGTTGGGCCTTCAGGTTTCGAGCAGGTTCTGTTGTTCTGTTTGTGGACTGGGTTCTATGCAGTCGCTGCTCAATTTCCTGGTTCTGTTTTGTTTTATTTTAAATTATTAAACTATGGTAAATCCACCTTTTGGACAGTGGGAAACACCAGAACTAAGGAACAATGAGGAAAGAGCTGGTTGTTCTAGCAAAGGGAGCCTTGAGGCTGAAGGTCCAGACTGGGTTGAGATGCATTTTCCTAATGTCACGTCACTCACTCACCGATCTGTCCAGCTTTAACTCTGAAGGGAACATCCAACTCACTCTGAAAAACACAAAGCGCTGATTAGAGCTTTAACTAGGAGCCAGACCAGGACAAACCCATGGTCAGAGCTCACCAGAGCGTTTTCCTTCACCCTCAGGTTCTCCAGCACAACGTTTCCTGCAGAGACACACAAGGAGCCTGTGTCAGGTTCAACATCTCTGGTTTATAGTTGAG
This sequence comes from Macropodus opercularis, assembly GCA_030770545.1. Taxonomy (NCBI): domain Eukaryota; kingdom Metazoa; phylum Chordata; class Actinopteri; order Anabantiformes; family Osphronemidae; genus Macropodus; species Macropodus opercularis. Next base: position 20,290,350 of record CM061091.1, on the reverse strand, counting down.
CACAGAGAAGAATTCACAACTTGACCTGCAGCCTTTTACCGGACGTCACCAACGGGTCAGAACAAACGTGGTCGGTTTGACTGACAGACAGGAAACGTGGCCAACAGGAAGTAAGACCTGAAGCAAACTGCCGGTGCTGCTTTCATTTCAGGTTTCAGTGTCACTATCACCGTTTGTGTTGCTCTGCTTATTAGTGTGCGATCCAACCCGTGTGTTAACCCGTGTGTCACCCTGTGTGTTAACCCGTGTGTTAACCCGTGTTAACCCGTGTGTCACCCTGTGTGTCACCCTGTGTGTTAACCCGTGTGTTAACCCGTGTTAACCCGTGTGTCACCCTGTGTGTTAACCCGTGTGTCACCCTGTGTGTTAACCCGTGTGTTAACCCGTGTGTTAACCTGTGTGTTCAGGTGTGTGTCACCCTGTGTGTTAACCCGTGTGTTAACCCGTGTTAACCCGTGTGTCACCCTGTGTGTTAACCCGTGTGTCACCCTGTGTGTTAACCCGTGTGTTAACCCGTGTGTTAACCTGTGTGTTCAGGTGTGTGTCACCCTGTGTGTTAACCCGTGTGTTAACCCGTGTGTTCAGGTGTGAACCTGTCGTGACAGAAGCCAAAGGCACAAACTGAACCAGACTGAGGGGAAACGTGTGATTTTCAACGGAGAAACTGTGGGTTTGGGACAGAACTGAGACTCTGGACCGAGGCGTCTTCTGGACCATGTGACCCATAGCAGTGGAACCGACGCTGCGTGTCGAGCTGATAACAGCTGAATTAACGCCGCCTCTGCTCCGCCTTTAGGTCGGTTCCTCTTCAGACCCAGGTCCTGACCGAGGTCTACGTCATCGGACACGAACCGAAGCCCATTTAACGGGCTGAGTCGGAAGCAGACGTGGAAACCGAAGCGACGGGCTTCGGTTGAATCGGTCGATCTGATATCCGGACAACGACACGGTTCCCTGACGGTGCGAAGCGGAACAAACAGCAAAGCTTTGAGTAACGCATCAAAGCCCGAGTAACCCATGAAGCAGCCCGAACCTGGTTCCGCTGGGTTCAATGTGTAGAATTCAACTCACCGCCCCAGATCCCGATCTTCAGCTGGGACTTGTCCAGGTTCTCCACGTAGTCTCCGATGAACCTGTTGAGCAGGTCGCTGACCAGAGACTCGAAGACCATGGTTGAAGGCTCCGGGTCGGAACCGAGAGTGCGTCGCTCGATTTCTGGTTCAGGCGGTGATCAGTGTCTCTGGGATCGACTGTGGCCTGAGGAGGTCGATTGGTGCTGCCTGTCCGCGCTGGAGGCAGATCAGCTGATGAAGGGCGGGTCAGCTGATCCACACACGACGCGCTGACGTGTGTGTGTGGTCTTAAATAAACTACAGCCTTCAAACCGATACGTTTTACTGTAAACTGCACCGTGGAAACTCGTTTTCTTCCTATTTGTTTGTTACAGGGACCAACCGACGTTGAACGCGCTGCTTCGCTTCCTGTTTCCAGTCTGGGTTCATGGGCAGCATTAAAAACTGTGTTTTTCCTCCATCTCAGTTCATTTGTGACGTTTGTGCACACGGGCCACTTACAGCCCTGCATCCACTCCCATCCAAAGCCGCCCGGCACATTAGGACTAATGCTCTGGGCGGCATGTTCCAGATGAACGACTCCGGGACACGGGGTCAGCTCCAGAATAAACACGGAGTATGAATTATAGACAAATGACTGCACGGTCGAATCAGACCGTCCAGGTGTGAGTGATGTGGTTCCAGCACGTCCACACAGACACTGAACAGGTTGATCACGTTTATTAAACATCATTTCCTGCTGAGTGCAGCGGCGACGTCAGCAGCGTTTCGGTGTTCGGAGAATCCGTAGGATGAGGAGGCCGAAGAGTTTAATGATGCTGCAGATGGACGCTGACAAAGACGAACACGAGTGAAGCCGCCGAGCTAATGTTCTCCAATCAATCTGAGAGAGACGCACATTAGTGAGACTGAGCTCTGATAAAAACGGTTTCACTTTGATTTGTCAGCTCATTAAAAACAAACTGATTTTATACATAAACAGAATGGAGGGAGAGCAAAAACATCAGGTGACTGACATCTGCTGTTACTACTGTCGAGTGGGAGTCGCCTTTAGATCACGCTGTGAAATGTGTTGTTCCGCTGACTGAAGACCAGGGTTTTCCTAAACCGTCTACTCGTTCATGCCTTAACATCACTGTGCTGCTCTGAATTCATCAGTAGAGATCAAAGAGTCTGATGCCGATGAGGCCAGAACCTGGCGTCACCGCGCTTGGAGCGGCTCAGGAAAGGAGGCCTGTTAATGTCTGTTCCAGAACCTTTCAGTGTGTGTGTTTGCTGGACTGAAGCCGTCGGGATGGTTTCCTGTGTCTGAGCGTGTTTCTTTGTGTGTTCGTGTCTTCGACCAGCAGACGGAGCAAACAGCACGTGATGGTCCTATAAGATCATCACATAACGACGCCCCCAGCTGTGACGCCTCTGCAGCGGCCTTTAAATGGGCGACGTCCCCGCAGAGAGACCGTCAGAGTCACAGCAACAGGTGAGTCTCTCGCTTCTCTGCCTTCATTACTTTGTAAGATAAAATGCTTTGCTCATGTTTTGTTTTCTTCTTTTTTTTAAGCTTTTTTTCTGTATTTTGATGTTGACAATCAAATGAATTTTAACAATGGCATTAAATTGTAAGAAAAGAACATTGAGAAAATAATTTTCCGTGGTTTCTTGTTTGAATTTCCATCAAATTCTAACCTGTTGGAGGTTCCAGGTCTTCTTCTTCTCGTCTCCCTGACAGCTGCAATGTTCGGCTCGGTTCTGCTCTGCTGTTGGTCCTTCAGCCTGCTGCGTCTCTCTTCTTCTCTGGTTCATGGAAACATCCAGCTGGACAACGGTCCAGCCGGGGGCCACCGCACCGACACCTACCTGTCGGACATAGGTCAGTGGAACCCGACCAGGCCTTCGTTCTGCTCGTCAGCGGTAATGACTCTGACTGATGACAGAATATGCAGACACAGGTGCGAGGTTACGGAGTCTCAGAGGGTCTCAGAGGGAACGGACTGTCTGGAAGGTCTGTTTCTACTTATCTGACTGGCTTCAGACTTATAGGTACAGACAAAGGTCACATTTGTCAGAGGTAGTTGAGCTTTTGACTCCTTAACCTTGAGGTTCCTGACTTTACACCCTGCATTCAGCCCCAGTCTCTAGTTTCCCATCACTCCCGTCTGTGTGTCCCGCAGAGCGAAGCCACGCGTCCGATCCCATGCACGAACCTGGTCTCTTACCCGGGGACTCGGCGGAGGAGCCCTTCCTCATGGACGCGGGCTCCTATGACGAGGTCGCTGTGGCCGACGGTGTCTTTCCTCCAGATGTGCTGCGGAAAAGCGCTTTGTTGACGCGTCTTCTGTTTGTGTTGGCCAGGACTCGTCGGCTGCCGTACAGCTGCAGGGTCGGGCCATGCGCTCTCCACGCCGCTGCATCGCTCACCAGCAGTCGTGTCTGGGTTACCCGCTGCCCTGCTGCGACCCCTGCGACACCTGTTACTGCCGCTTCTTCAACGCCATCTGCTACTGCCGCCGAGTCGGCCACACCTGCCCCACCAGACGCACCTGAGTTCACCTGGAACGTGTTGGTGCACTTTCTTTCCTGTGTTTTGTGTAATAAAATATATTTCAAGATGTCCGGTCGTCATCTTTCGTTTATTCCAACGTTTCTCTTGGAGTGAAGGGATAAAGACACACACGTAGGTGCACACGTTAACCTCACGGTTGTTCAGACGTGTGTGTTCATGACGGGAACGATGCTTCAGATGAGCTCACACTGTTATTAACATAGCAACAGAACCAATTCAAAGCTGCTCCATGTGGGAACTGTTGGGTTTAGTTGTGTCAGGACTTAAACGCTACAGAAATTAAATCGAATTGGAAATTTGACCCAGGCTCACGTTGGGCCTGGACCGGTTGACATGCGCGATAATGTTATGACACTTTGACGCCTTCACATAAGAAACCATGTCTTTCTTTGGCGCGAGTGAACTAACGTGACAGCGACGGGTCAGGTTTGGATTTGATCTTTTATTAAGCTTGACTCAGTTTGGTGTGATGTGCTCAGTTGGCAGCGATGATCTGGTCCATCCAGGCACGGAGCTCGGTGACACGAGCGTAGACACCGGGCATCGTAGGGGTGCAGGTTCCGCTGCCCCAGGACACGATGCCGACCAGAGTCCAGGCTCCGGACTTCTCACAGACCAGAGGTCCACCAGAATCACCCTAAGAGCACATCGATAAAGAAATTAACAACATAATATGTTGCCAATGAGACCTGTCACTGTTTTGTGTTGGTGGTACCCACCATGCAGGAGGAGGCTCCAGCGGCACCGGCACAGATCATCAGGTTGGTGATCTTGCTGCCCCAATAAGTGCGGCACTGCTCGTTGGTGAGCAGGGGGAGGGCGGCCTGCTGCAGCAGGGCAGGGGTGTCAGGAGCTGCACACACATGCATATCAGCAGTGGTTACGTTAGGGAGGTTCTGGCTCTGCGTCACGTAGGTTTGAGCTGGTACGGTATTTTAGTAACTAGCGTTAGAGGCGAGAAGGTAAAACTATGAAATGTTTCCTGATGTTCTGGGTTCAGCTGTGAAAAATGTCACTGTATCAGTGTTTGCTACGTGGAGGCGGCTCCCAGAACACGAGGGCGCGTCCGCTGGGCCGAGCTCACCGTTGTAGCGGGTCAGGCCCCAGCCGGAGGTCACACACTTCATTCCTCCTGGGTAGTTGTCTCCGGTGTCGGCCACACACACGGGGGAGACGCGGATGCTGAGCTTGGCGGGCGTGGCCAGCTTGATGAGCAGGACGTCATTGTTGATGGTGAAGCCGTTGTAGTTGGGGTGTTTGAACACCTGACAGGAAATGACATCATATGATGAGAGAACGTTCAATGAGAGCAGGACCTGCTTCAGTCTGACCCACCTTTCCGACACCAATGACCTGGATGTCCTCGGCGTTGGAGGAGCGGTCGTGTTCTCCGACGATCACACGGTGGGAGGTCCTGCAGAGAAACAAACGTATTTGTGTCATTACAACAGATGTGACGTTGAAGATGAGCCGACGGTGACTGAAGGTGCTCACTTGACGTCGCAGTGAGCAGCCGTCACCACCCAGGTCTCGCTGATGAGAGAGCCGCCGCAGAAGTGGAAGCCGGTGTAATCCTGCAACAGCAGCAGCAGTTAGGCTCCAGGTCGGTGGCGACTGTGTGTGTTTGTGTGCGTTTACCTGCAGGGACACCTGCCAGGGCCACGAGTGAGGCACCGCCTCCTCACCGTTCACGATACGAGAGTATCCGGTGATGACGGGGGGGATGGCGGGGACGCCGCAGCCTGGCGACACAGCAGAACAGACACACAACCCTGACTCTGGTAAAATGTGCTTTTCCATTCACTCCCTACATTGACTTGAATGTTGCTGGTTGTGGTTGATGAGGGAGACACATGTCTATTGGTTGGTTCTTGCTACCGACCCTAAGATTCTAACGTTTGCCCCAAGACCTCAGTTGTGATTTAGCTCTGTGTGAAGGGAAGCAAACTCACCGTAGGCAGCGCTGGCAAAAGCAAGGCAGGAGAGGATCCACAGGAAAGCCATGACTCGATCATGCTGGGTCCACCTGAGCCAAAGGCTTTTATGCAGCAGGGGAGAGACCTGATTGGACGGCCAGTGAGGGGACATCTTATCATGGCCTGTGGACGTGTGGACAGGTGGAGCTGACAGACGGTTCACACATGAGAAGTTCAAACTAAGTTTTTAGCTTAGTTCTTTTATTAATAACTGTAATTATTTAACAAGTTCTTGTCAAATATCATTATTAATTTCTTTGGCCTTATCAATCGAAACATTGTTGATCATGTTGGTATGTTTTAGTCTGTGATCATTTAAATTTCAGGCTCTTGAACCTGTTTGAGCAAAAATGATAATATGCTTACAGATTAAATTCCTTGCAATCAGGGGCCGTGCATTTCACACCAGGCTACTTAGTTCCACCTGAATAAGTAACCTCATGGCACCGTGGTTAACGACATCATATACAGGAGCACACTGTGGGGCAATTAAGCAATTAAAACGTATATAATAAAAGGCGACGCAAACATATTTAGTTTAATAAGTCCAACAAAAATAAAGCAAAAATAAACAAGTTTGTACGTTCATATAGGACAAGACGTCACCAAACCGACTATTGATTGAAAGTCAAAGTAGCTCCGACCACATCCTGTCTGAGCCACACGGCTTCCTGCTGATTAGAACATCCAGGAGTTTCCACATGTTGCCGATGGCAACACACTAATGTCTAAATGATTATATAATCCAAATATTAAAGATATCTATGGACACGGGCTCCGGACTGGATAACACACGGCGCAGGCGGAGTCGCACAGTAAAACAAATAGTTTGTAGGTCGGAATTCTTCAAGAGTGGATGCACATGGAAATGACTGAGGCCTCCTGTGAACGTCTGAATTATCTCCAGCTGAGCCGTGTCCCCGGACAGTTAATGATTGCTCAGTGGCAGCTTCAGTAACGGGTGGAACCAGAACAGCTGGCCTGCGTCTGCTTTAGGAGTCTCTACGTTCTCCGTTGTAATCGAGCTCCAGTCTTTGCAACCGCTTTCTAGGATCCTTTGTGAAATCCTGAATCTGTGTTGATGGTTAACCTGCATCTTAATCCTCCTCTTCCTTGACTTTATTAAAGCAGACTCATCATTTCTCAAACACAAATGTTTGGTAGAAAAAGTATTTTATTATACAATCAGTCAGTGCTTGGACAGGTCGAAGCTCCACACAAATAAAGCTTTTCAACCAGGTAGGATGATCGTGCTGTCACTTCACATTCAGAGCTTGATTTTAATTCATGACTAAAACCTTCTCACTGACAGATGTCACCATCATTATCAGACCCTTCATCTTCTCATGGTCAGGCCTCAAGTCTGAGCCTCCAAACATGAAAACGATGTTTACGAACATGCTCCATGTGGAAAGGCCTCGAAAGGCGTCGTGTTCGTGCAGCTCTGATGATCTGTGTCAGACTCAACGATAAAAATAATACTATTCTTGCATAGAGTTACAAAGTGCTGAGAAATCAAAGCAACATATAACAAGTCACAAACCTGGGGGGTATTGCACAAAGGAGGAATTACGATCCAGGATCAGTGACGTAGCCTCGACCACAAAAGCTTTAGATGTGACCATCAATAAATGTGTTGGACAGGAAAACCCACAGTTCACATTTAATCTGCTTTAAAACAGACTTTAAATTGAAGTATTAAAAAACCAAAACACTAAAGTATTTATTCAACCAAATCTATAATGTGATGATTTAATCGGTTTATATCAATTCATTTTACTTATGTCCCTCTTTAAGGACAAACTAACCTGGCAGCAGGTCAAAGCCAAACCAGTGACTGAACCTTTACAGTAGCTGTAGATACTGGACTGAATAGAGCCTCACATGGACTTGACTGACAGGTTCATCAGCTGTTTCTGATAAACTGAACAATCGCAATATCGCACATAGCGAAATTCATCAAACTACAATAACATGAGCAGCAGGTAACAAACTTAAACCAGTTCAATGCAGACGGACTCAAGTGAGTCTAGCAACTTAATTCAGCTTCATTCCATCTGCTTTTGTACAAGTGAGTCTGGACTGAATTAATCCAGGACAAGGAACAAGTCTCCATGGTAACTAGACTGGGATTAATTGATCCTGTGCAGCCAAGTCAAGGATAAATTCATCCAGGGTATGTTGGGAATCCCGTCTTAATCCCTCATCCTAGTTTTGTGCAACACCCCTCAGAGGAAAACAACAGATTTTTACAAGAAACAAACAATTATCAGATTATTGATGAGCTAACATTTAAACTCTTTTTGTCTGAAAATCTCTTAAAGCTTTAGATCAGTGACTGAATTTGGTCACAGATTAAACACAAGACAAACTGATGTTTGCAGGCACCTTCATGTTCTCACAAACTAATCTGAATGTAGGAGACAATATTCAAACTAAATGTACTACCTTAAGAAAAACACTAATTTATCAACATGTTTGTAAAAATAAAATATGTCCTGTAAACAAAACGTCATCAGGGAAATTTATATGCAACTGTGATTAAAGATTCAGATTTTTTTATTTACTTTGAATCAATGAACTGTTTCTGTGGCTGTAACCAACAATTCTTCCAGAAGAGGCCAGTGGAAAGTTTTAGCTTTATGGATTAATTCTAGTTATTGTTGTCCATCACTAATTGTTCTAATCGCAGAACATGTTTTACCTCAGTTCAACCAGTCTGATCCAACTGGCAAAGAAATTCTCAGTCTTTCTCTTTCTCGTCGCTGGGCTCCATGATTTTCATCCACGTTATAGTGACCACAGAGCTGTTTTTAAGTATTTTTAACTAAGGCCACAGTCATTAAATATCATTTATAGATGTCCTGCTGCATATAAACCTCATATCAGATGCATATGAATTCACCTGTTTAAGACCTAAAAAATAGAAAAAGTAACAAAAGTGTTTTTTTTTTTAAAAACGCAAGATGAAATAGAAAAATATAAAATGTTCACTTTGCAATTAAGCACAAAACTCCATTATATACAAAGTCACAATGAAACTTAATCAAAAGATAAAACGTGAACCTTGTCAAACCTGTTTCCTTCATCTTGTAATGACTGGACTGAGCAGAAACGCAAACAGTCCGACAATAAACTGAAGACTCACACTGTTTAAGGTTTACATTCTGATCTGTAGCCTGATGTGAAACATTTAAAAGTGCCTTCACCAGGAACCCAGCTGGTTGCTGTGACTAACTACTTTCTTTAACGATCCTCAGGTTGTAATTAACTGACGTGTCTTTACAATAAAAACTAAATTCTTTACTACAGAGAAACAAAGGAAAAGTAAAACTAGATTTTCAACATCAGCTCACTCACATTTACCGTTTCATGGATGTACTTAACTTGGTAAAAGGAGTAAAGAACTAAGTACTTGCCATCTGTGAGGAAGTGACTGTGGTGTTTCTCACATCATTCTTTCCTCTGACATCAACATATTTCACTTTTAAATTTAGATCATTTTAACATAGAATATTTTCTTTAGTCTCTGACAACTTTCTGGCTTCCCTGGTTTCCTTATTTCAAACAGTCACGAATCTGAAACCGTCCAATTCACTGGTAAATGTTTTGACATACGGAGACTAATCAGACGTAAACGCACATAACTATTCCTGCTACATCTGACAGGATTAAAGGCAGAAACAAACCTCAGTGCTGTGACACAAACGTCACGTAAAAATAAAATAATCCTCTGCTCTTCATCGTCTTCACCGTCGTCACTTACGCTTCAGACTCCTCCCGCCGGCAGCGTGCAGACGACCACTGGAGAGGTTTCCTCTGAGCAGGTGGAGGCTCCTACAGAAGCGCACACCTGAAGAAGCTTTTTTTGGAGCGAGACTCTGTGATCTTGACAGGACCTCCTCCACCGGGGGGGGCGCCGTCGTTCTGCAGCAGGGACCACAAAAGTAAGCTCAGAAGCACAGGTGTGAAGGTGTAGTGTCCCGCCACCGCCACTCACTACTCACCATCTTTCTGCTGAGTCTCGTCATCACGTCTCTGGCCAGACTGTAAAAGGCCTGTGGATTAAATGATCACAGTCAATAAATAAATAAATCTACAGTGTGGTGAGAGAAACCTTCCCACCGGCACAAGCTAAGGAACCCCGGCGATGGCTTTGAGTCTGTTAGCAGCGTGCTAAGAGTCCGGGTTAGCAGCGTGCTAAGAGTCCGGGTTAGCAGCGTGCTAAGGGTCCGGGTTAGCAGCGTGCTAAGGGTCCGGGTTAGCAGCGTGCTAAGGGTCCGGGTTAGCAACGAGCTAAGGGTCCGGGTTAGCAACGAGCTAAGGGTCCGGGTTAGCAACGAGCTAAGGGTCGGGGTTAGCAACGAGTTAACGGTCCAGGTTAGCAACGAGCTAAGAGTCCAGGTTAGCAATGAGCTATGGGTCCGGTTTAGCAATGGCTTTGAGTCTGTTAGCACCACGCTAAGGGTCCGGGTTAGCAACGAGCTAAGGGTCCAGATTAGCAGTGAGCTAAGGGTCCGGGTTAGCAATGGCTTTGAGTTGGTTAGCAGCGTGCTAAGGGTCCGGGTTAGCAACGAGCTAAGGGTCCGGGTTAGCAATGGCTTTGAGTTGGTTAGCAGTGAGCTAAGAGTCCGGGTTAGCAATGGCTTTGAGTTGGTTAGCAGCATGCTAAGGGTCCGGGTTAGCAACGAGCTAAGGGTCCGGGTTAGCAACGAGCTAAGGGTCCGGGTTAGCAACGAGCTAAGGGTCCGGGTTAGCAACGAGCTAAGGGTCCGGGTTAGCAACGAGCTAAGGGTCCGGGTTAGCAACGAGCTAAGGGTCCGGGTTAGCAATGGCTTTGAGTTGGTTAGCAACGAGCTAAGGGTCCGGGTTAGCAACGAGTTAACAGTCCAGGTTAGCAACGAGCTAAGAGTCCAGGTTAGCAATGAGCTATGGGTCCGGTTTAGCAATGGCTTTGAGTCTGTTAGCACCACGCTAAGGGTCCGGGTTAGCAATGAGCTATGGGTCCGGTTTAGCAATGGCTTTGAGTCTGTTAGCACCACGCTAAGGGTCCGGGTTAGCAACGAGCTAAGAGTCCGGGTTAGCAACGAGCTAAGGGTCCAGGTTAGCAATGGCTTTGAGTTGGTTAGCAGCGCGCTCAGGGCCCGGGTTAGCAATGGGCTAAGAGTCGGGGTTAGCAACGAGCTAAGGGTCCGGGTTAGCAATGGCTTTGAGTTGGTTAGCAGCGCGCTCAGGGCCCGGGTTAGCAATGGGCTAAGAGTCGGGGTTAGCAACGAATTAACAGTCCAGGTTAGCAATGAGCTATGGGTCCGGGTAAGCATCTGTTTTGCTCCTCTCTCTCACTGCCTTGTTGGACTTGACCGATTCTGGCGGGTCTGTGCTGCTGTGTTAGCAGCGGTGATCCTGGTGTTGCAGGCTGAATCTAGATCAGGACTCACCTCCTCCACGTTGATGCTGGACTTGGCGCTGGTTTCCAGAAACTTGATCCCGTAATCTATAGCCAGCTGAAATGGAAAAAGGCCCATGAAACATATTTGAGTTCTGGTCTGTATATAAAGATGGTTCTATAAGATGGTTCTGAGGTTCCAGTGTGGTACTGTCAGTGTGTGTTAATCCAACCGTCCAGGTTTTACTCACTGTAGCAGAACTAAAGCATCAGTCAGTATTTTATTCTGGTTTGATGCTTGGGTGAAGCTAATGTTTAGCTTTAGCAGTCTGTCAGTCACTGGTCGGTCAGAACAATGGAACCACAGTTAATTGGGTCACAGGACGGGAACCAACCTTTTCTCCTCGCTCCTTGGACACTTGTCTCTTGTCATTCATGTCACATTTGTTTCCCAGAACCATCTTCTCCACATCAGAGGACGCATGCTACACGAAAAAAAAAAAAACTATCAAAACTTGATAGAACCAAATCATTTTACTGGTGAGTGTCTGAATCCAGTTCTGTCAGAACCGGGTTTCACTTCATGTTTCTCCAAACCAACTCATTTCCTGACAAACAGGAAGTGAGTGATGAAAACTCAATGCAGTTTCCAGTTGACTCCTCCTCCTCCGTGTCTGCACCAGCTAAATCGGTTTCTCGTGGCTTTGTATGGGGGAGGTCGTGTGATGTGCGCTTTGTTGTGTCGCACCTCCTCAATGTTTCGTATCCAATTCTTGATGTTATCGAAAGACTTCTCGTTGGTGATGTCATAAACCAGCATGATGCCCTGACCGACAGAAGGAAGAGACGCAGCTCAGCACGTTGCACATAAAACAGCAACGAAAACACTAAATATCTAAACGTGTCGTTAGTCCAGCAGATCGCAGATGAACTCGGGTGCAGAGTTAAACCTGAACAGGTCCAGGTCTGGACTCTGAGCCCGGTTCAGGTGTAACAGGAGTTTCTTCCGTGTTCTTACCATGGCTCCTCTGTAATAGGCTGTAGTGATGGTTCTGAACCGCTCCTGACCCGCCGTGTCCCTGCAGAACACAAGAACCCATCATAGCATTACAGACGCCTCGTCGTTTTAAACGGGGGAGCTGCTGTTTAACCATCATTATGACGCTAGGATCAGGCTCCAGGAGCCGGAACCAACCAACTCACCAGATCTGCAGTTTGATTTTCTTCCCGTCCAGTTCTATCGTCCTGATCTTAAAGTCGATTCCTGAAACAAACGCAAAGATCTGGGTGAGTCGATCCAGGTTTGCTGATGTGTTTAACTCCACCCTCCAGGATGTGAGACGTGTTGAAAACAAGCGCATCTGTAGGAGGCCACTCGTCAGCTGTTCACGGAGCCTGCGTGACATGACTCAGCAGAACCCAGGACCTCGAGTCAGCAGAATTACAGCCTGAGATGAGCCACCAGGTCCAACCTGCTGTAAGAGACAAGAACCCAGGTCCGCCGGGAAATGACATCTGGGTCAGGACACACTTCTTTAAACCCTGGTCAGTTCAGGATGAATTTCAGGTTTTTACAAAACTAAACACAGAAGTAACTAAAACTGAAACTTTAAGTACAGCGAGACGTTCAGGCGGCGTCCTACAGCTGTAGGACCGTCACTGACCCGAACCCGGACCGGACCAGTCACTGACAGTGACTGTGACAGTGAGACACAGCAGCTGTTTGCAGACAGGAGCGTTTCCACTTCCTGTTTCCGGTAGATTCACCACAGAGCGAGTCTGCGCGGCACCGGAAGACACACACACACACACACACACACACACACACACACACACACACACACACACACACACACACACACACACACAGCCTGGGTCCATCGTCTTTGTGGGGACATTTCTGCAGTCGGAACGTGGTTCTGCTTCATTCTGGACTCGGTCAAGTTGACACCAGCAACGGAACCCACCGCAGCACCCGATGATGTGACGGTACAATAAAAGTTTCAGACTCGTCTAACGCGGTTCTGACGTCGGTACCTAAAGCTCGCCGGGCCGAGCCCGTCCCGGGTACTGACCGATGGTGGAGATGAAGGTGGTGTTGAACGCGTCCTCGCTGAACCGGAACAGGAGGCAGGTTTTCCCGACGCCGCTGTCGCCGATCAGCAGCAGTTTGAACAGGTAGTCGTAGGTCTTCGCCATGTTCCCGCCGCGTCCGGTGAGGTCACGGAACCGCCGGCCTGCTCGTCGCTCACTGGGAGCCCCGGTTCTTGTACTGGTTGCTCCAGGAACCGGACCGACAGGGAGCAGGAAACCGCAACACACATCCGGGGCGGATTTTTCAAAATAAAACGTGAAAACACCATTTACCTACACAAGTAACTGATCACACGCATGAATCCAACTAAACAAACGAGACTCGTCTATTTTCTCCGAAACACATCCTTACGTTTAAATTTAATTTCTACGCTTGAATGTGAACTTCTTAAATAGTTACTACAGTATAAGGCCTGGACATTATTTAACCTGCATTTATATGTTGGTTTCTTACGGTTCACGAATCAATTCAATTTGACACAATGACAAACATGAACTTGTACTTTGAAGGCAATAATGAGATGATTCCGGTCTTTCTTTGAAAACTTGACGCTTAACGACGTAGACGGCGCGGTTACGTGATGTCATCGTCGAGGCGGGATGGGGCGTGGCTACACGACGGGTTGCCAGTTTGGAACTTCCAACGCTACGTCTTTTGAATAAATGTCTTACTTCAAATCTCTGACTTTGTCAGTTGTGTGCTGCTAAAATGTCAAAGATTATGATATTCCAGCATTAAGTGCAAACTATTTACACTGATTAGGAGTTTTAACTTTGTTCAGTAAAAATTTGACAAATTAAATTAAGTCTTTTAATCTCAGGCACTGCAATTTATTTAATATTCGCATAAAAAGTCTTGAACAAGTTGAACCTTTGTATTAAAACTGAATGTATTCAAGCACTTGAAAATAAGGCAGAAGCTGCAGGTTTGTGGGGACATCAGACTGTATGTAAAGTTTAAAGCTTCCTATACATTCTGTGATATAAATGTACTATGTTTGTATATAATTACTGAAGACAGGTAAGAATTAGAAACAATAAATAAGAACATTCAACCAAGTCACCTTTGAAATCAGAAAACATCCCAAACTAATAAGACCAATATAACGATATATGGAAAGCAGCAGAGAGGTGTACGTCCTAACGTGGTCAAGAGAACGTTGTGCGTATCTTTGCTATGAATGTTCGACCATGTCACCAGCGTCAACGCAGGTGACAAACCAGGAAGCAGGTTCGTGTGGGAGCTTCAGTCCAGGTCCTGGATCCGATGGCAGATCTCAGCTGTAAACTCTGAACACTTGGAGTTTCCTCCCAGGTCCTTCGTCAGCACCTAATACCCACAGGAATCATCATCATCCTCAACGCAGATGCTCAGCGTCACACGGTAACAACATGGTTCAGTGATGGCTCGTATTTAAGTGTTAGAGACAATTTCTCAACACATAAAAAACGTGAAGCTTTTTAAAGTTGGAGCCGAAGTCAGAGAATCTCTGGTCTCCACAAACACGTGGCCACAGTAAATCCACAGACAACCAACGATCAAGTCTCACCTTCTTGTCTCTGATGGTGTCGAAACAGGCCGTCTGGACCTTGGTGGCGTAGTCGTGGAGCCCCATGTGACGCAGCATCATGACGGCGCTGAGCAGCAGGGCGGTCGGGTTGGCGAGGTCCATGCCGGCGATGTCTGGCGCGGTGCCGTGCACCTACAGTGCAAACAATTGCAGCTGTGAGTAAAACTAAAGGAGCATAGAGCTGCAGGAGGAAAAGCTCCAGACACGTGAAGACAAGATCGGAGAAAACTGACAAACAATGATCCTCAGCAAACATCAAAATCCATCCATCACTAACTTTTATTTCTCCTGAAGGCGTAAGACAAACTGTACAATTAATGTTAATCACAGAGAGACAAACCGATTCGAATATGGCAACTCCGTTTGCTCCAATGTTCCCACTGGGTGTGACTCCGAGTCCTCCGATCAGACCAGCACACAGATCACTGCAACACACCGTGTCCAGCATTTAGCACCACGTACGAGAACAGACGACTCACACACGGAAAAACACCTGACCTCAGAATGTCTCCATAGAGGTTGGGCATGACCAGGACGTCAAACTGGGTCGGATCCTGAACCATCTAAATAGAACACAAGGTTACACTATTCAACGTCAAAAAGGAAACGAGACAAAGGTCAAATGTCTGAGCAGGAAGTACTTAATATTTACCAAATACAAAACCTGAATAAATGTTGACACTGATCCTTGGTTTAGATTCAACTGTGCGGAAAAATGCCAGCGACAGTTTCATGAACTCACATTGAGGCACACGGTGTCGAGGTACATCTCTGTGAACTTGACGTCTTTGTAGTTCTCAGCCACTTCGCGACATTTTCTGAGAAACAGACCGTCCGACATTCGCCTGCGCACACACACACACACACACTGCTCATGAGACAACAACTGACATCACACAAGACCAGTAAAACTGAAAAAACTGCAAGAAAAATCACAGGAAGCGTTGGCAACCGCCTGGAGGGAACAAACCCTGATGCGTGTTCCAGGAACACACCAACTCTAACCAGGAGAAGCAGGTCGCATGGCGAATGACCACTGGCTGCTAGAATATCGCCATATTCTTAAGGAAATATTAACGGAGCTGTCTGCACACAGTCACGCAGATCAAGCTGAACACTTCTGCTCAACTCACATGATGTTGGCTTTGTGGACGGCAGTCACGCTGGTTCTTTGGTTGTTCCTGGCGTATTCGAAGGCGTACTCTGCGATGCGTCTGCTGGCGTTCTCTGTGATCAGTTTGATGCTCTGAACGACTCCGTCCACAATCTGCAACAGAAGACGGGAGAGCTTCAGACCAGAGTCCAGATCCAGCAACTCATTTCATCACAACTTCAATGCAGCGGTGTCCTAATGCCGGGGTTAGGGTTAGGTCCCAACCATGCTCGTTTCTCGGAACCTTCCTAATTATCATTCTGGTACCAACACCAGACCAAAGCCACGAAGAGATGATGCTGCTGATCTGAGAGACTTTGCGATAACTCGAAGGCTGAACTTAGAGCGCGTGTTTGTGGCTGCTGCCCACAGTCTGCGTTAATTTCCCCATCTTCAGACAACCATCACTAATCGGGTGGAACCCGGGCTCCGTCAGACCGACCTGATCCCGGACTCTAAGGCCGGGCTCCGTCAGACCGACCTGTGAACATCTTGACATCAAACCCTGCACTGGCTTTTCCATCCACAGGAATCTGCTGCTGGAGGTTCTGCTAACTGACCTTTGCCTGTGGTTCCCAACAAGAAACCAGAAAACGTTTGTTTTCTCTCACTCACTTGTGGATTTGTGCCGTGAAAACAGACAGGATGTAACAACATCCACTCAGTGAAAAGGATGAAGTGAAGACAAAAACCACAGGAGGTTGATTATGGATCCATGTAACAGAAAAGCTGTTCACAGTGGGAATGTGCAGGAAGTGACATCACACAAAAAGTGGGAAGTCTATTGGCAGCTCAGCCAATCTCAGGATCTCAGCCAGTGCCAGTTCATGATGTGGTTGATTAACTAAACATGGAAATGACTGATTTCAGAACAGGTGAGGTTCAGGAAGCGACTCAACCACTTCCCCCTTCTTACCCTGTAGACGAACAGATGCAGAGTATCCGGCAGCAGCTACCTGACCTACAGGAACAAAAGCTGGGATTTAAGCTGCGATAACAAAATCGTTTTTCTTTACGCTACAGCTGCTTCAGATTCAGGTTTCACATACACCTGTAAAAGAAGCAAAGCAAGCTCTACCTGCTGCAATGCTGTTTAGAAAATGTCCCCAACAGACACAAGCCCCGACGCGGTGAATGAGACGAGTACGCGCTTCAGTGAACGGACTCACTCACCACGTGTTCGATGCCGCTGTACTCGCCCTCAGTGTTCTCTCGTATAGTGACCAGGTCCACGTCGACATACGGGGTCTTGTAGCCCTCGATGGAGATGCAGGGCCGCACGTTGGCGTAGAGGTCAAAGGTCTTCCTGAGCAGTAGGTTCATGGAGGGGTGGCCTGCAGCGATGGGCGTCTTCAGGGGTCCTGCAGGGCAGAACATTTGTGTTGGGGGTCAAGACAAAACACGAGACAAACACCAGGCAGCTCAACAGCCAGAATCCACAGACCTTTTAGGCCGATCTTGCTCTTGTCCATTGACTCTTTAGCATCAGGAGGAATCATCCAGCGGCCTCCAGGTCCTTTTATGGCCGTGACATTCCTCTCTTCCCATCGGACTGGAGCCTGCAGGAACAAACCGCTGAAACACCCGCTGCCTTTAAGGAACGACCAGGTTCTACAGTCTCTGGGCTGCAATCGCACTCACTTTAGCCACCTCAAAAATCTTCATGACAGCAGTGGAGATCTCTGGTCCAATCCCATCGCCAGGAATCAGCGTGACCGTCTGAATCTGTGCAGGCAGAAGGTAAATTACAGCAAACTACCCAGAACTGGGTGTGGAGCCGGTTCCACAGGACGTTAGACAACACGGAGCCGTCCCTCCGTGTCCTGGGTTCCCCGACCACCCAGACTTAGGGCTGGTTCCCACTCACTGATGGGCTTAACGGACAGATACACACTCACCCACAGCAGCACAAGCCAACACCACACGCACCGCGTCTCCTCACCCATCAGGTAAAGGTGAGGTCGGAGCTACTCACCCCTCTGGAGAAACGCGTCCTCGCTGCGCCGCCCACCACCTGGAAAAGCTGACAGAGAAACGGGGTCAACGACGACCACAGGCCGCGGTGCGTTCAACGCTCGCCTTCGCCACGGAGAACCGCGTTGTGTCCAGTGGGAGTAACGCGTCTTCACCTTTCGTCCCCTTTCACAACGCGTTGTCTAACTAATCCGACGTTTGTGTTCACGTCATGGTCAAGTTAACTGCGTTACTTCACCCTCAGC
This sequence comes from Macropodus opercularis, assembly GCA_030770545.1. Taxonomy (NCBI): domain Eukaryota; kingdom Metazoa; phylum Chordata; class Actinopteri; order Anabantiformes; family Osphronemidae; genus Macropodus; species Macropodus opercularis. The sequence continues at coordinate 20,272,318 of CM061091.1, read as the reverse complement.
CGCTGGGCTGGAAATCGCGCTAATCTCCGTCTACTCTGGCTCAGAGACATGGTTTCTGGTGAAAACTGAACAAACGCCTCGTTAGCTCCGTTAGCTCCGTTAGCTTCCAGCCCGAAGGGCACACGAGCAGCTCACCCGCTAAGCGGCTTCAGCATCATCCAAACCGCGCAGTCACAGAAAACGACACAACAGCAGTCACACAAACGTCTCAGCTCACACATCACAACGCCGCCAAACACCGCGTCCGCGGTTTAATGCTCCAATGAAGCACTTTATACTCACCATTGACCTCCACGCGCTGCCTGCCATCCTGGTTGCTTCAAAGATCTTCTCTGAGCAAGGTCTCACTCTGACCCCAGAGGGTAGAAGTTTTCTCGAACTCGCCAGTCAAGGACTGTTTCCTTGTGTGAACGTGCAGAGACACTGTTAGTTCTTCCCGTTTAACCCTCTACGTTTTCTTTACTAACAACAGGAAGTAAAACTACATTAAAAGTACTTGGGCAGAAACACAACAGCAGTGGTATATCAGGACTGGTCCGGCGATCTTTGATCTAGCAAGCGTGCGAAGCATGTGACGTCGGTAGGGGGCGGGGCGGCCATCGGGTTGCCAGATGTGATTGTTTCCTGTTAGTGTCGGTTCAATTCTCCAACGAGAAAAACTTTTTTTTATAAAACATTTATATATATTCAAATACATATTCAAAAATATCTCTGAACAAATCAGAACAGAATCATGTCCGTGAGTCCAGAGTCTATCAGACGCCAACAGCCTTTGGTTCATTTACGATCGCCACAGTTTTGTTTTTCCTTGAAGATGCGAATTCAATTGAAATTACAATCGTAATTACAGTTTAATGTCAAGTCAAGGTAGCGGTAAAAAAGCAACAGTGTGTATTTAGCATATTTAGCAACTTTCCTTTTCAAAGCCCAACATACATGAATATTTCACAAGATTTATGGGTTCTGGGAGCATGATGTGTTTACGGGATGTTAATCGGCCGTTTTGAGTACTTCAAATAGTTTTTTCCACAGACAGATAAATGGATAAATTAGAATAGATACAGAGAGACAGACAGGAACGTGTATGTAAGAAGGCGCTTTTTACGAGAAGCACCTGAATGCAGCAGGCGCCTCCTCACCGCTGGAGCGTCAAAATCACGTCTTTCTCCGCATCGCACAGCTGTGCTGCGCCGCAACCGGGAGGAGAAGGACCGAACCGGGACCGTGAGGACCAGAAGGGATTCAAAGGGATGTGACCTGCAGTGTGATGCAGCTGTGTGATGGGAGCATCGGCCGAGCAGGATGGGCAACAAGCAAACGACGTTCACGGAGGAGCAGCTGGAGGCGTATCAGGTGAGGCTGAGCAGCAACGAGCACAGCGGAGGCCAGGTGTCCGCCCTGTCGCTGATTGGCTGAGCGCTCGTCTCGCTGCATCCTGTCGGACTGTCCGATGCTGTGGACGTAGGTCCTCCTCTAACCGTGTGTGTGTGTGTGTGTGTGTGTTTGCAGGACTGCACGTTCTTCACTCGCAAAGAGATCCTGCGGTGAGTAACGCACAGCTTGAACAGAGGCTTCTGTTCTAAAGTCCAGCTGCTCAGTCTCACTGCCTGAACCGGACTCGGTAAAGACACGTGTGCGTTAGTTCGGGTTGGACGACGACGTGTTGGAACCAGGGCTCAGAGCTGTGATGCGTTTACTTACCAAGACAGACGTTCTCCAGTCTGAGTGATTGTGGAAAATAAACACAGCGAGTGTGGATCTCAGTGTCTCCCAGTGTCTGTGTCCCGGTTCCACCTGCTGGTGCTGGAGCAAACACTGGGTCGGGTTGTTTCTGCAGCTGCCTGTGACCGGACCAGATTTACAGCAGCTATTAACGTGGTTTTATGATGAACCCTGGCTGGAAGCTGCCGCTTCAAGCGATTCTCACTTCATTTATCGCACCAAGGTTCAGTTCACGCTCGTTCACCGATGAGCTCATCAGTCCAGCTGTTTAGAATCGTTTACCTGGACGCCTCTGCCAGAACCAGAACCTGAGCCCAACACAGCGTAGGCCATTAGCCAGCAGCCATCGTTTTCACTGAATATTTGATCTACTGTTCAGAAACGTTATGTTGCTCTGTACTGTTCTGTCAGTTTCTGGTGACCGTAGTCAGTTCGTCCTCTAGGAACCACAACGGTGTCACTAAGTCTCAGTTCTGGACCTCTGCTGTGTTACAGGTTACACAGTCGGTACCGTGAGCTGGCTCCTCATTTAGTGCCGCTGGACTACACCAACAACCCCGACGTCCGAGTCCCTCTGACGCTGATCGTCACTATGCCGGAGCTGAAGGTAGAGCTGAGCGGAGGCCTGTAGCTACTTCCCTGCTTTGAATCGCTGAGCAGGACGTTAGTGACTCTGCAGCCGTCGGCCGCCTCATACTGACTCCGGTGCTTCCTGTTCGCCCTGACAGGAGAACCCATTCAGAGACAGAATCGTGGAGACGTTCTCCGAGGACGGACTGGGGAACCTGAGCTTCAACGACTTTGTGGACATGTTCTCTGCTCTTTGTGAAACTTCCCCCAGAGAACTGAAGACCAGCTACGCCTTCAAGATCTACGGTAACGTGTTGGTGTCAGGATCCTCCTCACTGGCACATCACTGCTGATGTTTTACTGTTGTTCTGGTTCTGGTCCAGACTTTAACAGGGACAGCTTCATCTGCAAAGAGGACCTGGAGAAGACGCTGAACAAGCTGACCAAAGGAGATCTGACCCCAGAGGAGGTCGCGCTGGTCTGCGATAAGGCCATCGAGGAGGCCGACCTCGACGGGGACAACAAGCTCTCCTTCGCCGACTTTGAGAACATGATCTCAAAAGCTCCAGACTTTCTGAGGTACGTTGCTTTGTGCCCGGAACCTATTTCAGGAGAAATAGATCTGGTTCTACAGTGACTCAGTGGAACGGGACGACGCCAGCGTTTGTTCTGTAGACGTACCACTGACCTTCGCGTCATTCTGTCTTTGGCAAACCCACAGTTTAGACAAACGTGTCATTTATATATTGTTTGGTCTGTTTTGGCTTTTATTCTTTCTCTTCACCTTGAGTTGATTGATCCATCGATCGAGCAGTTTGAGCTTTTTGTTTGGTGCAGCCTGGGTCCAGGGTCAGAAATAAAGAAGTTGAGCCCATTTCAACTTTTTCTGTAAACAAGATGGACAAAATAATAGATGTGTATCCAAGACATTTAACTAAAGCCACTAAAGTGGTTGAACGTCAGTGAAGACGCAACTAGGAAACTGGAAACGTGGAGAAAAAAGGAAAGTCAGCTTTTCCGTAAGTCTCATTTGCATCTTACTGCGCTAACCAATCTGTCTTCACGTTGTTTTGTCTGCAGTAACTTCCACATACGAATATGAGACAGCTGAGATCCTGCAAAGGAAGACGTCTCACTCCGACTCTGATTCCTGATCCAGACAACCTGAACCCTGACCCAGTGCCTGTCCTCTCTACCAGCGCCGAGGGGTCGCAGAGTCTGCACAGTCTACAAAAACCCAACAACCAGAGAAAGTTGTTCAATGTGAGTCAAGACAAGAAGGAGCATTAAACCAAGATGGGGCTAATTTTCTCTTGCTGGTTCCGTTTCCTCCGGACTCGCTGGGACGACTACGCTGCAGCCGAAGCAGAACAGGGCTTTTCTGACTTTAGTGCTTTGCAAAGAGACCAGATCTTTAAAAGCACGGGGTAAAGGGCAAACGAGGAGCTATGCAATCTTTCTTGATGAAGTGCATGTTGTAAATGGCTTCTAGCTGTGTAGTCAACGGCTCTGGTGCATAATGACAATCATAGTAAACGGAAGGGCTCTCATCTCAAACGTTCTCCTGCCTCCAACAACAGATCAAAAAGCTTTCGCTCTTCCAGCACAACATGTTTTCTGCTAGCATCAAATAAAAGACTTTTCTGTTGCTTGACCCTCTGAGGCGTCTGCTGTTTCTAGGAGCCGAGTACTTTGGGACCAACCTGACAAATCCTTCATTCTTTATTCCTCTGGCTATAATGTGAGTTGTTTGCAGCATCTCCAGACCCTGAATGTTCTGTATCGTGAACAGCGTGAAGCAGGTTTTAATGGCTGCATATGGCCTGAGCCTCATTCTGCTCCAGTAAAACCCGCTCGGCTCTAAGCACCAGCAGGTCGTTCGTCCCCATTACCAGAGCAGCCGACCGTGGGGAGGACACGGTTCCTGCTGCAGCAGCTGCTGGTCTGAGCAGATCAACATGCACAGGCCTCACGGCCTCCTCACACGGAACAAGCCAACGGCAGCATCCAGCTAACGAGCAGTAACGCGCAGACTGATGGCGGCCTCCTGTCTCGCGTTGCTTTCTCTCCAGGATCCATCTTATTAGCCTGTGCTGGTCTTGTGAACCGTGGATCAAACTCGGCTCCGGTTACGCGTGAATCTAATATCAGCCACATTACGCTGCTCGCTGTGATTATGTGAGTGTTGTCCCTCCGGAACAGCTCTAATAATACCTCAGTCCAATCACGTGGTGCAGCTGGTTCACAACCTAAACAGGTTTTCTATAGATTTGCTGCCACCTAGAGGTACGAAGGTGGAACTGATGAAACCTCTCATAAACATCCTTTATGTGTGTGAATCACAGTAAGACCACGAAGGGACGGATGGAGAACAATCAGTGGTAGCACACGACATGTATCTGAGGCCGTTATGCTACACGCAGACATCTGGACAAAAACACCAACGTCCTGAGATCAGGCAAGAGGCTGATTCACTGACCCCGGGAACCATCGCATGCCGGGCCTGGACCTGACCTTCAGCCCCTCAGACAACCTCGCCTGGGTGAAGCTTCGTGACGTTCCGTCTTCTAGTGTTCACTGTTACCGTCATTGTGGCTCAGGGAACGGCTGCAATTCACTAAGACATTTCAGTGAATTACTTGGTCACTTTATTGGTCATTGTTTCTTTTTTATTTGTCTGCATTTTCATTAATAGTCAATAAATTATGTTATTTAAACAGCCATTTGTATGAGCCCAGTTTATTAAGATGAATGTTAATGTGTCTTAATATGTATTCAGTTATCAGTTATTATACTGATGTAGGACCATGGGTACAACATTCATAACAGTGATGGCGCTGGTGGATTGTTCTGAAGCGTCTCAGTAAATTACATCCGACCACGTTTCTTTGAGCAGACGAACGTCTGCAGGACTGAGAGGTTTAAGTTGAGTGCGAGAGAGTAACCGGACGATTCCTGTTTCTGGATGATCCAAAGTGACCAACTACCATCAGTTCTCTCTAAGCTCTTTGGTTGGTGGCTCATTCCTCATTCTTCATAGCCCCGTCTTCGTAAAGCTGGATGCTTGCGGCTTTGCTCTTATTATCGTGAGGCGTTAACATCACTGCCACGCGTTTCATCTTCTCCTCGTTGCTGCTGCAGAAAAGCTTGACTGTCTTGTTCATTTGCTCAGACTTGTGGTCTGAAAAGAACCATTCTCTGTCCTCTCCTCTGTAGGATGGCGCCTGATCCAGGTCTGGTTCTGTGGTTTGATTTAGGTAGTTTGACAACACAGAGAGGAATGAATCAGTGCCTTGCACTGAGTTGAACACAAAAACCTTGACACAATCTTCACTGAACCGTTCCTTGTACAGGTCTTTCTCAGACGGGAGGATCTTGGTGTTTTTCTTCTCCAGCTTCTCTGTGATGGCCATTAAGGTGTAGACTTCTTTCTCCTGCTCATCCATCCACTGCTTCAGGTTTGATTTCATGAGGAACTGCTCATATTTGTTCAGGCTGTCATCCAGCCCCTCTTCCGGTTCCTCACCTGCCCGGATTGAAGGAAGTTTCTTTGCCAAGCTGTGTTGGAATTTCACCTTTAAGTTGAAGCACAGGTTTCTGAATGTTTTAAGGTTCTTGCCGATATCTGGGAACAGCTGGGCGATGGTAGTTTTGAGGGCATCGTTGCACCTCAGTTCCAGGTCAGTGATGTCCTCCAGGACACATTGTGCACGGTTCACAGCATCTGCTCTTATCTGCTGAACTAGTTTAGCAGCACAACTACCAAAGTACGTCAGTGGCAACAGCCACACCTTCAGTGGGACAACATGGTTCATGTTTGCCTCCAGGAGCTTTGGGAGGCTTTGGTAGACTTTCACCGCCTCCACAAACGTTACAGGATTCTCCTCCAGGAAGAAGTCTCCGTGGTATTTGCAGGAGAATTCCTCCACAGTTTTACTGTACTTATCATCCATGCAAACTGAACCTTTACCCTCTATTGTAACCTTGGGAATTTTCTGAATGGCCACTTTCAGTTTGCCTTCAATCTTCTGACGATCCTCATCTTTAGACACCTCGCGGTCAAACACAAAGAAGGCCTGGGCCCCGAAAAGGACGGCGGTCACTACATGTGTCGCTACTCCTTTGGTTAAAATATCCTCATAATCAACATTGTTTGATCCCAGATGATCCATCGACAGCTCCTGAACCTTTGTGTTAGCTTCGTATTGCAGTGTGACTCTGGCTTGATTCTTGGACGTCTTATCGTTCTTCAGGTATTTGGCTGATCCTTCAATCTCAACCATTCCGCTGAGGAAACTTGCCTTTAGTGATGCACTAACATTTAGTGCTGATGATTTGTCTTCTGTCGAATCAGATGCAATGATCTTAAAGTCACTGTAGAACTGTGGTCTTTCTCCCATATATTGTGACAGATGGTCCCGATTCCACAGTGATAAACCTGCAGGGAGGAAGAGAAAACATTCAGCGAACACTAAATGAAAACCTTGGGACATTTTGTAGGTGATCCACCAGGAATAAATCTAATAATAATAATAATAATAATATGCCTTCTTTAATTGGACCCTGGATACGCCCCCTTTACAAAGTCCAGCTGTTCTCAGCAGCATGTGATAGTTGTCAGTGGTTTCTGTGTGAGCGTGCTGTGAAAGCCAGACAGTCACAAGCTTTGCCTCCTGCTCTGTTCCAGCACCTTTCTGAGCCATTTGGAGCATATTTGACATCACGGCACAGATAAATAACGAAAACCTCGATTCAATTGGAGGAACTTGTTTCTGTCTTCAGCGGCTCCGTCTGCTCATTTTCAGGCAGCATCAGTGTCTGTTTGGCTTTAGATGAGTTCAGTGACTTGGTAGCGTTCAGAGCTGTCGCTCTCGTCTTGGTGCTTTTTCTCAGTGACGCTGCCTGTTTCTCCGTCTGGTCACACGTTGGTTGTTGTGAAGTTCGGCGTCTTGTCTGCAGATGTTTAAGTTTAGCTGGAACCGTGTTGGACAACTTGTCCCTCACACCAGTAAAAGTCAGTCCGGAGACCAGGTGACTGTCAGTTCAGCGTGTTTGCTTCCACTCGAAGCAGGATTGTGTCCTGTGAAGCGTGTTCAGCTGTTCGTCCAGCTGGTGGAACGTTCAACTCAGTGTTTCATCGTCTTACACTCAGAGAAATGATGCCGTGGAATGAACAATGTTCCACGACACAACAGGCTGGGAGTCACTGCTCTACACACCAGACGTATTATTAGCAGACAATATTTATTCGTTCTCAAAAAATGTTTAGACCAATTAGGTGAAACTGAATCATTTGAAAAACATTGCAGTAGACATCATCTGTTTTGCTTCCATTTTCTGCAGCTTCTCTACGGGACGAGGTGCCGCCTGGTGGGAACCTAACGCGTGTCCTCTACGCTGACGCTTCAAATACAAGGAGATATGAGTCAACTATGTCTAGAGCAGTTACCAAGTCTGTTTGAAATCAGTCCTTACCAGGCACGAGTGTGTCGTTCCGGCAGTCGTACAGCATGCCGGTGCTAAACGGCCGCCCGAGAGCAGCAACCGTTACTGTCATGTTGTTTTCTGGTTCCATGGTTATTGTCACTCTGTTGCACTGCAGAGACAGAGACTTTTCAGTGAGCTCATCAACATATCTGTGCATCAGGAAGAGTTCAGAAACATGGCTCAGAAATGTTAACAACTGGGGGATGTTGTCACATCAGCCCTTTTCATTGTAACGCATCCTAATACAAGCAGCCATTGTTAAACAGGGTGTATGTTACAATACACTCCCCCCCAAAAGAGTCCAGCTCCGCTAGTTTTGAGATTTGGTCCAGGTAACTGGACACAACCAGCAGTTCAAATTAGCTTCAAACTGTGCTGACAACGCTGAGTCCTTGATGTACTGATTTATGGAAGAGGGTTTTCCAGGTCTAGAGAATTGTGATGCAAATTTACTCAGTACACCATCAGTGGAAAATGACTGTGGCTTGTTTATCATGTTGTCATTTCTGCTAAATGCTTGAAGACTATCTCGTACAGAGCAGCCAGAGGTGACTCTTCCCCTTCTCAATGGAAAGCTCACGTATAGCTCAGAAAGAGGAAGTGCTTTTAGGTTAGAGTTTCCTGTTTTTGACTGCTTTGCTTTCTTCATCAGTCTTATTGATAAAATTCTACAACAGAAATGATGGATGGCACATGGTTTATACATATATATATATAATATAACATATAAATGTGTGTGTTCTTTGTGTGTAAATCTCCAATTCACAGGACTGTGGGACAGCGGGAGGAGACGGTTATTCCTGTTTGTCTCTGCTGTCATATTTTAGCAAATGGCACATTTCATTGAATGACTTGTCGCTATGTAATTTAACTGCTAACTGACACATTTACTGAAATATAATTTTTGAAGCATTGTGTAATGAAAACCATAGCAATAAAACTATATTCCATTAATAAGCTAGTCTTGACCTGATTGATAAACTTGTAACAGTTTAAAGGCGACTCTTTGTTCAGCCCACGTTTTACTACATTCACTTCTGTCGTGTGCTATTAATGTGCACACGCTAAACCCAAACAGTGGCGACGTAACGATGTCTAGTTATGATCTCTAGAAGCTGAAATGACAGGACCAGTCAAGTAAATCAACGGTTTTATACTAAGTCTTAAAACAAACCCTGGCTGTCAAGTCAACGCCTCAGTAACGGCAGCATTAGATCAGTACTTACAGCTGAAGGTGCTCGTCCCAGTTTCCTCCGAACAGCTTCTTTCACAGTTGGACCCTCAGAGACACGGACTTACCAGAAGTCACGTGGTTTCCAGGAGGACAAAGTCTGCAGCAGAAGGTGGATCTACACATGCAGCTGTTCAGAGCAAACCCAGACGAGCACGGACGCTTTGGGCTGTAAGTACCGATCTAATGCTGCTACTGAGGCGGTCACTTATGTGCAGGCTTCATTTTACGGGACAGACCGATGTAGGTTTGATGCAGTAAACACAGGACGTACAGACGTCTTTTCACAGAAGCCGAGTATCCAGGGATGGTTCGGACAGGAGCTGCCGGGTCCATTTCGCAGCATATGATGGCTAGGACCGGGTGATGCAGGTGCTTTCTGGACCCAGTGAGCACACTGACCAGTCTCAGGGAGGACGAGGGACTTTTCACCTCTGGGCCAATAGGGCGCTCTTGTTCCCCTGTCTTCTTCGTTGGTTCTGTTACTTCCTTTTTTGCCTGTGTTGTGTTTAAGTGCCTGTTGTACGTGACTGTTACTCCTTAGCTCATCATTGAGATTTCATCCTGTTCTTGTCCCTTGTGTTTGAGATTCATGTTTAGGTCAGGTTTTGGTTTGTAGTTAAGCTCTCTCAGTGTAGGAGATTTGGCGCCAGCCAGTGGTGGCGAGCGGTACCGCCGGTAGGTTCTGAAGAAGGTGAACCAAATTTTGTTAATTCGAGTTGGTTCTGCTGGGGCCGAACAGTTCTTGTTACAAACAGCTCTTTACTAGAGCTGAAATAGGAGGGATTCATATTCACCACTTGATGAACATTCACCCAGGCCGAATTAATTTTAAACTATAAGGCCTCTTGCTGAGCGCTTATCGACAGGCTTACGGATCCGATTGCACGACCCACATGTCAGACATACAGGGTCCGGGGAAATCATTACTGACCACGAAAGAACGGAACCGAACGGTTACCAGATAAAGGAAAAGATTGCTCACAAACAGGATTCTAACAGACTGAAGTAACAGATTCCCACAAACCAACAAGGACAGGAACACAGAGGGGAGTGTAGTGGTTAGAAATGTCCCAACTCAGAAGAACTCAGCCGAGGCAGCTTTAGGTTTCAGCCAATCAATTGTAGATTTATTCTCAGTGCCGAGATGAAAGAATGCAAAGGCAGATATGCGGAGTCACCTTCTTCCTGCAGGAAGGATGCTTGCTAGCGCTCGGGGAGCCCCAGGCCTGACCACAGAAAAACCAGTTGTCTCTACGGCAGGCAAAGAACTCTCCTCCCGAGATTCCTCGGGAGCATGTTTTAATCCCTCTGTTTGCGTCAGCCCAAATGCAAACATTTGTGATTACAGCCACTTGTTTTGTCTCCATTGCTTTGGTTACCAGGTCAGAATGTTTTGCCCAAATTGTTCTGCTCTACCGGTCAGATATCCTCGGAGCCACCGAAGGCCAGCAAGCGTCCTGTACAATCATATTCCCTGGAAATGAACAAAGCCTAAACAACATCTATTCTACTCTAACTGTATCCTAAACCCACTAACATACTAATGTTTTCCACTACAGGAGCTTAAATACTGAAACAGGAAGTGAGCAACAGGTGTCATTAATTACAAAGAAGGAACACAGGAGGAGGACGTGACCACTCTGAGACAAACACCGACAGAACCTCCTGGGATCGCAGGGCCAGACTGTGACGGGGCTTCTCTCGGAGCTGTGTGTAGATCCTGGATTGGCGGGTCCAGTGGGCCTCTCTCTATTCCACAGAGGGAGTTAACACCGCTGCCTGTTTTGTCCTTTTCAGGTCGAGAGATGGACAAACAGCCGATAGAGATGGCGTCGCTCGGCCGACCCTTTGGCCTCGGGATGCTCTACGACTGCTGCACTGACTCACTCTGCACTGGTGAGAAATCTTTCCTAGCATTTATTGAATGCATCAGCCTTCTGGGTAGCCCGGCGTTGTGCCTGTTTGAATAAAGGTCGTAAACACACCGTATGAACTTCCTGTTTGCTGGGGTCGTGTCTGTATTGCCTCCCCTGCCACCAGTGGTCGGCTTTAATATTGGTCACGCAGTGGTGCCAGACAGGAAGTGAAACAAATCATGAAAGTGCGTTTTCTCTCGTCTTCCAGGACTTTCACTGTGGGACCACGAGCAGCTGCTGAAGCATATTGGAGAGAGGCCGCAGTACAACAGCCACTTTGAGATCGTTGCATCCGAGTCAAGAGAGGACAAATCCTCAGCATTAAATATTGATGCAGCTCTGGAGTTGAAGGTGTTGCTTGGACTCATCAAGGTTGAGGGATCAGCCAAATACTTGCTTGATTCTAAGAAATCCAAGAATCAAGCCAGAGTTACACTGAAATACGAAGTTACCACCAAGTTTCAGCAACTGTCGATGGATCATCTCGGAGCAAACCGTGTCAAGTATCAAGACATTCTTAAAGAAAGAAGTGCGACACATGTAGTCACGGGCATTCTGTTTGGGGCGCGAGCCTTCTTCGTGTTTGACCGCGAGGTGTCGGAAGACGAAGATTACGAAGAGATTCAGGGCAACTTGTCATCTATGATTCACCTGATTGCCTTTAGGTTAAAGTGTGATGCATCTCTGGAAACGGACGCACGGGACGTGAAAGCTGACAAATTTTCCTGCAAATTCATTGGAGACTTTGCACTTGAGACAAATCCTGTGACTTACCAGGATGCAGTACAAGTCTACCGAAGCCTTCCACAACGGCTGGGTGCCCGCCAAGAAAACGTTGTACCAATGAAAGTGTGGCTGCTGCCACTCACGTTCTTTGATTCTTCATTTCCTAAAGTCATTCGCCACATAAGTACAGAATCAATGCACAAAGTGAAGTGTGTTCTGGAGGACTTCACTGAGCTGGAAATGAGGTGCAACGATGCCCTGAACACCAGCATCGCCCAGCAGTTCCCAGTGATCAGCACAAACCTCGGCACGTTTAAAGTCTGCTGTTGTGGTTTCCAGAAGGATTTCAAACAAGCCTTGGTAGATAAATATTGTTCTAGAGGTGATGCAGCTGCATCTGAAGAAATCTTTACTAAATTTGACATAAACAAACTCACAGAGTGGTTGGATTGGGCAGAGAAGGAAATCTACATTTTAAAATCTTTCATTAACTTGAAAAGCACAAAAATCATCCAGTCTGAAGAAGAACGTGTTGTTGAGGCTCTAAATGCAGACCATGCTGTTTGTTTTATGTTCACCTCACTTTTATCAGAGAATTTAGAGCAAAAACTGAAACCAGACGCTCTGCAGGATCCGGACCTTCAGAGCAGAGAGGCGTTCTCGTCAGCGCTGCAGGCTTTGGGCCATAAAGCAAAGCTCTTTGCTGACTTTGCTGAGGCCAACACAAACAACAACCAAACGAGGTTCCTCACAGTCGGTTTAGCTGGAGACACGAAGGGTACGAGGATCCAGCTTTATAAAGACGGACGTCTCGTCACTGAGGACTTTGAGCCTCCATCAAAGCCGGAAACAGTAACAGGAAGTGATGTAACCCACAACAGCGTGACACTGAGCGTCCGTCCAGCCCGGTCTGGAGCAGACAGCATCACCTGCTACTGGGTTGAGAGTCGCATTAGTGGAAAAGACGAATGGAAACAAATGGCATCAGCCGATAAAACAGACCCAGTCGTCACAGTGAACGGTCTGACTCCTAACACCGAGTATAGGTTCAGATGCAGAGCAGCGACCTCAGCCGGTGTCGGGCCGGCCGGAGAATGCAGCGAGTCCGTTAAGACGTTACCGACCAGCCCTCCTGGAAACCTGCAGGCTAGAGCAGCTGGAAGACAGATAGAAGTCACGTGGGAGAAACCAGCCGAGGTTGGCCACAACGTCCAGATTCTGAACTACATCGTAGAGTTCACCAAAACAAAGTCCAATGGAGATCTCCAGTGGAACCAAACGGTGTCAGCAGCTGAAACGGGACTGATTCCAGGACTTCAGCCACAGACTGAATATAGAGTCCGAGTCCAATGTGACTGTGGTGCAACTGGCAGAAGCAGGCACAGCAGCCCAGTTGATGTCAGCACCACCAGAGGCCTAAAAGAACGTCTGAAATCCGTTTGCCACCGTATAAAGTCGGCCTCCCCCTCAGTCTACAAGCTGCCTCTGAAAGACGATCGGAACCCAGCTGGATGCAGAACCTACAGCTTGGGAACAGAAACCCAGAAACCGCTTCGTACGGTGATGCTTCTTGGGGCAACCGGCACAGGAAAGTCCGCTCTCATCGACACGATGATCAACTATATACTTGGTGTTGAGTGGAGCGATGATTTCAGATTCACGTTACATGAGGCTGAAAAGCAGACGCCTGAAGTCACTGTGTACAAGTTCCACCACCAGGAGGGCTTTGAAATCCCCTTCTCCCTGACAGTGGTCGACACACCAGGGTTTGTGGCCACAGCAGCACAACACAGAGACGAGCACACGAGACAGAAGCTTTGCCGACTGTTCACCTCTGAGGATGGAGTTCGTGAAATTGATGCAGTTTGTGTTGTAGCTGCAGCCACAGCATCACAGAAATATGCATCTGATTCTGCCCTGTCCATCTTCGGTAAAGATGTGCTGGAGAATGTCAGGGTTCTGGAGACATTTGCTGATGGGAAATGCTCTTCAGTTCTAGAGGCATTAAACTCTCTGGGAATCCAATGTCACCAGGGAGAGAACAAACCCACAGTTCACTTCACATTCAACAATTCAGCATTGTTTCAATGCAAATGGTCAGAGTCTGGTCCAGTCGACGAGGAAGACGGCCTCAATGAAATGTTTTGGAGCATGAATGTGAAAAGCTGGAAGAGGTTCTTTGATGGTTTGGGTGAAACGACTATTAAAAGCTTGGCACTGACAGAGGAGGTCCTCCGAGTAAGAGAGGAGCTGGAGGATTCGCTGCAGAGGCTGCTGTCCATGTCTGGACATGTCTGGAGATGTCTCCCGTTTTGCAGGTTTATGATGCCAGGCTGCTGCCCCTGTTGTCCAGACAGATGCCTGTGCCCAGAACACATAGATGTTCTGGTGGAGACACTGCAGTGTGAGCGTGGATCAGTTTGCTATGGGATGAGGATACTGATGGAGATGACTGACAGGTGTTTAAGTAGACTTGCAGAGATCGCACTGAAGCCACTCCCAGCCTCCACTCCAGAATACATCCACGCACTGCTTGAGAGAGAGAGACGCGAGACCCAGCCTGGCTGGAGAGACCGGGCCCACTCTCTGATGGTCCTGGAGAGGCTGAGCACGTGGCTGAAGTCAGAAGGGGAGACGTCGGACAAAAGACAAAGTCGGCAGCTGTCGCAGGACGAGTTGGCCTGAAAATTCCCACAGTTGGTTCAAGCATCGTGTTGACCTTGGTGTGTGTGTGCAGAATGTTGCTGTTGCTCCATGGTTCTGTTGCTTTAATCCCATCTCTGAGCTGATTTAGTATTCGGGGCCATTTACCAGGGATCTTACCCAACGTCACTGCACCAACTGCAGGTGCCTGAGAAAACGGTGTCAGGGGCTGCAGCAGGGAAACGAGCACAGTCACAACGTAATGAATTATTTCACCCTGAGCATTTATGTACAATATTTGTCATAATAATAATAAAGTGACTCCGAATTAGAACCACATCCTGGTCTTGGTACGCGACTTGAATGCACGGTGGTAATGTGTGTGATATGCAGTAGTGAACCACAAACTTTAACTTACAGCCAGCAGAAGGTCAGGAAGGTGCTAAGATGAGCCCAGACAAGCAATAATGGAGTATGAGCGTTGACCGACTGTACCAAGGTTCACATAGGCAGTAAGTCTGGGCTGAGGTGTGATTACTACTAATACCCCAAGAGCCAGAGATGATGACAAAACCCATAGGCTCCAAGATGGCCACCAACTTAGCCTCAGTCCGAACAGACTGTAATACACGATGCACTTAACAAGAGAGAATCCAGGACAAAACAAGCTCGTGTAGAAGATGATGAGCAGGTTTAGCCTGAGAGAGCAAAGACCAGCAGACGTGATGAACAACGAGTGAAGCTACTGCATGTGTTGTCAAACAGGAAGCGAACGTTTCCACGTAAGTAAGATGCCAAACATGAGGCTGACAGAGAAACATAGCAGGTGTTTAGCTGTAAGAGCAGATCATTAAACGCGTTATTACCTCATGTGAATGACTGTAGTGGTGACAGCTGTTACGTGAGGAGCATTAAACAGGTTCCACAGCAGGGGGCCACATGGTTCCACGGTGTAAAGCAGCACAGCACAGTGGTTGACACTGTGGTGGAGGAAAAGTCACTTAATGTTACCAATACAGACACAAGATTATGCTACAAGCAGTGACCGTCTAATATAAACCTTTAAAACACACAAATGAAGACATTATAACTTGTGTCATCTGCAGTTTGCATCTTATCGCACTTGTTGCAGTTTTTATATAATAGAATGTAGCACAAAGTGTTTTACAGACCATCATAGCAACTGATTATATCAAAGGAAACACTACATGGTTAAACTTATAAATACACAACACATTCGATTTCATAGAAGTGCATGAGATAAAGGTAAAATATTAGTTCAAATAGGGATAATTAACAGTCGCAGCAGAAGAGCTGAGGGTTCAGAGGGTAAAGTGACTGGTGTTCGCTCTCTTTCTGGTCCTGGAGGTTTTGTAGAAGTTGGACTGAATGAATGAAGCACATCTGGACCAGAATGTCGACGTTTGCTCCCTGAGTCCCGAGTTTCACGGGTCTCCAGATGCTCACATTCATTGACCTTCTACCACTTCTGCCCACATTTGCATAACTGGTCTGTGAAGGTCCCAGAGTAAAGACCTCCCACCACATTTGGAAGTGCTTGATGTAACTGCTTAATCTCACAGACCACAGCAGGTGGACTTCAGTTATTGACAAGGAGCAGACACCGTGATCACGCCTCCATGATGGGGACACGCAGGGGACGAAGGTTATGATGATGATTACTGCTCTGTTCGGAATCTGAAGCCATTCGTCCCCAGGCTGGACAGTTTGATGTCTCACACCTGCTGAAGAATCCTGCTCTACACGTTCTCTGCAGCCAGAGTCTGACTGGACTCATCACATTTCTCCTACATTAGTTTCTCTGTCCTGTAAAATGTGGGATTCTTCTCCTCACTTCTGAAGCTTTTCATAACAAAGCTCCATTTCATCTTAAAGACCTCATGGCTCCTTATGCTCCCAACAGAACCTTTAGCTGCCAAGCTCGTCTCCTGTGGAACCAGTCGAGTCCAGGTTCTGGTTCAGACGTCCTCTCTGCTTGAAGACCAGGTTTAACCCTTCCTTTGGAACCTCCTGCTACACTGAGCTCCTCTGTTTGCTCATCGTTCCTCCTTCCACCCATCGAACTGCAGGTTCTGTCTCGTTCTGCCGGTGTCGTTCGTCTGCCTCTGATCCAGCTGACCTGCCCTCTAATACCATCTGGAAATGAGAGCAGCAGTGGTTCCACTGTGTCACTATCACATTCTTGGCTGGAGTCGTGTTCTCCAAAGATCATTGTGTTGATGATGGATGTAAAGCGTCTCAGGCAGTTGAATCTACAGCGTGACTTCAGGACACGAGATGAAACCATGACACGCATTGTGTTGATTCTCACCGAAGGGACGACTTGGAACCGACTCATTGCTAAAGTGTTTACTGCTCATCACCAAATTCACTATTTAGTTGTGATTATCAGACTTTAATAAAAGCTACAGCAGTTACACTGTTCGTTGCTGTTTAAATTCACTCTTCTTGACTATTTTTATCTGGAGAGATTTATGGTACAGTAAATGTCCAATTCCAGAAAACGTATAAATAAAATTACCTCCTTATTTTAAAAACTTGCAGAGATCAGATCATTACCAGCTGAGGCAGAATCTTAAATTCTGCTGAAGTAGTAACAAAGCGGTGAACCCTCACGTACACTTGTTGTCATTCTCATGTATTAAAATGAAATAAATGGGCTGTGAATGATTCAATAGCTTTTCAGTCAAAGGTGCACATTCATATTTACTCAATTTGGGGAAAATGATGCAACAAAAATCGTAAAGTTGCCCCCGAAGACCTTTGGATAATGAGTTCAACATGTTTGGCCTTCAACACACTGTCTCAGCAGGAGGCCAGATAATAAAACTCATCAGAAGAAGTCAACAGGGGAGAAAAATGCAAGTTTAATTTACTTTCTGTGTTTTTGTCTCATTGACTTATGTAACAACTGTTTCACAAACTTTAATTTCACAATCACCATCAGCTGTTCTCATATTTATGTCTGCAGCCAAACTAAGTTTCCTGGAAGAACAGTTAAAGTCTCAACACCAGAACATGAGCCAGAACCTAAGAATTTCACGATTCAGCAGGTAAACCGGTCATTTGACTTCATTGTTCTGTTCAGTGGGCAATGGAAATGTTCAGAGAGTGTTTTGTGCCTGCTTATGTCTAATTTAATCACAGCCAGATGTACAAACAAATGACATGAGCAGCATTAGACGGACAAGCAGAACAAATCAAGTTTCTGCTACAGGTCATTGACGCAAATTACTTTTGGTTCTAATTTGGAGTTTCTGTACTCGTCTCATCCTAATCTGAGTCCTTCATTGTGTACGGGACAAAAGAAGATGCAAGGTCCTGCCTGTAGGAACCTTTAAGAACCTATAAGAACCTGCAGGAACATGTAGGAGCCTGTAGGAAAATGTAGGGACCTATAGGATCTTGTAGGAGCTGGTAGAAATCTGTAGGGACATGTAGGAAGCTACATGAACCTATAGGAATGTGTAGGAACCTGTAGGAAGCTGTAGAAATCTGTAGGAACCTTTAAGAATCTGTAGGAGCCTGTAGAAATCCATAGGAGGCTGTAGGAATTTGTAGGAGTCTCTAGCAACCTGGAGGTAAAATCTGTAAAAATCTGATAGGAGCCTGTAAGAATCTGTAGGAACATGTAGGAACTTGTTGGAGCCTATAAGAACCTTTGGGAACATATAGGAACGTTTAGGATCCTGCAGGAACTCGTAGGAATCTGAGGAGCCTCTAGCAACCTGTAGGAAGCCATAGAAATCTGTAGGTGCCTGTAGGAACCTTTGAGTACTTGTAGGAGCCTATAGAACACCGCAGAAGCCTGTAGGAACCTATAGAAACGTGTAGGAACCTGTAGAAACCTATAGGACCCTATAGGAACCAGTAAGAAGCTGTAGGAACCTATAGAAACGTGTAGGACCCTGTAGGAACCAGTAAGAAGCTGTAGGAACCTATAGAAACGTGTAGGACCCTGTAGGAACCAGTAAGAAGCTGTAGGAACCTATAGAAACGTGTAGGAGCTTGTATGAACCTGTAGGAACCTATAGAAACGTGTAGGAACCTGTAGGAACCTATAGGACCCTGTAGGAACCAGTAAGAAGCTGTAGGAACCTATAGAAACGTGTAGGAGCTTGTATGAACCTGTAGGAGCCTGTAGAAACCCGTACGAAGCTGTAGAAACTTGTAGGAAGCTTTAAATTCCTGTAGGAACCTACAAGAACCTGTAAGATACTGTAGGGACCTGTAGAAATCTGTAGGAGGAACCTGTGGGAACATGTAGGAGCCTGTAGAAACTTAGTTATAAATCAAATTTGAGCAACTTCCAGCTGCTGGGTATCAGCTTGTCTTTTGACGTTGGTATAAAGCAGGTGACAACAGTTTTTCATGGGTGATAGAACCAGAAACCTCTGCTAGTCCCCAGCACAACCCGTCCTGGTTCTTGTCTGTGATGGTAGAGACCCAGACTGTTGGGAAACAACGAGGAGTCATCTTTGAGAGCAAGGGGCTTGACTTTCTCAGGTTTCAGGGAAGTCCCTCTGTGGTTCAGCTGCTTTCGTTTGTTAAACTTTCATTCATTTCATTTGTCCAATAGTGTCCGTCTGTCATAACCACCGTCTGGACCTGGGGTCCGACACATGTTAAACACAGTGAGACACTTTCGTTTTTAGACTCGATCACGTGGTGCCAGCAGAAGGGAAACCCCAGTAACTGGTCCCAGAACACGGTCGAGCGTTGTCTGACCGAGGTTCTTCATTCAATCTGCACCGAGTCTGAATCCACCTGCCGAAGCAGAGAGCGGCCAGAGGACACAGCTGGTAACGCTCAGCTCTGTGTCACCATGTGTGTTGTGTTACGAATGAAGCCAAGGAACAACAGGACAAATATTATCCCTCCCTCCCAAACACAGCAGGTCCTGAGAGGAATGTGGACGTTGGTTAACAGCATGTGTGGGCGTGTTGAACGACACGGGCTGTGAAACAAACATCTGTCCGAAAATAAAAACGACTGCTCGCTCTACAGGAGCCGTTCCTCAGTTTGATTGAGAACAAATGCTAACGGAACATGTGTGCAGAACAAAGAGAAGTTTCAGCCAGACTCATCATCAAAAGCTTGTTTATGTGGGATTTGTCGGGTTTTAGTTGTGTAAGGCCTTGAGATAACTTTTGACAGCAGATCAGCCACAGCAGTAACATACATTTCAGTTCCCATCAAATAAACTAATTTATTTAAAAATAAATAAACCAGAGTTTAGGAAGCCTCCCACAGCCCAGTTCCTACCAGGACCACCAGGACCCGGACGGTTTGTTGATAAGTGTCTGGTGTGTGTCCACCTGACCTGGTTTGGTTCCAGGTCCAGTCGTCGTCTGTGCAGTGGCACCACAGTAAAGGAGGTTCCAGCAGCTGTGTCCCTACAAGCCACCATCAAAACATCGGTAGACAGAATATAAGTTCCAACTGTGCTGCAGGTCTGTGGAGCATCTGGTGGTTTTTGTCCTCCAGGACCCAAACGTGTCAGATTTGGGTCCTGGAGCTGAGTAGCTGAGCACCATCAGGTTGGCGTTGGAGCTGTGCTGTGTGTTCGTCCTCTGTTGTTCGATGCCTGGGACCTATGTATTGTAGCTTATCAGGTCTGGTTTTACCCCGGTTCTCATGGACCAGGCCCACAGTGAACCAGGTTTAGCTGCAGCTGCGTCTATAGCTGATGTTAGGAAGGTGCCACAGACTTCACTCATTTTGTCCCAACAGTAAAACTTACCTGGGATTTGACAGGATGTTGAAATGTTTTTCTTTCACCCTCATAGAGTCTGGATCTGTCTGTTCTCTGGCTGTGTCCCACTGGACCCTTCAACCGTATCTGATCCCATGCTCTGCTGGGAATGTTGCTGGTTTGTCTGCAGCTGAAAATAGAATCATGCCTTCTTCACTAATCTCAGGTTTTGAGTTTCGGGACAGGTTCTGGCTTCTCCTGCTGATAAAAACAGGATGAAAACACAACATTTTATAAACAGCTACACACCAACATGGCTCTACCACAGGGCTAATGTCTGGCATCACATGTGGAGGATTTCAACTGAAAACATCCCTTTCTAATATTTATGCGTGATATTTGATGAGTACAACATGAAGTACAATGTATGTATAAGGTTCTCTGACAGATGTTTATTTAAGGCTTTGGGTTTTGCTGATGAGAAGCCTCAGAGTGAACTGACAGGAACCTGCTTGTCGGGAGCACGGGGTGAAGCCTGTGATAATACTGGTACCGGTCCAGGCAGGGAGCGCTCCGACCAAAAATAGCTCAGAGTCAAGAAGCGGAGCGTGGGCGGCGGCGTGTTGATTCAGCTCCAGAACATGTCATCTATCCGACAACTGTGCACAGTTATCACCCAGACATTTAGGTCAGAAGTCGCTGTGATACCTTTACGCAGATGACACTGTGTTCTTCACCCAGCGCTGATGTCTGGTCAAGTGAAAAATCACGAAGAACAGTGAACGCAATGAGCTGCACACGTGTGACACACGGTGTCCGACCACAACAAGCTGTGGCTGATGGTCGTCCACAGAGACATGAGAAGAAACGTCGCTGCTGCTTTTGATTAACCACCCACTTCAAATTCCCTCAGCGTTGCCCCAGTGTGGAGCTGATTTACAGGTGTCAAACGGGCCGAGACAGGTTCCCTTCAGCAACACATGTGAGCGTCAACGTGACCCGGATCATCTCTTCTCCCAGAATCTACCTGATGTCTGCCTGACTGCTGGAGCCAGGACCGACATGATCACCACGAACCAAACGCAGGCGTCAGTTCACGTGTACACGGACACTATACTAGTGGTTCATGCTGCATCTCACAAACAGAGCAAAATGTACCAGCTGTGTTAGTGAGGTTTACCAGTTTGTCTGACGGGTCACTGGATGCTGCTCTGACACCACCGTGACCAGCAAAACGAGTAGCTTTCATATGGGCTGAACTGGATTTTTGTTACCTTGTACATGTATCTTGTTCTTCAGGCTGTTCAGACTCAGGTTTTGGGTTTTTCCTGTGATGACAGGGTTCAGGTGAAAGTTTCTCTTCTCGCCTTATTCATATCATCACAGTGCATTGATGTAAGAATAAAGTCATATTCAAGTAAGAACCGTGTTGACCCGTTAAGCAGGAGAGAACAGAGCAGAGGTTCAGAGTCCAGGATGTGTAAGTGCCCAGATGTTCCCTCATCTCAGCCTGTGAAGCAGAGCCTTCAGGCCTTTCAGCGTCTCGATACTTTTCCCATGAACTGATCGTTCGCCAGCTGCCCTGCACTGACACTATATGTGAACAACAGGTGCTGGGTCCTGCTAACCCTCCCCTCCGTGCTCCGCTGCAGCACAAAGGCTGGATTTGTTTGGGTCTTTGCTCCACCCACACAGCCTGGGGAGGATGTGGGGTTGGGGGGTGGTTTAGTCTGCCTAGAACATCGTGTTCTGGAAATCTGTGTCACATTCTCTGCTGCCGTATAAATAATGGAGAGCTGCCAACAGAGCTGACACCTCGAAGCAGGAACCGAGCTCAGAGTCTCCACAAAACCCTGTTGGCTGTTTATTTATCACGATGCACGAGGACCTGGAAAAGTTTGTTGTCCCTGGTTCAGTCGCCTTAAGGACCAAATGAAAATGATCCGTATTTCAGGTTTTCTTTCACAGAATTATTTGTTCCTTGTGTCCGGTCTGCAGCTACACAAACCCAGCAAGATGTGACACAGGGCCGTCACAGACTGGACCCGGAGGAAACATGGAGAACAGGCATCACCTGTGAGCTGAACCCGCTCCTTCTCTGTGAAACAGAACACGGCTGTCAAATATTAGAAAATGTAGGAGTGAACCCACACAGACACGAAGAGAACATCCAAACCCAGGTCCTTCCAGCCCAAATCAGGTTCTGTCATAGTCAAAGGATCCAAAGACACAAAAAGTAGGACGGAAGCTGCAGCATGTTTTCAAAAGAAACGACCAGGCTGCAACTTATTCTGGCGCCTTCTTTCATATCCTGGGATGATTTCCTGTCTTGACCCAAGGCCAAAAAATAAAATCCCCACGTTTGTTTATTCTATAACTTCTAGGGCTCGTTACTCAGAGGAGACGCCTCCTTTAATCTACTGCTTTGCTCCTTGCTGCTATTCCTGCAGTTCAACAGGCTTCCGTCATAAATATTCCCTCGGTCTCCTTTTATCAGGCAGTTGTGCATGACTGGGCCTGACAATGACTGACAGGGAGAAATACATCCCATCATGTGGGACGTCTTGACATAACGTTTCTCCGTCTGTCCAGCAGCGTCTTCGGTCTGAAACTTGGTCAAACACGTTTATCCTCCCGTTTCACTTCACACCTGTAGAGAACAGACTGAGGCCTGAGGGAAGTGAGGAGGTGTGACTCCTCCCCCACTGGGTTGGTGTGGGATCACCTTCAGTCGTCCAGGTTCATTGTTGCTGGAGACCTGGGATGAAGTTCTGCTCCATAAATCCAGCTTCACGTTGAAGTCGACTATGAAGACGAGCCATCCGCTAAACGCCTGCTTGTTTAAACACGAAGGCTCCTCAGCTGCTCCACGTTCAGAGCAGCAGTGTCCACGTGACAAGGCTCCGCCTCCATCAGGTGTGTGAAGCTAAAGTGTGAAGGCAGAACAAGCCCGAGCGTGAGTGCGGTTGAGTCCGTGGTCATGTGAAACCCACAGAACATGTGAACACAGACCAGCGTCCTGCTAACGTATGAATGAGAGGGGCCGGGCCAGACCGGACCGAACCGGACCGGACCGGACCTCCCGCCTCCTGCCAGATCCCCACAGTCATTCACAACTCGTTCAGCCGTCTGGATCCTGAGTGACATGCAGAACCAAGGAGCAGCGGCTGAGACACCGTGGGCCCGAAGAACCGGCCCTGCAGGGCAGACATGTAGCTGCCGGTTGAGTCAGGTTCTGGCTCACAGAGCAAGCAGAGAAGAGTTGGCCCGGTCCCACAATGAGAACACATAATTAATGTCAGACGGCATCTTACGTGTCGGAGTAGTGCCGACGGGTTCATCAGACCTCCACCATTGAGTTAAATGTGATGGAGCTGATTGGTCGGGTCGTGAGGACACCGTGTTCCTGTTTCGCTGGAATGTTCCACCGGCGTCTGGTTTTGAAACCCCACTGACCTGTGTTTGTGTCTCTCGCTGTGTTCCAGGGAGAATCACAATAAAACGGAATCATTTGCATAAATAATAAAGGACGTTAAAAAGCAGCTGCTCCAATCTAGAGACCAGGGTCCACAGAAGCTGAGTCTGGGGGATGATGGGTAACGTAGTCTGTAGCAGAGGGACGCTCAGCTGGGCCTGCGCACACAGAGATGCTGGGGGTGAGGGTGTGATCCTGCACAAAGCAGACGCATGGAACATGGATCAGACTCACATCCACCTGATGCTGCCTGATCAGATGAAGATGTGGGTTCACATGAGGAATCTGGGCATTGTTCTGGGAGACAGGACTGGACCTGGCCGTTCGAGTAATGTTCTGACTCATCACATCTGGACCAGAGATCTCTGCTCTGAGGCACTGCCCTGCACGGGAAGCCACTGGAGATTGTGAAGGAATACAAATACCTGGGAACTGTCTTTGATTGTTAAAATTCACATCAAACACAGACGTAATTCTTAAAAAATGTCACCAGAGACGATATCTGCTTAGGAAACTCGATACACACAATTCTACTGTGCCTACATTGAAAATCTACAAACTTTTTCGATCTCATGTTGGTTTCATTCCATTTCACTGCAAAACAGAAATCGTCTGTTAAATATCGGCAAACTGTGCTTAAAGATCATCGGACAACCCATGTGCGCTACCTCAGACCTGCGTGAGCAGCGGACTGTGACGGTGGGATCCTACGGGACCCTCCCACATCTCATTCCCCGAATTTGAGTGGCTCCCGCCTGGACGAAGGCTTCGGTGTCCAGGCTGCAGGACACAAAGGAGAAAAATGACTTTTATCCTTAGGGCCGTCAAAGCACATTGAATGAAATCTTTTATGCACGTTTTAACTATTCCTTTTACTTTATTTATTATGACCTTTTTATTGGAGCTATTGTGTCGATGGCTTGTGCGTTTGTGTGGGAGAGTATGTTTTTAGCTACTTTGTGCTCCTTTTAATTGCCCCTCAGGGACAAATAAAGTGTTTTGAATTGAATTATGAGGAGACAGAACATGTGGCTGTTGTGTAGATTGCACATTAGAACATGACAAGAACACACACACACCTGGCAGCTCACTGTGAAAAATGATAAAACAGCGATAAATAAACAGAAGCTTCAATCCTCTGCGACGTCTGAGGTTTCAGGAGCTTCGGGTTATGTTGACGATGTGACCTCTGCTCTCGTTGATGAGGTCACTGCAAACAGAGAAATGTGAGACGGACGCAGGTCAGTGAACATCAACACAAGGTGGAAACCCGAACTCAGTCTGAAGCAAAGTGAAAATCCGTCCATTTAACTATAAGAATGACGAGTCAAAAGCCCAAACCGCGTGAACCAGAACGCTGCTGCTTGGAGGTCGGCTGGTTTTGCCATGTTTTTGCTGCTGGGCCACCTGCAGCCGGGTTGAGACACAACCCAGGACCAGTGCTGACAGGACCGGATTGTTTCCTGTTAAAGCTCATGTTGGTCCTGTCAGATTGTTGAGCGTTGAAGAGGATTCATTCAAATGGACACGTGTGTGTTTAGATGAATACTAACAGCTGAGCTGAGTTCGTAGGTTTTATGTGAAACACATTTCGTTCTCTTAAAAGGAAGAACTTCTTGACATTTGATTTTGTTTTGAAGAAAACCGTACATGCCTTGTGTTTCCCAGGATGCCTTGCTCTTTGGGTGTGTTATGAGTGGAGCTGCGCCCACTTTACCTGCTACCTCATTGAACCGCTAGGAAACTAGTCCGATATGCGTGAGCAGTAGCCCAGACAGACGGAGGACGGACCGGCTCCACATTGAGGCGTCTTTGTGCCAGAGAGGAGCAAACAACGACGCTTCTCTTTTGTACAGACATCAGCTGAGATGATCAGATGTCGGTGACCTGTGCTAACGAGCAGCCACTGGGTTTATCTGCGCTTAACACAGGTTTGGGTCACCGTCGACCGTCTTGGTACAAATCCGCTTATGGGCTCACCTACTGCCTCCCCATTAGGAACATTACGTGTGGGCCGGCAGCCATGAGGAGCAGTTACACCTCAGTCCACAACAACAACACATGCCAGAACACGCACTGGACTTTATGTAACGGCCATGTTGTCCCGGCCCGGTAATCCCGCTCTCGATGTGGGAACTCTTGTTTTCTCAGCAGATTATCCAGCAGAGATTCCTGAACGTGAACACAAGCTGTTCTCTGCACGTCAGCCAAACGTTTGAACAGTAGCAGCTGCCTGACAGATTAAAAGCGGGTTCACTCCATCATCAGAAGCGTCGTATCCAAAGGTTCTGGTGTCTCCGTCGGGCATGTTCCAGCACCAGGACTCTGCTCTGAACCTGTGACCTCAACATCTGTGTTCTCCAGAGTCCATCGTTCTCGCTGTGGTTTCTATTAATTCAGAAGTAAACACGGACAGTATTAGAGGATAAAGGAGCAGCCAGTAAAGCAACAAGCTGGTTTTAATACGAATAACAGCTGAGTTTACTGAACACGTGCCTGACCGGGGAAGCGTTTCCCTGCTCATCTGTTAATGTTTGCTATTGGTTAAGTGAAGTTAGTGAAGCAGAGGGTTTGTTCCTGGAACAGCTCATTTTAAAGGTTTGGGTCAGAGAGAACCTGTTGTGTCTGGTTTGCTTCTTCGTTGTTTGTTAATGTTGTTAGCGTGTCACTGCTTATTCATCTTGGCCAGGTCAGACCTGGAACCTTAGTCGGTTACTTCTGGTCAACCAACGACCTCAGGACAGGTGATATTTTGACAGAACCAGTCCTGCTCCTGGTTAATGATTGCATCATAGAAAAGGTTTGTGCCTAAGGTCTGAACTGAACCTTCTACAACTGATTAAAGCATCCAGAGAGAAACACAGGAGGCGGATGAGGCAGTGTAAACAACGGTGCCGTCCAGGAACAGGATTGTGGTTGGTTGTCTAAGTCATGGACACTAATGGTTTTAGGATCAGAGGCTTTGAGGCTCAGTTGTTGCCCTCAGGACGGTGACCACACAGATCACCTGCTGGGACGGGTTCGTGTCTGGGTGAAGGACAAGGCCGCCAGTTCTGACAGAGGCCCGGTTTTGATTCTGATGCGTCTGCTGTGGCACATCAGGGTCGGAAGCTCAGAGAGACCCAGATCTGACGCTAAGGACGCCGCAACAGAAAGGTCCTTTCACGTGAAGCTTAACGAACGCTCACTTAACCCTCGTTAACTCCTAACAAGATCATCCTGCAGCCACACCGCTGAGACGCAGCCAGAGACTTTCCTCCTGCAGATTAATGACAACCGTGACAGAAGCAATAATCCCAGCACAATGATCAAAGACGGACCATTCTGTATAAACCAGAGACTGATGGAACAAAGGCTGTAAACCTAATTTGCATTCAGCAGAAATGGGTGCGTGGGGGGTGTGGACGGTGAGGACGGTGTGGGTGCGTGGGGGGGTGTGGACGGTGTGGGTGCGTGGGGGGGTGTGGACGGTGTGGACGGTGAGGACGGTGAGGACAGTGTGGGCTGGAGTCAAATCTGTTGAAGAACAGGTTCAACTCGTTGGCCAGGTTAGTGGCCAGAGATGGTCTTCAGGTGCGTCACCGATGGACACGTCAAACAGGACGAACTAGGAAAACTCCCTCAGGGTGTAGTGAGGTCGTATGTGAGAATCCCTGCATCTCTCTGATAAACACGGCCAGTCGTCCTCCTTTCCTCGCTCTCGTTCTGAAAACGACTCCCTTCCTTTCATACTCTTTTCCCATCCTGCTGTGATGCCCACATGGTCTGTACATGTGTGGAAGGTAAACTGATGTGAGTAGAAACGTGTGTCGCTGCTGGAAGAAGACCAGGATGCAGCTGGTGGATTTCAACCTGGGCTCGGTGGGTCTGACTCTACAGCTACGCAGATTGTTTTAGCGTTTTGTGAGCTGTACAGTGCTCTGTAAAGGCCTCAACGTTGTAGTGGTGTGAAGGCTCCTCCTCCCTCTCATACAGAATCCGTTTACCATGAGGTCACGCAGACAAATCGCTGTTTACTACGGAAGCACTAATTGTTAAATGAAGTGTACGCGACACGGTATTGTTGCGGTTCAATTGTCAGTTGCGTCCGTGCTGGCCGTGGTGTCACGCCATCCTCTAACGAGTCTAAATCCGGATCTCCACAAAGACAACCCTCTTCAGACTGCTCCCGCTTCACACATCGGGCTGAACCGTGTCAGGAAGCAGATCAAACCAGGTCAGAATGTTCAGGAATCCTCCGACCTCCATCTTCCTCACAGAACCAAACACGGCGAGTGATGTAACAACAGCTTTGTGACTGACTGCAATGGTTTTAGTCAAGTTTCTCCTGCAGTTTTGCTCAACAGGCAGATTAACTTCACTTGTGAGGGTAAATCCCCTCATTATGCTAATAAGGTTTTACAGCTCACAGCTGCCGACGGTTGTGGGTCAGGGCCTTTCTTCTGTGATCACACCTGTTGCGGAACAGGTGTAGACAGGAAGTTGCTCAGTCAGTGATTCTCATTATTTCCCAGAATAAAAAGTTCACTGATCTCTGTGATCTTTTACTGCATCGTTCCACCGGTGGTCAAACGTTCTGCTTCCTTCATGAGTCACGCGAGGCAGCGCTGAAAGCTCCAAACCAGTGTGAGCATGCTGTCAGTCAGCTGGTCCCGTTCTTCAGTTAAGTTTTAGTGCTTATCTACTGCAGCACCTTCTCACGTCTCCTGCTTAATTCAGGATTTAGAGATACAGATGCTTCTGTTCTGGGTCTGTCTCAGATCCAACAAGCTGAGCAGAGCACTGACAGGTTCTGCTTGATCTTAATAGGACTAAAATTCTAAAAGGAATCTTTGCTCATCAGTCACCATCGGAACTTTTCTCATTCACACACACACACACTGACTTCATGGAGCATTAACTAGGCTTCATGGTTGGATGCCCACAGAACTGGGTCAAGGTCAGGGAAACTGTGGGCTGAGAGACTTGACACAGAAACACGAGCCTAACCCTAAACCCAACGCGTCCTCTGAAGCTATTTCAGGTGCTGACACAGATGCATTCTGGGTCGTGTTTGGGCGCCATGCTTCAGGCTGATGTGAGTGGTACCAGGGTGGAATTCTCCGCTGCGTTCCACCCTGTGGCTCTGATCTGTGCCCACAGAGTTCATGAAGTGGATCCTACGGAGCCCAGCTGGTGCGAGCAGAGAAATCGTGACACACTGACCTGGATCTGAGGCTCGTTGTGAGCTGCTAAGTAGAACGGAGCCGAGGCTCTGGGCTCAGCAGCTCCCTCCGCTTAGTCCTCGTGCTCTGTAGGTGGTCACGTGATCTTCATCGTCCACCTGGGCCACTGGGGACAGAACAAGATTCGTAGGTACTGATCGGGTCAAACGCCAGACGCAGAGTTCACATTAGTACCTGTTTGATCACATGACTACGAAGGTGTGAACCCTGAAGAGGTTTGTGTTGTACAGGCTTTGGGGTCATGAGGTATCATGAGGTATTTTTTTTTTTTTTTTTTTTTAATGTTTTTTTCATTCGGCACTTTTGCACTTTATGTTTATGTGAGATATGTACATTTTTTGTCTTTCTTTTTGTATATAATGTATAACATATTTTTACTCTTTATTTTTTTCCAACTGTTTTTTTTCTCTTGCTGCTGCTGGGTCACCAGAATTTCCCCACTGCGGGATTAATAAAGTCTTATCTATCTATCATCTATCTATCTAAACTCACTGAGAAACAAACAGCAGCAGCTCATGGAGTCATTTCAACTGCTGGTGCGAAAAAGTGCCTCAAATGAGTTTGATCCTGACGCTGAGTTCTGAGTGATGTTTGTGTCAGAAGGAATCTAAGAGCCCACATGAACAGAACCGCAGAACGTGGTTTTCGTTAACGTGTGAGCTGAAACAGGTAGAACATATAAATCTATGATTTACGCTGAATGTTCTGTAACTGCAGCCAAAATTTGTTTTTTTCTTCCACACGAAAATCACGGTAGATATTACGGTGCCGTTTGTTTTGGGTCTGACTGATACCAGATAAGATCATTTAAAGGAAGGCTTCACTATTCAGCTGGTTCTGGATCACGTTCGTTTACACACGGTTCCGTTCTTGGCTGTTCTGTTTGTTTTTGAGTCACAATGAGAAACGAGGAGCTGAGTACAGCCAAGACCCGAGGATATTTACCTAACAGACCAGCACAGACCAGCACAGACCAGCACGGACCCAGTTCAGAGTAAACACGTCCGGTTCTTTGTTCACTTCAGTTTAAGGTCCCAAATCCCGTTAAGTGTGTCACGGTGTTCTTCAGCTGGAAACAGACACAGAGCGTTTGGTGCTTGTGTGAGAAAGTGCAGAGAGAGAAGGAAAAGGAAGGAGCACGTTTCACCAGGTGGACCCGTTGGTTCTGTCTGACGCTCTCAGTTTGTTCCCTGCAGCTGATGAGAAAATCTGTGTGAAACTGCAGCTTCTCAGATTTGTCTTCACAAATTTAACCAGATCAGTTCAGGCTTAATGAACAGTCACTGTAGAAGACGACCCAGTGACCCAGATGTGTCCAGGTGTTTCCTCTGCGGGCGCTCGGCAGGTCGGACTCCGCCGCAGCCAACGTGCAGCGGGACAAATGCTCGATAGCGTCAGGTCTGTTTTTAGACAGTTCTCAGAAAGCGACTGAACCCTCCTGCCAGCCCTCTTGGCTCCCATGTGCCGGCCTGTAATGGGCTGCTTTTGCTCGGATGCCATGAAGGCATGTTTGGCACAATGAGCTGCAACGAGACCCAGGCTGACCCGGCAGTGACAGAACCCGACTCAGACACAGTCCGTTACACAACAAAAAGAACCCACAACAACGTTCTGCACTTCTTATCACATCTAACAGCAAAGTCAGCAGTTTAACGCATTTAATATTATGAAACTGTGTCGCTTTCCAAAAACATCCAGTGTTAATGGATCCAGCATTAACTGGGCTTCATGGTTGGATGCCCACAGAACTGGGTCAAGGTCAGGGCTGAGAGACTTGACACAGAAACACGAGCCCAACCCTAAACCCAACCGAGACTCTGGACAACGCGTCCTAAGATGCTGAGGTTTAACATGGATCATGATCATCCTCCAGGGTTTCCTCAGCTGTTTGCTGTGGTTGTGTGTTGCCTGGTATCTGCCAGCCCGGGTCTCGTGCCGCGTCTAATCTGCAGATCGCAGGACATCCCGGTGCTGCCGAGGTGACGGGTAAAGCTGATCTGGGCCACGTGAGGAGGCTCCTAAGTCTGAGCGTGATGCGTGTGGAACCGGGATTAAGGGAAAGGGGTTAGCGCTGCAGGGAGACGCCGCAGCTCAGCAGGTGTGGTCACAGCAGCAGGTAATCGTGTCAGACGCATCGTGATCGCGATCGGGTCAGCGGCGCACGGCACTGGGCAAAGTCAGCTGAGCGTGAAACCAAAATCTGAACAGGATGATCCTCTGCTGGGACAGAACCTGAGCTCATTAGAATGTCAGGAAGGAAACGTCCCTGAAGGCTCCAGCAAAGACCGCACCACCAGGAGCCACCACCACAGGAGGGTCTGGTCCAGAAGAGACGTTCACATGGTCTCCACCGAGTTTCTCAGAAAAACCTTCAGCTGAGGGATTCAAACCACGTGTGGTTAAAACCTTCAGGTTCTTTCTCTAGTTAATGAACAAGAAGTGCAACATGTTCAAGAGTGGTTGATGACTTTTAGGGCTCGTCAGCTTGGACATCTACACCTCAACCGGAGAGCGAGCTCCTGATCCCAGGTCAGATTAGGTTTCCATAAGTTTGATTGGAGTCCTCCAGTGCTCGGCCTCATGGTTATTCATGAGTGTGTGTGTGTGCAGCCTGTAGTCCCTCCCCTGCAGCTCCTCTCTATATATACACCGAGCGAGTCGGGCAGAGAGCAGGACGAGCTCTGCACAGCAGACGCAGCGTGTGGAGCAGACGCAGACGCAGACGCACTCACACCTGGAGGCAGACACCAGGTGAGCCATGGAAGACCACACGCTGCCCTTCTGGATTTACCTGCTGGTGCTGACTGTGGTTGTTGGTGGAGCCATGAAGAACCTGAGCACCGCCCCGACTGTGGTGGCCTGGCTGGGGGCCACCGTGCTGGTGGAGAGCCTGTGGACGTTCTGCCTGCCAGCGGTGCTGCTGGCGCTGCTCGGCCTCATCTGCTGCCTGTACTGGGTTAAAAGGTCGGGATCCCCGTCTGGTGCTCTGCCTGCGAGAGACAAAGCCGTCTTCATCACAGGTGAGACGTTGTGGGATGTGGACGCCCTATTCTGCCGGGTGGAGGCGATTTAACTCAGGTTCTAATATGTTTTGGACCTGATCGGCACACAACCTCCCGATTTCAGATGTGTTGAGTAATTCTGGGTAAACCAGGTTCATCGTCTTTGTGAGTGAAGCTGGTTGCGCGGAAATGTGCGGTTTCTGTGTGTGTCCAGGGGAGAAACTTTATGGACAATAGATGCCTGCAGGGGGGGGATTCCCCTCCACAATAAAAGTCAGTTTGCTGCTGTGGGAATGAGCCTGATACCACTGCTGCTTGGTTATAGATCAACGTGTGTGTGTGTGTGTGTGTTTGGACCAGTCTCCATGCAGCCTTAATCTCATTTCGGTTGCCGACGGCCAGCTGGCTCCAGCTCCGGCTCTTTGTGTCATGGTTAACGAGGTAATCAGATCTGCAGATTAATGCCACTGTTTAATAACACCGCGCTTTGCCATCGGGTTACTGTTTTCTCTCAGAATCGTACCTAACCCCTGTACTCAGGTAAGCTGAAAGGTTCAAACCTGCCGTTACCATGGAGACAGCATCTGGATGCTTTGCTTCCTCATCTGTTGAGCTAGAGAACCTGAATATCACACGTTGGTGCAGCGAGGGGATGCGTGTTCCTCACTGGTCCCCTGGGCCCGTTTCAGACCCGATGCGCTTCGTCAGAACATGTTCACTGTGTTTTCTGCAGCACCTGTAAAGAGTTGTGGAGCTTTTATGGCTGGTTCTGGTTCGTGTGCTGCAAAAACTGAAATCATTTCGCGCTCTGAGTCAAAGCTCATAAAAGTAATTGTTTTTTCCGCCCACTCAGCTTTTATGTTACCAAACTAGCAGCTAGAGAATAAAGTGGAAACTCTCAGTGCTGCGATGTGAGTTTGTCTGCACCAGCGTGGGTGGTGACAGGCTGACACGTCGGTCCCTCCGGGTTCACTGCAGCTGTATAAACCCGGAGCCGAGGATCCCAGGCCGACTGGACCGTGGACTCATTGGAGACGAGTTTTTTGCAAAGAGAAGCCAAAAAAGCTTTTTACCATAAGCTCAGCGATGAAAGAGTAACACACCAACCACGGCTGGGCCGCGTCCTCTGGTGTCATGATCCCACATGTGGTCGTGGAAGTGGTTCAATAATAAAACATGTGTACAAGCGTATAAACCTTCACCTGCGGTTTGTGTCACTGTGGGGAATCAGCGAAGGTAAAATATTAACCTTGTTATCACATTAAGTTAAATATCAAACTAGGATTAACATGAGTCCGTGAGTTTTCCAGCCTTCAGTTAGTCGAGCTAACAGCCTGCGTGCAAACACTTTAAGACTTTAAACAAAGGTGTGTCCACCTCCCACACAGGACGGAGCTCAGCTTTGATCTGGAAGAAATCTAGGTTACACAAACACTCTGACGAGGGTTTTATGGGCAGCAGCTTCTGTTTCCTTCAGCCCAGGACACAGAACCAGGAAACTACAGGACACAGGTTCACAGCCAGGATTCCTGTATCTGTGTTCGCTAACCCTAAGCCTGTATGTGTATCTGGAATAAACTTTGTCAGACGTCGCCTGCAGCTATAAATAAATCTAAACGAACTGATGGTAAAAGCTGGGATGTCATGAGCTGCAGCTGCTCTGAGCAGCTCTGCTGGTTATGCTGAGCCTCGTTTTCCTTATATTCACTTTTGTGAGATGCTTCGGTTCAGTAGGACTCAAAGGTACAAAGCAACCAACAGCTCTGCAGTAATGAACATTCATCTGAAACCGCGGATCACATAAATAGATGTTTTAAGGAGTCGGGCTGGTGTTGGTGCCGTGCCGACTAATCCCAATCAGGTCAATATATACTGCAGACTAAGCTGGTGGCCGGGCCAGAGAGCTCCAGGAGGTCGTCTGTTGTCTTGGCAACATGCATGAAATCCCTGAGTGTTGCACCGGACCGCGTCCAAACGTCACATCAGCCCGAACAAACCAATCCAGAACAAAATGCGAAGTCTAAATCCCCAACGGAGACGTGCCCTTGTTCCTCTGGCACACGGCTTCACATCGTTGTGCTGCCCTGCCTGACCCGCTGGGTCCTGAACTCCAGAACTAGAACTCAGAGGTCCTAATTGGCTCTGCCACAAGCTGGTAAGGTTCAGCACAGGGTCAATCTGGAAATAAGAGGAGTGGAAAAGGTTCCTCATAAACCTCTTTAAAGCTACAGGCTGAGGCCTGAGGCACTGGGTTTGTTCTCCATGGCAGCTGGTGATGTACTGTGGCCTGACCCTGATAAAAGGGAAGGGAAGTCGGCTCCAGGCTCCACCGGAGCCAATCTTCTCAGGTAAGAACATCTGGAAACAGCCTCTCAGGAGACTCAGCGCGAACAGAAGTCTTCTGTTCTGCAACAGTCTCGTTCCTCTGCCGCACTTCCTTCCTTCCATTGTCTTTCTTTCCCGCTCTTTGTTTCACCACCTCCTTCTCCTTCCCCCACACAGACACGAGCTGAGTTTACCTCAGTTCAGGCTCCTATAAATAAGGACCCAATCAGGGCTGATGAGCTGCGTTTGTTGGTTCCATCCTGTGTGACTGAGAAGATGTCAGCACTGAGACTGAACCTGCTCTGTGCTCTGATTACACACCAATAAGTCCTCACAATCATGGTGTTACATAATGTTTCTGGATGCGCATTGTGAATCCTGGGTATTTAAAGGTCTGACTCTTTGTTCAGTTCCCGTTTCATGACCTCTGATCAGAGTTGGACAAGACTGCAGTTACTGCAGTTTCCAGGAAATGAAGCAACGGTGAATCTGGCTGTGTTGTCCTCAGACTAAATCCTCTCACAGCATTTTACATGTTGCTCAATATTTGGACAGAACCGGCTGCTGTGATGATGTGTGAGTCCAGCTCTTAGAGTTTACACAGTGTTACAAACTGCGGCGCTAACGTCCTGACGACTGCTGATGAGATCATCTGTTGCCGTGTTCATCCTCTTGTCATCACACAAAGGAAGGAACGGCTGAATGTTCTGCATTGGTCTGAACGGGGGGAAACCTGAGCACCTTTATTCACGTCCACGTCCAGTCTGTGCTGCGTCCAGAGAGCAGCAGCGTGTGGACGACCGGGTGGAGCAGACGCAAAGGAAAACACGTCTGGCCTCGTTATGTAACGCTGCTCATCCCGAGCTGCAACCAGCTCCTGCAGTGACTGCACCTGTGATCTGTATGGTGGAAACCCAGCTGAGCATCAGAGCAGCTTCGTGTCTGACTAAACAACGTTACACAGCGTTAAACCTGCTGGTACCAGTCAAAGACACAAGCGACCTGATCCGTGTGGAACGTGCTTACGTGGTTGGAGAAACGCTGGCATTATAGCTTAGGTCTGATTGGAAAACGGAGCTGACAGCAGTGGAATCAGTGTCAGTGAAGAGACTGTGTGAATCAGGTGTAGATGCTGTTTCTGTGGTATTTTTCCTGGAACCAGTCCCTGGAAACCCTCCAGGGACACGCAGAGAGTTCAGGCCCAATGCCTCCACGCTCCCAGCTGAATCTTTCAGACTCCTGCCGGCGAGTATGGCCGGGGCTCAGGCTGCAGGTGGAGTCAGGAAGCTGGGGAACAGACTCTGTGTCCCTCTGGGCAAACATATGAGGCTTTGGGGTTGAATGACTGCACTGCCGGGCTACTGAGACCCGAGACCTCCTGAATATGACACCTGAACCAGCCCTGAGCCGCACGTTACGTAAACAGTAAACTAGAAAAACACTCATCAGATGCCACAGTCAATATTGTGCCTCCGACCTTTGGCCTTGTTTCCTGACAGTAAAGACCTGAAACCTGAGACGGAAGCCTCTGTACTCTGTACGTCCTGCTTTCTGAAGGTGGTGTCAAATGCACCAGTACAGAATGTCCCATAGGCGCTTAGCTGGATGTGGGTGCACGAGGCCCAGTCCGTGGAAACCCCTTCACCAGGAACAATACGAGGCTCACGTTCCAGGAGGAACCCAGGGCCCAGTGCACCGGCTATGATCAGGCCCCATCTCTGATCCGTTGGGTTCAACCCTGTGGCGCCGACCGTGGCTCCGAGGTCTGTGTTGTCCTCTACGGACCTGCTGATGTCAGCAGGTCGTGGTGCAGGGCATCAGGACCTGGAGGCCATGTTGGTTCCGGTGGCCTGTGGACCATTAACCCGGTCAATAAGCCGTCGCACAGCCTGTGTCTCAGACCCAAACCTCACCTTTTATGTCCTTGTCGACCTGCAGGTTGCGACTCTGGGTTCGGGAACGCGACGGCAAAGCGCCTGGACGCTCTGGGATTCGAGGTTTTTGCCACAGTGTTGGACCTGTCAGGAGAAGGCGCCAAGGAGCTGCAGAGGACCTGTTCCCCCCGCCTCACCCTACTCCAGGTGGACATCACTCAGCCGCAGCAGGTCCAGCAGGCGCTGCTAGACACCAAGGCCAAACTGGGCCTCAAAGGTAACGGACGGCCAGTCTGCTCTAAACACCGTCGCTCCATACGTCCGTCAGAGCGATAGTTCACTTTCTGTACATTTAGCCTCGT
This sequence comes from Macropodus opercularis, assembly GCA_030770545.1. Lineage (NCBI taxonomy): Eukaryota > Metazoa > Chordata > Actinopteri > Anabantiformes > Osphronemidae > Macropodus > Macropodus opercularis. The sequence goes on along the minus strand of CM061091.1, from coordinate 20,236,041 downwards.
TTGCATCAGGTCACAAGTAATAAAGTAGCTTTTGGTTCAAAACAACCTGATCTGGTTGGGACGAGAACTAAACTCCTGCTGTTAAAAAGTGAAGAACTCTGGATGGACATTTGACTTGAGATCTTTTTAGTCAGTTACTACAGACTTTTTGCTGATGCTGCAGCTCCTGCGAGTTCTTTCCAGAACCAGGACACACACTCACAGGACAGGAATGTGTACTTGGGCTGGTTCTGCAGCCTTTTAGGAAGTCGCTGACCAGCACAGAGCGGGCCGCGGCGGACGGGCTGCAGAGAGGCATGTTGAGGAGGAGCAGCGGGTTCTCGTGTTTCCGAGGGTCCCTGAGGCCACTGGCTTCATAATTAGACGCGAGTCATTTAAGGACACGCAGCATGTAAAGGTGACAAACACACAACCTGCCCTTTCTCTGTGGCGTTGTGTGTTTCCTGTGTGCAGCAGGTGTGTGTTGAATAGTTTAGGAAACCAATCTAAACGACTTTGAACTGCAACCATAATCTAATAGAGAAACAGTTAGAGTTGTAGAAAGTACAGCTACGTTATGTTTGGCCAACTGTGTAAGATTTGGCATTTTGAAGATTTCCACAGCTGCAATGTCTCACATGTAACATCACTCCTGACTCCTCTGGGCTGGAGGCCAGACCTGCTGGACCCGGAGGAGCCGTTGAAGCACCGGTAGCACTGTGGGTTCATGCTGTGTGTGTAACACTGTAGACCGTGAATTCACATCATGATGCAGAACAGACGTTCAACCCCAGTGTGTCAGGCTAAGCTGCGTGACAGGTTGTTGAGGTGTGTTTGTTCACCTGGATTCATTTCAGGTTATTTGTGGCAGACGTTCATTCAGCACGGATCATAACATTACGACTGTTTTGCTCGTTCTCTCACCAGCTTTGGACAACGAGGTTTCTGCAGCTGCAGAGAAGCTGGAGCTCAGGGTGTAGTGATGATAACACACGACCTGAACCTCCGGCTGGTTGAGCAATTCAGTCTGAGATGATGAAGGCAGAGTCCAGAACAGCAGAACCACGGATCATCTGCCTCTGCTGTAATCTGTGTTTTGTGTGTGTGTGTGTGTGTGTGTTGCAGGTCTGTGGGGACTCGTAAACAACGCTGGAGTGTGTGTGAACTTTGGAGATGTTGAGCTGTCACTCATGTCCAACTTTCGTGGGTGTATGGAGGTCAACTTCTTTGGCACGCTCAACGTCACCAAGACCTTCCTGCCACTGCTACGACAGGCCAAAGGTCGCATCATCAGCATCTCCAGCCCCGCTGGTGTGTGACACACACACACACACAGATGAACTAAACCGTTGCTGAACCACAGATGAACTGACTGCTGCAGTACCTTCAAGCTGCCAAAGCAAATAAACTGTGTTTGTGCAGCTCTGCAGTACAACCAATCAATCACAAAGGTCCCGCCCCCCTCACAGACCCAACGTGTTTCAAAACACACTATTGGCAGCGTTTACCCGCCATTCACACACAATCTGATCTCATCCTGCTCATTCAAGGCGTCACTGTCCGTCCTCACGCAACGGTTTTACTCCGTTCTGTTCGTGAGTTATCGGCTGCGTGTGGATTTCAGAGTTTCATGATAACATCAGGTTTCCGTCGAGCTGTATCTGCTTGTTACTGCACCGGACTGTGTGTGACGTCACTGTGATGTGTTTCCAGGTGATCAGCCGTTTCCCTGCCTGTCAGCCTACGGATCATCCAAAGCGGCTCTTAACCTCTTCATCAACACACTGCGTCACGAGCTGGAGCCCTGGGGCGTCCGAGTGTCCACCATCCTGCCGTCTGCATACAAAACAGGTGACATTTCACTGTTGTGTAACCTCACAGAACACAACAATGCAACAGCACAGATTGTTACAACAACCCAACAAATTCAGCCGAGCTGCACCAGGAGAGAAAACCTTCCCTCAGCAGAACCCGGGTCAGGGTGGGCGGCCATCTGGGTTGGGGTGAGAGGATGGAAGAGAAAAGAACAACAGGCGACATGTCAGCGATGGACACAGAGACTGAAGGATTGTCGTATTCTTTGGATAGTTTGCTCTGGTTTCAGGTTGTGTTGCAGCTTAATGTTCTAATCAGATCCGTCAGCACAGACCCTCACTGCGTTCTGGCTCTGATCGGATCCTGTGCCTCACGTTGAACAAGATCACGGCCTCCTGCTGAGCAAATACTGTCCTAATGAGGACCACATGTGGGACGGACCATCTGTTTTCACACACACGCATCACAAACCGCTGACGTGTGATTTTGAAACTCTTGTAGCTCGGGTATAAGTGATTAGAGATGGGAGCAGAGAGAACGTCCACACTGAGCCAATACTCGCTTTTATTCTGCGGTTTAGAAACTGAGCCTCAGCGTATTGGGAATTTATTCTGCGGTTGCTGTAGACACTGGAGAAGAATCCACGTTAATCAAAGTGACAGCAAAATCACAACTTGGTCATTGGGTGCAAACGTGGTAAAAACAGCCAAGTATTTATTTCACAACACGTGATTACAACTACAAACGTAGCTCGAGTATCCTGCAGCTCATAGAACAGACTCATGAACATGTGTAAAAAAGCTGCTTCTACCAAACCTCTTTGACTGTTACTACATTGACGATTTAACTTATATGACACGTTCATGCTGCGCAGTCTGATTCTGCACACTTAAGAACTGGGTTTGGACACAAACCTCTGGTCCTTGAGAAACAGCTGGACTCGCTCCAGACAGTTAAACAGCTGTGAGAGCGACTGGTTGGTTCTCTCTGAGAACCCGGGGCCTGACATCACCATCGCTGATACTATACCCACAGGACTGTACTGTTAGCTTTGACATAAAGAAACATATGGGTCAGAACCAGACCAAAGGATCAGACCACAGTTCAACAGAGACAAACACGAAACGATCCGATGAGCAGTTTAAATGTCACAGCTGTAACGGTGGATGTTACTTAAAGGGTTGATTGAATGTTTGCATGTTGTCCCTGCTGCGGCTTCAAAGATGAGCAGCGAGGACAACTAGGCTGGTTGTTGGACTGTGTGTGTCCAGGTTTCTCAGCTGGAATAAAAAACTCACGTTTATCATTTACGACGGAGAAGAGTGAGTGAGAGTAAACTGAACCTCACACAGTGACTTATAACCTTTGACGCTGAGATGCTGATGATACTGGATCAGGCCTGTTTTTGTTGTTGTCACGGTAACACCGCTCTCTGCTGTCTCTCCAGGTCGCTCCAGTAACTTGGCGTACTGGGAGCTGCAGCACAAGCAGGTGCTGCAGAGTCTGTCCCCAGCGCTGCTGGAGGACTACGGCGAGGACTACATGACTGAGACCAAGGACCTGTTCCAGAGACACGCCAGTCAGGCCGACCCCGACGTCACCCCCGTAGTCGACACAATTGTGCAGGCGCTGCTGGCGCCACAGCCGCAGGCGCGCTACTTTGCGGGGCCTGGTATTGGCCTCATGTACTTCATCCACAGCTACTTCCCCTTCAGCCTCAGCAACCGCTTCCTCCAGAAACTGTTTTTGAAGAAAAAACTGATGCCACGAGCTCTGAGGAAGCAGTCGGACTTCGACCTGAACCTCAGTCTTCACAACAACAACAACAACAACAACGAGGAGAAAGTGAAGCAGATGTGACTGTTGCTGCCCTGCAGACACAGAGGACCACACTCATAGAGGTGTAGCCTGTTTAAACTGTTGAAGGGATCATAGTGATGCACCAAAACAGCTTCTGACTGGACTCACCTGGAGCTCAGGGGTGAGGCTGGGAAACGCCATCACAGCGGATCAGCTGTGCTGTACTGGGCCGTGACTTCCTGTGCCTTCATCACTGCAGCAGCTCGCTCCGGTCGTCGCACATCGTCGTCATCAACGTCATCATCACCGATTCAGCGAAACTCAACAAAAGGGCAGAAACTCTGCTGGGTTCTGTTTTCTGTCTTACACAAAGCGAGCTGAACGTGGACTTGGCCACAGACCCTTCGTTTGCAGTACCTGCGCCGGTTGTTCTGAGCATGCTCAGTGAAACGAGCTGCTGCAGTGACTCCTCCCTCCCTCCGCACCTTGTGCAGCAGCTCCCTGAGTCTGTGTGTTTGTTTTCTGTATCAGAGCCAACACAGACATTTTACTGCCGCGGCGTCAGGTACCAAGGCATCTATTTATTACACGTCCCTGCTTCAGGTCTTCACATTAATCTGGTCTAGACTTTTTGGTATAAAATCGAAATAAGTAACTTCATCTGATACTTTATTTTGTGTGATTCATCTTTGATTTTAAATAATGTTGTCTTTTATGGGTAAAGCTATATTTTAGCCTGGTTAGCTGAAAACATCTTTCTGTGGTTTGATGAACATAAATGTATTTTTCTTGTTTGTGTCAGAAAACAAACACATGGACCAGTTTATGTTTTTTCTTCTTATTCAGGAACATTTGTTGTTTAACTTCATACCATGCAAGTAAAACACAAAGCTGTGATGAAACCAACAAAACTCAAACCTCAACAACACAACTTTTTTCCAAATGGACATCTTTACAACACACGTGTATTTATTGTGGTGTAGATATGAGTCATTAACACACAGCAATGTTAGAATTTGTATTTTCATATTTTCTGCACATGCTGATTGACTGAGTTGTTTCTCTACGTAGACCTGCACTTAGTTTTCTCCTTGGTTTTATTTTTCCTTAATAAATGTATTTATTATTGTCATTTATCATCACTCAAACTGTGAATTTTATATGACTATGTAAAACGAAAATAAAAATGTGAGTTGACTAGATTCATCCTTTGGTTCGTGTTCTTCTGTGTGGTTTGTGTTGGTGTTTCAGATCCTGCAGTGCAGAAACCTCAGGTTGTTTTCTGTCCATAACACGATCATTTCCTTCATTACACAGACGATGAAATGTTGAAAACATGCCTGATGAATGACAGAACATCTCACTTCATTCAGTTCAAGTCGCTTCTATAGCACAAATCCCAGTGGACGGGACCAGAGGGAACAGCTGTTCAGATATTTAACAGCTGCGACCAGTAACTTCGCACAAGCTGTCATCAGCCCAGTGAGTCCACCAAACGCAATAAGCATATTGTACAAGCTGAATAATGAATGAATTCCATGTTGCTCCTCCCACTTCACTGCCTTATATATTACATTTGATCAGGATGTGACCCACAGGCTTCGCTCGTCCCCCGTCTGTCAGGACCTTTCCCTGGGTTCTGCAACTGGAACCTTATCTTATTAGTTGACAGTGATGGCAGTAATGGCCATGGCTGTTTTTCCTCATCCCCCTGTTACTGGATTGTTTCTAATAGTTTAGTCTGCATCCAGACTCCATGTGATTTCCTGCTGCTTCCCACAGGCCTCGTGGCAGAGACACAGACGGCCTCTGTCTACAGGGCAGCACATGACGGCGCCGCTGGATCAGCAGGTCTCCTGGTGCTTCTCCACGTGTCGCCACGGACCGATGAGCAGCCGCCGGTTTGACTGAGAGGCGTCACTGACGCGACGGCTCAAAGCAACATCAAGTACACAAACTATGAGCTGAACTAGTCTCTGGAAAGCTGAAGAACTAGAAGTAACTAAAACTGCAGACAGGAACTAGACGCAAACGTTACTCACTGGCATGTTTCATTTAGCGATGTTCACTAATTACTACATACGAGCCATATTAGCAAACTAATCAAAAATGAAATCCAAGGAAAACTAGAAAGTATACAACAAAAATGTTCTGCATTTCTACCTATCGGTCCTCAAAGCGCTTTGACACTGCGTCACATTCACACACGGGGGCAACTTGGGGTTCAGTGTCTTGCCCAGGGACACTTCGGCACATGACTGGGGAAGCCAGGAATCGAACCACAGACCCTACGATTGGTGGGCGACAGCTCTACCTCTGAGCCATAGAGGTAGCAGCTCTGCCACCGGTGTGTGAATGTGTTTGTTTGTGTGGGGGAAGGAGACAAGTGCAGAACATTTACCCTTCGACTTGTTAACAACGAGAGGCCACAGGACAAACTGGGTGAACGGGGAGTGTGTGACCGTTTGCTCTGGCAGAGAATCGGCCAAGGAAATCCAGCTGGTTTCCACTGGGATCGACGGGGGGAGGCCAAAGGCTCCCATTAAACTGTGGCGTACGCAGACCCCCGGGGCCAAACGCAAATAACTGGCGTCTTCAAAGCTCCAAGGACGAGTCCTTCACACTGAACACGTTTATCATTAGATGACGCTTTATTTCTAATGGTTGGACCATCGTGCCTCGATCCTCATATTGTTATTAACTGAGTCTTTTGTGTGTAGCAGCTGCAGGTGATTTTGCTCTGCTCATAACGAGTCCGTACAAAACTGTTTCAGTCTATAATTTCTAACCAGAGAGAAAATCACCCAAAAATACAGCGGTGCTAAAAAGACACACGACTTGCTCACTGTGTCATATTTCACTCCAGGAGTAGTAATAACTAACATCAACTACTGTCGTCTCTTTAGACTATTGTGACGGCAGAAAAGTGCAGGAATCTGACATCTTGATTTGTTACTTTAATTGACTGTAGTCACACGATTTCTGTTGCGTTTCACTTTAAACGTTATGGTTGAGCAGGGACTGACACCTAGTGACGGACCAGAGAACCTGACGCCAGGCCCACATCGGGCCTACGAGTAGGGCAATGGCAGGTTATAAAAGGTCACGACGGAAAAAAACAGTGGTAACAGAGACAAGTTGGCGTTGGCTGAGTTCTGTCTATCTATGTGTGAGTCTGTGTGTGAGTCTGTGTGTGTGCGTGACCCGACCCAGCCCGTGTGCCAGGACCCTCACACTCATCACTGTGTCCACTAATGATGGCTTTTAATGAGGGTCAGTCAAAGGCCACCAGCGCAGACATAGTCCTGCAGGAGAACAACATGCCTGGATCCGCGGGTCCTGGATGATAAGTGAGTCAAACAATGTGCTTCCTGTGTTCATTCGTGTGTTCACAGGCTTCACGTCGATGTTTTACAAGGTGTCTGTGAAATAAAAGTCCCTGATACGGCCTGGAAACTGCTCCCAGATCGGTTTACATTACGGTAGAGCGGAATGAGGGACTGTCGACCCCTGCTGGACACTGTCCCTTATTACAATCTGGAAACCGCTCTCAGATCAGTTTATATAACAGCAGACAGGAGGCGGGGTTGGCCCAAAAAAGCGTTACCGAGGTAACCGTGTACACTGCTGGGGAACGGTGGGAGGTGGCGTCGGCTAGGCTACCAGGCTAACGGGCTACCAGGCTAACGGGCTAACAGGCTGGGAACCGGAGGGTGAATCACCAGCTGCCGTTAATCATTTACCGTCACCGCCGTTAACAGTTGAACGTTAAATCTGCCGCTGGAGACGCGGTCCGCGTTTTTCGGCGCACACGACCCCGTGCGGCATCAGCAGTGTTGGGATAAGGAGGTTAGCTGTGATTAGCACAATAGCACGATAACCAGTCACTTCCACCGTGTTAATCAGAGCATTAGCCTGATGTAGGCGTTATCCTCCGGGGGCTCAGTGCGGTCATGTAGCCGCCTAGCATTGAGCTAGCTCCGCTGGTCGGAGGCCGGGATGGATGTGAGTTAACTGCTGGACTGGGAAGGTCTAGCCCGGTACCGTAGCGTCGGTTCGGTTCGCCGCAGCAGCCTCCGCGTCCTCCCAGACCAGGGGACCGCACACGCGCACGACGCTGATCAGGACTGTGGGGGAGATGCAGCGGACCGAGGGGGCCGTCATCCCGAGCTAAGCGCCCCCAGATGCTCCCAGACCTTCTCTCGGGTGAGCGCCGCTGTCCTCACGTTTGTCTGATGGCCAGTGTTTTATTTTAAAGGGATCCTTCATTGAAAATTTCGCTTGTACGTGGATCCAACAGGAGGCAGATAAACAGGCAACGTTTCTGTCAACTTCGGTGACTCCACGTCTGTGTTTCGGACCTTTCTGACTCACCCTCATTCCTTTGCAGTATGGATGTTTGCAGCAAGACCCCGAACCGCACGGTGCCGGTCGGTGCCGGTCCACACCGAGCCGATGTGCCGCTCTGCTCTCGGACCAACGGCTGGAGCTGGCCCCCCCACCCCTTCCAGCTGCTGGCCTGGCTGCTCTACGTCTACTTTGCCGTCACCGGCTTTGGCGTGTTGGTGCCTCTGCTGCCGGCTCATTGGATCCCTGCGGGATATATTGTATCCTTAGAGTCGGCGCTTAAGTCAGAGCAAGGTTTCAAGGCTGGTTATGGAACCATGCTGTGATTTTGTAGATCTGGTAATTGCGTCCATGTGGTCAACTACAGAGTCCTGAGCTATGTGTCAGTGCACAGGAGTCATGTTCGCCTGTCATCTGTGCGTGCACCTGGTGGCCGTGTCCGTCGACCCAGCCGACCAGAACGTCAGAACCAAGAGCGACCGGGGTCCGGTACCCGTGTTCGACCGCTCTAAACATGCGCATGTCATCGAGAACTGCCACTGCTACCTGTGCCAGGTGGACGTGTGAGTAATATACAAACTTCCTCTGCCCGTCTGCTATCACTGTTCAGTCAGTCAGGATCTTCCAGGTGTGTCCTACCTGAGCACCTGACTTGGATGTTGGACAAACATCAAGAGTCTCAGTGGACAGAGCCTCTGAGGCTGCAGCTCCTCGTGACTCACCTCCGCAGTCAGCGCGTTTCATTGTAACCTGGCTACTAAAACTCCACCCTGCTCCCTGCAGCGCTTCAGTAGCCAGGTTACTTCTGATTCTTTGTCTTTTTCATTACTTTAAGAAAATGGATTCTACTACTACTGCTACAATAATAATGAAGCAAAGATTAATCTCAGAATTGAAAGAAAACATGTTCAGTGCTGCAGCAACATGTTTAATTCAGTCTGCTGTAAATAATTAAAGTAGTCACCGAAGCAGGGGAGGTCTCATGTGGATCATTGGGCTCTGAGCTGCAGGGGAAGCCTTCGTAAACCAGGTCAGTGTGTTGGTTTCTCCCAGGAAGTTGAAGAGAAATAGGTCAGAGGAGCAACTATGCACCAAGCCGTTCACACTTAGGTTTAGCAGGATGTAGCAGACGTAGGGTGGAAATGTCTTTGCAGTCTGTCCGCAACATAAATAAAGCTAAAGAGAAAAGACGTGGCCAAGTCTAAAACCCCCGTGAGACTTGTCCTTTACTACTACTCCCTCCACTGCAAGGGAGCCGGGCTGCAGTTTCCTGTATGTTGGTTTGGTGAATCTAACGCCAGTTTGGAGTCTTTCTTCTCACCCTGAACAGAGGACAAAGACAAAATTTCCCAGTGAAGATGAAGCTCTTTTGAAGGGTTATGAAACCATTTCCAAACATTCAAAACCGTTCTCAGTTATCTCAGTAGGCATCCCAGTGGTCAGACCCTACAGGCCACACCGAGCAGTTAAATGTTCTGGTCCATGGCTCATCTGCTTACATCAGAGACCACCAGACATGACTGTGGTCTATAACTAATGTCCTATGGACAGATGAGACGGAAGGGGAGCAGTCTGTTTGGGAAACTTCAACAGCCACTGTCGGGCAAGGCAGTGGCAGGATGAGGAGTTTCAGCCCCAGTCTGTTAAGATACTGGTGCATATGTTAGTGCCTGTTCCTGCGCAACAATGAGGAAATGACGACGTCAGGTTAATGCTGCTGAAGGTCATTCTACAAGCCACAGAGTCATGGGGGTCCTGGTATTGCCCACGTTTTAGTTTGTTTGACTTAATATTTGTTAAACAATGACACAGCGACGAAAGTTACATGTTGTTGTTTGTGTGACTTTTTATTTAATACTGACCTGACACAGTCAGATATGTTATCACGTTCTTACTAACAAATGTAAAAACTGCCAGAAACGTTACTGTGTTAGTTGACGGTACCATGGGTTTCTGCTGTTTCAGGGGCCCAAAGTCGAAGCACTGCAGCGCCTGTAACAAGTGTGTGGAGAACTTCGATCATCACTGTCGGTGGCTCAATAACTGCGTGGGCAGGAGGAACTACAAGTGAGTCCTGATGCAGTATCGGAGCTAAATTCACCCTTTGATGAATCTAAATAACAATAATCGAGCTATAGTCTGATGAACAGACAGACTGCAATCAGGTTGTGATTCCATGTGTAGTACTGTGTGGACATACTCATCAGTCCTGCGTCTACGCTTCAGGTTCTTCCTCCACAGTGTGATCTCAGCGTTGATGGGGGTCTGTCTAGTTGTGGTTGTTGCCTTTTACGTCTTTATCGAGTTTTTTCTGGACCCGTCCAAACTCCGCTCTGACAAACACTTCCTGGGTGAGCCCTGACCTTTGACCCTGTAACATGTTGGGGGGGTTGTTGTAATAGCAGACTAACCCGTGTGTGTCCTGCAGTGAGGAACGACACAGGTGTGTGGTTCGTCTTCCTGCCTGTGGCTCCTCTCCGGTCGGCAGCTGCAGTGATTCCTGCTCTGGCTGCCGTCACCATTGCTTTGGGTCTGCTGTCGTCCGTGCTACTCTGTCACCTGCTCTGCTTCCACATCTACCTGAGTACGACCTGCACACTCCTGTCATTGTCTTAATGCCCGTCTGCTGACCCATTATTTTTACATTTAACTATGAAACTAAATGTTATTATCAGTTGTTCTTCACAGTGACTGAGCATTTGCAGTGTGAACTCAAATGTGTTGATGACTGGTGGCTGTTACAGTGTGGAACAGACTCAGTACGTATGAATACATCGTGCGGCAGCGCCACCGTCTGGACAGAGATTCCCGGAAACCAGGATCAGGGAATAACACTACAGCTCCTTCAGTCATTAAGGTCCAGTACCCCCTCAACCCTTTACGTCATGTTCTAAAGCTTCTGAAGAATCCTGTATTGTCTGGTTCCGAGTGACATGAACCATCTCTGACCAGAACCTTTGTCAGAAGGGAAGGTTTCAGCCTCGTTTTAAAGCAGAGAGGGCGTCTGCTGCTAGAACCTGAACTGGAAGCTGGTTCCACGTAGAGGAGCTTGGAGCTAAAGGCTCTGCCTCCCGTTCTACAGGTAGAAACTCTAGAACCACCAGTAGACCAGCTCTGAGAAGCAAGGTTCTGTTGGAGCAGAAGGAGCCATGAGGTCTAAGACAAGATGGAGCTTTATTATGAAGAGCTTTGATAGATAGAAACTTTATGTATCCCGCAGTGGGGAAATTCTGGTGACCCAGCAGCAGCAGAGAGACAGTCAGTCAATAATTACGAAAAAAAGAGTAAAATTTGTTACACATTATATACAGAAAAAGAAAATGTACATATCTAAACATAAAGTGCAAAGTGTCAAAATAAAAAATAACCTACATGCAGCACCTGGACATGTTCACTGCACAGTATACATCACACTATAAACATGCTTTAGTCATGTTGGTGTGTTGTGGAGTCTTGTTGCCGTGGGGATGAAGGACGTCCGGTAGCTCAGTCCTGCACTTCGGGTGCAGCAGTCTCCGCTGTGTGAGCTGCGTTGGTCCTCCACGGTTTGGTGCAGGGGGTGGGAGGGGTCGGCCAAGATGGACGACGGTTTCGCCCGCGTCCTTCTGTTGGCCACCACCTCCATGGACTCCAGTGGGCAGCCCAGGACAGAGCCAGCTTCCTTCACCAGTTTGTTCAGTCTGTTTCTGTCTCTGTCTGTGCTGCCGGAAGCTGTGGAAGTGAGGAGAAGAATTTACTTCTATCCTAGATGTGACAGGACAGAGAAGCTAATGTAGGAGAAATGTGACGTCTCTTCCTGAGTCCAGTCAGACTCTGCTGCAGCATTTGAATTAACTGGAGTCGTTGGTTCAAACTAGGAGCAGGGAGACACAGTCGTCCAGCCTGGAGGAACTAATGCAGGGATTCATGTTTCAGCATCACTCTGTGACAGGATGCTCCTCATTTTAGCAACATTCCTCAGTAAGTAGGCAGTTCTAGACATTTCTGTAATATATGATGTGAAGGAGAGATCTTGGTCATCATTAACTGTAATGGAGGAAGCAGGAATAATTGAGTCTTTTCTTTGCTCCCCCCTCAGGAGGTGAACTACTCAGGGACTCTGGGTTACACCAACCCTCAGCTGGACGTGGAGGAGCCCACCACTGTGGCTGTGAGGGAAGAGGCAGAGTGAGTTCTGAGTCTGTTACACCTCGTTAAAGATGAATGAAATCCAGGTCCCTGTAGAGGTCGAGGTCCAGCCACTGGCGTGACCAGCGCCCGAAGCGTCTTTGTAATACAATGAGGCCGGACCTGTTACCGTGGAGACCGTTTTCTTTGCAGAAAACAACGTGTACGGAACAGATTCCTTGGCCACAGCTTCCAGGAACCAAACAGAGGATACTGTGTTTAAGCCTTGCGTATAAATAGACGTGTCATACTGCATGTGTGTAAACATGTTACATCCATCTACATGTTGTGTGAGTTTTAAGACCGGGTCAAGCAGGTCCTGATGAGGTTGTGTGTGTGTGTGTGTGTGTGTGTGTGTCAGGTTCCTGGCTAATGGCAGAGTAAGAGCACTGTCCAGTCCCGTCAGGGAGGAGGAAGCAGCTACTGTCTCTACGGCAGCACACGCACACCAGCGTACTCAGGTACCACAGAGTAAGGATGCTGTGAACATGCTGACAGGTCATGCAGGTGGAACTCAGCCTTCGAGCCCCTAGACTGAAGAAGCTGCACACAAACAGGAGTAGACTCTGAAGAAGACTGAAACTTCTGCACATGATTGTTGTGTTACAGAGGAAGAAGAAGGGGAAGGTCCGGAAAGTTCCAGCAGAGGTGAAGCGAGATCATGGCCTGAGTTCAGCCCTGTCCCCCGGTACACAAACACAAACACCAGAATGTTGACTGACACGACACAGCGTCTGTATTTGCTCAATATTCGACACTGTTCTTGCTCATGTTTGGACCTTAACTGCTTTAAATGACGTGGCAGTGGTTTGTTCGGTCGCAGGCAGCCACACTAGTTTAGCTCATGATGTGGTGACACACTGATGTTCACTGATGGAGGCAGACATGTTTTTGCAGTGACAGACTTTGTGTCAGCTCTCACGTGGAGGCTAAGAGTTCTGGAAACCGCTTTGCTTATTCCCGCTATACTTTGGCTAAACATCTGTGAGTTTAGTTCATCTCTGATGTTCTCTTGTTTACTCTGGCTTGGATTCTGCTGACAACTTCTTTGAACATGTCAAAGTGAAATCTCTCCCTCTCACCTTGTTCCGTGTGAACCGGCTGTGTAACGTCTGTGTCTTTGTGTCGTCCGCCAGCAGAAGCAAGCAGCGCACCCACAGTGTCCCTGGGTCAGCGACTTCCTTTCCCAGCATTCCCGCTGAGGGCTTCGCTGCCCCCTTTGGCCCCGGGCCCCGTCCAGGCTGCTGGCCCTCCTGCTGAGTACCACTCTGACTCTGCAGAGTCTTTGGAGGAGATCCCAGTGGCTTTGGCCAAACTCGGCTCTTCGTCCTCAGCTGCTGGAGACGTGTCTTCACACAGAACTGTCCCTTTGTTCCCCCTACCGTCCCCCCAGCCCAGGACTAAGAGGAAGTCCTCTTCCTTCCACACAAATAAAAGCATGGCGCTGAAGTTCCAGATGGCCTCCACCGAGCCTCCCACTGTGTTTGTCAGCCGGGCCAGTGGGGAGGAGGCCATCAGTCTGGGAAGGAGGATCAACTCCAAACTTGGCTCCAAGTCTGGGTCCAGACCAGCTTCCCGGGCGTCACTGAGTTCAGGTGCAGCCTCCTGGATGGAGCAGTGACCTGAGCTACACAATAACTTTAGTTTGTTTATTTTGTTCTGCCAAAGGTCAAATTGTGCCTGTTTTTATTCATGAAGAAATTCAGTTTCAGTTTCTGGTCTCCATGGTAACACAGGACCAGGGTGGGTGGGATTCATTAAGACTTATCATTCCTTCCTGTTCCCACATGAAGAATTGGTCACGTTGTACAAGTACAGCTGATACTAATGCTAACAGAGTGTGAAATCACTGAAACATGAACTCATCGAATAATATTGTTCTCCCTGGAGACTTTCCTTCATTTTGTACTTTGAGCTGCTCTCAGAGCTCGAGCCTCTGTTCAGTCTTCATCCGGTCCCCCCTTAGATGACATCTGATCTGAACACAGAGCAGCAGCTGCAGCTTTGGTTCAGCTCAGACGCAGAAGATGAAGGAGTCCACAAGCTGAAGCAGCTCAGCTTTGATGAGCTTGGGCATATTTACTGCATCAGATCGTTTTTGTTCAGGTTAAACAAACCTGTGGGTTTTAAGCTGTCCCCAGTGTAAGAGACTAATCTCAGTGTGTGACGGGGGAAAGAGGAACCAGCTAAATAGTGAACTGTCTTTTCTTTACGTGAGACGCTGTTTTCATCTGAATAAATAATGAAAACCCATCATTTTCTGATCCATTTACTTTTATGGATTTTGTTGAACCATGCTTCTAATGGCACCGTGTGTTATAACTGACGATGCCATCTGATCACTCCGCTGTGGTTTGTGTCATTTCCCGTCAGGCTTGGACCCAGAACAAGCTCTTCCCAGAGACCAGCCAACCTATGTCAGACTTTAAAAGTCTCCGCAGGGATTTAATTCACCAGCCGTAACCCTACCATGACAAGTAACAGGTGGACTGAAGCAGTGATCCAGAGAACTGTTCACGCACGTCTGTGTTTCACCAGTGCTGCAGCCGCACAGCGTTTCTCCTGCTGGCATGACTTACGAGCCTGTTCACCATAGACATGCTGGGCCTGGTTCTTTTGCGGTTTCCTATCTTCACTGATTCTTTGGCAGCGTCCTGGAGAAGAACATGGGCAGTAGTGATACAGAGAGTGAGATCAGCTGGAAACTAATTTTTAATAAACAAATGTGTTTCTAGGCATTTATGTGCTAATGGAGCCTGTGGGTCAAAGAGACCACACTCACCTCTGGAGACACGAGTCTTTCGTAACAACAGGAACTGCAGCTACCACGTAACTGTAGAATAATAATGTTTAAGGTCTTGGGCAAGTTTTTGGTTCTCTGCTCATCAGAGCTGATTCACTTTCTGTCAGCATCTGAATAAAACCTGATGAAGAGTCATAGTTGAGTCCTACATTCACCAATTCCTCACAGCGCCGGGTTCTGGCACGAGCCCTGCTGCCACAGACGCATAGCCACAAATGAGGTTTATCATCAGTGATCAGAGGCTGTGAGGGCTTTTATTTTGACAGGCTGATAACATCTGTGTGTGCATTTGCCTGTCGTGTCATTATCCCTCACGAAAGGAAGAAGAGTTGCCCTGGCAACGGGTCCAACAACACCAAAACAGCATCAATCAAAAAGGAGCGGCAGCATAAGGTATGTGACACACACTCACTTACTGGCAGTGGCCCAGTCCGTCACATAAACAAAGCTGCAAAGAAGCTGAATTAGACCTGGGTCCCCTCCATAGACCTGCTCGTTGCTTTTCAGATGTTCCATCACCACCAAGTATTTACAATTACAAAATAAAAAATATCTGTGATCTGCTTCCAACAGGCGGATAGATTTACTCAAATTTACTGTGTAGCGTCAACGTCTGTCGAACTTAATATAAAAAAGTAACTAAAGAGTTTCTGATGCTTCTGAGTCTGAGCCGTCTGTCTGCAGGTCGGCCCCTGGAGACAACATGACGTGATGCCGCACGACAGCTGCTTCCTGCTCACGTCAACAGGGACATGAGGTCATTTCCTGCTGTTATTGAGAAAATAATATATATAATAATATTTCACACTAATCAGCACAAGCTGAAAGTTCTGAATGTGTTAAAGGATTTCATAGTTTCATTTTATTATTATCTGATATTTATTACTGACTTCCTTCATGAAGTCACATTTATTTGTGTGTAAACAGTTTCATAAACCCCAACCCTGCTCCCTCATCACTGTTCAGCCACGTTTCCTGGCTTAAACACCACAAACTGATGTATTCAGTTTGTATCCGATTACTCCCTGTTAGTCCTCCGTGCTCAGAAAACCTTCATCCTGTTTGATACACATCAGCTGATCTCCATTAAACTGATCGCTGCACCTGCAGTTGGTCCCTGTGTTTTTGAAGGTTTGCTAAGTTTAAGATCCAATAAACCCAAAAGCCAAACATTTATTGTAGTGTCTGTACTTTTGTAATGGAATTTTTACTATTTGTGACAGAACTGTGATGCATATTACTTGATATATCCTCATATGTATTTGCTTTTATCTGTACTAAGTGAAGTAATCATTGAGTGAGTTATATACCTGCTTACAGAAATGTTTGAGAACAACGAGCCTTCTCTTCTGCCTTGAGAAAGGGAGGTAAGCTTTCGAGCTAGGTGGGGAGACACTGTCTAGTTCAAATTGGTTTACGACATGGGGCCATGGTGAGAGCACGGCAGCAGAACTTTGATTTACTTTGTTTCTGTTACACTTTCCCCCTGGTACAAGACAGTGACTGACCCTTAGTTGTGGGCTGATGAGTCTGAGTTACACTCAGGCAGGACAGCTTTGCACTGACTCTGTGTACTTCTCTTCTTGCAAGAGTAAAAGACAACACGAAGACAACTTTGATTGGGTTTTGATTCATTCACCAGTTCCTAACAGGTTTTTGCCTCCACAACTTTTCACTGGGGTAAAGTCTTCCAGTTCTGACTCAATCAAATAAACTTTATTCCCGTGAGAAAAGATTAAGTGTGTTTCAGTTAATGATGAAACTCTGATACCTGCTGGTCTAGTCTGGCTGGATTATGTCCATCAAACTCTGCCCAGTCGTTATGACAACAGAAAAAACAAACACACCACATGTCACATGATTATGTGGTGAAATAAGTCAAGAAGGGCACAAAGACCTAAATTAAACCCATCGTATTGTGTGTTGGTGACCAGTTGATCCTCCAGGATTCTATGTGGACTGCTATTACCGCTGGTATGGCTGTAAGCGTTACAATGGTTACAGCCATCACTGCCTGCCTTGTTTGCAGTTACCTGGGTTACAGCTGTCTTTTCTTCCACGGTTACTGTGGTTACACCTGTTGTTATGTTTATTGTCTGGTTGCCGTGGTTATAGTTGCGTTACAGTTGTGGCCACCCTTCTTGTCTGCGGTTACTGTGGTTACAGCTGTGGCCACGCTTGTTGTCTGGTTACTGGTTGTAGTTGTGGTTACCAAGGTTACAGCTGTGGCCATCTTTCTGTATGATTACCATGATTACAGCTGTTGTCATGTTTATCCTCTGGTAATTGTTATCACAGCTGTATTTTACAGTTACCATGGTTACAGCTATCTCTGATATTACTATAACTATGACCTGTAGGAGAGAGAGGATGCGTGAACACCTGCCACTGCAGTGTTTGTGTAATTCATTTGTATTACAATCTCATAGATTATGCTGATTTTTTCCAAGGCAGCCCTTTGACCTCTGACCTCCTATGTCCTGCTCTGGGAGCCGACAGGAGCATGAGCGCATTGCACAGGGGCCAGCACACGCTCCCTCTCGCCTCCCTCTCTGTGCTTTATTGCCCTCCCCTGATGTGGGACAGGATGTCACCATGGCGACAGAATAAACAGATGATAACAAGCCCACAGCAGTTCATAGCTTTGAATTCTGCGCCTGGCAGCAGAGAGAAGAGAGACAGAGGAGAAGAGACAGAGGACAGACAGGTAGGACACTGCAGGACAGTGACTGTTTGTGTGAATATATTTAATGTGTTTAATGAGCTGAGCGACTGGAGTCTGTTGCACTTAATCTGCCTGGAAGGGAAGGTGCAGAGACAGAAAATTGTGGATGCTTTCATTTTTCAGTTTGAACTATTGTGGATTTATTTTTGATTAGGCAAGTGAAGAACATATCCACTGGAAGAAGAATGAGCCGTAGTAACAGGAGTAGACAGAAAGGCTTTCACGTGTAACTGCAGGACACAAGAATCTATGTTAGGTTCTGGTGCTGAATTTCTACTGCAGGCATGAGGCCAACAAACCATTAAACTAATACTGTTTATTTACTGCCTTTATGTCTGTGCTCCCACAGTCACGGTACGTGTCTTACTTTGGTGAGAAAGTTTTATTTCAAACAAAACAAACGGCAGCAAATTAACCATTGTTTGGTTTTGGGTTTCGTTTATCATGTTCTGCAAAAAGGTTTAGATGCATCAAGTCACAAATATCACAAGTCCCTGCTGTCACAGAGATTCCCACCAGTGAACAGACTATTTTTATGTTGGGTGGGTGGACTATTTGTTACAGTAACAGCAAACAGGAACAGGTTAAATTAGATCACACCTCTGTTAAGTGACACACATCCCGCTGCTTTTACTGCCCCTCCTACTCAGATGTGGTGTTAAAACGGAGACCGGCCACAGGAAGCTCCTGAACCTGGATCTCATCCAGCCGCTAAACACAACTCGCTGTGCTTTGACAACTAATCCCGCTGTAACGTGTTACGTCAGCAAACATCTGCACCTGGAGAACAACTGACATCCAAACAAGGATCAAGGCCGAAACGCCCTCACAACACATGCTGGGCGACTTCCCGAAGGCTGCGAGTCTGTAGGCGCCTGCACCTGCTGCTCTGCTTCAGGAACAAACCAAACCACATGTCCTCATACTGTATGAGCACACAGGGCTCCTCAGTCCTGAAAAACAAACCGTGCAGGCAGAGTTCACGGAAAGACCAGGTTATGAAGCTTCCTAACAGACAATGCAAGAAAACAGATCCGTTATGAGGCTTCACTTCAGCCTGAGTCTCAGAGAGCTGGGCAGGACGGTGATCATCAACACTCTCGAAGTGAAAGTACTCGTGTCTCCCTCCATCAGTATCAAGAATCCACCTAAGGTTCGACTGTCAATCATGTAAATGTGACACAGCAGCTGCAACCTGGAGAATCTCCGCACAGCTCGTGTCAGACTTCATCCTTAACCATGAAGCTGTGAGAGCAAACACCAGTAAAGGGATGAAGAATGCTGTGGCCCTCAAATTTAAAAAAAAATCTGAGGTCCAATGGGTCAGTGACGCCTTCGAATCCTGCGTTAAAACCCATTTATATTGAACTGCCATCTCTGACCATACACAGGAGTCTTTGTTTTATTTTTAGAATAATGTTATAATATATATAATGTTTGGGTGAAATCTCAGGTTACTACCTGTAGGTCTCCATTAGCGTGTGAAGACACAACATTGATCTCCAGTCACCCCTTGTTACTGCCTACCCAGCTTTAGCTCCACCCACCAGGTCTCTGCATTTCGATGTGGACGCTTCTAAAAACCTGGAACCGCCTTTGTGTTTGGGCAGAATCCTGGACACTCTGTAACCATGACAACCGGAGTTCGACATCACAGTGTGTGTAAACAAGCAATGAGGTCACATCTCACGCCCTGACACACTGAGCAGTAGTGTTTTTAAGGTTTCCTCTGCTTTGGTAGAGCCAATATACTATAAGGTGTAAAAATTAGAACTTCATCCTGAATCTGTACATTTATATATATTGTTCTACAATTCAGTAAAAGTGTGTCAGTTTGTACACAAACCATAACAAAAGCTTGACAGGTCATGAAAACATTATTCACTTCACATAGCTGTTCACCTTTCTTGCTGTTTTGTGTTGCAGATAATTTTACCATCATGGCGGAAAGTGCAGACCTGGACCAGCTCCTGGCGTCTTTTAAAAAGTTTTCTGTTCATGGAGACACAAAAGCATCGGGGAAGGAGCTCAATGGGAAGAACTGGGCCAAACTCTGTAAAGACTGCAAGATCACTGATGGCAAGAATGTCACTGCCACAGATGTGGACATCGTCTTCTCTAAAGTCAAGTGAGTCTGCAACGCCAGCCTCTGGTTTTCTACTTCTACATGTTGTGTAACAGTTTTAATATTTAGGTTTATACCAGGATGTGTCAATCACAACTGAATGTTGATGTTTGTAGAATTTATAATAGATCCATGTTGTAACATAAACTCTAGTGACAATCATCCATGATTGTGTACAGACAAAAGACGTCCAGAATTATCACATACGAGGAGTTTCTGAGAGCTCTGGAGGAGCTGGCTCCAAAGAGGTTCAAAGGTCAAACTAAAGACGAGGCGCTGGAGTCCATCTACAAATTGGTGGAAGGCAAAGAGCCCAGCAATGCTGGCGTGACGGTGAGACAAAGACTTTATCTGAAACCTTCAGGTTTTTGTGGTACAGTTGCAGTTTTTCCTCTGAGTTATTTCATGTGACATTTATAGAAACCAAAGTAAGAGTCAGGGTGTAGTATCCGAGTTTACTTTGTAAAGGGTAAATGTTGTGCACTTGTGTAGCGCTTTTCTACCTATCGGTCCTCAAAACGCTTTGACACCGCATCCCATTCACACATACAGACACCAGTGGCAGAGCTGCTATGCAGCTTAGGCTGACACACTGGGGGCACATGACTGGGGAACCAGGAATCCAACCACCGATCCTACGATTAGTGGGCCATTGCCTCACAAGGCACCAAGATCTGATGAGGTCAGAATTTTTAGAGGTTTTAGTTCAGGAGCTCTTACTGAACGCTGACCAAGACTTATAAGACACTGTTCTCTCTTGCAGTTTATTTTATATTATGTCTGTGCGGCAAGACAGTATGTAAAGACTGGCTGTGTATGTATGTGGTGAAAAACACGTCATAGTATAGTATGTGGCTAAAAACACGTCATAGTATAGTATGTGAGTAAAAACACGTCATAGTATAGTATGTGGTGAAAAACACGTCATAGTATAGTATGTGGCTAAAAACACGTCATAGTATAGTATGTGAGTAAAAACACGTCATAGTATAGTATGTGAGTAAAAACGCGTCATAGTATAGTATGTGGCTAAAAACGCGTCATAGTATAGTATGTGGCTAAAAACACGTCATAGTATAGTATGTGGTCAAAAACGCGTCATAGTATAGTATGTGAGTAAAAACACGTCATAGTATAGTATGTGGTGAAAAAAACGTCATAGTATAGTATGTGGCTAAAAACACGTCATAGTATAGTATGTGGCTAAAAACACGTCATAGTATAGTATGTGGTCAAAAACGCGTCATAGTATAGTATGTGAGTAAAAACACGTCATAGTATAGTATGTGGTGAAAAAAACGTCATAGTATAGTATGTGGCTAAAAACACGTCATAGTATAGTATGTGGCTAAAAACACGTCATAGTATAGTATGTGGCTAAAAACACGTCATAGTATAGTATGTGGTCAAAAACGCGTCATAGTATAGTATGTGGCTAAAAACACGTCATAGTATAGTATGTGGCTAAAAACACATCATAGTATAGTATGTGGCTAAAAACACGTCATAGTATAGTATGTGGCTAAAAACACGTCATAGTATAGTATGTGGTGAAAAACACGTCATAGTATAGTATGTGACTAAAAACACGTCATAGTATAGTATGTGGCTAAAAACACGTCATAGTATAGTATGTGGTCAAAAACGCGTCATAGTATAGTATGTGAGTAAAAACACGTCATAGTATAGTATGTGGCTAAAAACACGTCATAGTATAGTATGTGGCTAAAAACACGTCATAGTATAGTATGTGGCTAAAAACACGTCATAGTATAGTATGTGGCTAAAAACACGTCATAGTATAGTATGTGGCTAAAAACACGTCATAGTATAGTATGTGACTAAAAACACGTCATAGTATAGTATGTGGCTAATAACACGTCATAGTATAGTATGTGGTTAATAACACGTCATAGTATAGTATGTGACTAAAAACACGTCATAGTATAGTATGTGGCTAATAACACGTCATAGTATAGTATGTGGTTAATAACACGTCATAGTATAGTATGTGACTAAAAACACGTCATAGTATAGTATGTGGTGAAAAACACGTCATAGTATAGTATGTGACTAAAAACACGTCATAGTATAGTATGTGGTCAAAAACGCGTCATAGTATAGTATGTGAGTAAAAACACGTCATAGTATAGTATGTGGCTAAAAACACGTCATAGTATAGTATGTGGCTAAAAACACGTCATAGTATAGTATGTGGCTAAAAACACGTCATAGTATAGTATGTGGCTAAAAACACGTCATAGTATAGTATGTGGCTAAAAACACGTCATAGTATAGTATGTGGCTAAAAACACGTCATAGTATAGTATGTGGCTAAAAACACGTCATAGTATAGTATGTGGCTAAAAACACGTCATAGTATAGTATGTGGCTAAAAACACGTCATAGTATAGTATGTGGCTAAAAACACGTCATAGTATAGTATGTGGCTAAAAACACGTCATAGTATAGTATGTGACTAAAAACACGTCATAGTATAGTATGTGGCTAAAAACACGTCATAGTATAGTATGTGGCTAAAAACACGTCATAGTATAGTATGTGGCTAAAAACACGTCATAGTATAGTATGTGGCTAAAAACACGTCATAGTATAGTATGTGACTAAAAACACGTCATAGTATAGTATGTGGCTAATAACACGTCATAGTATAGTATGTGACTAAAAACACGTCATAGTATAGTATGTGACTAAAAACACGTCATAGTATAGTATGTGACTAAAAACACGTCATAGTATAGTATGTGAGTAAAAACACCTCATAGTATAGTATGTGGCTAAAAACACGTCATAGTATAGTATGTGGCTAAAAACACGTCATAGTATAGTATGTGGCTAAAAACACGTCATAGTATAGTATGTGACTAAAAACACGTCATAGTATAGTATGTGGCTAAAAACACGTCATAGTATAGTATGTGACTAAAAACACGTCATAGTATAGTATGTGGCTAAAAACACGTCATAGTATAGTATGTGGCTAAAAACACGTCATAGTATAGTATGTGACTAAAAACACGTCATAGTATAGTATGTGACTAAAAACACGTCATAGTATAGTATGTGACTAAAAACACGTCATAGTATAGTATGTGGTTAATAACACGTCATAGTATAGTATGTGACTAAAAACACGTCATAGTATAGTATGTGGTTAATAACACGTCATAGTATAGTATGTGACTAAAAACACGTCATAGTATAGTATGTGGCTAAAAACACGTCATAGTATAGTATGTGGCTAAAAACACGTCATAGTATAGTATGTGACTAAAAACACGTCATAGTATAGTATGTGGCTAAAAACACGTCATAGTATAGTATGTGGTTAATAACACGTCATAGTATAGTATGTGACTAAAAACACGTCATAGTATAGTATGTGGCTAAAAACACGTCATAGTATAGTATGTGGCTAAAAACACGTCATAGTATAGTATGTGACTAAAAACACGTCATAGTATAGTATGTGGCTAAAAACACGTCATAGTATAGTATGTGAGTAAAAACACGTCATAGTATAGTATGTGGCTAAAAACACGTCATAGTATAGTATGTGACTAAAAACACATCATAGTATAGTATGTGACTAAAAACACGTCATAGTATAGTATGTGAGTAAAAACACGTCATAGTATAGTATGTGACTAAAAACACCTCATAGTATAGTATGTGACTAAAAACACGTCATAGTATAGTATGTGGCTAAAAACACGTCATAGTATAGTATGTGACTAAAAACACGTCATAGTATAGTATGTGACTAAAAACACATCATAGTATAGTATGTGACTAAAAACACGTCATAGTATAGTATGTGAGTAAAAACACGTCATAGTATAGTATGTGACTAAAAACACCTCATAGTATAGTATGTGGCTAAAAACACGTCATAGTATAGTATGTGACTAAAAACACGTCATAGTATAGTATGTGACTAAAAACACGTCATAGTATAGTATGTGAGTAAAAACACGTCATAGTATAGTATGTGGCTAAAAACACGTCATAGTATAGTATGTGGTTAATAACACGTCATAGTATAGTATGTGACTAAAAACACGTCATAGTATAGTATGTGGCTAAAAACACGTCATAGTATAGTATGTGGCTAAAAACACGTCATAGTATAGTATGTGGCTGAAAACACGTCATAGTATAGTATGTGAGTAAAAACACGTCACAGTATAGTATGTGGTTGAAAACACGTCACAGTGGCAACTGGACTTCTTCTAGTTTGTAGAAACGTTTCACCACTTATCCGTAGCCTCCTCAGTCAGTGGGAAGTTAGTAGAGACCACGTATTTGTATTTATTTCCTCTGTTTTCCAGAAAGTGGCAAAAACAGCTGCGGTGGATCGTCTGACTGACACTTCCCGCTACACAGGCTCGCACAAGGAACGCTTCGACGAGAGTGGAAAGGGCAAAGGTCGAGAGGGCCGTGAGGAGATTGTGGAGAACACTGGTTATGTGGGAGCCTACAGAAACGCTGGAACATATGACACAAAGCTCAAGACAGAGAAATAAGACGGGAAGCTGCTGATCGCTGACAGGAACCACGACTGTCCTTTCAGCTCTTGGTGGACCAAACCCTCGACCTGCTCCCCTGGTGTGTTGGAACTGGATTCACGATAGAGCTTCACATTAAGCAGCACTTACATCAGGCTGTTCTGCACCGTGACAAAGGTGATGCAGTTTAAGAAACGTGTTGTAGACGTCCTGAACTCGGCTCAACCAGTTAAACACGTATAACCTGAACTTCATATTTCACCCTGATCTGATCGTCGTTAAGCTTTTGTCTGTCCTGCTGTTCTCCACCAAGTCAAACCGCCTTCACTGCGTTTCCATGACCTGGTCTTCATGTCCGTGTCCTGCTGAACGTCCAGTAAACACACCTGTCTGGGTGGAGCGATAGTTTCTAGCTACTACACAAAGTCTCATCTAAGGTTTCAGTCATGTCACATACGCTGCATCTAACATTGTGTTTACATGCTTATCAAATGTAAAGTGTTGTTCTTCTGTCACTGTCCCTCTAATAAGCTCTGATGTTGATGGTGTTGTATAAATAAAGAGGTATTTTCAGCTCTCGCTTCGTTCTTGTCTGGTCAGAACTTTTAATGCTGGTTTCTCTGATTTGAATTGTTGTTTGAATTGTTCCACTGCTACGTTTAAAGACATTGTCTTGCCTTTATTGTGAAAACATGATTTGAACAGAGGTCGATTGTTCCCTTTAATATGAATAGGTTTAAATTGAATGCAGTTTATTACAGGATGAGACAAAACACAAATAATATAAAACATATAAAAGAAAAACTTAAATGTAATCGTTCCATCAGTTAATGACGTTCATCGTGTTTTCATGCTGAACAGACGGGATTAATGGCGACGATCTAAACCCAAGTGCAAAGCTCTGGATGCAGTAGACTTGTAGTAGCAGTGCTACTGATGATAGTGAAGCCCTCCTCCCCCAAGACATGGAGGGTTTGAGAAGCGCTGACTTTCACTGGCTTGGTGCTTTATACACAAACTGAATTCAACCCAAAGCTGCATTCGTTTGCTAGTTCTATGAAAGTACAAGCAACAGCTGTGGAGTCCTTACGGATCAGCAGCTGGACCTAGACCGCGCTCCTGCTCGCCGAACGCCGACACCAGGTCCCTGACGCTGCCGGCCGAGCGAGGGCTCCCGTCGCGCTGCTTCGTCTTCGTCCTCGCTGTCCTGGGGTTGGTGTTGAGACTCTTGGAGCGAAGCGCCGGGTACATCCTTTCCTCCCCCACCAGCAGCAACTCGGACGGCGTTTCCTTGTTACCATGGTTACTGCCCACGGCTTCATTCGCGTGCTCCTGTGTGACCTTCTGTGCTTCCTCCACATCGAGGCCCGTCAGACCAGCGGCGGGTGAAGGGAGGTCAGGGTTGCAGGGGGAGATCAGGATGTCGATGCTGGACTGAGGCGTCTCTTTCAGTCCTCTCACCTCTGCAAAGAGGAAACCACAACCAGTGTGAGACCCACATTTGCAGCATTGAGTGCGTACAGGCTGACTGATCCAGTCTGAGTAGAGCACCTCCGTCCTGCCTTCGTTCTGTGACTGTGGCCACTACCTGGACTCAGCTGGACTCTCCTGTCGTTTCCGTCCCCGTCGTCCTGCTCCGGCTGGTACCGGTACAGACTGTATCCGTCTGCGCTGTTGATGCTGCTGTTTCTCAGCAGAGTGGCCGACTCGCAGACCGACGATCCTCTCGAATACGTCCGAGCGAGCTCGGCCCGGTCGATGCCCGCCAGCCTCTCCAGGGCGTTCATCATCCGGCCGGAGAACTCTTCCAGCTGCGCCAGGCGGAGGTCCACCGTCTGCAGGGACGCCTTCATGGAGTGTTCCCTCTCATTCACCTCCTCCAGGCGCATGGACATGTTCTCCACCCTGACCCACAAATGATGTATTTCTAATAGATGTTATTGTATATATGAACATTATCCTGATGATTGATCTCAAACCTTTAGAGTTAACATTAATGAGAGCAGGCGAGTGTGTGTTCTGCGAGAGAAATGACGCCGACCTCTCTGACGTGACTCTGATTCGTTCGTTGTTGGACGACTGCTCCTCGTCATCCTTCTCTCTGAAATACTCCTCCACACACTGCTCCTCGAACTCGTGTAGGCTCTTCAGCTCATCTGGGCTCAGCATCAGCTCTGAGGAAACAAACACGGCGCTGAACTCGCGCACATCTGACACGAACACGGTTGAGCGCGAGGGCGGCGCTTACGGAGTCCTCGCTCGCGTTCGTCCTGCTCCCCCTCCTGCCTCCGCCTGCAGTGGCAGCACAGCCTCTTCAGGAGGATGTAGATGTGGGGGAACACGATGAGGGGAGGCGGCAGGATGGGTCGGTCGTGGAAGGTCATGATCAGCTGATACCGCTGAAACTTCCACACCTGGTTGGAGATGGACTTCACCTCGAAGAAGGTGTTGCTGTGGAAGCATCAGAGGTTCAGAGGCTACACATGGTCCATTTGGTTCAGTTGAAATGCATCTGGGTTCTCAGGGGTTAAGTTTGATTTTATTGCATTCAGCTGCAGATCTATTCAAAATTGAAGGCAATTTAGTTCTTCTCAATGTTTTATCCAAACTTGACTTATGGGATATACATTACATTACATTACACACAAATACATTGAAAATTGTCTTCTTCTTCTAATTTAGGGTTTTTGAAGTGCAGACATTTAGATTTGACCTGGTTCTTCTTTGACCTGGAGTTATGTTCAGATTTGACTACGTTGCTTGAACAGAATAATAAAAGTACTGCGGCATTATCTGATCTGGAGTCAGACTTTGTGAGCACTGACTTGAAGACGGCGATGAGCAAGTTGACCAGCAGGATGTTGGCGACCAGCAGGTAACAGGCCATGATGACCGGAGTGAGCCAGGCTCCCGGGATGCAGGGAGGAAGCTTCTTCCCATCCTCATCGTACAGGTTTTCTCCACATGGAGCTGAAACGACGACGACACATTTATTAAAAACTTTAAAGTTAATCAGCACTTTGGTCAAACAGCAGAAATTTACTGATAAACTAAAGGTTGTCAGCTTCTGTAACGTGATCTGTCTGATTCATTACATAGCCCAAAGTTTAGCATCTAGGTTTGACGTCATAAAAACTTAATGTGATGTGATAGAATCATTTTTGTTCAATATGAGGCTGAGTAACGTGGTCTTTGTCACGTTGACCATCATCCATCACCCAATTCAATAATGTTGGTGTTTCACTTTCTGTGATTAGCTAAATGATTCGAATGACAAAATACTTACGATTAATTTCCATGGCATAAACTGTGAATCATCAAAGAAACAGATTAGTGACAGAAAACAACGAACACGTTTGTCAGACATAAACTGTGCTTATAGAACATCAAACACGTTTCTGTTGCCGTGTTCAGTATTAATACACATTCAGCACAGACGGCACCGTAACGACGTAACGTGGATGAGACGTACGTCCGACTGGCTTCGCTGTTACAGGAAACATTCAAACCGCGCCATTCACTGGAGAACACGCGTAACAGGTCTTGTGGTGTTTGCAGGGTGAGGACTAGCGGGCGACTGACTGTGAGTCTTACTATGAACTCTGGTCTTACGGTCTATGGAGTCAGCGAACACCTCTCCGTAGATCATCCAGTACGGCATGTAGAAGATGTTGCGAGCTAGGCGCCACGTCGGCTCCTCGTCTGGGTGGAGGATGGCCTGTCGCGCGACGCCAAAACTCATCAACACCACCAGCATGATGACCACAAAGTAAAGCATGTCGATCATCTACGAGACAAACGAGAGCATCAGAGCGTGTTACCGCGTTAATGGTCGCCTGGCGTCAGCACGGGATGCGCTACCATCTTCCCGATCATCATGACGTAGGGTCCCAGGTACTTGTTGACTCCGAAGATGTCGAGGACTCGAATGTACCAGAAGATGATGTCGACGCAGTAAATGACACGACCGTAACCCATGTAGGGCTCGTTCTCCAGCCGCAGCAGGAGACCCAACACGAAGACTGAGATGGCAGCCAGGTCCGTGATGTTCCAGTAATCCTCCAGCCAAACTTTGATCTTCTGCTTCAGCTTCCCCGGCTCAGACATCAGGATCTGAACAAAGCCGGCAGACAAGTCACGTGGAACGGTCATCAAAAAAAGCTGAATGAAGCGGGGAAAACCAAAGGGTCTGAAGATGAGATGATGAGAGTAGAAAAGGGCCGAACACGTTGGACTCATCTGCCAAATTAGACGTTTTACGAACTTTTAGCACAGCAGCGGTGAAGCATCTCAACACCGGGTTAGCGCCTACAGGTGTGTTTACCTGTCTGACTTTCTCCACGCCCAAAGTGATGATGTAAGAGATGACGATCCACTCCTGCAGCGATGGCCATCGCTCCATCTTCACCAAGATGATGTAGTTATACAGCATCAGGTAAACCAGGTATGAGATCTGACAGAGAGAGGCAGACGTGGACAAAAGATCAGCAGCAAATACGTTTTACGAAATGTGTTTTAATTAGTCAAATCTACAGCTTAAATCTGTGAATCTCTAAATCGATCCTCCTGAAACAACACATCTGGCCAGAACCTGGCAGCAGGTCAAAGGTCACATTCTCCAAGCTGGTAAGTGACATAAATATTTATAATAGTGTATAAACGGCGTCTCACGTCTGGTATAAAATAACTTTTATATAGAAACCACGGTTCAAGGACACAAATGTATTTTAAATGTCTCTGTTAAGGACCAAGTAACACACAACATGCAGCGTTAACTGCAGTTTAATAATTATTGTATGACATTCCTTCTGATTGACGATTACTTGCCGTGTTGAACCAGAACTTGGTGAATGGAGCCGTGTAGAACTCGTAGATCTTCCTCCTGATGGGAATTTTCCTTTGTTTCTTCTGGTTTTCTTCTTCGTCTCCTTTCTTTGACGTAGTGTCGATGTTAGAGACGGCGTCCTGAAACGAAAACCCAAACCGATTCACTCGTGACCCGTCGGAACCTGTGTTCAGTGTGTTTTTCTGTGGCCAGGGCTGGAGGCGAGGGTTCACCCTGGACTGGGCCACATACAGACCCAGACGAGCGATCACACAGACACGGGAAGAACATACAAATCCCAGGCCATCGCTCCCGAAGCCAATAACGAAGCTACTCTGTTGGTTCGTACCTTGCTTGATTTGTCATCTTCTTTAGTTTTGCCTTCGTCGTTCTCTTTAGACGAATGATGCGAAGCTTCATCTCCGAGACGAAAATCCAGGAGAAGGATGGCAGGAGGGAAAATGATGCCTAAAATCACCTGCACACATGATGGATGACAGAAACAGGTTGCACACGGCAGCTGCAATGAATCTGTGATGACTGTGCTACAGACGCCTGCCGCCTCCTGCTGTGAGGCGTGTTAGGAGCTGTAGCGTCGGGGCCTCGGTACCTTGAGGCTGTTGCTCTTGCCCATCCTCAGACAGCCCATCCACATGTCAGTCAGCAGCATCTGGCTGCAGGTGTGAGCGATGAAGTCTCTGTGTTTGGCGGCGACCGCCAGCTTCAGACAGGTGGAGTTGCTCCAGTTCTTCAGTTCATAGGTCAGGAGCTTCATGGCCACCTGCTCATCGTGTTTATAGGACTGATCCAGTAGCTCGTAGGCCAGCTGACCAAACTCCCTGCACAGAGAAGGCAGCACATCAGACCTCGTGCAGACCCAAACAGGGCCGTGGTTCTGACGGACTCACTTGGAGTTGTTTTCCAGGTCCTGGTAGATATCGTCCACCAGCTCGCTCTGGGACGACTCGTGGGCCATGGCTTTGTAGAGCTTACAGGCCACCAGGGCTTTGGCCATCGCCTCCTCCCCCCTCTGCCACAGGAACAGCGCCATCTTCTGGCGCTTCATCAGCACCGCCCACACCATCAGCTCGTGGAAGGGGTACTGAAACCTGCTGACCTCAGGGTCGTCCACGTCGATGTCCACCTCCTCCTCCTTCTTCTTGATCTTCTTTCCTTTTCCTTTGGGCCGGGGCTCATCGTCCTGCATCGAGTCCAACACAAGTCAGGAAGCGTCTGTGTTCACCAACCGGTAGAACACTGACCGACTTACCTCCATGCCGAGAAGTTTCAGAGCTTTAGGCTGAAAGACAAACGGTTTTATTCATAATCTATCGGCTGGATTTCATTGATTTGGCTGTAAGTTGCGTGAGTTGGCTCACTCTCTTCAGGCCGTACAGGTTGTTGTACAGCGTCCTGAAGCTCTTCCGGGTGTATTTGCAGCGGTAGGCTCCTCCCATCAGGAACTCCACCACCAGCCCGATATCAATCAGAGTGATCTGATAATCTGGAGGCAGATTCCCCTGAAACACAAACAGGATCATTCGCTTCTTAGTCTTCACTAAACTGAATAGACGCTTCTATCAAACCTCCAGAGTCTGATCAGCCAAAAACCCCGAACATGTCAACGTCTTTAAATTGGGTGAAGCGTGTTTGCAGTTACGAGCTTTAGTGTGGAGCAGCTCTGACAGTTAACGTCTTTCTCGGACGAACTCACTTCGCTTTGGCTGGATGGATAAAAGCGTAGCACTGACCTTTTTCACGTCTCTGACCACAAAGTGCAGCGTGTTGGCTGGTCCCAACTTCTGCAGAAGAACAAACTAGAATGAGATTTTACTCTCAGAGTGAATCTGGTTTAACGACGCGTGACCGCGAGGAAGGAACTGATGACACACAGACGGCAGCAGAGAGCTTCACTTTCATCTGACAATAATGTGACTCATGTTGTTTTAAGAGCTTTTGATTTTAGGGAAGCAGATTAAGATTAGAGACAGCAGCAAGAAAAGTGGACCACTGATGGATGCTAAGCCTCAGATAAACGTGGCAATGAGGCGCAGGCCACAGCAGAAAGCTTTGTTTCCAAAGGTTTCAAGCTTTCTGTTAACAAACTGGATGAATAAAGGTCAAACAGTTTATGTTTAGCTCTTAGCTGAGCAGGACTGGACATAAGCTACATGTGCAGTAATATGCAGAAATACATGTAAAGCAGAGGTTCGTACGAAACGAGAAACGCTTCAGACTGAGGTGAGTCTCACCGTGTTGTAAAGCTCCTCCAGACGAGGGATCGTGAGGAAGTGGTGAATGTTGACGCCGTTTTCAATCAGCAGCTTCACGAAGTCCACTCTGTCCAGCACCAGCGCGTCCATCATGGCCTGCTCCAGAGAGTTGACCTGCATCGCAGCGGAGCCATCGTCATCATCACCTGAATTAAGTAACTGCTGGTTTCCATCAAGCTGCTGTTGTGGCTTTTTCAGGCTCTCACCCAGTTGAGCAGTTCCAGTTTTCTGGGGTCTGTCTCCTCGAACGGTTCAGGTTTAGCTTTGCCTCCTTTTCCTTTCTTCCCTCGGACTTTGCCCTTCGCTCCGTGTTGGGCTGCTGGGCTTCTGGGACGGTCGGTGGGAGCAGCAGTGACGGGCTGCGAGAACGAGAACACAGCAGGTGGATGAAGTCTAAAAGTAAACCTGCAGTGTTGAGGACGTGAGGTGTAAGAGCCGCCTGAAGTTTAACAGCTGATCGGTTTGTTTCC
Organism: Macropodus opercularis; assembly: GCA_030770545.1. Classification (NCBI taxonomy): domain Eukaryota; kingdom Metazoa; phylum Chordata; class Actinopteri; order Anabantiformes; family Osphronemidae; genus Macropodus; species Macropodus opercularis. The sequence goes on along the minus strand of CM061091.1, from coordinate 20,204,183 downwards.
TCACAGGCCAGTGGTGTCCACACACGAAGATCTGGCTGTGAGCGATGTCCACTCTGTTCCAGGCCAGAGCCAGACTCAGCTGGTCAGAGGCCGACGCGTTCGTTCCTGGAACAGAACAAGCGCGTTTGAAGTCCAACGCATCCTTCTGCCAACAGCGAGTCATAGACAAGCGTAAATACTGGTAGATACCTTTGAGCAACGCAGTCAGGATGGACATCTCAATGTCCTGCTGTCCCTCGGAACCCATCCTGAAAACTGTGATCTACACAAACAAACGCGTCACTGGGATCAGCAGCATCTCATCAGTGAGCCACAACTTTAAACCCATTTGTTGGCAGAGGTCAAACTGAGAGGATGTTACCCAGAATGCACTGGGCGGCAGTGGTTCAGCGGTAGCCCTGTTGGCCACCGATCGGTGGTTCGATTCCTGGGCTCCCCAGTCTAAGTGTCCTTGGGCAAGATACTGAACCCCAAGCTGCTTTGACCGACAGACCAACATCTACCACTGCAGCAAACGCGTTCGTGGATTTAGTTCCTGGCAGATCACCTTGGTCTAGAGTCAAGTGCCTTCTTCTCCTCCTCCTCCAAAGCAGCTACTGATGAGTTTTATCTGAGGGAAGCGTTTTACTGGGATTACGTTTCTTTAAACCTGGAACCTGCTGCGGTTCCATCTCGTGACAGGACGTCTGAACCTGCAGAGAAGCATTTTAATCTGACAACAAACCATTTTAAGAGAATTGATGTGATTCTTTCATGTATGGACAGTCTGCTGCTGCAGCTGTTCTCAGGGCGAAGCAGAGGATTGTGGGATTAAATAAATGGTGGTGGGAGTGGTCACAGAACAATCCATTAAATGCTGCAGTTTAAGGTCAAAGGTAAAACTTTCATCATCATGTTAATGTCCCAGTGAGCTGTGGTTTTATCTCTGATAGTGAGTGATGATACAGGACCTGGAGCCATCATTACGACCTACCAGAGCTTTCTTCTTCATGCACTCCATCACCATCAGGTAGATCTGCTGAGCCTGGCTGCGGCTGTAGTTGAAGGTTTTCTGGATGGTGACCATCAGCTGATCTCTGACGCTCTCACTCACCAAGCTGTGGATCAGGGCAGCAATTCACTGTCACACACTGGTCCGTCAGACCATTTAACTAGTGACTTAAGCTGCGGTCACGCAGGATCTGGGTAATGAGGCCGGAGGGACAGAACCGGCCCGAGTCACCCACCCATCCTCTTCACAGTATCTGTGAGCGAAGGACAGGATGTCAGAGGCTCGACCGCTGCCGTCGCAGACCACGACGGGGACCGGAGGCTCCTCCTTCAGACTCTCCATGACGATGGAGATGACATTAGGTCCCCCCTCCAGGATCAGACACACCACCGGCACCCCCTGACCCAGACCTGTCACACAGAGAAGACAGTGGTCACTGGGAGGAGGCGGAGGCATTTCACTGGACTTTGTTGTTCCTCCGGTTCCTCTGCTGCAGTGAGAGGCGACGGCTGAGCCTCCCTTTGCTGTCCCTGCCTTCAGGCAGCTCCAGGCATAGGATGACAAAGGGAAACCCACAGGTCACATGATCACAGCCCGGATGAGAAAATGTGAGCGTTACCTGGTGTTGCTATCGGAGAGAAGACCTCAACCTCCTGTGTTCAGTTCATGTCTGTTAACTGATTGTTTGACGCCAACTCGCTGTTGTTCTCCTGAGACTCACGCTGGGCTCAGGCTGGATGTGTTTGACGCCTTTATTTGACTCACGTGTGTTGATCTTCTGCAGAGCGATGTGCTTCTCCAGCTGCCGGCGGAGTCGGACCTCGGCTCCGTACTTCCCTGTGGTCCCGTTATCGGCCAGGATGAAGTGTGAGTGGCTGCTGTTCAGCACCGTCAGCTTGCTGAGTGGGTTGGACATGGTCTGATACGGCCGGGTCACCTGAGGACAACCAGGGAAGGCACAGAGCAGCGTGTTAGAGCATGTTACGCCACATCGCATGGTTGCTGTCAGTAGATTGAGTCTGCGGGTTCTATGGCGAGTTCACCTTTAGCTCATACACTAAACCTCTGGAATCGCTGTCTCTGCTTTGGCTTCCTGTAAAATCTAGGACAGGATTCAAAATTCTTCTCCTCACTTCCAAAGCTCTCTTCAGAACGGTTGGTCCAGAGTGGTTCTAGAGGTTCTAGAGGTTCTAGAGGTTCTAGAGGTTCCACACGTAGAATGGGAGGCAGAGCCTCCGTCCAGGTTCTGGTTCAGACCAGGTTTAACCTGATGGTCAGAGCAGTTAGTGAAGCTGTAGGTTTAGATGCTGGAACCTCCTGCTACACTGAGCTCCTCTGTTTGCTCATCGTTCCTCCTTCTACCCACTAACGCGCCTCCACACTGTCTTCAGTGTGTCTGCCTGGAGGCAGGCTGGCTATTAATCTTACATCTCTCCCGATCAGGTCTTCTTTGTTCTCTACGATCCCCCACGGTGCGATGCCGATAGCACAGACCTTCCCTCTGGATTTTGAAGAATGGTCTTTGAGAGCATCTCCAACGTGGCGGATCACTCCTGAAACACCACAGAGCTCAGTGATGACATGTAATGGCTCCTTATCATCATGGAAGATATTATGAGCCCTGCCGTACCTGTACTGACTCCTCCGGTGAAGATCCAGGCCCCTGTGGTCACAGCTGCTTTGATGAGTCCTTTTCCAAACACTTGCTTCAGTTTCGGGGGCAGCTCAAAGTTCTGCAGTCCTCCGTGGACGGAGATGAGCAGCGTGGGAAGCTCCAGCTGCCAGTCTTTCAGCATCAGGTGGAGCAGAGCGTCTGCTTTGGAGTCGTAGGAGACCCTAATGTACTGCAGGAGGAAGGACGGTTTCAGTGACTCTACACCAACGCGTCACTCAACAGTTCAATCGGTCAGATTCTCAGTACCACGGCCTTGTTGACGTGTCCTCCTCCCTGGAACTCAATCACTCCGTAGGCGTCGGTGGAGAAGGTCTGGGTGTGTTTGAGGGCACTCCACCTCTCGGGGGGATGGACTTCCAGCTGGACCAGTGGAGCCTCCTCGTCTCTGGCGCCTGCAGGGATGATGTGCTGCGCCACCGACTGACCACAAGCGCACCTACGCAACAGACACAACGCGTTATGCAGAGAACCTCTGGGCCAGAAGCAGCGACATCCGTGACTGTGACGGTGCAGACGTGTGGGCACCTGCTCGGGTCTTTGCTGGGAATAATGTGGACACATTCTCTCTTCTGGAACGTTTTCTCGATCCACACTCTCTGAACCTGAACACAAACAGAAAGGTTTAAAACTCTGAGCCTCAACTGGTTTATCAAGGAGAATAAACTGACATTAAAAGCAAACACATATTCAGCGTCTGCTGTTAATCTGGTAAATGTTTCGCTGTCATTACAATCAACTGGCTCTGCTACACACATCTGGCTAATTACTGGACGAGTAGAGTTTTCCGTTTCTTTGTTCAAATCCTCTTATGTTCCCTAATCCTGAAAAACACAGACGTGCCCTTCAGGAGCGAGGTTCAGCGGCGCTAATGACGCTGAGTGTGCTTCTGTTGTGCGTTGTTGTCTGAGCCACGGCAGCACTTTGTGAAATTCCAGCTCTCGGGATGATGGAGGATTAATGTCTGAAACGAGTGTCATTGTCTCTTTCACGTGGGTGATGAGGAGTCGTCATCGTCATCACTTGAATCAGAGGAACCTGATCTTTCATAGTCTCTCAGGCAAGAGGAACCAAAATCAAATGAATCCAGATGTTTCCCTGATGTGGCTGAGGTCCAGCTGAGCAGACACAGGTGCCGGTCATTACTGTCCAGGTAACACAGCATGGACGCGTCTTTAAGCGGATCCACTGGTACCGGAAGCTCTGGGTCTGGTTTGAATTCTTTCATCCTGACAGATTCAGCAACACCACCAACGTAACTTCTTTAGTGCCTGGACATTAGACGAGGAAATGTTCAGAACTAACCAGTAAGGGGACGCATCATCAGCATCATCAGCATCATCAGCATCATCATGTGGAAGACGACACGGAGCAGATGCTTGTCCTGCAGCAGCAAACACGGGCCAACTCGTCCCACTGTGTTTGCCTGGAGTCTTGCTCAGCTGGATGCTGATGACCAGGAACAACATCAATCCCCACAAACCTCCAGCCTTTGTCCACAAGTCAGCAAACTGCGAACACTGGGTCCTCCAGGACACAGATCACTCGCTGGAATTCCCAGCTTGAATTCACTTGATACCACTGTAGAATAGAAAATACATCCTCTCTCTTTGAACTGTAATTCAGCTTGTTTGTTCCACGAACAACAGAACATGAGCAATAATACAGGTGTTTTATGAATGACAGTGAGATTAAAGCTAGATTAAAGAAAAGAGGGATTATCAAGGTTTTAAACTAGATTAATGTTAGTCAGCACTGTCTTTTATTTTGACAGACAGGAAGTGGGTCTTGAACCAAACCAGCGCAGAATAAACAACAGCAGCTAAGTGTTTTTAGTATGTTTCAAGAGTCTGGTTTTAGCTTAAGAGTAAAGACACATCGAGCATCACTTCCCTCAACACGATGTCAAGGTGAGTCGACCAGGTCTGAGGATGTGATGAGGGTTGGGCCCCGGAGGATGTGACGAGGCCCCGGATGGGGTCTCTGCTATCGTTTCCTGCCCGTCTCTTTCTATAAACGCACTAATTCGGTGCATCTGCTGGTGTCGACCCTGTTCTGGCTTCTCTCCCGCGGTTCTGAGCGTCTTTGGTTTTGCTCCGGTTATTAAGGGTCCTTGTGTGGGAGCGAGTCCATAGACTAAGAGCAGCTTCCCCCACTTCAGCTGAGGGAACGGTTTGATTACTGAGGACGGTTCTGGTCCAGTTGGTTCTGCTGACCTGAAAACCTTCAGCATTTACTTTGCTCTGCAGAGTTTGACACGGTCACATGGTTTCAACAGGTGGTAACAGCCGGACACAGTCTAATGAGGACACGTAACCTAGAAACAGTTTTGCTTTATGACTTTATGACTGAGAAGCGTTGGATAAGTTCAGCCCAGACTGGACCGGACCCGTGGCCCCAGGTGAGTCTTACCTTCTGGGAGCCAGACGACGCGCTGCGTTTGATGGACGAGCGTTTCACGGAGCCGTTGGTGCCTCTCCTTCCTCTGCTGTCCATGGCGACGGGGTTCAGGCGTCCGCTCTGCTGCGCTGTGACGGGCAGAGTCCTCGTCCTCCCCTGTAATCAGGATTAGTGGACGCTGCTGAGGAGAGGGTGGCGCTTTAATGGATGGAGATTTAATAAATGGAGATTGGAGGTAAATCTGCTTCCAAAACCACTTTCAACACACAGATATTGTTATTTATTCCTTTCTGCTGCGGTTTGGATTAAAGCCACTGATGGATTCAGTAAAATCGAGTCATTGGCAGAAGGTTCATCTCCACAGCTGCGCTTCTCTCGCCCTGTCACACACAGTGTGACGGGTCACGGCGCCCCCTGCTGGTTTTAGTAGCACTGTTCAATTCCACACAGTCAGAAGCCGCCTCCAACCACTAGCAGATTTCCATCCATTCATCATCCAAACACTATTTCTGCTCTGGAGTCGCTTCTCGCTGGATACACCCTCCACCGCCACTACCCTAAAATGAATCCAGTCCAGCCCGATGCTGGATGCTGGGATCTATTTTCTGGTCACCTCGGTCTGTGGAGGTTGGACTACAGCGAAGGAGGATGATTGATGGACCCAAACCTGAGGCCACCACAAGGTACTGATGGGGCCCAGAGCTTCTGTCTGATAGATGCTGTTCTTCTCTACGTGTTTTTGGTACATTACTAAATGTTCTCTGATGTAAAACGTGCTGCTACACACTGAAACTTCCTGGTCCAAACTCTGGACCAACCTTCTTTGTCACTCGCGTTCTGTGACAAACATGGCTTCATTTATTCAGAAACACGCCTTGATTACGTTCACTGGAGCAGCTACGTCATCAGAGGAGAAACATTTTGGCTCCTGGTTTGTCTCTGCAGACAGTAAGTGACACATTCGCTTCCTATTGCTCCAGATTTATTAAATGATACAAATGACACAACTGACCCAAACGTCTGCTCTGGATTCTCAACTGAATTAGTGACACAGTGAAACCTTGACACTGAAAGAAGCCTCGTGTCTTCAGCAACCACTTGAACAGGAGGCCGGTGGACGCTGAGCCTCTGCTCGGCTGCAGCTTTGTTGACTGCAGGTTTTGAATGGTTTCCTTTCCGGCTTCTCCAAACTTTGAAGCGACGCATCGGCAGGATTCCGGTGAAGCCGATTCCTCACACGGCGGAACAAACAGCCAGTGTTTGACCAGCTCCCAGACACCTCGATCAGTCATGTTGTTATACATAGCACATTACATCTTCCTGGGACTAGGCCAGATGAACAATGAATGACTGACAATGGATGGAAGCAGTTAATTATGTACGATACACATGGTTCTTTAAGGTTTTAATTAAAGCAAACAAGAATAATATAAATAAACAATGGAATTCAAACTATTCAGCTCGTCCACAACCTTCACTGAGATGCTGCCGGTGGAATAAATCTGCACAAAGGGAAGAAACGTACCACAGCCGGATCCAATGGAATCACAGGGTTGGAGGATCTAGGAAATGCTTCGATTTCTAAAATGTGAAAAATAAATGTTTTATCTGACTGTGACTATGAATCAATAAAGTGAAATTAGCGTGTGCTGATCCAGAAAGATTCACACGTACATAATTTCAAACGCGTTTCTGTCCAACGTCACTGACACAAGCTGATCAGATGGTCACGACACCCATGCGTTTCTTGGTTAATGAACTTCGACACCAGGTGAGTTCAGGTGGACTCAGCGGCAGCCAATCACACATCGCCCTGTGTTACGTGACTTGTGTCCTCCATCGGCCTCTGATCTCTGGTCATATATTGGTGGTGGAGTGGGTGGTGGAGAAGTTCTCCATGCGGAAGCGAACTGCCTTCCCTTCGGGCGGAGGTGGATACAGCGAGCAGCAGGTGAAGACCTGACGACAGGCCTTCCGGAAGTTCTCCGACAGGAACGCGTAGAGGATCGGGTTAACGCAAGAGTTTCCATAAGACAGGCAGTGGGAGGCGATGCGGAACACGAAGGAGGCCTCGTTCAGGGGGAAGGTGCCGAACTCCGCCCACATGGCGATGATGTGGTGGGGCATCCAGCAGATGGTGAACGCAGTCACGACCAGGAGAACCGTCTGAGCCGTCTGCGGAACAGAGCAAACAGCCGTCAGACCCAGCACCACACAAACAAACGGTTGCTTTGTCAGTTATCCTCAATGCACGTTTTTGGACTGAGGGAAGACACTAGAACATCCAGAGACACACAGGAGAACATGCAACATCTACGGAGAAAGGCCCAGAACCTGAGAACGCCTGCCGCTAAGAATCAAGTCTCACCCTGTTACTGAAGAGTCGGTACCTGAGATTGGGCTTCTAGGCATCGTTAAAGGGAAACGTTCTGCCAGACTGAGTCAGATCCACAGATTAGAGCCTGAAGCCAGAGAGTGTGGGCGATTAAAACAAAGACACGCTGAACACCTGGACCCAGCGAACATCAACAGGCGAGACCCGTAACAACCTACAGGTGAGAAACCAAAAGAACTAGGAGGACAAAATCAATTCATGAAAACCAGGAAGCCGAGCGTGTTGCAAGGGATTCTGGGAGCAAACAGAGCATATTCTTCTGCTGCACAAAAGGCTTCTAAGGTCAAAAACAAACGGTAGTATGTGGATTCTTAAACAAGGAGAGTGACAACACGGCACGAACTTCAAACAGCTCCATACATAGACTCAGCTTCAAACCTAACTAAAACTCCCGAAGACAGAATAAATACTTGCCTTGGAAACTCAGCTTGGACACTTTAAAGATAAAAACTTGGCCTGGAGACTTGACTGAAGCACTTGAATGACTCCCCACTGGCAAAAAGGACACTTGGCTTGATTCACCAATGCTCACTTGACCTAAAACATGGTCTTAGAGTCCGCAGCCACTTGAGAGGACAGAGGAAATTAGAATAAAACGCTGAGGTTAACATCAGTGGGCGTGGCATGAGACGGGGGGCGTGGCTAAGGCAAACCAGGAAGAGAACAATAACAGGCATCGCTGGTGCAACAGTGGTCCACAAAATGTCCAGTGGAGATTAATGAAAAATCATAGATCAACTTGTTCAAACGAGTCTCTAAAGAAGCAGTTTCTGTCACAACATGACAGAACCAGAACCATTTATGGGTCCAGTCCGGCGTCCCCCCACCAAGACCATGTGCATGTCTTTAACACGCAGTGTTGTGCTTTCCAGCCAAGCACATTAATGCTGAGTCATGAAACGTATCTGTCATCATTGTCACACAATAAGTGAATTTTATTTCTGATGACTCACTTGACAGGTGGACAGACTCTGTCATCAACAACACGTCACGCTTCATGTTAGCAAAGTAACATGAAAGCCTGTAGGAAGAGAAATGAACTGAAACCCTAAAGGTCACAGCTGAGGTCAAACATTGAGACGTTTCTGAACGTTACGGTGAACTGAGCTGCAGCGAGGACATAACCACGAGCCACGTTTCATCTGTTCATTTATGCCACAACGCGCTGTAATGAAGCTGAATTTCAAAGTAAAGGAAGTTGATTTGCTGGAATGAACTGAACACTGTGACATTTGCATGGTTTCGTAGCGGAGACGTTCATAGTGTGAATCCTGAACCATTCTGAGCTTCTCAGTGTAACTGAACCTAATCCATTTGACACACAGAGACTAAACCCAGCATGTCGCACCTTTCGTGAAACCTTGACTCAGGGTCCACACGTCTCCGCTGATACCGAGAAGAAAAATCACTGTGTTTTCTGTTTCATTGACTAAAACAAATCATGAAAGCTGTCGGCTTCATCATGGATTTAACAGCTGCTGCCTCCTTAATGTGAAAACAGGAACCAGACGAAGAAGCCCACAGGGCTGAGGGAGCTTCCAGCTTCCTGCCATCAGCAGCTGTTTGATCAATGACCCCAACAGAATAACACACCCAGCGCATCTCCAGCAGTCCCTGGAGTTGGCAGAGTCCAACTGGACCCAACCACCCTATGATGGAGAGCATGACAGGGAGCGACGGCCACAAGCATCAGACCAAAACCGAACAGGCTCCACTTCTCACTGAGTTTGTTTAAGGCAGACAGACGTCGTACCTTCCTCTTAGAACGCTCCGACCTCCTGGACATGTTCTTCATCTTCTTATGAAGATGGGACAACACCTAGAAAAACAAAGCAGACTGGTGTGAACAGACGGAGACAGCAGACAGACTGAGAGACGGACAGACTGAGAGACAGACAGACTGAGAGACGGACAGACTGAGAGACAGACAGACTGAGAGACGGACAGGAAGACAAAATAATAAAAGTAAATAATAAAAGTAGCGGGTTTAGCAGACTCAGCACTGTTGCCATGGAAACACAGCTGAGCAGCACAGACACGACGTCAGAGAAACTGAAAACATGTAACAGTGACAGTAAAAAGCTGAAGCTGAGGTAACGCAGATGTGTTTTATCATCGGTGACGTCACTCAGCTCCGCGCACAGACAGGCAGCAGATAAAACTCAGCTCTTTGAAGTTTCCCCCGTAGAAACGTATTAACATAAATGTGTGTCGGCTGCGTTTCTTCAGCATTTTTCTGGTTGTGTCCTTGTTTTTACGCACGGGTTTTATGATCAGCTGGACTTTGCGCGCGCCCTTTTGTCCCTGTGCTGCTGTTATTAATTGGAGTTTTACAGCTGGGAGTCAAACATTAAATGAGCTTCTCCAACTGACCTTTGTGTAGCAGCAGCTGATGAGCAGCAGCGGCAGCAGGTACCCGATCAGCAGGATGGTCACCCTGTAGGACCGCTTGGGGGCTCCGGACCAGTCCTCCCAGCAGAAGGTGCTGTTGGGGGCTTTGGGGTAGTTGGTGAGGACGTGGTGCTGGGCTTCCGGTACCGAGCACAGGAGAGATAGAGTCCAGATGACGCACACCCCGGTCAGCGCGTTCCTCCGGCTCCGGACGCACGGAGAGTTCTTGGAGCGCACCACGGCGATGTACCGGTCCACGGACATAGCGACCAGCGTGAAGATGCTGACGAGCATGCTGACGGTGTAGACGTAGTGTACGAGCCGGCAGAGGAAGGCTCCGAACACCCACTCCGGCAGGGAGTAGATGGTGGCGTGGAACGGGACGCAGAACAGGAGGAAGCTGAGGTCCGCCACGCTCAGGTTCAGGATGAAGATATTGGTGGGGCTGCCGGAGCGCCTCCCCCCACCTCCCCCCGCGCCCCCACCGCCCCCCCCTCCGACGCTGTACCTCACCTTCCCGATCACTACCATGACCAAAGAGTTCCCCACCAGCCCCACCACGAAGATCAGCCCGAACACCACCGGCACGACCACCGCCTCCGGCCCGGACGCGCCGCTGTCCATCAGCTCAGAGCGGTTAGAGTCCGGCAGGTGAGTCCCGCCCGAGGAGTCGTTTCCCAGCAGCAGCATGTTGGTTCCCCGCGGAGGGTTAGAGAAGACAGACGGGCTGCGAGACCAGCTCCATGACCCCGAGCAAGTGCGCCGAGTCCGTTCACGGAGACACGGCCGCGTCCTCTCAGGGAATTTCAAAATAAAATCAGCAGCAGGGTCCAGAGTCCAGATAGAGAATCGAGTTCACCGAGAGCTTTAACTCAAGCTAGAAACAGTCATCGAAGCTCATGTTCATCATCAGATTCAGTCAGAAACGGGATTTCTGTCAACAAACTTTGACTCCGACAGCGCGTGTCAAGCTTTTATTTTGACAGGGCAGCGAGTCTTCTTCCTGGCGAGTTGCGGTGACTGACGAATGATCCAATTTAAATGCACATGGTTTGAATGTGGCTTATTGCAGGATGAAGCTCAGCAGAGACGCAGAAAGCTGCTTGGTTGTGCTTCGATTCTTCTAAGTTAGTGTGTTTAGGTGAACTTTGTGTTTTAATGTCGACACTCTGAAGAGTCCGACTCCAGATGTGACCCATCAGCTGGTTCCTGTGGAGGCTGAGCTCAGTCCAGATCAGCTCAGCTTCATTAGCTGGACAGAGCTGCTGAGACACACAGGACGTTATAAAACATATTACTGGAAAGTCTCACAAATGAAAGGACGTGTTTGCCCGACGGTCGACTTCTGAAGCATCCAGTAAAGCAGGTCAATGGCTTGTTGACACAGATGTGAGACCACGGATTCATTTCCTCTCTGATGATTTATAACAGTGCGTCACCTCAGGTCAGATCAACATGACTGGGCTGAAGGTCACGATGCATTTGATGCCCAGGTGAACGAGGATTCACCTGGTGACGGGAAGTCGTCCCGTATGAGCTGAGGAACGTCCGACTGAGGTCACAGACTCGTTTTGTAGACAAAAGAATGAACGACTCTGCTCCAACTGAGTGATTTCCATAAATCCCTCTTCATGAAATTAAAACACGATTTCTCTGCAGAGCTGCTTCCTCTCGTCGATGATGTTCTGACTCAGCTGCAGCTTCCACACGCCTGCGGCGTCATCATTTCATTTACGACCCTTTAACCCACCACAGTTTTCCGATGAACCGGCTCTTTTCACTCATAACACAAGTTAGAGCATCAGCATCTGGGGACAAACTGGTTACTATGGAGACGGAGATGATCCTGTTCAGGCTCACAAGGAGTTAAAGATTTTCCATCAGCACGAAATTAAACTGTTGCCGTTTGTCAGAACGTCTCAGTTAAACCGAGAGCAAGACGTCTGCTCAGAACCTGGTCCATACACGTGAGACGTCCTGCACAAAGTCTGGGCCCGTTCATTCATTGCGATAATGAGACAAACGGACAAAGTGTTTCCATGTTTTCACTGCTTAACACTGAGACGTCGATGCTCAGCTCAAACTGCTACAGAAACACGCTACTGGTGTCAGTAACGTCTCTCTTTTAATGTTCACGGCCTTTTAGAATCGTTTTTATTTGTTGTCTTTAAACATCTCGTATTTATGATTCTTGTCTACGTTGTATTTATTTGTCCTCATCATTGTGTCCAGCACTTTGTCCAACCGTTGGACTTAAGGGAAATGTTCTCGTTTGATCAGAGTTAATTACTCCAAATGTCCAGAAACAAACGAAGTTACGGAAAGTGAGAAATGAGCCGGACACACTAATGAGGGCGTCTAACGTGGACGCTAGTGATTGATTCCAGTCTGGCTCCTCAACGCCTACAGAACACTAGGCTTCCCGTTGACGCAGAGCGACACAGCAGAAACTTCGCTGCTCATGTGGCTCCAAATCATCTGAAGCCACAGTCTAAAGTTTAAGATTCTACAGCTTCTAACAAACCACTAAAAGTCAGAACCAAGGAGCCAGTTACTGCATGAACGGACAAACTGCTGAACATGTTCCAGCTCTGTGACGACAATGTTTCAACTTTATATATATTTTATATACAGGTGCATATAATTAGAACATCTTCTAAAAGTTGATGTATTTCACTAATTCTATTCAAGAAGGGAAACTTGTGTAATGTATACATTCATTACACACAGACTGATGTATTTCAAGTGTTTATTCAAGATGCGGCGCAACGACGCAGAAGAGCTGACGGCCACGATCAGAGCGACAGCTGAGCAGAGCCACAGACTGATGGAGCCACAACAAGTACTGAGTGCTGTACACGCTCAGACTTCATGTTCAGACTTTTCAGTTGGCCAAGATTTCTAAAAATCCTTCTTTGTATTGGTCTTAATATTCTAATTTTCTGAAATACTGAATTTTGGGGTTTTCATTAGTTGTCAGTTATAATCATCAAAATTAAAAGAAATAAACACGTGAAGTACATCAGTCTGTGTGGAATGAATGTATATATTATACAAGTTTCACTTCTTGAATAGAATTAGTGAAATACGTCAACCTTTTGAAGATATTCCAATCATAGCACCTGTGTATATACACCTGATGTAACCAAAGGGCAGGTCTGTAGTCGACAGCAGCTTTTCTGCTTGGTTTCATCTAATATAGACGTGATGATTGATGGTAAAATATCTTTGAGACTCTAGTTGTGATGGTTGGTTGGTTGGACAAGTGAACTAGACAAAGAACGAATCTGGAGCTGGTGAAGCTGCATGTTCACATCTTGAGGCTCCATCCAGGTGATTGTCTGGAACACATTCAGCTCGTTGATCAGCCTTGATCTTCTTCAGGTGTTCGGAGAGACGCTCTTCAGGCTTCTGCTTCTGCTCGGACGCTCCTCCTGCTTCTTCTAGTAGCTGCTCTTGGTTCTTGTCACTCACCCAGTCGCCTGTGATGCAGTGGGTCGGACTGATGTCGTCTCCATGAGGAAAGTCAGTCTGTCGGCCTTCTTCTGTGCAGGTTCTCTTCTCGCCCTGGGTCTGTGTCCAGGGGGCAGATGTACCAGGCTTCGGTGTCTCTAGCATTAGCAGACAGCAGGTCCAGGTCTTGATGACCCTCTCCCTCCAGTGAAACCCCCCAAGACACAAACAAGCATCTCCAGGGAAGCAACAGACCATGAGGTCACGTTCCTGGGACTCTTCACACTCTCTCAACCAGCTCCCAGTTTTTATTCAGGCCACGAGATGTGGCATCAGATGGAGGTTCAGGCTGAGCCTTGACCTGACCAATCATTAACTGCTGCTGGACGTGGCGACGCCACAGCTGCTGCTCAGCCACAGTTTCCCAGAGTCTCACTGGCAGCGTTTGATTCTGACCTTATGTTGGTTGATCTTGGGTAAAACAAGCATTTCAGCAGCTTTTCTCCAATGGTCATCACAATGTCACCAAAGTGCAAAGAGTGACGTCATGGCAACGGCTTTGGAATCACAGCTTCTAGTTCAAGACACAACTTGACTTCTGCTTTGGAGTCTTTATTGTGAAGGTTCGACTTCCTGTTTCCCGATCTATGACTGTTTGTCTGCCACCGTACCCCGGGTCCACATGCTGCCGACCGCTGATCCTGCTCATGCTCTGGTAGGATGTTGTAACGTTTTGTGTTACTGAGTAAACTCAACCCGCGTCACGTGCTTCACATTGCTTGTTCCAGGATGCCTTGCTCTCAGTGGCGGAAGGACTCATCACCCGGAGCCTCTTCACTGGGCCTTTTTTCTTTTGTCTCCCGATTCTTCTTCTTCTTCTTCTTCTCCTCGGCCGATCATCTCCCCGGCGTCTTGCTCCGTCTCTTCCAGTCAGTCTGATCTCGCTGTGAGAAGCAGCCATGACCATCTTGCTTAGGAGGAGCTTCCCGTGAAGGATCACAGGCGTCTGTGTTTATATATGCACACGAGTTTGATTTGGTTTGACTTCACATTGAGCGGATCGCCTCCATGTTGTCTTCCAGGTCAGAGACACCGTCGCTGGGTCAGAGAGTCGGTTCCAGCTGAAACCACCAGTCTCCATTTTTACCACCGTGACTCAAACACTTGATCCTTTTGTAATTGACGACATGAAGACATGGATCGTGGATGACAGAGCCTGGTGTGGAGGAACCAGACTGGCCTGACCTCAGCCCAATAGATCCCCTTTGAGATGAGCATAGTCATTTTCCATTCATTATTTTAGCAAATGTCAGAAATCAGATTTTGAACCTCTTGAGCAGGATAACAACTGATTTTGCACTTTGAGCTGAACTGGAAAATATATGTTTACGTGGCTGAAGTTCCGTGAGATCCTTCATCAACACAGAGCTCAGGATCCTGGTGTTGTGTTCAGTGGCCGCTGGACTTAGACTCCGTTTCCCTCTGTGGACACAACAGCTCAACCGAGCTTCGTCAACACGCGCTGTAACACAAACACAAGCTGACGTACAACAAACACCGTGGCCTGTTTGTTGGTGACAGTTCAACCAACCAGAGCAGTTCGGGGCGTGAGAACAGCGAAGTCGCTTCGGCTCTGATAACCAGCTGGGGGCGAAGAGGGACCAACCGACGAGCTGCTCTGATTGGTCGAGCTCCAATGAGACTCGGGGATAAAACAGCAGCCCAGACCTTCAACACATCATCGTCATCATGGGCCTCCTGTGGATCGTGTCCTGCCTCGCCTTCATCAGCGCCGCCTACGGTGAGACGGGTTTAACCTGAGCTTACTCGTTATTATTAGTAGCTATATATATTTTTATATATGTACGTACTTCACACAGTCGCACAGAGCTTCGTCCTTCATCAGTGACATCATAAAGTCAGTTTGACGTGTTTGACTACATCCGGGACACTAAAGTACAATCAGTGAGACGGACTGAGGCAGAAATGACGCCGTGTCAGGCAGAACAGCACAGTGATGCCTCCCGTCGTCCCCTCAGGCTGTGGCGTTCCCGCCATCCCTCCCCGTGTGACCGGATACGCTCGGATCGTCAACGGTGAGGAGGCAGTGCCTCACTCCTGGCCTTGGCAGGTGTCTCTGCAGGTGAGTCAGACCTGCCTCCACAAACACAAGCCTCCTCCTCCTCCACTGACTGACTGTGGTTGTGTTTCTCTCAGCAATCCAATGGTTTCCACTTCTGTGGAGGATCTCTGATCAGTGAGAACTGGGTGGTGACGGCCGCTCACTGCAACGTCATGTCAGTACAACAATGAGCTAAGATCATCTTTAAGTCATTGTACAAAGTGCTTCAGTCACATCCTCAGTAGTATAAAGGGTAAAACAGCTAATTCCCTCACTCGTCATCATCTTAGCTGCTTATTCCTCATTAGAGTCCTGGACATGCTGTGTATCCCAGCTGTCAATCAGGCGAGAGGTGGGTTCACCCTGGGCAGGTCACCAGTCACAGACTATTCTGCGTCTGTTCATTGAGCTGTAAATTCACACGTCACCTGTTTGCTCTCATCTTTTTTCAGCGATAAGTTTCATTTGTAGATGTATTAGTGAGCATTTCTCACTGCGCTGACTCGCGTTTCCTGTGGCAGGACCTACCACTTTGTTGTTGCTGGAGAACACGACAGGAGTCCCACCTCTGCTGAGAACGTCCAGAGGCTGAGTCCTGCCAAGGTGAGAAGTACCATCAGCCAGTCAGCTTGGAGAACCATCAACCACCCACTAACAGTCATCCTGCTCCCCCCAGGTGTTCACTCACCCCGAATGGAACCCCAGAACCATCAACAATGACATTGCCCTCATCAAGCTGGCGACTCCTGCCCGTCTGGGCTCCAACGTGTCCCCCGTCTGCCTGGCCGGGTCCACTGACAACTACCCCGCTGGCATCACCTGCGTCACCTCCGGCTGGGGTCTGCTCCGCTACAGCGGTGAGGCATCAGCACCAGACGTTTACATCAGCAGATCCTCTCTGCCAAACGAGTCCAGCCTAAAACCAGAGCAAACCCGGAACCTGACGGGTTTGTTTACGATGCGCTGATAAAAGATAATCAGTTAAAACCAGGACCATCCAGGATCATTCTGGACCCTACGGACTGATTTTAGACATGACTGACAAGCTGTGAACATATTTCACTGAGAAACCACCACTGATGACGTTTGGGGTCTGTGTCGCGCAGATGCCAACACTCCCACCAAACTGCAGCAGGCGGCTCTGCCCATCCTGTCCAACCAGCAGTGCATGAGCTACTGGGGAAGCAGCATCACCGACAAGATGATCTGCGCCGGAGCAGCCGGAGCCTCTTCCTGCATGGTGAGAGCCTGCTTACATCTGCCTCACCTGTCCCCACCTGTCCCTGATCTGTCTCGTGCTGTGTGCTGTCCTCAGGGAGACTCTGGTGGTCCTCTGGTCTGTCAGAAGGACAACGTGTGGAATCTGGTTGGTATCGTGTCCTGGGGAAGCAGCGCTTGTTCAACCTCAACTCCTGCCGTCTACTCTCGAGTGACTGAGCTCCGCAGCTGGGTCGACCAGATCCTTGCCTCTAACTAGATGCTAAGAGGCTGACTGAGACCTGCCCTGGCTTCCGCTTCTAAAAGTAGAAAATAATAAAACGATTTGTCGCCTACTGAATTATTGTCCATGTAGAATGTGAATGACTTTTAAACCAAGCAGTCCTCAATACAGCAAACAGCAGCAGGCACACGCTGATCAACCCCACATGTTCACTACGAAACACGAGACTAAATCCAAGCGTCGCTACACACAGCAAACACGCAGCTTCCTGTCTCCAGCACTAAACCCCTGGATTCCCTGACACACCTCCTCCTCCCGGTCTCCTTCCTCATCTCCTTCTTTCCTTCTCTCCTGACTCCTTGACATGTCCACCAGGGGACAGCACCGTTCAGGGTGTCGTCAGTGATTCCACTTTGCTGAGGAAGAATCCGGAGTAAAATGAACAACAGCTCGTCAGTGACAGAAACTCAGGGACAGTGAGAGTCCGGCAGCGGCAGGCAGAGGTTCAGTCAGACCCGCTCAGAGAGGTTGAGTAACACCAACACGCTGGTTCAGATCTGAACCGTGTCAGACGCGTAGGAATGAACTGATCTGTGAGATTCTGATGAAACAAGAACTTCACACAGATGTGAACAGCTGTTGCCACAGTAACGGCCGACCCGTGTTCTACACCATAGAATGATGTTGCTCTAATGGTTACAGAGGTGTCGGCGCTGGAGAGTGAAGATCAGCAAACCCACCCGTCCAAACACAGTGAAGAAATGGACACAGACACTCGCGTTCGGAACCAACTCATGTTTATTACTCAGTTAGAAAAGTGAGAGCAGCTCAGCTGTGGTTTATTTACACACATGTACAGCGAGTCCAGCTGAGCCCAGAACACACAACTAAACCCGTCTACGGTCAGACACCTACTATTTACAGAACAAAGTAGTGCAGCTAAAGAACAACAACATAAATATTCTAAGTGGTTTCAGTTGAACGGTGCAGACCAACCCGGCCTGACTTGAACCTCAAACTGCAGCAGGAAGGGCACGAACCTGCAGACACACAGAGACACTGGGTTTAACAGAACACGCGATGACACATGAAGCGGCCCAATGATCTGACAGGTCTGGATTTACTGAACGGGCCTAGGACGGGTCGATGTCAGATCACTTCACTGGCAGCTTTCGTTACCTCATTTAACTGCGAACCTTCGCGGGGTCAAAGCGACCTCACTGTAAACTAGGGGGCGCTCTACGCTCAAACACACCCACAGGCTGTTTGATCCAACCCTGGTGTGTGACATCCAAGCAATGAACACGTGTGGGTCTATGATGAACAAGTTCATCCAGCCGTTCCTCTAGACACAGTGTGATTTATCGTCTGTCTGCGGCTGTTTTATCCAAACCTTGTGTGAGCGACCCCTGTTTTTATTTTGACGGGGGTTGAAACCTCCTTTTAGGTGTTATTTCTATAAGTAATGGTCGGGTTTATTTAAAACACTTTGTAAGTACGAGTGCTGTGTAACTGGAGCTAAGAGCGTGT
Source organism: Macropodus opercularis (assembly GCA_030770545.1). NCBI lineage: Eukaryota > Metazoa > Chordata > Actinopteri > Anabantiformes > Osphronemidae > Macropodus > Macropodus opercularis. Next base: position 20,185,788 of record CM061091.1, on the reverse strand, counting down.
TAATGGACCGGGCACCTGGAGCTGTGGTCCCCGACTTACCGTGGAGTCCGTCGGGTCAGACGATGGTGGCCGGGCTGACGACTGGAGCCGATTTCTGAGGAGAGACACACAGTTAATGGCTGCTCTCTGCACAAGTCGCTTCACCGCTGCCTCTACTCACGGCTGAAGGGAACCGGTGGCTCTGCTGCTGCTTGCTGGAGGGGGAGGGCTGGCTCGGGGGGATCGCCTCCTCGGGCAGGGTCTCCTGCAGGTGGGAGGAGACGCATCCGCTGTCGGAGCCGGTGGAGCCAGAGAGGCAGTGAGACGACGAACCCGAACTTTCTGTGGCTGATAAATAGAACACCCGGTGTTAGACCAACGCCCAAAACTCACCTCACTGTGCAGCGAGTGTGAGCTGTGTGTACGTACTCATCGAAGGCTGGCTGCTGGTCTCGTGCTCCTGCTCGTCTTCCTCGATGCAGGAGGTGATGAAGGAGTTTTCGGTGCCGGGAGGGGAGGGGAGGCTTTGACTGGAGGGGGGCAAACGTGTCAGTTGCGCTAAAAACAGATGAGTGCCCTGCGCTGGCAGACAAGTCTGTACCTGTACATGTGCAGGTTGAGGGGGCCAAGCAGACTGGAGGACGACGGTCCCGATGCTGCGGGGGCCCGGGGCCCCGCGCCTCGTTCAAAAGGATTTGAGTGGTCGAAGACAGAGACGGCGATGGACGCACGTGTTCTAGCTCCTGCACATACACATCCGCATTTCATTACAGAGGGACGTCTGATGTGAACCCTTGCCAGTAAACTAAACTTCATTAACAGGAAGTCACAGTGTGGTTTCCAGTGTCTGAAACCATCCCAAAATGGTTCCTATGATACCTCTGCTCTTCATGATGTAGTGAACGGCTCGGTTGCTGATGGCAGCATCGCTCGGCTGGATGTCCAGAAACGGTTTGTTGCCCACTCCCATTGACACCATCTCCTTCAGACGCATCTCTGAACGACACACACACACACACACACACACACACACACACACACACACACACACACACACACACAGCGATAGTCAGTGGCTCAGTCCTGGTTCTGGCCCACAGCAGCTGGGCAGCTCCTGTCTCCCGTCTACCTTTGTTCCTGGTGGCCTGGGTCCACAGGATGCGGGCGATGTCGCTCGTCCAGGCGCTTTTCACGTCTTCTGTTGTGGCCTGAAGGATGAAAGTCTGGCTCTTAGACGTTCTTCTCCTGAACCAGATCTCAAACCTCAGCCCACTGTCTCCTGTTGACTCGGTCAGTCCCACGTCCGCGGTCTAAAGGACAAGTTTAACGCTTCAGATTGTGCTCAGAGTGGGCCCAGCGACTGCCTGCTGATGACACGTGTTTACCTTGAAGGAGTGTTTGTAGATGAAGACGTCCAGCCCTCCCTCTATCTTCTTGGGTTTACTGAAGAGGATGAGCTCCTCAAACAGGAAGATGTGACGCTGACATTTCCTCCTGCCAGTCCAGACAGTGAACTCGTCTTGACGGATCAGCTGACCCTGCTCCTTCAGGTTCACCTGCACACACGATTAAAACTGTCAGCCACTGACTGTGATGCATCCAGGCGTGAAGGCAACAATCACCATTTAACTGGGATATTCTGCAGCCTCTGGTGTGTTTCTGGAGGTTTATTGTGAAGGGACACCAGTAATGATGAAATCACACCAATGTGCTTTGTGTCTTTGTGTTCACATTTCACTGAGCAGGAAGTAATGAGGCTGTCCCTGATAAACTTACATCACAGTCCTGGATGGCGTCCATTGCCAGCAGGTCGTTTCCATGGCGAAGCTGAAACTTCACCATGTTGGTGGCGGCTTGCAGCGCAACCAGCTCAGCCTCCTGAGCCTCGCTCACCTCCTTCATCAGGTCCATGAGGAGCAGAGCGTACTTACTCATCCTCTGGATGGGCTTCAACAGGTAGGACGACAGGTCCATCTTATCACCCAATTCCACCTGCTTCCTCTACAGGACACAGAAGGGTCAGACTTCATTCTCGCTGATGTGAGGAATGTTGGACTCCACAGAGGTCAAAGGTCATGGTCTGAGTTCTCACCCTGAAGAATGAATTCCCATGGTTTGACAGAAGTGCATCAGACTTTGGCTTGTTCTTGCTGTACAGAGCGTAGAGACCGAACTGCTCCTGCTGTTAGAGACAGAGCTTTTTGAACTTCTCATTCTGATCATCTCTGTTCACCTTCATCTGAGGTCACACTTTTTGTGTGTAAAGTTTATAATAGAAACATTGATTTTATAGAAGAGTAAACAGATGTGACTCTTTAGCAACAACAGATCTAAAAATATATTTAAATGACAATTTATTGACTGGCTTATTAATTGAAAGCCAGCTTAATGCGGGAATTGATGGGTTTTCAGTCTTAAACCGAGTAAAGTGCCCTGAGATGACTTTTGTTGTGAACTGGCTCTTTAGAAGTAGGGCTGAATTGAATAGCGGTGTTATCACAGTATGTTGGATCAGAGGCCTCTCTGTGCTGTGGACCTACATGTCTGAGGAAGCAGTGTGGCACCCGGAGCGGGTGTTTCCAACAGGCTTCCAGCTCTCTCAGGAAGAACTGACTGTGGAAGTCCAGGAGCTTTTCCAGGTTTCCGAAGATGACGGAGCGTTTTCCTCTCAGGTCCTGGGGGACGTCGGCTCGGTCCATCTCTGGGAAGTAGTGGTGGATAATGTAACGTAGAGAGCGAACGTACTCCCTCTCTGTGGTCACCAGCTCCTCCACGATGTGACGCAGCTTACTGCACACAAACAGTAAGTCACAAACAGTCAGACCTGGCCTCTGTGCTCAGCAACAGCAGAAACAACAACAGCTTTTGTTTATTGTAGTTGGTTTGTTTGCTTCCTCCCAACGGATTCTTCGGTCTCCTGTAACAAATAAAAGCCACTCACATCCAGTCTAGAACCCCCACAGGGACTCTGAGAAGTTAAGGTTTGGGGCTTTTTATTCGAATAAAATCATTCATGGCTACGCTCTTGGATCGGTTACCCACCTTCCTCTGGGTCGAGAGTCTGCCACACAGCTGGTTCTGGGAGTGTTGGGTGGCCCGTGTCCTACCCAGCCCTGAGCACCTGACCTAGGGCACAGTGTGTGGTCAGCTGCCTCGGTGCTGCTGACCTCCAGGCCCCGGATGAAGACGCCGGTGTTTCCTCTGCGCACTGGCTCACTTAGGGCACGAGTACACGGGCCGTACCGCGACGCCTCTGGGGTGGGGGGGCAGTCAAAGCTCTGAGTCTTCCTGAGCTGCGGCCGCCTGCTGGAGATGGAGCAGGTGGAGAAGTCAAAGGGGCGGAAGCTGGGACTGGAGGAGCTGTTATCCACTGGGTCTGAGGACCCGTCTGAGGAGAAGCTGCGGAGCAGCCGCTGAAAGAGGGGCGTGTGCTGGGGGGTGAGAGGGGAGGAGGTGTTACATGGGGGTGAAGTGTTATTAGTGTCCTCCTCAGGGAGGCGGGGAGACATTTCTCGGACTCCCCAGAAACCTGCTAAGGACTTCCTGGAGGAGGTGGAGCTTCTGCTGAGGGCAGAGTCTCGTGTTCTGAGCGCCGCCTCCATCTTCCTGTCAAACATCTTCCTGGTCTCCTGACACTTGGACCAGGCGAAGCTCCACTGACGGAGGCCACGCTCTCCCCGCAGCTCCCCCGCCATCGCCTTCATCTCCTGGAATCGGCCGTCTGGGATTGGTGGGTGCTTCCGCTGGTAGTCCTCCAGACAGCCAATCACAGCCTGGCATTTGTCTGGGAGCGTGCAGTCCTCCATACTGGTACCCGCTAGCTGACGCATACCCGCCAACGCCCATCCATAGGCCTGAGGACAGAGAGGACGACACTTCAGCCAAGTCACAAAAGAAAAGGATCGAATAACACATCAGTAACCAAAACATGAACTCACATTGTTCACACAGGTCATATCAGATGTAACATATACACCACAGAACCTTTAAAGTTCTATAACAATCACAGTGAGCGGTACCAGGAGGCAGAGAGGAAAAACTTCCTGTAATCACTGAGGTTCAAATCAAAGTGTTAGTGTAAACATCAGTTTCTATGTTTCGTATTTGATCAAGGTGAAGCTTTTTGTTCTGGTTTTGTCACAGCTGATACTGGACCAAAAACTTGACCAGCTGTCGGGTTTCTCACAGCGTCTCCATCGGCTGATATGAGAGGCTCATGTCTCTCCTGTCATCATGTAAAACCTGTTTGCCAGGACACAGTTTTGTTCAGTGGGGCAGTAACAGTGAATAAAGTGAATAAAGTCAGAAAATACGGAGACAGGGCTTCGATCTGATGCGGTTAGATTTAACTCATGGCCACACTACAAAACAACACACACAAACTATAAAGTCCATGATTCCATGCAACGAGGAACATCACACAAAATGGAGGGAGGAGAGAAACTGTGTAGTGCGAGTGCAAAGACGCAGACTCCTTTTGTTAAAGGTGAATGCTTGAGAAAAACAGTGTCTGTTCCTGCATCCACAGATTCAGCTCCTCCAGGAATCAAACACGAGGTGGAACCCTTCTCTGGGCCTGGGCTTGGTTAGGGTCCAGACTAATGAGGACAAGTCAGCACACAGTTCAAAAGCAGCATCTGGCACAGAGGAAGAGAGTCCCGGTCTCGACTAACCCGAGTGTAGTCCGGACCAAACAGCCAGGAGAGAAACTGATGCATCGGGGAAGAGCGGGACGGGCTCTCTGTTTCTTTGTTACCTCCAAACGGTGTCTCCAACACTTGAAAGCACAATGAATGAAAGCGCACGGACCGTCACACTCGCTCAGCCGACAGTAGGCCACTGGGTCAGTCCAGGGTGTGTGTGGGAACCGAGCGGCTGCAGTGATCACAACACATCGGCTAGCTAATCAGTCTGGAGACCATTCAGCCGACACACGACAACCCCCCAACCACGACTGTACCAACAGACGTCTCTTCCTGGTTGGTCCCATTCGTGGGTTTCAGCCATGGAATCGCACTGAGGTCCAAAGCCCTTTTTAGTGACTGTGTGTGTTTAGGGTGAATTCTTGATTTTACACATATAGCAAAACGTAGCAGAATGTAGAAGAAAGTGGATCCTCCAAGACAAACCCAAACGAAATACATATTCTTTTGGAGTCCTGTGCTGAATCCAATCTAGCAGAAATGCAGCAGGGAAGCAGTCCCCCTGCAGGACCAGCAGCACGCTGATGAGCAGACACTGGAAATGTTATTACTGCAATGTTTGCTGTTGTTGGTTTGGATTTGAAGGTTAGGTTCATCTGAATCCTCAGTAATAATCGACCCAGATCCAACTGAACGTCACGTGTTGCCTTTTACCCAGTCAGCAGTGAAGTTAAGGGTCCGGTTCTGGTAGCGGGTGAAGTTTCCCATTGCTGTTAAATTAGAGACAAGCCTGACTCGTTTCCTTCCATCCAATGTCCTGTCCACGTGTATCTCAATGTGAGCCTCTGCAGACTGAGACATGTCGTGTTTAGAGCAGCTGCAGACTGTACAAAAACTCACCTGCGACACCTGGACTGTACCACATTAAGGCCACAACGTCTGACCAAACAACACACACAGTGCAGTAAAGCTTCAAGCTAAAATCTGAAATCCATCAATGACGCCAAGAGGAAACTTTTACATTCAGCTTCCCCACAAACAGCAGATGGAGAATTCATACGTGAACAGCAGGAGGGTTCTCATTAAAGTAACATGTGGTTGTTATTGTCTGCACAGACAGGAGCAGGAGGAGGACAACTGACCAGGAGCACACAGGATCTGGTTTGGGGACAGGGGCCCTGCAGGACTCCAGGCTCGCAGCCACTCAACCAAAGAGGAGGTGGGCGAGGGGAGGAGGCCGCAACCCTAGAAAACCAGATGAAAGGAGGGGGCAGGGCTGAGAGGAGGAGGGGTCCTACTTCAAACGACATATTTAGTGAGTTGAGCTATTTGTTTTACGCCATTCAGGACAGATTCTGCTGCTTGGACAACCACTACAACCACAGTAGACTAAAATCTGAGGTTTAAACTATCTGTGAGCAGCAGAAACAAATATCTCAAAGTAAACATTGGCCTGTGTCAACAATAGACGTTATTACACACGTGTCTGAGGAATCAGGCCGACTGGTTCACACAAGCCATTTCTACGTTCTGAGACAAATTCTGGAAGCAAAACAAACATAAATGTGATGAGTAACTTCTGAGATGTGGACCTTTTTTTACCGGTAAAAAACGTGAGGACTGTGTGAAGTTCTAAGACGCTTTCAGACCAGATCCTGTCAGATATCTGTCACGTGACCACAGGGTCTGAGGGGTCAGACTACTATCGGTCGCCCCAAGCTCAGTTCCTTTCCTGCTCTGGGAAGAACAGAAACATCTGAACGTGTTTCTTACCAGCTAGTTAATACCTGACTGTTAAACTGCTCCCATTTCATGCGCTGCATTCATCTGCAGCTTCGTCGGACCTGCAGGCAGTTTAAGGACACGTCTACAGATGCAGAATTACTCCCGAGGCTGATGGGAAAGTTCGCCTACACATGAAAACCTGAGCTCTCAGTTACTGTCCTGCCCTCAGCAGAGGAACAACAACAACACACACTACACGAAGTTAGAGCTACTGTACCTGTGTGAGCGTCCTGCTGAAGTGCTGCAGCCTGACTGAACTGAGCAAAGAGCGGCATCCTGACCACACACAGGCCCCACTCACCACAACACCCTCCACCTCATTCACAGGCTGAATGGCAGATGGGCGGACCCAGAAGGGGGGGGTCACCATGGTAACAAAGACTTGAAAAAGGAGTGAAAGAAGGAAGGATGGAAAACTTGGCACTGGAGTGATACCTGAACCACACACACTCTGTAAATGCTCAGTCACGTGTGACCCATTCGCACGTATGTTTCACGTTTGGTCTTCTTTCACTAACTTGGCTTCTGTCTGGAGAAAACCCAGAACCAGCGTGTGTGAGGAGACCATCAACATGTTTCATTACAAATCACTAAAGACTCCAGGTCAGTCAACACCCCACACACAGACAGTCCAGCCTACCCAGGGTTTCTCCTCACGATCAAACAGCCTCGTGTGAAAAACCACAGACCTCTAAGTGAAATCTAGGGTGACGGGTTCTGTAAAGGACGACTGGATCCATGTCAAGACTGTTATACCCCCCTCAACACACACACAAAGAACAAAGACTTGTCACCCCCCACACAACAGGCCAGACCAGTACACAAAACAATATTGACACGCGCCCCTCCTCACCCCCCTTCTCCCTTGGCCTCAATACAAGCTGTCGCTTTCGCTGCAGGAGGATGTGAGGAGGAGGTGATGTGGGGCCACATACCACATGGGTCCATGTCTTTAAAACACTTCTTTGTGTTGATAAATAGTTTTTCAGCTGATCAGACCTGACTCTAGCGTTATTATTTCCCATAACTCAGCTGGACTGGATTTGGTAACTTTCACTAACCAGTCCACTAACAGAGCTGTATAAAATTAATAATTTCAAAAAACTATTTTGAACAGAGAAGACACAGAAGCTCTTAATGAGGCTTCCGGAAGCTGACAGAATCGGTACCTGGTCTAAGAAGTGATAGAGCTGAACAGCCCGCTCGATGTTCTGCCCGATGATTTTGACTCGCTGGGAGAAATCCTGAAGCCGAGCCCAGAACGAGTGAACTTTGACCTCATAGACGTGGAGTTCGGCTGATGACACGTCTTGCCACTGCTCCAGACGTCCCAACAAGGCCTCGCCTCGTTTACACTGATCCTGCACACGGACAGAGGGAACAGGCTGTTACTGTGTGGCGTTCACGCTACATGAACTACTATGGCTGTGAGGGAGGCTCGTACGTAAGCTGCTGTGAAGAACTCTCTGAAGTCCTGCTGTTTGCTCTTCAGAAGCTCCAAAGAATCTGCTGGCTCCTCCAACGTCTTCAGATGAATCTCCCCGACCTCGTCCAGCCAGTACCTCACCTGATTCACACACACACACACGCTCTTTATGTAATGAGACCGTCACAACTCCTCATTACATCGGCCATGATGTTAGTGACTTCAGTTTCCATGTTTGGTGTAGATGTAGCCAATAATGTGCTGGACACAGACATCTACTACTGTGGCTACAACAACAGTGAAGGAAGTGAAGTGAAGATCTGAGCAGACAAACGCAGGCCTAGTGTGTGTGTGTGTGTGTGTGTGTGTGTGTGTGTGTGAATGTCAGAACACAGGTGTCAGTGTGTACTGAGCATGCCCACACTGACCTCAGTGAAGCCCTGCTCCAGGCTCCTGAACTCCAAGATGAAGCTCAGCTGCTGGGTCCTAGAGTTGGACAGAGTCACCAGGCGATGGAGGAGCTCATCCACCTGATTATACAGACGAGACGCAGCCTCCACCTGGTCCTCCTCCGTCACGTTGAGGCTGCTCTCCTCCCTGCGAAGCCGTGACAGAGAGGCCCCGCCCTCCTGCTGTAGCTGGACTAATCGACTGTCCTCAAGAATGCTACGCATCACCGCCTTGTACTTGGACAACAAATGCTCGGCATCCTGTTAATCAGAAAGAGTTGTAGGTCTGAAACCGGAAACTGGGACCAGTTTGTGTACTGGATGCTGAGGTCTGTCAGTCACGTCATGAGCTTTGGTCATACTTTCACTTGAAATTTTAATGAAATGAATAAACAAGTAAATATTAACAGAAAAGAACCTCCCTCTTTATGCATAATTGGACAGGTAGGTCAGTGTCATCATCTGTGTGGTACCTCAGCAGCAGCAGGTAAAGGTGTGCTCTGCAGGATGTTGATGGTTTTCTGCAGCAGGTTGATGACATCTTCACACTGAGAACTCAGCTGCTCTAGTCTCTGATGGACACGAGAAACAACACAAGCTGTTCAGTGTGGCTAATTCAGCTGGAACACAAACATTATTTTCTTTTAACCCTCATGGTTTTATTGACTAAAGAGCCCGACCCGTACACACTACACTACAGAGATGACCTGATTTACAACATGCTCTCTTTTTGTTTTCACCTTTCACAGAGTCACTGAAAACCCAGAGACAAACAGATTCATTTGAGGGTCAAACAGACTCATAAGTTAAAGACAGAGCCTGACAATTTTTATTGTTATTAATTCATGAACTGATTCCTTTCTCCATGTTTAATTGTTTGGCCCACAGCAGTAAAATAAAATGAATCAAGGGTTGTTCTAAGGAACTCTAACGTGTACAATGAAAGTATAAAGCCTGGTAAAGATGCACAGAGGAAATCTGTCGTGTTAACTGTGAACGAACCGATCGGAAGCAGAGCCAGCTGCTCTGACTGAAGCTGAAGGATCCTCCGAACTCTGTGGGCAGATGACGGAGCTCCACGTGTTTCTGCACAGCCTTCATGGAGCTCAACACCTCCACCTGCACCACGCACACACACTCACAGTGAGAATGACTGTGAAGCCCACACCTGTCCCAGGTGTGTGAGGGGAGATCAGTCGTTACCTGAGGAGGTTTGTCCACACGTAGAGAAGAGTCTTTGCTGACCAGCAGTAACACAGAGTGAATGGAGCCGTGTGAGTTCTCCTGAAAGTCAGTGAGAGACGTTGCCATTAGACACATTCACTCAGTGAATCGGGAGTTAAACTGAAAGTTTCAGTTTAAAGTATTTCATTTTAAGATTTTTTAAGTGAGGACAGGCCTTCACACCCTTTCTAGCATATGTCTGTGGAGATTATATAGGGACCACTTCACCACTATCTTCAGAAGGTTTAAACCCAGGTTAAGACTGTTGCCTTGTGTATATATTTTACACAGTTGGCGTTTGTGTGGCATTTATTCATCGCTTGTAAAACCTGAACATTCGACACGGCACAAACATTTAACCTCACCTGCAGAGACCTGAGGGCGGCAAACAGGGCGGCGGCCGGAGCATCTCTGCGGGCGTCCACTAGCACCGTCAGCCCCAGTGCTCGAACCTCCTCCCTGCCACACAAAGGAAAAGATGAGGAGGGAGAGCACCTGTACGCTAACAGAGCTGCAGAGCAGGTGGTGGAGCGTACCTGAGGGTGGAGGTGTAGTAGAGCAGGAGGCGCAGCAGCTCAGCGCCGTCACAGTCTGGGCTAGACCAGACAGAGCTAGTGGAGTACACGACCAGCAGGGCCCGTCCACTTCTATCTCTGGTTCCTGAAGGAGACACAGGTACGTTCACTGCTGCCTTCACTGACAGTCAGGAAATCACAAGGCTAACAATTTTGTCACTAACTAAGTTTGTATGTCAGATAGGTGCCTCTTCACCAGTGAACCTAGTGACGGATGTTTCCTCTGAGTATATCGGTTATTGAATTATGTGCTGATCTAGGCTCTAACTGTAGCCTTAATGTCTCCTGTCCCGCAGTCCAGACGTCTGATCGGGTTGTTAGAGAGGCGGTGTTTTCCTCACCAGGCAGGCAGATGGATCCAGAGCTCAGCAGCACTCTGTAGAACCCAGACCGGGACATCTGTCCTGGGACTATGGGGGAAGTAGGCTGCTGTAGCTGGGAAGAGGCAGCTGGTGATTCTAGTTCTGGTTGAGTGGGACCAGGACACATGCTGTACCCTGACGGGAAAGGAGGTGGTTCTGGGCCAATACCTGTCAAGAGAAGCACAGAAACACACTGATGTGTTTGAGCCCAGATATGAACTGGCACCAGTTTCCATCTATACAGAACAGTTCTGTTCATTTAGTAAGTTTAACCTACAGCTGGTCCTCCTGCTCTGCTATAAACAACAGCATTAATGAAGCAGCTGATGCCACATTGAAAACCACACAAATGCAAATGAAATCTGCAGGGAGCTATGGAAAAATCAGATGCATATTCTTAAGAACCAGGCTCCGGTTCTGATGTGGTTCTCCTGACCCACAGGACCTTCAGAGAATGTTGTACATGTTGCTGGTGGGTGTCTCAAATCTCAGCTGATGCTTCAAAAGGGGACCGTGTCAAACTGCAGGGATCTGGGGAGGTGCGTCAGTATGTGGAGGCATCAGGGTTTAAACGCGTTTAAACTTCAGTAGCTCCTCAGATTTACTTTTCTTTTCTTTTCTGAAGCTGATGGTTTACAATCCCTGGTGTGGCGGGAACACCGAACCCAGACATGATTGGTCACACACATTTATATGAAAACAGTGAATAGCACAGAATGGACCAATGCTGATGCTGTATTTAGAAAACAAATTCTAATAAAGTAAAGTAACAGTGTGTTGCTCTAGGAGACATGAACCTTCCCAGTTTTTAAAACAACCTTCACTCAGGCAATAATAAATTCAACCAGTCCACTAACTCATTAACTGATTCACTACCCTGTCCACTAACTGCTTCACTAACCAGTCCACTAACTGCTTCACTAAGTCATTAACCGCTTCACTAACTGCTTCACTAACTGTTTCACTAACCAGTCCACTAACTGCTTCACTAAGTCATTAACCGCTTCACTAAGTGCTTCACTAACTGTTTCACTAACCAGTCCACTAACTGCTTCACTAAGTCATTAACTGCTTCACTAACTAGTCCACTAACTCTTTAACAGCTTCACTAACCAGTCCACTAACTAATTAGCTGCTTCACTAACTCATTAGCCACTTCACTAACTAGTCCACTAACTCATTAACCGCTTCATTAGCTGCTTCACTAACCAGTCCACCAAGTGCTTCACTAACTCATTAGCCACTTCACTAACTAGTCCACTAACTCATTAACCGCTTCATTAGCTGCTTCACTAACCAGTCCACCAAGTGCTTCACTAACTCATTAGCCACTTCACTAACTAGTCCACTAACTCATTACCAGCTTCAGTAACCAGTCCACCAATTGCTTCACTAACTAGTCCACTAACTCATTAACCGCTTCACTAACTCATTAGCTGTTTCACTAACTAGTCCACTAACTCATTAACCGCTTCACTACCCTGTCCACTAACTGCTTCACTAACCAGTCCACTAACTGTTTCACTAACCAGTCCACTAACTGCTTCACTAAGTCATTAACTGCTTCACTAACCAGTCCACTAACTGCTTCACTAAGTCATTAACTGCTTCACTAACTAGTCCACTAACTCTTTAACAGCTTCACTAACCAGTCCACTAACTAATTAGCTGCTTCACTAACTCATTAGCCACTTCACTAACTAGTCCACTAACTCATTAACCGCTTCATTAGCTGCTTCACTAACCAGTCCACCAAGTGCTTCACTAACTCATTAGCCACTTCACTAACTAGTCCACTAACTCATTAACCGCTTCATTAGCTGCTTCACTAACCAGTCCACCAAGTGCTTCACTAACTCATTAGCCACTTCACTAACTAGTCCACTAACTCATTACCAGCTTCAGTAACCAGTCCACCAATTGCTTCACTAACTAGTCCACTAACTCATTAACCGCTTCACTAACTCATTAGCTGTTTCACTAACTAGTCCACTAACTCATTAACCGCTTCACTACCCTGTCCACTAACTGCTTCACTAACCAGTCCACTAACTGTTTCACTAACCAGTCCACTAACTGCTTCACTAAGTCATTAACTGCTTCACTAACCAGTCCACTAACTGCTTCACTAAGTCATTAACTGCTTCACTAACTAGTCCACTAACTCTTTAACAGCTTCACTAACCAGTCCACTAACTAATTAGCCGCTTCACTAACCAGTCCACCAAGTGCTTCACTAACTCATTAGCCGCTTCACTAACTAGTCCACTAACTCATTAACCGCTTCACTAACCAGTCCACTAACTCACTAAGTGCTTCACTAACCAGTCCACTAACTCACTAAGTGCTTCACTAACCAGTCCACTAAGTCATTAACTGCTTCACTAACCAGTCCACTAACTGCTTCACTAAGTCATTAACTGCTTCACTAACTAGTCCACTAACTAATTAGCCGCTTCACTAACCAGTCCACCAAGTGCTTCACTAACTCATTAGCCGCTTCACTAACTAGTCCACTAACTCATTAACCGCTTCACTAACCAGTCCACCAAGTGCTTCACTAACTCATTAGCCGTTTCACTAACTAGTCCACTAACTAATTAACCGCTTCACTAACCAGTCCACCAAGTGCTTCACTAACTCATTAGCCGCTTCACTAACTAGTCCACTAACTCATTAACCGCTTCACTAACCAGTCCACTAACTCACTAAGTGCTTCACTAACCAGTCCACTAACTCACTAAGTGCTTCACTAACCAGTCCACTAAGTCATTAACTGCTTCACTAACCAGTCCACTAACTGCTTCACTAAGTCATTAACTGCTTCACTAACTAGTCCACTAACTAATTAGCCGCTTCACTAACCAGTCCACCAAGTGCTTCACTAACTCATTAGCCGCTTCACTAACTAGTCCACTAACTCATTAACCGCTTCACTAACCAGTCCACCAAGTGCTTCACTAACTCATTAGCCGCTTCACTAACTAGTCCACTAACTCATTAACCGCTTCACTAACCAGTCCACCAAGTGCTTCACTAACTCATTAGCCGCTTCACTAACTAGTCCACTAGCTCATTAACCGCTTCACTAACCAGTCCACTAACTCACTAAGTGCTTCACTAACCAGTCCACTAACTCACTAAGTGCTTCACTAACCAGTCCACTGACTCTTTATCACCAACAGTTAAGCTGAGTGTCAGTGGTTTTACTGAGAATGACGAGGGAGTTGAATAGGGAGAATTAGGAGGAGGATTAAATCAGCCGGGGAGGAACGAAGGGAGGAGGTGAGACATGAGGAGAGAAAGAGTCGGACAGGTTGGAGAGGAGAAATTGGTTTCTGTACCTTCAGCTTGAAGCTTTGCAGTTCCTTCACCAACCTCCTCACAGCTGCAGTCTTCCTCCTCCTCTTCATCATCATCCATGTGCTCAAGCTGTCCATTTTCTGACTGTTCAGTCCAGAGTGATTGTAGAGCCATCGCTGGAGTGGACACACTTGGCCTCCTGAACGCTCCAGACTCCCCACAGTGTTTTCTCAGTGCGTCCGTTTTACAGTAAGAGTCTGCAGAATGTTTGTTTAGTGCGGGACTTTCATCATACGAATCCTCAGCGTAACTGATTTGTGGCTGTTCGCTTAGCGTTTTGCTTTCAGAATAAAAGTGTGTTCGCAGTGCGTCCTTTTTACAGTCACAGTCTGCAGAATGTTTGCTCTGTGTGACGTTTTCCTCAGAGAGTGGGAGACCTTCTGAGAACTCTGGCTGTCCACTGTCTTCAGAGCTTTCACAGGCTGTTTCTAATTCATTTTGATTGCTATTAAAATTCTTACAGTGTGTTTGTAGAGCGGAGCTTTTACCATAGGAACTTTGCACGTTTGACTGTTTGTCTCCACCTCTGGTCCCTTTCGCTGCTTCCTCTTCTCCATTTTCTCCCTTGTCCTCTTTCATCAATTTCTCCTCCCTTCTTTCTAGACTCTGTTGTATTATTGTAACCTGAAACTCCTCTTCTACCTCCACCTCCTCAGCTCCATCCTCATTCAACTCCCGTCCATCTCCCTCTGACTGTTCCATTTCAATCTCATCATCTGTGTGTGTGTGTTGCTGCTGCATCTCCCACTGTCCCTCCAGTTTCACCTTCCCCACATCCTCATCCACCGACATGTCAGGCTTCTGTACATGTCCCTCCTCTGTCTGTTCTGTGTCTACCTCTGTCTGTTCTGTGTCTACCTCCTCCTCCTCTGTCTGTTCTGTGTCTACCTCCTCCTCCTCCGTCTGTTCTGTGTCTACCTCCTCCTCCTCCGTCTGTTCTGTGTCTACCTCCTCTTCCTCCGTCTGTTCTGTGTCTTCCTCTGTCTGTTCTGTGTCTACCTCCTCCTCCTCTGTCTGTTCTGTGTCTACCTCCTCCTCCTCCCTCTGTTCTGTGTCTACCTCCTCTTCCTCCGTCTGTTCTGTGTCTACCTCCTCCTCCTCCGTCTGTTCTGTGTCTACCTCCTCCTCCTCCGTCTGTTCTGTGTCTACCTCCTCTTCCTCCGTCTGTTCTGTGTCTTCCTCTGTCTGTTCTGTGTCTACCTCCTCCTCCTCTGTCTGTTCTGTGTCTACCTCCTCCTCCTCCCTCTGTTCTGTGTCTACCTCCTCTTCCTCCGTCTGTTCTGTGTCTACCTCCTCCTCCTCCGTCTGTTCTGTGTCTACCTCCTCCTCCTCCGTCTGTTCTGTGTCTACCTCCTCCTCCTCCGTCTGTTCTGTGTCTACCTCCTCTTCCTCCGTCTGTTCTGTGTCTACCTCCTCTTCCTCCGTCTGTTCTGTGTCTTCCTCTGTCTGTTCTGTGTCTACCTCCTCCTCCTCCTCCGTCTGTTCTGTGTCTACCTCCTCTTCCTCCGTCTGTTCTGTGTCTTCCTCTGTCTGTTCTGTGTCTACCTCCTCCTCCTCCTCCGTCTGTTCTGTGTCTACCTCCTCTTCCTCCGTCTGTTCTGTGTCTTCCTCTGTCTGTTCTGTGTCTACCTCCTCCTCCTCCTCCGTCTGTTCTGTGTCTACCTCCTCCTCCTCTGTCTGTTCGGTCTCTACATCCTCCTCTGTCTGTTTTGTGCAATTCTTAGGTTCAGTGTTTAGACTCTGGGTTGATTCAGTACCTTCTTTGTGCTCCTTTTGCTCCAACTGACTGCTGGAGGACACCACTGCATCAAGGGGAACAGAGGGGGAAGAGGAGAGGGTGATGGCGGTGAGGACGACGGGTCCACGTGACTCCTGGTCGACCTTTTCCTCAATAAGCCTGGAGCAAAGGCTGGTATGGGAACTGGTCCCCACACATGGTCTTGAAACATGTGTTATAGTTTTTTTGGGAGTATGTGTTGTGGCAGCAGTGTGTGTGTTGTGTGTCAGTGTGTCTGTAACAGCAGCAGTAGTGTGTGTGTTAGTGTGTGTCAGTGTGTCTGTAGCAGCAGCAGCGTGTGTGTGTGATGTGGTGCTGGTCCTGGTCCTGGTCCTGGCTCGGTACTGCAGGCTAATGGACTGGGTCAAGGAGCCTTTCTGAGGGGAGAAGCGAGGAAGAGTGAGCTCGGTCAGCTCCACATATTCCCCCTCTGAGTCCTCATCCTCGCTGCTTGCTGCTGATTGGTCGGTTGTCAAAGAGAAGGGCAGGGGCTTTACGCCCTGTCCTGAGGAGTCAGGACTGCTACATACATCGTGCGATGTGGTCACCAGAGAGACCTCCTTGTCCTCTTTTAGGGACGTCCGGGGCCGGCTGATGAACCGTGGGTAGACTAGGTCCTCCCAGGGGACCCTGAAGACGTCTCCTTTGGCCGAGAGCAGGCAGCGCTCCAGCCTGGGAACTCCTCGCTGCTCCCTCTCCCTGTTGACAGAGTCCAGCCAGGCCATAGTAAAGAGGGACTGCCGGGCTACCTCTGACACGTCCTGCTGGTCCACATGATGGCTGCCAGACACACTGCACAGCAGCAGGCAGGGCGACGAGGAAATGCTGGTCCTGCAGGAGGTGCTGTGTGCTCGAGGAAAAGAAACCAGCAGGTAGAAGTCTCCAGGACGAAGGAGGCGCCGGTCCAGAGGACAGAGCTGAATGATTACCTTCTCATGGAGACACAAAGGCCAGCCTTCGTGACGGAACACCAGACCACAGTACTGCAGCTGAGTCAAGGTGAGAGGAAACAATTAATTAACAAACTCTCATGCAAACATATTGATTTATAAAAATCTAAATAATAAAAATTACACATCCGTCTACTGTTTCTAACCATTTCCTTTGTCCTGCCTTCACAGACCACCTTCATCTCATAACATCTTCAAGTGTTTGGGGGTTGTGTCACTAGTTCTCCTATTGCATTTCAGTAAGGTCAGCGTGTAACTGAAATCATTCCTGCATCGACCTGCAGTGTAACAATCACCGGGTGAGGTTGTGGTCGTAGCTGGTAGTTCCGCTCAGCTAGTTTGACGTCGCTACAGTTAACGGAGTCCGGCCTCTATCTGTGGGCGAGGGTGACGCCCAGTGGCAGTCAGGTGAGTGACGATCCCTCAGAGTCACCTTAACCAAACATGACCCATCAGCCAAACATGTGTGGTGTTCAGGCAAGAATGGGCACGAGCGAGAAGTTCGAAGGTGTCATCAGCGAGAGTCCTGACTCAGAGGCACTTAAGCCTCTTGCACACATGTCAAAGCCTGGGTTCTACCTGAGCCACATGTACGTGCAACCATACACATGTGGCCTGAACCGGCAAAGTGAACATGTTCCACCCTTCCACATCACCCTGGTCTGAAACAGACTGGACGGGACACTCACGCAGGCATCTTGCTGGAGATTCTGTAAGAACTGCTTTGCAGGCAGCAGGAAATGGAGCAGGTAGCGGAGGCCGTCTCCTTTGTAGCAGCTCTCCACCACGTTGAGGACCTGACAGAGGACAGTTGGGGATGTGGCCTGGAAGGGTGGGTAGAGGGCTGACAGAGTGGTCTGGATGCACCGGTCCAACGATTCAGAGTCCTGAGAGGGAAACAAAGCTCATTTAGGGCAAGAACCTTTCAGGTTGCATTCTCCTAAAACTGCCCGAGTTACCAAATTACATGTTAGTTCTGTGGTTTGAAAATGAGAAGAATTCAAACCAGAACAGACACGTGAACAGGAAACGTGTGAGTGTGTGTTTACAGGACATCCAGCTGCTGCCGTTAAACACCACACCTCTGCATCACATTCCTGAGCCACACCACATCTCAGACCATCTACTCAGTTTCTGAAGCAGGTCCATGATGCGAACAACTAAAGCAGATTTCATAGACTGTGTTTTCATTCCGAGTGTCTGTGAGCTGCTGTAATGCTGCTCTCATTCACAGTGAACACGCCTCATGGCAACCTTTGTCCTGAGCACACGAGCAAAACCGTTTTGTTTTATCCTTCATCTCTGCAGGAAACAGAAACATTATTTCTGTCGCATCCGTTTGAAAATTAAAACTATTTTAACCAGCAGAGGTGACATGAGCCAGTGGTGATGAAAGTTAGCAGGTGCTACCGAGTCATGAGACCAGTGATCTGTTTATTATTTTATCACCCTACAAACGTCAGGTTGTTCCGGACGAAATGCTAAACTATTAGACAGCAATGAAGCTGACGTCCTGCTGGTCTCATCTTCATCTGAACCCAACCGTCAGCTGAAGCGGGTGGCTCCAGGACTGATAGAGGACATGTGGCGCATGTATCAGACAGGCTCTGTGAAACTTCCAGTCACGCGAACGCCAGTCAGTGTTGAGCTGAATGTTCTGGATGAGACTCCAGCAGGATTCACACACAACAACTGGCAGCCAAATGTGGAGCTGAGGCCAATATTAGCAGCAGGATATCAGATGACACTGGGCTGCAGGAGGATGTTTGTCAAGCTGAAGGCCTGGTGGGTTAGGGACATCACACTCAAACTGTCCACGCAAGCGAAGCACAGACTTGACATAAGTCCGTTTTTTTACCTCAGGACACGACCACAGTCAATTTATGTGCCTCCCAATTAGCGGTTTTTAACCAGCATGTTACTCCTCACCAGCAGGAACTTGGATCATGCGCAGAAGCAGCTCTGACTGCTTCCTGAGCAAATGAGTAAAGTGTTACTTCTTTACTGTAGACGCAAACAACACACTCAAACAGTCAATGTCCATTTGGTTTGAACTAAATAAGACGATGACAGAAACGAGGACAGCGCCAACGTTTAAAGCAACAAAGAATGGGAGGCCTACAGCGTTAGCTCTGCAGGGTGGCAACGAGGGCGCACTTCAAAGCTGAGCGACGTTCCCCTGGGAGCTGGAGGGGCCCTGCTGAATAATGTCTCTATCATTAACCAGCTGACTTCTGCTATTTAGAGCAGCACACGCTGTTTTATTCATCAGCAATGAAATAAACAGCGAAGTATAGAAAAAGTGAAAGGTCAAAGGTTAAACCTGCTAATTTAAAGTTCTTCAGTGAGCATTCAAGAAAAGCCTTGATTCAGCAAAACCAAACCTAAGTTACATTCATGTGAATACTAACAAGTTACTAATACTGCTTAAAATATTACTGCAAAGAAAACCCCGTCACCAGATACAAACCCGCCAGTAACCACAGGGAGCGACTGCTGGGAGGCTCAGCTCCTATTATTAGCCTGCAGTGAAATGTCACATAATACACGGCGTTATTAAGCGTAGATTACTGTGTGAACCAGGACAGGAGAGACCAGACAGACCTGATCGTGTCTCAATAGCAAGGGATTAAAACTGTGTCCAATCGTACTGAATACTTCAACACGTTCCTCAGACATAACAGAGACTGCTTTAGTGTATACATACACACCTCAGAGCCAGGTCTGTGTCCTTCCTGGACACGTGTATCTGACTATCTGACTACAACTACATGAAGAAGAAAAAACTACAACCCCCATCATCAGCTTTTTACACACATAACCTAACATTCAGCTGTTTGGGACTTAGGCTCAGGAAGAGCAGCTTAAGTTCTCTGATCCAACATGTCCCCCACAGTAAAGAACGAACCAAGCAGTGAGTCATTGTTTGCACAGTGAAGGTCACAAAGCAGAAAAGGTTCTTGTTTAATCACCCAGATGGAGCCTTTAGGATAAACTAATCCAATCTCTCAGGTTCTGCTGGTTTTAATAAATAGTCAGTGGCAGCTTCTCTCTGTCCCTGGAGGGCCATGATTCATCCACCCAACAGCTCCGCTGACTGCTAATGGAAGAACCAGTTCCTGTTGGGTGTGGAGAGTTAGGGTGTAGCAACAAACAGGGTCACTGTCTGGCTCCACAAAGACGGGACACTAAGAGCTAAACATGCAAATGAAAGCACCTTGTTCCTACCACAAGCCTGGATCACACACACTGATAATCTCTAACTGTGTAGACTTTGTCACAGCAGTTTAACGGTAAATGTACAGAACCATTACAAAAATCATCATCGATCACCTGAACACATCAAATCGTTTTCTGCTACTGATGAAATCACAGCTCGTGGCTCAGCTCTGAGTGGCGACAGACATCTCATCCAAGTGTTTTCTTTTTGCCTGTGTAGACTTGTTCTAGCAGCTCTAATCCCCCAGTGATCTGTCAGTGATCTACTTCCAGTTTCAGGTCTGTGTGTCCTGTCAGACCTAAAATAAGCAAGTTACAATAAGCAGATTTCTTAATGGCCATGTAAACAGGAGTAGCCTGTGGGATAGTAGTACATGTGGGATTACCAGTACCCGTGATCCTTCTGTTGTATGACAAAACGGAATCAAGGAGGTGACACTGTTAGAGCGTCTGGATAAACGCTCTACTTCCTCTTGGCCACATCGAAGCCGTTCATGTGTTTAAACACACCAACCATAAAGAGGGGTCATGGCTTCCACAGAGCTCAGGTCATGGCCTTTTGAAAAACCAATCACAGTGCCTTGGTGTGAGGCGAGAGGAACACCAAAATGAGGGGCCCACAGGAGACATGACCTTTGACCTCTCCAAGTGAACAGGGACAGGAGAGGTCAGCTGTTCCACAGAGAGGTTAGGTTGTTTACCAGAAACCATCCTGACTGGTTGCTTTCTATTTCAGCAGCAGACAGAGAATGTCAGATATGTCACCGTGGAAACAGTAAACAGCCCTGCATCGATGTAGCTAATGCTGCTGAGACCACCAAGTACGTTCATTCCTACGTCGATGTTTGTCAGCGAATTATCAATTAGCACTACAGCTCACAGTAAGAAGAACCTGGCTTTAATCCCAGGCCCGGCCAGCATGCTCTCTGTGTGGACTGCTCGTGTTCTCCCTGTGTGGGTGGGTTCTCTCTGGGTTCTCCAGCTTCCTCCCACACTCCAGTTTCTTTCCTTTCCATTCTCTGAGCACTCAACCATTGTTGGTGGTGTCTGAAGGTAATGAGCTGGAGAACAGGTCAGTCATCAGGGTCTGGTATGAACACAACAAACTACAGCAGAAGGACATGGTGACGATACCACTGGTCAAACCTTAGGCTACAAACTAATCTCATCTTGTTGTCATGTGATTTTTTTGTATTTTCTATGTTGTTTAGCATCTTGTACTGTCATTTATTTGTGAGCTGTGAATTTCAATGTGGGAGCAGTAAAGACTTACTTAAAGGACGTACAGTAGTTTGGAGTTTGTAATTAAAGCCTGTAAAGTTGTGTTGGTGAAATCAGATGCAAATAGCATCCCATGTAAAAAGCCTGAGGAGTTAAGCTGTGGTGTTTGATACTGTAAACCTAATTACATTTACTGTCATTAATAATTGATTGTGTTTCCTCATGTGTTTTTTTTTGTACATACCTGTGGCGGCTTGTCTGAAGACAGCAGACATTCTCCCCACAGGGATCAAAGTTTCTGACTGATCCTATCTGGCTGCAGGAACGGACGGTTAAAGCTGGGGGAAGATTTGTTCCAATCAGCCCAGCAGTGAACAGCACAGAGCCTAAACATGGTTGAGAGTTCCAGGCACAGCACAGGCGTGAGAAGAGACACTGGGCCCAGCTGTAGCCACTGCCCTGCTGTGAAAGGAAAGGCTGCGCTGGAAGCCTTATGGTGCAGTGGCAGAGTATGAGGGAAGTATAAACACTGTCTGTTATTCCTGTGACAAGAGCGGCACTGACTTAGAGATGCAGACACGACAGCCAGGTCGCCTCTTCGAAGAAACGGAAGCAGTGTGTACGAGAGCAGTAGTTCAACCAAAGTATTGATATTTTTGATATTGATCGATCCGCCCACCACTACTCTACACAACAACTGGAGCTGATTCACAAACACATGCACAGCTGACCACCTGCTGTGTTTTATTGGACTTTACACCTTCATAAGAGCAGCAGCTGGGAGGAGGGAAAGGGGTCCATCCATTCATCCATCCAACACAAACTTCTCAACATACGGGGTAGACAAAGGCACACAAACGCTGTTGGGGGCTTTGAAGCAGGCGCCAAAGAGCGAAGACTGATAGTGCAGAGAGATGACCTTGACTAAAACACAGATTAGATTTGGGGGTTTCTCAGAGCAGAGAGCTGACAGCCTGCCAGACTCTGAATCACACTACTGCAGATCAGAGTCTGAGCCCAGCTGTGAGGAGCATACACATACAAAAAGTCTGACTTCAAGTCCCCTAAACCGAAATCCTTTATTGAAACGAGGAGGTAATTCCTCAGTCCCCCTTGGAGGGGGACTCAGTCTCTAACCACTGAGAGAAACCATCGTCTCGGGAAGAACGGCACCGTCAACTTCTACAGCCCTGAGCTCCAGAGATAAGACCATTTTCATGACTACGGTGTGGAAACTAATCACTTCTACAGGACACACTTCAGCAGACCTGACCGACCTCAACCCGAACTTTCTGAAGGATTAAGTGCCGACAGTATTACAGTAGGTACATTGCTGTAAACTTAGATAAATCCTCACTGGTGTTATGATATGGCAGCTCAGCGCCCATATACAGTCCTGAGCAAAGCTTTAGGCAGGTGTGAAAAAATGCTGTAAACACAGAAAGTTTTCAGACATGGAAGTGTGAAACATTTATTTCCATAAATGAACAACATGCAGTGAATGAACAGCAGAGAATCTAAACCACATCAGTATTTGCTCTGTCCAGCCTTTGCCTTCAAACAGCAGCAGTTCTTCCAGGTTCACTTGCTCAGTGTTTGAGGGAACTGGGCTGTAGGTTGGTCCAACATCTAGAGAACCAACCACAGATCTTCTGTGGATGCAGGGTTTCTACATCCTTCTGTCTCTGCATCATCCCAGACTCACATGATGCTGAGACCAGGGCTCTGTGGGGCCAAGCATCACTTCCAGTACTGACAGCAAATATTGATTTGATTTAGATTTTTCTTTTGTTCGCTCACTTTGCATTTTGTAAATTGACAAAAATACACAATAATTATTTATATTTTTGAAAGCTTTCTTTGTTTACAGCATTTTTTCACACCTGCCTAAAACTTTTGCACAGTGCTGTATGTTCAGAAAATACCTGAAGGCTGTGAACGTGAACTCTTAAAGCCATCACACAGTACCCATAAGTCAACCTTGGTCCAAGAACACCGCTTCTAAAGTCAGTGTGATCATCTTTAAAACTGTCCCACCATCTGCGGAAGCTGTAAATAATCCAGAGCTCTGTGCGCTAATCATCACTTTCTAGTCTGAACCTACGTAACACAGGTTCTTTATGAGTCCATCCTTAAATACACTCTGCCAGCATGTGAGCAGGTCTCAGCTCACACTGAAGTAGGTCAGAGAACCTCTCTTCTTTTAACGAGGGTTAAATTTAAGTGTGTGGGGCTGTAAGTGCTTCATATTGCAGGCACACTGATGAATACTGTGGCTCAGATGAAGGACTTTGCCCCAACAACACAACGCTCCACATCAGGGGCAATAAATACTTCCTGTTAGTAATGGGTCTCACAAATAAAAGCCTCTTTGGGTGAGTTGTAGCCTGCAGGTACAGAGGCTGAGCACCGTCCTCTGACATCTGACCTGAGAGACACTGTGAAAACAGGACGTGAAATTATGTTGAGTGGGTCAGTGTGTTACACACGATCCAGACAACCTCCCAGCACATGGAATCCTCTTTCTGGCTACAGATCTCTAAATACACCACACACAGCTCCCACCTGACATTAGCTTTGCGGAAACTAATATCAGTAACGAGTGGCTGCGTTTATGTTACTGATGCGGGAGTAAGTTCTGGGTGGTAGATTTGAAGTTGTTCCCAGTTTTCCACGTTGCCTTCAAAAATGCCTTTAATATACAACTAGCAAATATGCCACTAACCTGCCGAACGAAAGTTACCACATCAGAACCTCCATCCATCAGTACAGCTCCATTACCCGAGCCCTCTGAACATTCCTGCAGTTCTTCATGATTCTCCCCTCCCTCCGTGTTTTTCTACCCAGAAGCCCCTCGACAAGCCCAAACATCTCTGATTTACAGTTTGTGAGGAAGAGTCTGAACATGTCCTTCACTGCCTCCACTCTCATCTTCATCTTAACATTTCAAACTGAGTGCGGTGCTGCCAGGTTTAATTTAAGCTATACAGACTGATAACGTCTTTCTACTCACACAGTACTTCTGGCTACAGTACTGTGTGTACACAAAAATAAAAAAGCAGCTAGTCTGCACTTCAGACTGGTTCAAATACCTCTACCAAGAACTCAAAGTAAAACAGGCGTGTTTAAAAGAATGTAATGCTCTGTCTGGGCGTGGTGCTACAGATACGGGTGAGAAAATGAGACCGGTCCAGGAAGTGCTGTTCAAATGCCAGACTCAGACAGAACAACGCTGCCAAGCATCTACAGTCTCCATGCGTGTCGCAAACTCATCTATCAGGAATGTGCATGTGTACGTACAGTACTGCATGAACCAACACCACAAAACACCGCGCTGGCCCACGCTGAAACGTGCAGACGATGCATCGATTGTCCTGAGAGCAAGGGTGCAGCAAGAAGAGCACTTCTCTAAGTTAACTGAAAACACCGGACATTACTGCATTATCATCACAATAAACAACTACTACCATAAACCAGACAAGGCCAACGCAACATGCAGTTCACAGCTGTGGCTCTGATTCCCGGCCTGCTGACAATACCATCAACAATGTGAAACGATGAACGACAAGAGCAACAACTGAGTTGCTTGGTTCATTCTTCTTTGCCCTGGTTTCCTTTCCTCAATTAGTTGCCATGGAATGTTTATCACGGTAAGATAGCTAAAACATCAGGGAACTTTTAATAAGAAATCTTGTGTATATCCTGAACATAAGGACATAACGTCACAGCTCCCGACACTTCACTAATGTGTTGAGGTTAAAGCACTGAATTACTGTTCTACAGTAAATGCATGCATTTATTTTTTTTACACCGCTCTTTACTCAACAGCACTTACTGTAGCACCGCAGACAAATTCAAAAAGTTCACATTCCTAAAGGAACGAGCAGACAAGTCACATTTACGGACAGTAACACGTTTTCTGCAGTTAGAAACAGAAGCAGGTAACGTCGGACAGAATGGAGCATAAGGTTGGAAGGCGATGGACAGAGTAACACAGAGGAAGTTTAACCTGATGAGCAAACGCTGTATAAAACCTGGGCCCATTTGAGAAACAGAGAGGCAGCCCCAGCCCAAACAAAATGCATATCATTAACATTATATATTCCATGTGTTCCGTTACAGAACTGACTGACTGTGTGTCTTACTTACTGTATGTTTATGTTTATCAGTAGGAATCATTTGAAACCAACCTGCAGGAGTTCCTTCATCTGTCTCATTACTGCTTAACATAAGAAAGATTCAAGAGGTTTGATTCTGTGCTAAACACTAAGCAGCCTTGTTTCTTCTGCAGGATCTGACCAACACACACACACCCCCTCAAGACAAATGTCTGAAGATTACACCTTGATGGAAACCCTAACCCCTGCTGTGCCCTCCCCCCATTCACTGACTACATGTGCTCCAACCGGCGCTGGAGAGAAGCCGCCGTGTTTGTGTGTGTTCATGATCCTACCATGGTGGAAGCCGTGTCTTGTCAGTAGGTGTATATTCCAGTTAAAGACCATTTCGACCCCCTTGTTGCTCTGACGCTGTCCCGTCAGCTTTGGCTCCCCTCTAACTGCTGTTCAGCCTCTCACAGGCTAAGTCCCGCCCTCCAGCCGCCAGTCACTCTGTTCCCTGCCCCCCACACTCTGTCTCTCCCTGCTGGCAGTGTGGCGTCTTACAGCAGGTTCTGATGATGTGGTGTTGAAGGGTTGGGGCTCTGATGTAGTGGAGGAGCAAAACAACTGTACTCATAGAGATCCTATTACTAATAATATAATCCTTTTAAACCAACCGCTACTGTATGTGACACGCCGCCAGTAACTTGCCCTGCATGGCTCCGTAGGAGTCCGATTCCTGTCTGTGTACAAAGTGTCACTTCCACATTAACGCCCACGAAAAGAACGAGAAAAACATTGTATGCAGGGTGTGCAATGCAAAAATGCTACAACTACAGCAGAGCACCATTCAACGCTATCGCTAAAAGAACAGAACCTTCTCATAGGTTGTCCCAATAACTCTTTGAAAATCCTCCAATTAATTCAAAATGCTGCAGCCAGAGTTCTGACTGGACTTAGGAAGAGAGATCACATTTCTCCTACATTAGCTTCTCTGCATTGGCTCCCTGTCAAAACTAGGATAGAATTCAAAATTCTTCTCCTCACCTACAAAGCTCTTCATAATAAAGCTCCATCTTATCTTAAAGACCTCATGGCTCCTTATGCTCCCAACAGAACGCTTCGTTCTCAGAGCGCTGGTCTGCTTGTGGTTCCTAGAGTTTCTAAATGTAGAATGGGAGGCAGAGCATTTAGCTACCAAGCTCCTCTCCTATGGAACCAGCTTCCAGTCCAGGTTCGAGAAGCAGACACCCTCTCTAGTTTTAAAACTAGGCTTAAAACCTTTCTTTTTGACAAAGCGTATAGTTAGAGATGGTTCTGGTCACCCTGAACCATCTCTTAGTTAAGCTGCTATAGACTTAGATGCTGGGGGACGTCCTTTATTGACTGAGCTCTTTTTTCTCTTTTTCTTCTATCCACTAACATGCCTCCATTTCCACATGTGACTAACTTTGTCCCTTTTCTCTCCTAGTTGTGCTTCTCCCCTTCTGTCTCTCTCTATCCTCATCTACAGGTATCATCAGACTCAGAGTCGTGTGTCTCCAGTGTTCAGTTGCTGGTCCAACCATCCTGCCTGTGTTCTGTTGCTGCTTGTTTTGTTGTTGTGGTTGTGTTCTTTTCTCTCTTCTCTATCCCTTCACTCCAACCGGTCAAGGCAGATGGCCGCCCACACTGAGCCTGGGTCTGCTGGAGGTTTCTTCCTCGTTAGAGAGGGAGTTTTTCCTCTCCGCTGTCGCTATTTAACTGTACAATTTATCGATTGGCTACAATTAAAAGCTTGCTCTATGTGGGAATTGTTGGGTTTAGTTGTGTAAGGTCTTAAAACCTTACTTGTAAAGTGCCCTGAGATAACTGATGTTGTGAATTGGCGCTATATAAATAAAGTTGAATTGAATTGAATTGAATTCTCAGCTCACATCACTTCAAGCAAGCAAGTAAAATAAGTCAGTCAGTACTTTAACTACACCAGAACCTCCTGACAACACTTGACTGACATCATCATTAGGTTTCCAGTATGAGAGAAACCAGCAGTGGCAGCAGAAACTAGTTTCTACTGAGTCACTGGTCAGCTGGACAATAACTTATTCTTGGTTGCTAACCTTCATATCAACTCCAACTTCAACCCCAAACAAAGAGATGAATTCACTGGTTGGTGGTGGCAGCAGTGAAATACCAGCTGTTCCTCTCCAGCTGAGACTGTTGGCTCATTTCCTCCAGCACAGTTCAGATGGGACTCAGCTCTTTGTTCCCACTGTCAACTGTGGAATCCGTTGCACTAATGGCTTCAACAGGTGATGTCCCTCAGTCAGTTTGTGAGCTTCAACTCATGCAGCAGATGATCGTGTGCCGCTTTTATTAGTGTATTCACCCCAACAATCATGTGTTTGCTTGTTAATACTTTTTCCCTCATAACAATTAATGGTTGGATCACTGAAAAGGAAGATTTAAAAAAAATTCCAAAAAATTGACTGGTTCCTGGTTTGTGTCATGTGAACAAAAGATATCGAGTTGCCCATTCAACTGAAGTCATGGTCCACAAGAGGCCAAAACCAAGGGCTGCTTTCCAGCCCACTGCTGCCTCAGTGGTTTTCAGGAGACGCACAAGTAAAAGTCCTTCAGGCTTTTCAGTCTCACTGTGGAGGAAACATCTGAGCACAACGGCTCAGATGAGAGACAGCAATAAATGCAAAAATACAGAACTGAACAGGAACTTTTAAGGTTTTATAACAGAAAACAACAAAAAGCTGAAGCGCTGGTTTCAGAGATGTGGTTATGAAATGAAATGAATTCTTGGGTGTGACTTGTTGTCTTTACACTTTGATAATTGCAAAGCAGACACATCTGTATTGAAGTACTGTGCAGACGGTGCTTCCCCACACAGACTCTACCCTCCAGGCCGTTTAATGTGCTTAAACAGCAGCTCAGATCATCCGTTGCTAACTGACAATTTACAGTTAGAGAGAAAAGAGTCTACGTATTTATCAATCCATACACTGGTGAGAAGCAGCAAGCTAACCGCCCGTCAGTCACTGGGTGCCACCGTGTACACAGATAAGTGGGAATGAATGGGTGTAGCACTAACTGGCTGCAGCAAGACCAGAGCTCATTAAACATTAGCTGAATGGAGCTTGGTGCAAAGCTGTACAGTGTGAGTCACCATCAGCTACTGATCATTACCATGAGGTTACAGCTCTTAAGTTAGAAAGTTTGTAAAACTGCCAGGGTGCAACATGCTGAACCATATTTGACCAATCCCTGAAATTCAAACCAAACAGCATCAAAAACAAAGCTGCCGCAGACGACCTAAGATGGCTTCTGAATTAACGCCACATGTTTGGCTTTTGTCTTCTGTGGTCAAACTCCAAACAGGAGTGGTCAAAAACATCATATTGTCCATTTCTGACCACTCAGTTCTCCATCAGAAACACAAATGACTCTACACACAACAAGCAACAGCTGCATTACACCATAATGAAGTTTGTGTAATAGAGAGAACAGATTAATCTGAACCCACTACATATGGATCCTGTTTACCTTACGCTCTATAGTGTTTCTGTAAAACACTCAAAGCTGAACAACCTACATCGATTTCCTATACTGAGCATAGCTGCAGTGACACAACATCATGTGAAATCAGTCTGCAGCTTTCATTTATTTATGACTGACTAGCATAGTGTGTTAGATTTCACATTAAAGGGCTTTAAATTCAGGCGGATTTACATGCGTTTGTCTTGCTCAGTGTTTTCATCTGTGGAGTGGACAACAGAATCCAGACTCAACCTTTCACCTACTGGACCTGCCAAATAAAGGAAGAGTGAAACAGTCATTATATCAGAAAAATCAAATTCCAGATATTCACTACCACGTGTAGCCAGAGCGAAGAGAGGTCAAAGGTCACATCAGTCAGCTCTGGAGAAAACAGACACTCAGTGATCATCTCTCTCCACAAACTCCAGCTCAGACTGATCCTCACACCTGCGTGACACATTCATCACATCCGAGATGACCTGCGAACTTTGAATTGGGAGAACACGATGTGCTGCATTTAACCAAAAGACCTGGGTCCTGAGCAGCAGCTGGCACATCTGGCGGCTGAAGACAAAACTGGATTATTTTAATAATCTCTCTGTGAGCCACCAGATGTTGGCTCCATACGCTTCTGCTTCTATTGACTCCTCTAAAAAGCATCGCCATCACATGATTCTCAGTGGTGAATCAATACCAGTGGTGACATGTGTTAAGTGGAGCAAAACAATCACACACACTAATAAATCAGGTGGACGGAACCAGGAGGTAAGTGTGGAAGCATACCGACTATAATCCATATACAGAAGGAGGTGTGGCGCTGTAACAGCAGCACTAGGACAAACAACCTGCCATCATGTTGCTGTTTGAGGTTCCCCTGAGGAAAATGCTCTGTTATAAGAACTTCTGAAAGAAAGGAGCTTCACATGTATTCAGGGCAGAGCAGTGCATGCTCTGGGGCTCATGAGAGGAAATTGAAGGGAGGAAAGGGCACGAATAAAGGACTCAGACTGGACTTAATATCCTGTGTGTAACACGTGGATTCGTTCTCTTTGTAGCCCCAACAGTCTCAACTCTAGCAGCTCTGCCTTAATGAAAACACGATTAAGAGTAATATTGGACAATGCATCTAAAGGTTCCCTTCTTCCACTGCACTACCTCATCGGGTCGCATACCATCAGCCGCTGATACAGGTAATCAGCAATGGGTGGGTCGGGACGGTGGGGCTCAAGCACCTGCCTTAATGTTGTGGACCTGCAAAATTATGCATCCACCTGAAAGTGACGGTACAGTATGCGACCCAGAAGTTTGAACTGAGCAGACAAGCCCTGTAATGACATCATTCCTGTGTGATGGTTTCATAGCAGCTCTGTCACTTCATTAAAAACTGAAAGTTTACTAAAGACTGTGACGATCCGAACCTCTCAATCACTACAAACACTGGCATGTTTCAGTACAGAGTGACAGGGGAGAATACGCGACTGTGGTTTTGCTCATTAGTGGCAGCAGGAGGTGAAGTGAAGGTCACTGATGTGATTGCTGCCTGCTCCCAGTCTGATTTCATGGCCCACTGCACTCGGCAGGAGGGGAGAACATGTAGAAAGTCTAAGAAAAGCTAAGCACACAGCAGCCTCCTCCATTTCAGGTCCTGATGAACGTCTAACAAACACAACCTTGGCTCAGACTGATCTCAGTCACCTGATATTGACAAACAGACGCCTCTCATGACCACCAAGTGTACGCGGACTCTGACTAATGACTCTGTGCCTTTTGCTGTGTTTTATCTCCAGTCTGACCAAACTAATCAACAACATTAACACACTGCCTCCATCCAGGCTCCATCACCAGACTGTGGAGCCAGCTGGGCCCCCTTCAGGCCTCAGTGTGGCAGACAGCGACACCTCCAGCGGAAACACATATTTATATTTCTGTCACAGAGCAGCAGCAGGATGGATCTATCAGCACAGCCAACAGGTTACTGAGCTGCATGTGCTTCCGTCTCACGTACGCTCGTCCTCGCGTCTCTGTGAACGTCCAACAACGTCTTCACGTTTCCGCTGGTTTCCATGAAACACTTTCTGCTTCAGATAAAAATGAAACCACAATGCTACACAACCATGAATTTATATCCTGTCACGTGAGCAACATCTCAAACAATCACTAATGTTTGTGAACTCTTTAAATTGTTTACCTGCCAGGAAACATCTTACAAATTACCTGACATTCCAGGAATTCCAGGACAACTACCTTGTCTTCAAAGAGGCCCTTCAGGCTGTTGAGCCTCAGCGGATCTGAATCTTTCTGTGTCTTTTTCTATCTTGTTTACTGCACTGAGCAGAACCAGCATGACCACAATTGAGGCATTCAAAGACCCTGCCAATACTCTGGCAAAAGCAGAACATAAAAGCAGGGTTAGTCACAACAGTGGAGCAAAAGTAAGAAAGCCTTTTGAACACTATAAAACAACATGAACAGAAACCAATATTTGTATCCTTAAGTAAATTTTTTAAATGTTTAAAATGAGCTGCAGAATCCTTGAGCTGAGTTCATGCCTTTGTGCAGGAAATCACCATTAGATTAGAGATTATATTAAATACGTACGACTCCCACTGTGACAGTAAATAATCCAAACTGAACGGATGGAATCCAGTTCTCCGCTTAACAGAAGAGTCAGTGCAGCTCCAGCGGAGAAAGAAAGAGCAGCATGCGTCCACAGAGAAACTGTGGCTCGGCTCCACCCCCTCGCTCCCTTTGTGCCCCTCACTCTCTCACTGCTGTGGAACATGTGAATCTCTATGGTCACACACAGACAGAAGGTGCTGGCAGAAGTTAGTAACACATTCCCTGCATATCAGCTCAAATCTTTAAATAGTCCAGAGATACGAGCTGCTGCATCGTAGGCAACGTCATTAAAGCAGAAATCATTTCAAATCCCTGTCGATTTGACGGTATAACCCATGTGTTTACACATTTTACCACACATTATTCCTGCAATCTGCCAAATGTCAACACCTGAGGACACAGCAAAAGGTAGTGCTTTCCTGCATAAACTGGGAGTGAAATGTGATCTGATCCAAATATTCCATGTTCCAAATATCAACAAACAAAATATTAGAGAGTGCAGTGTTGAAAATGTGTTGGAGCTGAAGTGGTTCTAAGAGGAACCTTCCTTCTGGACACTGTGTAGAAGCTACATCAACATGACGTACAAGGTCACTGCTGCCCTACAGTATTTAGGTTATTACTCAAAAGTAAGAAAGCCTAAGTTTTCACAGTCACAAGCATATTTACAGGAGGCATACAGTACAATCACAATTAACCTGTCAGATGTTTAGAAATGCCCAACAAATACATAAGAACCAAATTAAACAGACGCAACACTGAAACTGATCTTAAATATTTGTGCTGGCAAACAAACCTTTACAACTTTGCAACAGATCTGTTTTAACTGACAGATGCTGGTTCGCTTTCAGTCTGAACTGCTTCCATTTCTTCCTTAGTTCGTTAAACTCAGAATTCACTGCTTCATCGATGATGCTAGTGGTCCTGGTCCAGAGGCAGGTGATAGATGGAGTCATGTCAAGTCATGACTCAGACTTTGACAGTGACGTTTACTCACAGTTGACTGTCCACAGCTAAACTTGTGTGGTCTCTGCATTTCAAGACACTCAGATTCCAGAAGAAGTAATAGAAACACTTACACTGCAGACGTTGCTCTTATTTCATCAGACAGTAGCTGTGAGGGATACAGACATGAATCCTCTTGGACTGGATGTCATACACTGCAAGTCAAAGCAACGCTCCTGCTGAGTGCTGCTATCATTAGCCCCCATGGGCCTGGTCCTTCTGCACTTAGCGCCACCACACCCACTCAGTGACATGTGAAGGGATACTGATGAACATTTCTGTTAACATTCCAGGCAGCACGTTACCAACACCTGCAGACCGCTGACTGTATATGCTAACAAATTGCTTCAAGTTGATAGACCTTCATTCACACCCCTGAGAAACAGACCATGATAGTCTCCGTAGAGTCTCAGGAACCACTGCAGGTGGTCCTAGAGATTTCTCTGCAGGGGTTTTCAGTATTTATTTAACATTTGTGTGCTGCTCCTCAGGTTTATCACCTCAGAATGTTGCTAAAAAAGCAGCATTAAGGCAAATTAGTGTCTGTGGTTATGGAGTATGTACATTTTAATTTAAAGTAATTAAATAATATCAGGTAAACATAACCTGATACAACCACATGAAGACTCAACAGAAGTGAAAACATATACAGATATGCAGCCAATGTATCCTAGCATCAGCGACCTTTAACCCCAGAGGCTCTTTGTGGCCACCGAGAGACCTGAGGTGTGTCTGGGGAAAACGAATGGATAACGAATGAATAATAGTCATCAGTGTCTCAGAGGGAGCTCCGTAACGTGTGTGTGACAGCTGCGCTCCATTCCTCTCAGTCACAGACAGAAAGCGTTGGCCCTGTTCTTACCGGTTGATGTAGCTTGTTCTCCAGGCTGGATGTTACCTGATGGCTGCTGGCTGTAATCTCCCCTGAAAACAAGCACAGAACCTGAAATTCAGTAACACATTCAACATCTCAACTAGGCTTTTTCATAAACACTTCTTTTATCTAGACTAAACGTTACATACAGTCATGTTCCTAAAATGTTCTATGTGGTGCATAAATCACAGAACATGTTTGTCATGATCACATGTTCTGCACAATGTTCACCGTGAAACAATGCGGCTCAAACCTCAGGACCTTATAATTGGAATAAACATATGATGACAAAGTCCAAACAGCATCTTAAACAATCAGCTGTTCAGTGTCAAAGCCTTTTACTTCCTGTCATCTCCCTTTTCTTTCTGAGGGCGCTGCTGTTTTCTACTGGTGAACTAGTCAATTAAAGCAGTCTAGAGCTGAACCCTTCAAGACCTTCAAGGGGTCTGCCTTGAATCCAACCCTTTGAGGAATCTGCTTCCCAGGAGGCCTTGAAAACTTCAGCGTCAGTGGTCTAAGACCAGCCTTGTTTCATGTGCTAAATACAGTATGCAGAGAGAAGAAATGGGGCAGGAGGTGGACAGGGTCAGCTCCCAAACGCCAACGATCCAATTAAACTTTAATTTATACAGGCAGTCTCCAGCATTGACCTCTTAAAATGATATTTTTTACTTTTCTTTCTACTGACCTTCCTCTGAGACACAGAGTTCAAGACCAACGCAGCTCGCACAGCGCGAGACTGCTGCACCCGAAGTGCAGGACTGAGCTACCGGACGTCCTTCATACCCACGGCAACAAGACTCCACAACACATCAACGTGACTGTAAAGCATGTTTCATAGTGTGATGTGTGCCGTGCGGTGTCCATGTTGCATGTATGTTATTTTTTTTATTTTGTTTTCATTTGGCACTTTGCACTTTTATGTTTATGTTTAAATATGTACATTTTCTTTTTTGTATATAATGTATAACATATTTTACTCTTTTTTTGTAACTATTGCAACTTTTTTTATTTTCTTATTTTCCAACTGTTCTCTGCTGCTGCTGGGTCACCAGAATTTCCCCACTGCGGGATAAATAAAGTCTTATCTTATCTTATCTACTACTGTCCAAACAGCCCTACAACACAATGACGTCCAAGCTTCACTGCAATATGTGAACACACAACTGTATTCACATATTGCTGCTGAAAATAGTCTGTAACGAACGCACTACTTCCTCCTGTTGGGTAAGAACTAGTCTGATGTCTTTAGGAGAAACCAGCGGTGTCCCAGCTCAAAGGCATTGACTCCAAGGCTTAGATGGACGCAATCACCACATAATTGACATCAATACATTTAACAAACGTCTATAGCTCTCCTGTGGTAATCAAACGCTCAGGCCCAGCGAGGCTGCACCACGTAAAGAAACAGGACCGCTGGATTTACAGCATGACATAACGAACACATGCATTTTATGTCGATGTGTGTGTTTTCAGAACATCTGACAGCGAACACCGATACTTACACAGCCCTAATATTGATTCATGTTGTCAAACAACAAATTAAAGCCATCAAATTAAGATAAGATGTTTGAACCTTTGTTCGTTGTGAGGTTGTGTCTGTTTTGTTGGTCTGTAAAGTAAAACCGTTTCTCAGATGACATGCTGGACTTTTCAGTGTTTTGGAGCCAAGGTTTCAGACGTTTCTCTACTGTTCTCTATTTACTCACACATATCACAGCGTGTAAGATGAGATGACGTAGTCTAATGACAGCGTGTAGGGAGGACGGGACATTCAACATGCACTTGCATGTACCGACTGCTGGCTTCCCACTGCTGAATGAGAAAGGATGGAAAATTACTGTCAGGCAGTGGAAGCTATCTGAATGACAGCACAGCTCATCAGAGAAGAATGTGAGCAGGTTTTCCACCTCATAGAGCAAATTATTGGCGGCCAATGAGGAGCAGGACCAGCCTGGAACTAAGCCCTCACAGAATAGCTTCATTCTTGTCCGCTGGTCTGGTCCTGGTCCTACTGCTGTTTCCAAAACATCTCTCATGTGTGCACTCAAACGCCCCATTAACCAGGTACTTTACATATCACTGATAGATCACTGACCCTAATTAAAACAAGAACAAAAGTCACTCAAACGTGACCACACAGGACGCACTAATGCAATAAATACAGAAGCTGTGATCATTAAGTTACAGGTCAGAGGTGTATTTAAACAATATTCATCACAGATAGATCATTTGGCTTCACGCAAGACTTTCACGTGTTACAACTGTTTTAGTAAATGTACATTTACTCCAGGTCAAATCTGAGGCACAGTAAAATGAAGGGAACGTCTCAGCTGTCCTCAGTGCAGCCGTATACACGCTATTAAAAAAGGTCGAAAGTGATCGTGAGCCGATTGAGAGTGCGAGTCCTCCTCGGGATACCCCGTGTCTTCACCGTTTATGGCTGGACAGCAGACGCAAGACAAGACCTGACCTGCAGAACATAAACTACACGCCTTACCCAGCATCCTTTAGGTTAAGTCTTTGTTCTTTGGGTCTGAGACTCTTACTCAAGTCCAGGCCTGCAGCTCAGGGAAAGGTGGAAGCCACAGTCCTGCAGGTAGTCAGTTAACACAGAGCTGTCAGGGAGAGTCATGACAACATACTGCTCTCATCAGGAATTCCTCATCATTACCTGAATCCACAGCCATCCCCTAATGAGACTAATATACGTCCTAATCTAACACTAACAGCACTGGCTTCCATGATGTCAACAATAACCTCTCAGAACTTTCACACAGGATTCAAGGCTCTCTTTTATTTCAGGATAAATGTTCGCCCAATGATTGACACACAGTTAGACTGTGTCTCGTCTTCAGAAGAGAAAAGCTCAGTTAGCCTCAGGTTTTCTAAACCTGAACCAGTGGGCGTCCAGAACGCCATCCTCTCCATGTCATTAAACACGAGTCCGTGTACGCTTTAACACCGTAAACCAACAATGGATCAATGGCTCTGACAATTCTCATTAAAACTCGCTTCACATTTATCCACCTATTTATATTAACACTAGAAGCTCCTCAGTGACAGCTTTCATCGCCTCGTGCATGTAGGTTCAGGACAAGCTGATACAGAGCTGACAGTTACACAACACATGTAGCTGCAGGGAAAGTTAAGACGACACAGGAAGAATGAGAACCTTTACCTGGGGAGGCAAAAGTCAAACCTCCAGGATATAAAGCTCTGAATGTGTGGGGAGCTGGGCTCGAAGCTCTAACAGAGAACCACGAAACAGCAGAAATGGACGAGGGCGAATCTGTTTGGACACTTGCTGCAGTCATTGCTCCAACCCACAGTTTGTGTTGGCAAATCTGACCTTATCCATTACGGGTTATACGTAGGTT
The DNA here is from genome assembly GCA_030770545.1 of Macropodus opercularis. NCBI lineage: Eukaryota > Metazoa > Chordata > Actinopteri > Anabantiformes > Osphronemidae > Macropodus > Macropodus opercularis. The sequence goes on along the minus strand of CM061091.1, from coordinate 20,149,309 downwards.
AAAATACTTAATACTAATGATGAACAGCAGCGACGATCTCTCATATTATTTCTCAGGATTGTAAAGTTAAATTGCTTGTAAAGAAAGTGGTGGTCAGCTCCGCGCTTGAAGACTACGGGGGCTATTAGCCCGGCTACTACCGGGCTAATAGGTTCAACTACGGGTAAGAGAGGAAACTAACGCATGCAGGTACATCAGCACAGGTAGTAGAAAAGCCCAACCTACGCTGGTTTAAGCAGTCACCATAGTAAGAAAAAGTCCAAGTGTGACGTGACGCCATTAACGTACTTAACTAGTTACCGCCATTCTCTAGCGCGGCACATAGCAAACCGCCAAAACAGTGAGTCCGGTCTCATCTTTGAGCCGTTCGTCGTCCAGCAGGTGACGTTAACTAGGTTAACGTCAGCCGATCCACGTGCTAACACAGTCAAGCAGCCGCTGCCTTCATATGGGAGATAGCCGGCTAGTTAGTGTTAGCTAACTCGACCGCCACCGGACAACTTACCTGCTTGGGGCGTAACTACTGCCCAGAAATTAACTGAGCCGGCGTTAGCTAGTCAGGTGCCGGTTACTGGTACCAGGTGGGGGTTAGTTTGGGTTTGGTTGGGTAACGGTTAGCTGGACCCAACAGGTTGAGACTGGGGGATGGTTAGCGGTTCAGCTGAGCATGTCTGGCCCAGACTGGAGACCCATTGAGATATTGGTGTCTGAGCGGGAGATTTCCATAAAGACGTCGAGACACCGGAAGTGACGGACGGACAAGGGACAAGGTAAGAATAGGTTTAAATTGATAATTACTATAAGTAGAGTTACTGCAAGTACTAGTTACAGTAACGTCAGTACCTACAGCACAGTAACTAGTACTTCAGTACCTAAAGTAACTACAGTAACTTCAGTAACTAGTACTTCAGTACCTACAGTAACTTCAGTACCTACAGTAACTTCAGTAACTAGTTACTGTGCTTCAGTACCTACAGTAACTTCAGTACCTACAGTAACATCAGTACCTACAGTACAGTAACTAGTACTTCAGTACCTAAAGTAACTACAGTAATTTCAGTAACTAGTACTTCAGTACCTACAGTAAGTTCAGTAACTAGTTACTGTGCTTCAGTACCTACAGTAACTTCAGTACCTACAGTAACATCAGTACCTACAGCACAGTAACTAGTACTTCAGTAACTACAGTAGCTTCAGTGCCTACAGTAACTTCAGTAACTAGTTACTGCGCCTCAGTACCTACAGCACAGTAACTAGTACTGAAGCACAGTAACTAGTACTTCAGTACCTAAAGTAACTACAGTAACTTCAGTAACTAGTACTTCAGTACCTACAGTAACTTCAGTACCTACAGTAACTTCAGTACCTACAGTAACTTCAGTAACTAGTTACTGTGCTTCAGTACCTACAGTAACTTCAGTACCTACAGTAACATCAGTACCTACAGTACAGTAACTAGTACTTCAGTACCTAAAGTAACTACAGTAATTTCAGTAACTAGTACTTCAGTACCTACAGTAAGTTCAGTAACTAGTTACTGTGCTTCAGTACCTACAGTAACTTCAGTAACTACAGTAACATCAGTACCTACAGCACAGTAACTAGTACTTCAGTACCTAAAGTAACTACAGTAGCTTCAGTGCCTACAGTAACTTCAGTAACTAGTTACTGCGCCTCAGTACCTACAGCACAGTAACTAGTACTGAAGCACAGTAACTAGTACTTCAGTACCTACAGTAACTGCAGTAACTAGTTACTGTGCTGTAGTTACGGTGACTTCAGTACCTAAAGTAACTTCAGTAACTACAGCACAGTAGTTAGTACTTCAGTGCAGCACAGTAACTAGTTACTGAAGTTACTGTAGCACAGTAACTAGTTACTGAAGTTACTACAGCACAGTAACTAGTTACTGTATGTACTGTAGCACAGTAACTAGTTACTGAAGTTACTACAGCACAGTAACTAGTTACTGTGCTGCACTGAAGTACTAACTACTGTGCTGTAGTTACTGAAGTTACTTTAGGTACTGAAGTCACCGTAACTACAGCACAGTAACTAGTTACTGCAGTTACTGTAGCCCACTAGTGACTGAAACACCCGAATGGTGTTTTATAGCCTGTTACTGTATCTGAAGCCGATTTCAGTGAAGAAACGCAGAAAATGCAGCTCACATTTATTGACTGTTGTCCGGGTAGAAGCAAACATTTGGCACAAAGACAGACATGGTTCATACATTGTCACCAACCTGAAACACAGACCAAACTAAAGAAATGTCTCCACAGCACGAAGGTTGTTCTACAAGCAAAAGCACGTTTGTGTTATTACAGTCACTGGTTTATCATGAGGCAACAAGACGCACAGCAGCTCAACACTCACTGAAGGAGAGCGATTATTAAAGGCAGCGCAGATCAATCATTAAACCAAACTCTAAATACTCTTTATGTGTAACTAATCAAACCAAATATATCTTTAAAGGCAAATTAACCAAACCCAGTGTCTCCCTGTGCAATGTTTACTATCAATAACCTTTAATTCACTTGTCTTAGGGTAAGTAATGATGCATTATTGTTGCTATCACTGATTTGGGGATTAAAACACAAGTCAGGAGAGATATGAGCTCAGCTGTCGCCTTTGTTGTTTGTTTTGTGAGAAGGAATCGTTAAACATTTCCCTCTCCTTCCTTTCAGCCCTCATCACACATACACAGCAGCATTTGGCTCTGGACGCCTGTCTGCGTTCAGACACAAAGAGTGACGCCTGGCGCAGGCATGAGTCCGGTGATCGCCGAGCGGCTGCAGACAGAGGTAAACATCAGACACAACTGACACTGAACGTATCTGTACATTCAGCATGAACACTCAACACACACAGCTACACAGAGCAGAGTAAGGCAGGTCAACACCATAGAAATGATCTCTTTACACGCTTTGGTCGTTCAGAATAAACTACTCTGTAGTTGTTAAATATTTGCAGCTTTAAAAAACCAGTGAATTTGTCTGAGAGGCTTCAACAGAATAGACTCTTATATGTGTGGATGGACCTGAAACAGGAAGAAGCTTCTCTCAGATTAAAGGCTCACCAAAGGACAGTTACTGCTGCTTTCCTAGTTGTCTTCATTTGTGCAGAACATGCTAGAGTATAAGCAGCATATGAATATACACACAGTATACAGCTGAAATAAGGACACCTACTACTGTGAGTATAATATGACCGACAGGACTGATGGGGACAAGCAGAGCTGTTAGAACTACTATGACCATTATTACTTTTGACTGGATCGATTCGTTACATCATGTTGGTTCAGTTGCCTTTTCTGCTGTAATGTTCCTACTGGGACATATTTGACGTTTCCTTTGGTTACTGAGAATCTAATAAACTAATAAAGGAGGATGTGTGTTATCAAAGTCAGTACATAAAGGGTTCAAAGCAGCGCCATCTCTGCTGTGTACACATTATTGCATTAGGTAATAGAATCAGACTTTACAGAACACACACAGATGCAGTTGAATGCAGGCTCTTCTGTGGTAACAATACTTTGACACATGTTCAGCTTCATGTCGCTGGTGATTTGTGACGATGTTCTGTTGGAGCTGCTGGATCTGGTGATGTTCTGAATTTGTCTTCTTGTTGTTGTGGATCAAACTTAGTTTTTAAAGAGGAATCTATAAAGCTATGACGTGAGGTTGGATGTGTTGGAACCAGGAGCAGAGCGTGTACTCCTGCTGTTTCCTTCATGGTTCTCACTGGAACAGGTTCCCTGTTGTTCCTTGATGTGAAAGTTCGAAATGAGCTGGTAATGTCTGACAGGTCTGGTTTCATCTCGTTTACGTCTAAGCTGCTGCCAAACACAAGATGTCTAAAACTCCTCAGTTTTAGACAAGATGTCTAAAACTCAAGATGTCTAAAAGTCCTCAGTTTTAGACATCTTGTGTCTAAAACTGAGGAATCAATCTGTAGACGGCTGTGATTGGACGGCTCAGGTGGCCACACACAGAGGATTTGATTCACACAGTGTGTAGCTCTGCGTCATGTCACTTCCGGCTGAACCCATCACACAGATACACACTGACACGTTCTGTATCTGTAGGTGTGGATGCACCTTTAGTTGGGCTGGTTTGCTTTTGGTTGGCCGCTCGTGACACCTGTGTGTGTTGTGAAAGTGTCTTGAAGCCGCTGACTGGTGGACAGCAGTCTGTGTTTATCTGGTCTGGGACCTACAGTTACAACTGGGTCGGGCCCCGGCTGTGTAGGTCGCCGCTGCCAGGTGGGGTCGCCGCCACCAGGCTCCGGAGGTAGACGCAGGGGTTCCTCCTCCTTCCTGAGCCTGGAGCGGAGCCAGGAGGGAGGGGTGGCAGGTTGCTGGGTAGCCTCATGGGCGACATGAGCGGCTGCATCTCCTGCAACGCTCCCCCCTCGTCCTCTTCCTCCTCTTCCTCCTCCTTATTCTTCTTCTTCTTCTCTGGGAAGCAGAACGAGCCCTGTGACACCTGGGCTCCAATGGAGGATGTGCTGCTTGCCACGCTGCCCGGTGGGGTGTAGGAGACAGGACGGGGCCCTCCCGGTCTGGAGAGCGCACTCACACGGGGGTGGACGGGCTCGGGGGGGGCAGGTGGGGAAGAGATGCTCTCCAGGGAGGAGATGCTCTGGTTCCAGGCCTGCTGGAGGTCCACGGGGATGATCTTTGTGGCCTCCACAGACACACAGGGAGGGGGTGAGCCCACGCTTGCCTTCCAAGGCAGGTGGCTGTCTCCACCGGTCGGAGAGAGAGGGGCGGGGGGCGGACTCTGACACCCCTCCAGAGCTGCTGGAACTGAAGGAGGACACAAAAGCAAAGACAGTTGACAGACTGCTGCAGATCCAGCTTCCCTTCTTAACCTGACTACACTAAGCTGAGCCAATGGTCACTGACAGCAGAGTCCAACTGATCTTTCTACAGCGATACTGTGACTGTCTGTCTGACTTAATTAACAGAACCCCTCTGCAGAGATGGATGTTACTGTGAGTTGTTGTGTTTGCTGAAGCCTCTGCGAGGACCTGAATGCGATTCATTCCATGATGGGGTAGAGTTACAAAGGTAGCTCCCGTACAATGGGAACAAAAGCAGAGCGGAGTCGAAATGTTCGGGCTCAGCTACGGGATCCACGGCCTACCGGACACCTGATCTCTGAGACAGGTTTGCTTTTTGAGCAGACGCATGTGACAGGAAGCCTCCAGCACAAACATGCATGTACCTGATTTGGGCCGTTGCTTGGGGGTCTCGACCTTTCGGGCCACAAAGGTGATCCCCACATCCTCCTCCTTCTCAGGGTCAGAGTGTTCGGCCTTCTCCTCCTCAGACTCCACAGGAACGACCACAGGATCTGAAAACACACCATCACTGCTGTCTCAGGTCTCCTCTTATTCTCCATCCAGCATCCAGACGTTCACAGCTGTCCTGTGTGACCTCACCTGTTCTCCTTCTGTGAACCTGCCTACTGTTCTTTGTTTTCCCGTGGTCCTCCTTACCTCCTGCTGGTTTCATGACTTTTGCCTGCGTGGAGACCAGGTTGTTCACGGCCTCAGTCTGTCTCAACCTCAGCTCTGTTCTGACCTGTCTCCAACCTCTTCAGGTTCTTTTTGAATCTGCCAGATGCTTTGGACAACTTCCAGCCACACCAGGATCCTAAACTAACCAAGCCCTTCACCTGTTTGGAGGTACTGGACTTCACCGTGTCAGCCTGGTTTGTTTCCCTGGAGCTTCTCCCTGTTTTTATTAGTCTCTACCAGCCTGTCAGACTGATCAGCTCTGTGTTCATACACAAAACACACGTTCACTGAAGGACCTGTAATCCAAGATGGACTAAATGTTCCCAACAGGTTAATTCCATGTAATCTTTGCTGTTGCTCACCTTTGTCCTGCCAGCTGACGTTGCGTCTGGGTTTGTCGCTGCCGTCCTCTTTGGCATCGGATCCTCTCCTCTGTTAAGAGATGGACTGAATAAACATGATAGACCTGCAGCCACAGCATGAAGCTGCTGGGCCTTTATAACCTGTGATAAAATGACAGCTTCACCACCAACAGATTTTCCCACTCAGCAAAAAACAATGACTTCAAATCTAGAAACGTGACGCTAGAGGCTCCACAGGCCATATGTTCTCCATGTTTTATCAACCCGTGGCTGTAATTTGACGCTATATATATGAACAGGATGTGATTACTGCTTGTTGTAGAGATGATCTACTCAGGTAAATATTGTGAGTAGCTTGTTGTTTTTTTCTCTCTCTCTCTTTTGGTTCACTGACAGAAAACACATCCTACAGTTGAACCTGCTTTCTGTTCAACACAGAACAACTTGCCTTCTTGAAGCTGCGCTCCTTCTTGTGTCGTTTGTAGCGGGTGGATTTAAACGTCTCCATGCGGCTCCTCATATTCCTCTGAAACACCTCTCGGTCCTGACGCTCCTTCTCCCCCAGAGATATGAAGTGGCGGCTGTAGTGGGACTGATACTGAACATGACACCAACATGGTCAGAAAGATGCTTCACTACCTTCTGTCTGTCCCTTTGCTCTGAACCGAGCTTCTTGTCTGAAACAGCTGCTAATTTAGATCAGGTTGGGGGTTTTAGCCAGTCAGAAACCCTCCACAGGACGAACGTGTGTGTTTGAGTGTTACCCGTCTTCTGGGTTTGTACAGGTTCTCAGCGAGGACGTGATGTGTCTCCATGTCCTCCTCCACTTTGGCTCCTGGGACGTTATCGATCACCTGCAGGTCCAGACACACGCCGCTGCCATTCTCTCGCCTGCAACAACACACAGCTCAGACTCACTGACTTGTTACTTTGTCCTTCTGAGACGTGTTGGTCGTGTGACTCACAGGTAGTTAGTGACGTTTGTGACTTCAGGGAACGAGGCTCTGCTCGCCATCGAGGGCAGAGAGAGTCTGGCTGAGGTCAGGACGTTCCCTCCCTGTATACAGGGATACACAGGTCAAAGGTCAACAGTCCTCACTGATTTCTACTTCCCTTGAAACCACATTCTCTTTATTATTTCGTTGTCTCCTGTAGGAGTCTCTTCCTGGCTGCTGAGTTCCCCCCCGTGTCCCACCTGGTCGATAACGCTGATGGCATCTCGGATGTTGATCTTCTGATAGGCCTCCCACAGCTCGCTCTTCCTGTACACTGACTTCCTCAGCAGCAGCTTACTCAGGTAGTTCTTATCAAACTGCTCCCACCTGAGAGACAGACAGAGAAAAAGGCAGACAGTCAGATGGAGAGGCAGACAGACGCAGCTGTTGGGTTCCCTGGTTTGTCACAGTATATATGTAGGTGGCGTGAAGCGATTTTAGCCCATGAGTGGTTGATCTGTGATAAAACAGGACGTGATGTTTTCATGGTTTCTATGGTTCCGTATTTCAGACGTGTAAAACGCCAACATCTGACTGGTTTCATCATGAACTCAGAGATGCTGCAGGGTTTTAGCTTGGTGTGTGTCGCCCCCTGTGAGCGGCTGTTGGTCATTACAACAACTACCATCGGAAATCCATGTTATATGTCTTATTAATTAACGTGTAAGGTTACTCACTTGTCTCTCCAGTGGTGGTATCCTTGCAGTCCTGCGATGTCCTCCACTGCTGTCAGGATGTGGTCAAATGCCTACAAATAAAAAATAAAAATAAGTTGTGTCTTCGTCTGTGGCAGGTGGAGCCGCTGTTATCTGTATCTGTATCTGTGAGAGGAGGATGTGCTCACCCGCTCGTGGATCTCCTCATTGATGGTCGGCTTCCTGTTGGTGGAACGAGGAACTTTGAGCCACTTCACCAGAGGTTTGATGGTCAGACCCTGAAACGACAGAGGAAGAAGCCTGAACAGAGGAAACAGAAACCAAGCTGCTCCAGATGTTCCTGGAGTTCAGTTAACCAGGGCGGCAGCTACACCCGTCACTAGAAACACTGACTGGTAACCTGCAGCTACTGGAGACATCGACGGACTCGTCGATGTCTCCAGTAGCTGCTGACGTGTGGCCTGGTCCATGCTCAGCTGTGTGGTCTGGGCGGCTCGGTTCAGCGTCTGTGCTGCTGCTGATCACAGCGTCATCTACGTGAACGTGTGTTACCTTTGTCAGCAAAATGTCTCAGTGAAAACCAGGTAAACAGCAGCAGCCATCAGGTCTTACACAACCCGAAGAGCAGCCTGGTCCTGGTCCTGGTTCCAGTTGCACATCTTCCCTTTCATCACATGTAATGACCAGTAGCAGAGTTTGGGTCAATAAGAGCGGAGTTAACCTGATTTCCTGACAACCTGTCAGTAATAAAGAGCTGCAGCTCTGCAGCCCGGCTCTGTGGTTCAGCCCGGCCCAACGCTCAGAGAAACGACAGATCCCCCTCCTCTAGTCCGTTAATGAGCCCATGGATCAAGATAAAACCCAGCCTCCCACCATACTGACCTGAGACAGTGAACATGGTGTTGACACCACAGCTGCTAAGCATCAGCAACACCAGCCGCAACAAAGACCAGTCCAGACCCAGTTCCAGTTCAGCTCCAGGGTTCTGGTCCACCATCTTGCTTCATGTCGTGAGCGTGTAGCTCAACAGTCGGTCCCAGGATGAAGATGTGGCCACAGCTCCAGCTGAATCAGCGCCAGAAAATTGAACTTTAATCCACTCCTGTCACTGAACCGAGAGTCTCAGAGGATTCCTCCTCCGTCCTCCATCTTCACTGTTCAACATGTTTCCCGGCTGCACCGCCACGATCCGATCATCTTTCATACTGATCCCTGTTGCTCCAGACTCTTAAAGGCAACACATTTCTGCGTTCTTACATTTCACAGAAAATCATCCAATTGAACTCAAACTGAGCTGAAGTGGAGACAGATGATGCCACGATTTGTTCTTGGTTTCTTGCTGGTCCCGGCGACTGCAGCCTCAGAGAATCCGGCTCCGAACTCATCAGCTCTCAGAGATGTACTATTTCACATTTAACTGACTTCCTAGAAACACTTGTGCATTTAATATGGACTAGAACCATCCTCATCGACCAGACCCAGGATGCAGTGATCGGGTCTATGCACAGCTGTGTTTCATTTCAAAAAACAAAAATGTCTGTCTGTGCTAAATGTTAACATCACTGTGTCCCGTTTTCACTAGCTGTTGTTCTTACCTGAAACATGACCGTGAAGAAGACGACCACAATCGTCGTGGCAACAAAGTAATCCTTGGCTTTGACCTGTTCTCCGTCCAGCAGCACCACCAGAGCAAACGCCACCGCTCCTCGCAGGCCGCCGTACGACATCACCACTTGGTCGATCTTGTCCAATGGGACGAGACGGAAGCGGTTCAGAACCCAGGTCTGACCGATCACACCTAGAGCACAGATTGAAACAGAAGACGGCGTCACATCAGTTAAATTCTGAAAATTTAAAAAACAGAATTTTTGAGCTGTGAAGCTACAAAGTCCGATGTAGAAGCAGCAAAGACCAGAGCTGCATTATTGGTGCATCAGCTCAACAAAAGGAAAATCATTCCCTACATGGTAGAACCTTAAAGACTGACCAACGGCTCTGAAGATGAAGATGAAGACAAGGGTGCAGGACACCAGACCCGTGTCCCAGGCCCACTTGGATTTGTCCACAGCTGAGATGCCCAGGAAGATGAAGATGATGGTCTCTGCGATGCTGGCCAGAGTCTTCATCGTGTACTTCACCGTGGTCCGAGACTTCTGGGAAATGTTGGCCTCTACGTATTTATTGGCACCGATGCCACAGAAGGTCATACTAAGGACAGAGGGCAAACACCATCTTCATCCTGTGTTACGGGCTCTGGTTCTTAGGTATGGATGGGCATGTAAATCAGCACATATGTATTCGTACAGGTGATATTCTGTGCAGACAGAATGCGTCCATTCACACAGATCAGTTCAGTGTAGTGTCCACATCTAAGGACAGATGCACCGGTGACTCTGGACCGTGAGTTTGACTGGTTCTGTTTTCCCCGGCTGATACTTACGACAGAATAGCCGACAGGGAGAAGAGCTCGGCGGTCAGGTAGGCCAAGTACACGAGCAGGAAGACGAAGAGCGGCTCGATGATCCGAACCTTCTTAGTGAAACGAGTGATGAAGCCCAGGATGACGGCAAAGACCAGTCCCACCAGAGTCCCCCCGATACTGACGATGAGGAAGGAGGCTGCAGAGTGCGAGGAGGGAGAATGAGCGAAGAGTCTGGGGTAGAGCGAAATGCTCTGTTGTGCTCTACTCACCGACTCCTTTAAAGTAATCTGCTGTCAGCACGTTGGCTGCTCCCACTTCCACAAAGGAAATGTACACTTTGTACAGAACCTGCACGACATCAGAAATCAGTCAATTACTTTGCTTTCAGGCGAACAGTTGATCAATTTCCTCCTGTCAGAACAGAACAGCTCCGTGAGTCGTGCTGCCTTCAAGGAACAGTGAGGTTGTCATCTTTTTTAACTGACTGCCATCACATCAAACTCTGAACTCAGCACCACAGAGTAACAGTAACACTAAGGTAACCCTGACCCCCCCACCCCCGTGACCCGGAGCCGCTTCCCACTGTGGTTGATGGGATTAGCTCATGTTCTGAGTGCTGCTGAGGATTAGAATGCTGCTGTTAATCTGCTCAGAACTGTGATCTCAGCTTTCTGATTCTACACATGACAGAGTGAACATGTAGGTTTTGCCTGTCATCAAATATTCTGGTGTTACCGTAGCAACCGCCCAAGCTTTAGAGGAACAGATTTAGACCAGTGTCTGAAGTTACCATGAGCCCAGTTCAGAACAAAATGCTCCAGAATAGGCTGCTGCAACACACAAACCTGACCCACATTGACTTTTATCTACACACGCCGCTGAAAAATCCATGGATGGAGAACTGACCTTCACAAAACAACCAGAAGAAGATGCATAATTACCTCGACCTGTCACAGCATCCACACACTGAAATCTAATATATAATGATAGTATGTACACATCCACTAAATTACTGGACACAAAATGAACAACATCAAGAGTTTGTTACATACGACTATAAACTCTCTCTGCTGCCCTGGCGACGTGTGAGTGTGTCTCACCACGGTCACAGCGTCATTCAACAGAGATTCTCCAAAGACGATGATGAAGAGCGTGTCGTTGACATGCACTTCCTCAAACACGGCCAGAACCGCCACCGGGTCCACAGCTGAGATCAGCGCCCCAAAGAGCAGGAAGTCCATCAGGTCGGCCTGGACGCGCTCATCTGCACGCACACAAAACACGGAGCACAATCTCTGCCTGTCCGTTGATAACTGACTCAGGACAGACTCACAACCACGAGTGACTAACCTATGACCCCGAGCAGTTTGGCAGTGTACAAGCAGAACCCGGTGCAGAAGGCGTTCCACAGCGTTCCCACCACGGCGTACGTCAGGATGGCTCCCAGGTTGTCGAAGAAGAGACGGGCCGGCATGAAGTATCCGGCATCGCCCACGATGGTCGGCAGCAGGAAGAGGAAGAAGAGGGCGGGCTCTAGCTGGTACAGCTGCTTCTTATTGGCTATGAGGACGATCCCACCAAGAACCAGACCCAAGAGGATCAGCATGCAGCTCTCTGGGACGACTGTGGTGAAGCGCTGGGAGAAGTGGAACACTACAGGAGAACACAGAGGTCAGACTCAGAGTGGAACATGCCATGAACTGATCCGTTTGCACAAACCGGGTTTATCTGTATGGTGTGGTTGGGTCAGATGAACTGATGCGTCAGTTCTGTTTCAGCAGCTTGAGACTCAGCACAGGCTTTGCAGAATAGGAACCACACCACGGTTCTGTGAGCTGCAGTTGCTCAATCAGGACGTTATCGTTATAAATGCCACAACTCACCATTTGATATCTACACCCAAACCCAAATCTGGTGCTAACCTGAACCAAACCAGACGACGTGTTCTCACAGTTATTCCTCACTTGGCAGGTGATCACATGAACGTACACAGGAACAGACATCAAAGGAGGGGAAAACACATCAAAGCCTGGTGTGTGTGACCTGCGGACCGGCGCACAGAACCCGCGTCTGGTTCTGTCCTTACCGAGCTGCTCGTGAATGGACATATTTTATTTTGAAGAGCAGCTGATGTGGGCCGATGGCAACAGAGCTTCTGTTCTGTTCAGAGCGTCTGAATCAGTATGGAAAAGCACTTTTCAATCCATTATGTCTCACTGGGAGAGAAGACGTGCGACCGTGAAAGATGATCCTGTCACTGTGTTCAGATCTGAATGTGGGATTCAAAGGATCCGGATTCATCTGATCAGAACCTGCTTTAAAAATTCCTAATTCTTTTCTAAAACCTAAAAAGGATGAAAATGAATGAAAAGTTATTAAAACTGTTTAACGTCAGTTTGTGAGTGTTGGTGGGCAGAAATCAGCTTTAATATCTGTTCGGCAATGAAACGGAACAAGTTCCATTTCTGCAGGAACCTTATTGATGAAGCAGAAGCAGAACATCTGGACTGAACATTCACAGCATGTTTAAAATCACTGTCTCCTCTACTGGTGCTGAGAATCCGACTACAACGCAGCGCTGTGACCCTGACGTGAACCCGAGTCCTGTGTGAAGCCGAACTCGCATGGTTTGGGTCTAGAACGGAACCTGGAGAACATGGACGATCACCCACAGGCCCAGCTGAGCCTCCCACTCACCAGACGGGCTGCGAGGACACAAACACCGAACATTCAGCAGCTCAACATGGAGCAGCCTCAGCAGAACTCGTTGCTGCTTCCTTAGTCGTCAAACCAACTCTATCTAAATTGTGACACTGGACCAGCACCGACCAATGGACAAACAACGCTTCTGCAGAACCGCCTCACATGAACTCGGATCTGACACGGCACGACCCAGTGGATCTGACCCACTCAGGGTTCTGTTACAGCATCACTACCACTAGCTGCACGGACAGTCCGTCAGCGATAGGTTCAATAATTTATACAGAAAGTCCTGATCCATCCAACACTGAACACTGCACAGAACAACTGTCAAGATAGACCAGAACATGTCGCCGGGCGATCACAGATTATACAGTTTATGCTGTTCTGATCCATATGGACCAAGGTTAAAGTTTTGGTTCTATTTCCAGCCCATCTGACCTGGTTCGGTCTCAGATCAACAGACGCATCCTAACGGTTGGGTTTGTCCGGTTCTTCAAATGCCAAACTAGAACCAGCTGTTCAGCATCACTTACATTAAAACCTTTAAATAAACCGGGACCTCAACTGGTTCCTAAACTAAGAGACCCCCACGTCCTGGTCACACTTGGAATCTGGGTCAGGGAGCTTCGGGTCGGGGTCCTGGTCCCGTCTTACACTTACAGATCTTGGCCACGCTGGCCACCAGGAGCCAGATGGCGATGATGTAGGGAGTCTGGACGTAGCTCCACTCCCACTGGACCACCCGGTACCCGCCGCCGTGATGCTGCTGCTCCCCCTCCTCGTGTCCGGGACCAGCCGGTTCCTCCGCCGCGGACCTGGCCAAGGCTACACCGGGGACGCCGTATTCCGCGACGGGCTGCGGGAGGAGGAGGAGCGGCGGGGCGGAGGGAGAGGCGGGGATCGGCGTGGAGAAGCCGAGCCCCGGCCCCCGGAGCGGCGGAGCACCGGTCCCCGGCAGGTCGGCACCGGCGTTCGGCGGCAGCAGCAGCAGCAGCAGCGTCAGACCGAGCGGTAGCATCTTCCCCCGGAGCTCAGCGGGCCCGCATCGTCCGGACTTAAATACACAGACACAGCGAGAGGACGCGGAGCAGGCACCGGCAAGACGGGAGGAGGGGACACCGGAGCCGGACATGTGACCCGCCCAGTCCCTTTAAAGAGACGCAGACCCCGGTGTCCCGCCCGGCTCAGGGTCCAGAGGAAAGGTTCAATGGCTCATAAGTAGAAGCACACACACGTTGAAATGCACTGAAGCCTCAGCAGATACTGGTTCTAATGTTGTGGCAGGTTCTTCCTCCACCCGCTGGAAACTACTACTGTGGCGCTTCCTCGCTTAGGCATCAGCGTTTTACTGCTGCAGCTATTTTAGCTGTTGGGGGCATGAACTGCCTGTCTGGTATGAGGTAACTAAGGAACTGTGGACTCTCAGCTTGAGTCTGGAGCTGCTTAAATCATGGTTGTCAGCTGAAAGGAACCATCGCAACACGAAGAACTGAGAAACATCTGGAATTAATTAAAACACTTTATTAGTTTGCTTCATCTGCAACAGCTCTGAACCTGGTGAGGCTCATTAACTTAAGACGTGAAGAAGTGGTTCCTGCGCCTCGTACCCTGCTGGATCCTGGTTTGCTTCCCGCCACAGCCCTGGAGTCGCTGAGGAAGACGCCATGTGTTGGTGAAGTGAATCATCAGTTTCCTCCAGTGGATCAGTGAAACCAGAAGAACATTAACGCTCAGGGAAATAAACTCACTGTTGCGTCTGGGCTTGAATGTTGTGAACATCAGTGAACGTGTGCTGTTAAAGTGTGACATCATCAATAAATGGACCTCGACGGCATCTCGCTGTTCATAAATACAATTCAAAGCTTCAACCGCCCTGACATGATCAGGTGCAAATGTGCCGGTTCTGTTCAGTCCAACAGATTTTGAACAGGCGAGAGGTTCAGCATGGACCTGATCCGTGGTTCTGTCCAAACGTGGTCCAGCTCAGACCTTATCTCCGGTCTTGCTGAGGCCCAGAGCCTGAACCACGTCCACACTGAGGCCACTCTTCAGAGTCCTCCTCACTGCAACACAGACAGACACATGTTAAAGTGCAGGTTCTGCTGTAATGGGTCAGTACATGACACGTCAGGTTCTGTTACAGCTGAACTTCACTGGTTTTTGAGGGACATTTAAAAACAAGAAGTACTGACTTGATTTTGTTCAACTGCTGTTGTGTGCGCGCACATGTCGGTTCTATTGAACCCGGTCACAGATCACCTTAAATAGTTTGAACCTTTCACTGGGCTTTATGGGACCTCACGCATCCAAGGATTAACTGAGGAACCGACAACACTGATATCAGCCTGTTTTGGCCACAGCTGCCGTAGTGTCACAACACACTAAACCCGGACCAGGAAGAATAAACCCACAAACACGGTCCAGAACAGAACTGAGGACACAGACACCCCGTGTGACACAGCGAGCAGTGTCTGCACTGCATGCTGGGAAGTCTGGCTCTTTACACGTTTAATGAATGAAATGTTCTGTCACAACAACGGAGTTGATCAATTCCAAAAAATCCACGTTAGTGAACCAGAACAACTTGGATTTCTCTACTTGTATGTGATACTCACTGGACTTCCTGTTCATTCTGGACCGTTTACGGGTCTTGGGACTGGACGGGCGGTCTGGGGGGTTCTGGGTGACAGACTTAACCAGCCGATCCATGATCTCATCTGTGGCGTCGTCCTGGGAGTTGGCCCCGTCCTCTTTGCCTATAGACATTGCACATGGACTCACCCTGCCCAGACCTGAAGACGAGGACCAGAAAGTCAGACGGAACCAGTTCACTAAACTAGATTTTCCTGCTCCCAAAAGAAACGTTTTGGAGGAGACGATGCGTGTCTTACTGCGAACGCCCCTGGAGCGCCGAACGCCTCTTTGATCCACTGAGCCGCTGCTGCCGATCAGTAGGTTCTTCATATTCTTGTGCTCATCCTCCTGACCCACCTCGGCCATGACCGACACCGGGGACAGACCGTCCTCCTGGGACACGGCTCCTGAAAACTTCTCTGTCTGAGAAGACGTGGACAGAAACTTCAACGAAGTTGATGTCTGCACCATTAGCGACCAGCTGGGCTGAGTGTGATTAAAGGCTCCTGTGAACAGAGCAGCAGGAGGGTTTATGCGACGCCGTCTACTTTACCTCAGTGATCATCTTGCCTCTGGTCTTGGTTCGTTCTCGGTGGGTGGCCCGCTTCCGTTTGAGGGCGAGGACTCGCTCTCTGGTGGTTCGATACTCCAGAGCGAACTCGCTGATGATGCGACAGAAAGCCGTGACTTTAATGTCTCTGACCGAGGAGGACGGCTGACCCAGGAACAGCAGGAAGGAGTGGAACCTGCAGGAGGTCAGCACCAAGTAGAGGCTCGGTTTTCTCACGTCTGCTCTTTAAGCCTGTAAATGTCACTGAATAACGTTTCTGGCCGACCTGTTGATGACCCGTCTGTGGACGACCTTCAGGATGATGATTCTTTGGGTGCAATCCTTCAGGAACTCCGTCATCTTGTTCTTCTGCACGGCCTTGGTTTCATGTTTGGTGACCACCTTCAGGTTGTCCCACGATGCTTTGCAGCGTTTCTCCAGCTGGACCAGGTTTTCTGAGAGCAGCTCAAAGTCCACCTACAGGAAGAACAATCAGCGGGTCACCACCTGGTCGTTACCCGAATGGACTCCGACTGAGGAGGAACCTTTACTTTGGCAGATCGGGTGATGGCGGGGATCTCCGAGTACACGTCACTGGATTCTGGGTAGTTTTCCACCACCTGGTTGCAGGTGTGATGCAGCAGGGACTGGCGATGGACCGTGTCCTTCACCTCCACCACTTTCTCCAGGTAACTCAGCTCGAAGCCTTTAGCCTTGACACAGAGACAGGAGTTAAAGCTGTCGCCTCTAAACACAGATTAGAGATTCTCAGACTCCACAGCTTGTGTTTTGTTTACGTCTAATCTGTGCTTATAAGATCTCAGCTCAGTTAAGAGAATGCACAGAGAGTTCAGCACTAGAAACGTCAGCATGTGGTCGGAGCCTGAAAACCAAAACCTGCTTCACTGCAGGACAGAGACGAGCTCGGCTCCAGCTCTTTGGTTTTTCAGTGGACGAGGTTTCTACTCGTTCGGAGACATTTCCCTCTGATTAGTCAGCTTGCTGAAGCGACTCATGACTCACAGATCAAACACACAAACGGGGGAGATTTGACATGTGCGAAGCCACAAATATAAACGAGTTTGCACTAGTTACTATGAAGTGTGACGGCATTACGTTCATCTAGAGTCTGATCACGAGAAGCAACGCGAGTCAAACGGGTCTCATCACTTCAGCTCATCGTACGTTGTGTTGCATCATCGTCACCAGCATGAATCCTTCAATGCAACACAACCTGGATCTAGTTCCTCCACAATCCCTGACAGAACCCAGTGGACACGTGGTAACATAAAAAGTGAGTGCGTGTGTTTTTATGTTCACACATTCCTTCCTAATGAAAAGCGATGAATCACATGTGGAGCTTTGTGTTCTCACGTTGGAGCCGTTGAGAAAGTTTCCGATGGCGAGCAGCGTTGCCAGGATCCTCTTAAAGGTCTGGTTGGAGGCCAGCTGCTCCATGCCCAGCTTCAGGTCGAACAGGGGCTCAGCGATCTCCTGTAGGGGGCGACAGTCGCCACAGCGAGTTAACGCCAGGTCCCAGGACGAAGTCGCCGAGTTAATACACAGCAGCAAGAAAAACAGTACCGGACCGTTTTAGTTCAGACCCCGTGGAAACCAGGAACCGAGTTTAAGCTGGTCAGTGTGCGTTACCTTCTCCAGAGCCTCGTAGTTGAGCTTGAAGGCCCAGAGCTGCAGGCGGGGGACCAGGGCGCTGATGGAGGCCAGGCTGAAGAGGAACTGCTCAGCTTTGCCCAGAGGGACATCAGGATTGGCCAGCTGGGCCTCCTGGATCTTCTGCTTCTCCTCCTCCGTGGGGGTCATGGTCAGGATCTTCTGCTCAGAACAGAGATGTGGGTCGGCTCGGCCCAATTAAACCACAGGCTACGCAGATCTGATGAGTCTTTACCTCAATCCCCTCTTTGCTGATGGCAAACTCATCAAAGTTGAGGATGGCCGCCTTGATGACGTGGGCGGCCGGCAGGACCGTCATACCGATGTTGATGGCATTGCTCCGCTTTGAGTCCAGAACCAGAATCTCAGCCTTTTTCGTCTCAGGTCCTTTCTGCTGGTAGAGTCAGACAGATGTTAACAACGCTGTTGTCACGAAGCTTTATTTTATGCCGTTTCACTTTAACCAACCAACCATGCGTGTAGCTCTATCACACGACACCAACATGCTTGACTACTGTAGTGCTTTAAACACTAACCTGCTGAGAATCAACCCTTTAAGGCTTCTGATCTTTCCTACAGCGCCACCTTCAGGACACTGTTCAGATACATTTAGCACCCGTGTAATTAAGGACACACAGGTTTACCTTGGCAATAGCCAGCTCCTTGGCTTTAGACTCAAACAGGTGTTCGAGGCGGGTGGTGTCCACAGCCACCTTGTCCAGAGACGCCCACACCGTCCCCTGACCGAAGCGACACTTCTGAGGACCATCCGCCTGCTTCAGCTCCTTCCAGAACAACTTTACCAGTTTCTTCTTCTTCTGAGAGACCGTTGATGCCGCGAACGAGGAAGGAGGGGCTATACCGCTAGGTGGGGGAGGTGGTGGTGGTGGAGGTGGACCAGGGGGAGGGGCTATACCGCTAGGTGGGGGAGGTGGTGGTGGTGGAGGTGGACCAGGGGGAGGGGCTATACCGCTAGGTGGGGGAGGAGGAATGCCTGATAAGCGGGAGGAGGAGTCGAAGGTGTCCATGTCCAAGACGTCAACGTCTTCCTCGTCCAGCAGGTCTGAGAAGTCCAGGTCTTTGATGCGTAGGGCGTCTGCGCTGGGCTGCAGCTGGTCCCAGGCGTCAGCTGGGGCCTTGGGGCCCAGAGGAGTCGAGGGGATTGACTCTGGGCAGTGGAGGTGGCCCTCAGGGTCCAGGCTGGGCTGCTGCCGCAGGCGCTGGTTCTGTTGGTGCAGGAGGCGACGTCATCAGCTTCACATGTACAAAAAGGCCCGACACAGAAAAGCACTAAACAAGTCACACAGTCACGGCGCACAGACCTGTTCTTCAGCCAGTCGGGCCCGTGCTGCCTGAGCAGAACCTTCCAGACCCTCCAGCTCTGTCCTCAGGGTGGCTTTGGCCTCACTGGAGTTGGAGGACTCCTCTGAGTTTGCTCTGAGGTTGGACAGACGGTCCAACACAAGACCCAAACCTCCAGAATCCCCACCACCTGAGAAGAGTACAACACACAGATGTCTCACTCAGTCTCCATTTCCAGAAAATACAGTGCTGAGGTCAGAGGTCAGCTCTCGAATATAGAGTTCAAATTAAATTAGCACAGTGAGGCTGAACCTGGAATAATATGTGATCTGTGCTCAGTTTCTGGAGTTGTGTTTGCAGACGGTTTGCTTTAGATCAGAACAGAGGTGGTTCTCTTACTGGGCTGGAAGCTGCCTTCCTCTGATCCAGGAGCAGCAGCCGCTGGGCTCAGTCGCGCCGTGGAAGACGTCTTAGAGAAGAGCATGTCCAGCAGAAACCGCGTATCGTTGGACAAAGTGCTGCACTGACGCTGCACAGGTGGAGCTGCACACAAAACACACTGGATCAGTCGAGTCAGTAATGTGACTCACAGATTGAGCAGAGCGGCTGCTGCTTCCTCTGTGCGGTTTTCAGAACTCAGAGCGTCAAGAAAAATACTGACAGGAAGAATTTAAGCCACAAACTATGAGGGTGTAAATAAAAACTGATTTGTTTATGTGGGGTTATTTAACAGTGACGCAGTTGAGCTAAACGTGGAATGAAGAGGTTCTGTTCAGACCACACAGATCTGCTGACACAGGTGTGAACAGGACGCTGCACCTGCAGTGAGAACCAGGAACGTGTACAGACATAATACTTTGCTGCATCCAGACTAGGAGGACGAGCGGCACCGTTCCTTACGTGGCTCATTCTGGGAGTTGAGGAGTCCGTTGGCGTTGGATGCTGGGGCTGCAGACACAGAATCAACAACATCATATATCCAGACCTCGGTCTTCAAATGCTACATTATAATTGTTAATGTGAACACTCACCGTTCTGCTCAGCGGGGACATCGCCGCCCTTCTCTGCTGCCGGCTCTGGGGTCGGCATTATGTCATCCGCCGTGGACAGCACCTGGCTCAGGTGTCTGCTCCTCCTCTTCTTCTCCCACTGTGTGGCTGCCAGGCGGTGCAGGAAGGTGTCTCTACAGGGCGGGATTGAACAGGAGTCAGCATCACAGGAGGCGATGTCGCGAAAGGGTCAGTCTGGAGGCGTTTTGTCCGTTTGTCGGGGAGACAGCAAGCCCTCCTGTTAATAATCGGCTCTGTTGACAAGAAGTCAAACATGGAGCAGCACCGGGCAAACAAAAATGCATGTCAGCGAATTGTGGTAAATTCAACCGACCCAGATTAGACCGAAAACACACACACCACACAGAAACTAGGTGGGAGGAGTTTGGACTGTGTTCTGCCAAGAAAGGAGTCAGAGGACGACACACAGGCCCAAACCTGTGACCTCAGCCCTGGTTGCTCAACGTGTTCTCACACCAGAACCTGCAGGCTCATTAATTCAGTAGAACAGCAGTCCAGTTCACTACACATAAGCACTGTTCAGCCCCTGAGGAGCTGGACCAGGTCGAACCAACAACCACACAGAACTTTACGAGTTTCTATTGTTGTGGTGTGAACCACAGAAAACAATCGGTCGAGGAGCAGCAGACAGACTGGAGACCGGAGAGAAACACTGAACACTGCTGATCAGACCCGAAGCTAACAACGCATCAGTTCATTCAGTCCGTCCTCCCTGATGTAAGTGGGTGGACAAAATAGCAGGACACTGTTAAAACCAGCACCAACCCAACACCCTCCAGCTCCCAGCATGCAGTGGGGCTGCAGCAGTACTTACGCAAACTTCCTCAGAACAGGTTTGTCCATATTACAGTCATCTGAGCTGCAGAGACACAACACAGAGCTGAGCAGGACACACACACACACACACTAGGCTGGTGTGTGCGCTGAGTCAGGACCAGTCAAATCTATATATATTTCCACAAATAACAGGCCTCAGATAAGAACCAGCCAAGAAGTCTGTGGCACAAAAAAGGAGATTTAATTTGTGGTCTTTACTGACTTTGCTGATTTCTCTGTCCAACACAAACGAGTGTTGTAGAACTCGTTCACAGCTGCTGCATCAGAACCAATCCAGAGTTTAAATATGAAACAAAAACGTTGACTCAAGATGATGTGTTATTTATGCAGCTGAGCACCAGGATGAGGAGGAGGAAGAAGGAGCGGAGGAAGAGTGTACTCACCAGAAGAGCTGGTCGTCCTCCTCAGAGCTGAGGGAGGAACAAGGGAGCAGAGGAAGACAAATGAGGTGAGAGAAGAGAGAGAGATTAAAGCAACAAACAAAACATTCTGAAATTATGAAAGCGAGAGACGGAGGCAGAAAACCAGAGCCTGTTTATCAGAAGTCCCCAAATTATAATTAGACGATAAATAAAAGAAACAACAAAATACAAAGAACCAGTCAAGGCTAAGACCCAGATACAACAACAACAACAACAACAACAACACAGAACAGAGTTTCCCAGAAATGATCCAAAAATCTCTCATCTAAAAATATGACAGAAACCATTGAAAACTAAATCCAGAAAGGATTGTGAACAGTGCAGAGCAGGAACCACAAATAACGATGACACGATTCACCAAAACAACGTGCGCCCATCAGCAGATCTTTGTTATAGCCGCGTCACCATGGTTACCACCCAGCCCAACCATTTCACTTACTTGAGACTGGGTTTAGTCTCCATCTTGGTGGTTGGCTGCTCTGGGTTCATCTGAGATGACTTGTCCTGGAGACGGAGATCAGAGGGGGACGAGCTGCAACACAGACACCCACAGAACGAGTGAACCTCCAACAACTTCATCCCATGTCAGATGAACAGAGAAGTTAAAGGTCAGAGGTCACCTTAGACCCCAACAGTCAGTGCTAGTGTGGTCCAGTTAGCAGGTCTGAGGTCAGCCTCAGTGTTACAGACCTGCAGGCAGCTGAAGGCTCCTCAGAGATGGAGCTGGCTTTGCAGAAGAACCTGGACTTCCTGCTCAGACCCAAAGCAGACATGTGGTGGCTGAGGAAAGAGCGACCCCTGGTGGCCGAACAGACCACCGCACCAGAAGAGAGGAGGAAACACCAGGGGTTAGCATGACCCAAAGCCAGAGGAACTAGATCCCAGACAGACATGCAGATAGATAATCAGAGAGATGAAGGAGCAGTCTGAGCACAAACGTTCCTGCTGATTGAACTTGGTCTGAATTTGGTGAAGCTCAGAGCCGATCAAGGCAGTCGGAGTCCAGGAGACGATCCCAGTCCTCCTGGACCAAGTCGGTGCGGACTAAGCAGAAATCTGTGTAGATGCAATTGCTCTCTGATGCTGTGCTTTTAACAGGAACCTCTGCCTTCACGTTTACATTGAACTTACGGGCTGGACTGGCTCTTTGTGTCCTGGTCTGTGGACACGGTACCGTTGGAGGCAGTCTGAGTGGGCACAGGAGACCCTCTTTGGGATCCGGCTGGACTGCAGGAGGGGCTGCTGGAATCTGAGGTCAGCGGAGACGAAGGCCTGCTGCCGAGGCCTAGAGCGGGGTTTGGACCGGAGGAGGCGGGGGACAGGAATGTAGTGGGTGAGGCGGAGGGAGAGGAGCCCGCAGAGGACGGCAGCTGGTCCAGGAGGTTCTGACTGGACGAGCGGCGGCTCCTCCGTCCTTCCTGCTCCCCTGTGGCCTTTCTCCGTTCCTTACGGAGGTGGAGGGACGAGTCGTCCGCGTCCCCGTCCTCGTGCTTCAGAGCCGTCTGCAAGAACACACACACTCTTTATAAAACCAAATGGTCGGGTCACATGGTCAGCAAAGACGAGATGACGCCACTTTACGCGGGTCACTGATGGTTTGGATCTTTGGACGGCAGCCGTGGTACCACGGTAGCAGTACTGCAGTGCGCCATGATACCAAGGTAGGACGGTTTTGTGTCGCTACCTCGTAGATGCTGAACTGGGCTCTGAGCTCAGGTTCGGTTCCAATGTTCTTCATGTGTTTCTGGATGACGGACTCGATCCCCAGCTGCTCCAGACTGTCCGTCACGTCGTAGAAGGAGTCCTGGTCGGGCAGCGCCGCCAGGGCCTGACGCACACGGTACAAGCCGTTGACCACAGAGACGCCACGTAACTGCTGGCACTGACCGACTTTCACGCCTGACTTACCTTGTTAATGAGAGTCATCGCAAACATGAGCAGCTCGGTGTCGGAGCCGTTTCTCTCCTGCAGAACCTCCATCACGTAACTCCACGGACTCGCACCTACACACAGACTGTTGGTGAATTAGAAGGAAGCTGGTCCACAAACGGTTTTAGTTTTCATGAGGAACAACATTTACAGATCCCCAGTTGCACCGTTGACAACTACTCCTCTGCCTTGTGTTTTGGTTGCGTCAGTGAATAAAGCGAAGCAATGTGTTCACCTCTGCGTCCGTCCACAGCGTCGACAGCCTTGATGAGTAGAGCACTGTTGGACTCTGCATATTCAACAAACACGATGAGCAGCTTCAGAGCGGTTTTCACCACCAGGCGAGACTAAAGCAGAAGAAACATGTTCATTCTGTGTCCAGCAGGTGGCGCCACAGCTCAACAAAACTCACTGCAGCAGCACAGGAAACATTCACAAACACAGCCCGAATCAAACCGGACTGCGGTGAGTTAGTTCAAGCCTCTTGTTGGGTCTTGAAGTTCTGTGGATCAGGACTCACCAGACTTCCTGTCAGCGTGTAGAGCCACTGCACCGTCTCGCTGTGATTTATGACTCCGTTCATCCCGTCCACAAATAGCATGATCTGACTGAGAGCTGAGGACAGAGACAGACGAAGGTTTTCAGGTTTCCATAGTCAAGATGCTCCAAGAGCCCAGACGTCAGCTGATCGGGACCAGTTAGGAGCAGCTGTAGAACACCTGGATTCAGAACCGGAGGGTTCCTGACTGTGTCTGTGCTACTGGATGAGCCTCACCTCTCAAGATGTAGTTCTGGTAGTTGTGGTCGGCCTCTGCTCCAACTTTAATAAAACACGTCAAACCTTCAGATGCCACGAACTCTGGAACCAGGTCTTTATCATCCTACAGAGGGCAGACGGAGGAGACCGCTTCAGACCGGGTCACCTTTGTTCTGCAGCTTCACGCGATCGTCTCTGCTGATCGGTTCATGTTTGATGGTGACAAATAAGTTCCAGCGAGTCACGAGAGGACCGACCTCCCACCTGGCTGTCGAATGCCCGAATCACAATCAGTCAGAGTGCGAGTGACACCTCACAGCAAACAGCCTGAACTAACCTAAACGTGTCAAAGCTCGACCCAGTTCTTTACTCAGGTTGGCAGTCACCAAAACCTTCCTCTCGCGGCAGACTGTCCGATGTCTCAGACTAGAGGTGCGGGTCAGACCGAACCCAGGTTACACTCGGGCCGGGTACGGTGATGTGGTGTGGACCGAGACTCAACACTTAATGAGAGCGTGTGTCTTACCTGGAACAGCTGTTTGAGAGAGAACAGAGACCGTCTGAGTTCTGGACCCTGAGAGTTGTACAGCTTCTCTGAAACACACACACACACACACACACAGACCCAGAGTCAGCATGGACTCAAAACTCTGGACACATTTATATTAGCCCCCCCCAAATATTTTCTGCTGCGTTTGACATGTGAAAAGGAAACGGGACACACTGAAGGCCGCTGTGTGGTTCTGTAGGCTTGGACTAAACCCGGAGGAGGTTCTGTGAAGTTGAGGGGGTGCGGGTAGAGGACGGGCGTCCAGAAAGGATTGAAACCACTTCCTGTTGGTTTGTCACAGGTCATGACGGACGCAAGTGTCCAAACAAAAATATTGGAATGACAACAAGAAGGTTGAACAGCTCACACAGTGCACAACACCCCCCAAACCCAGCTCATCAGCTCCTCACTGAAGAGTAGAGCGAGTGTGAACATTAAAACTCCTGACGGTCAATGCTGCTCCAACCTCAACCTGTGAAGCTGTAGCTGCCTGTGGCTGTTCCCTTCGGGCCGAACCGGCTCATCCCAGTCTCTACTGAACGTCCTGCCGCTGTAGGACACGAGCTGCGGAAGCAAGACTACTGTAAGTTCTCCTGTTTTTATTCTTGGTCTTCACATGATTCATCATGTTCCTGATGTGACCCCACCAGACACTGAACCCAAACAGGCAGCACCGGACAGTTTGTATTCATTAAAACGGTTCATGAGAAAATGACTCCAAGCAAACATGAGGATGTGAAACAGAAACGTATAAACAGTCACAACTGTCAGTGTCACAGGAGTCATGGAAACACGTCAGGTCACCATGGTTACTGTACGCAGGCCAGAGATCAGGTACCACTGGGCCTGCAACAGAACCAATAACTGTCATTTCATCACATTCAGGTGATGTGGTTCTGCTGGCTTCAGACCGCCAGCAGATTCATCCGTCAGGTCCAGTACCTGCTCTAGTTCTCTAGCTGAAGATTCAGGCTGTGGTCAAAAAAAGGATTTGTTCAAATCTAATTACACAACGGTTCCACATTCACAGCTGTCAGACGAAGAAACACAAGACAACAGAGAAAAACATACACTTTCCTGTCCTGTTAACGTTCACATTGTTGTGGGATGTTTGCGTAGGATGAAGACAAGAATTCATCTGGAAACAAAATCGCCACAGACTAGAACCGTCAGCAGGAAGCTAAGCAGCAGACACACATCCAAAATAAACAAGAATCCATCAGCTCTTATTGTGCAACATCTCTAACAGGAAACAGAGGCAAAGCATCTGGCTGCACATCTGCAAACAGAGAAGACTCAGAGCAGACGACTGTGTCAAGTTGAGTTGGGAACCAGATTCAGGACATCAACACCCCATAGGTGACGTCACAGGCTCAAACATTTCAGAACAGAGTCCCAACAAAAATGCGACTTCTCTCATTTGGTCGTTTCTCAGTCGGACATCGCTGCTTCTCTCTGCAGTCACTAACTACACCGATCAGACTCCTGAGCCACGAACCAGAGACGGGCTGAAGCAACGTTGGCTTTTTGTTCTCTGCGGCAGCTGCTGTGGTGTCACAGCTTCTCCCTGCAGCAGAAATAGCAGGTAGTTATTATGAGGCCATGACGAACGGTTTAAGCGCCCGGTATCAAGTGACTGAACAATGTCACAGGAGGACGAGAGCGTTTGAACCGACACGGCTCGACTGTGTCCACATGGTCAAGTCAGCCTGTGGAACACGTGGTGTCCATCGGTGCGAATGACTAAACCTACTACTACTCTTTATATGAAGTGTGAAGAGAAGAAGCTGTGTTTGCCTGAACGCCAACCACAAGTCTGTCGCTACAGCTGGAGGCACCGTGGAACAAAGAGCCCTCAGTTAGTCTGCACATCTGGACGAGTCGGCTTTATTTTGATCTTTTAGGACCATCTGAAACTATGGCAGCTAATCCAGAATTGAATCCTGCTGCAATAGGTTTGATTTAGGTTTGGTCTATGGTTCCATCGTGACCAACTATATTCCTACATGTGGGTTCCTGTTAGCAGCTGCTCTGTTACACACGTCAGCTCTTGTTCAAAGGTCACTGTCCGACCTTTAAAACCGCCAACTAGTCACTACATCAAGAATCCAAACAGGAACCGACAACGTTTCTGTGTGCAGACAGAGAAAACATGTGAACAGTGAACCCAGGTCACGAGACACGTTTGACCTGAGCCGCGTCAGCAGCTGCCGCTTAATTAATGATCGACCTCGAGAAGACCACCACCGAACCCTGTCAGCACAGACGCAGCCCTGGACGTGTCGCTTTATCTGGAGGCAGATCTGACGTTGTCACCTTTCCTCCCATGATGCAGTGCGTCTGCTGGACCACACCCGATCACAGTCAGAACGGCTGCAGCCTATCGTTACGCAACCGACGGCGGGGGAGGAAGCCGTTCCTGCTGGGACAGGTCCGTCATTTCACTGATGTCAGGAAAGGCTACGGCTTTCTGCCCGAACGCGTGTGAGCACAGTTGCACCTAATACATGGCTTTAGCTTCAGCTACTAGAAGCTTTTCTCACCGCTGCCAGCGACACAACCCGCTGAGTCACTGAACTCAATTAACCTTTGACTTTCTCCCCTGAGCCCGTGTGCCGGTTTCCTACAGCAGGTGAAAGGAGGCCGACCCGGGTTTAAGAGCTGTGAGGGAAGTGGATTCCTCTGGGCTGACTGCACTTCCTCACATAGACTGTTGCTTCTGCTTGTTTGTGCATGTAAAGGGTAAAAGCTTCGCGCTGCAGTCGCGTCGTGATCTTCACAGAAACCCTGAGGGATTGAGGGAAATCCTGCTTCGTGGCGGCTCAGTACTCAAACTACACAGCGACTACGGCACCACATGCATCTACAGGTAGCAACACAACCACGTTGAACCGCCGCAAGACATTTCACATCTTAACGTCAGCGCCTCAGAGCGAGCCGCCGACAGAAGGAATCCTGTGTTTACGCTGCAGAGACAGGAAGTGACCCCGCTAAACTTAGTGTGTGGTATTTCCTGTTAGTGTCACTGCTGCTAATGGGTTTCACCTCCAAACTATCACCACCAGGCTCCTCAGTGGAGGCAGGACTCTGCTGGACCGGAGCCACGCCGAGCGTTTGATCCGCTGACCCACACGAACTGAACCGAACCAGTTCAATGACGCGCTGAGCTGTATTCACAGAGACCTGTTCTGTCCTGAGTTTCAACAAGCAGGTGACTCAAGCCTTTTGTTGGGACCTAGAGGAGATGCCAGACAACATGACACACGCTGGTTCAGTGTCACTGACCCAGAATCAGGTCCTGCACCGCAAACTGACCTGAGGGAACCTGTCAAACCCCCACACCTGGCTGTGAAGAATGTTTCTGTTCGCACGCATTTAATATTCACCCAAACAAAAAGCAACAAATATTTTACCAAGGAACCAAAGCACCAGGGAGCAACATTACGCTTTGTTCATTGTAGCGCTTGACCTCGCAGTGCATTCTGGGTAATGGCATCACATGGTTGAGTTTCAGCTTTTCTGCTCTTTTTGATATGACCGAACAAAATTTGTCGATAGTCACAAGCAGTTACCACAAAACACGTCAGTGTACGATTCCATGTCCTCAGGTCTCAGATCGGCCAACGCGCAAGTTACTTATAAGAACTGAAGTCTCCTTCGGGATTGAAGACACCTCTTCAGAAAGTGTAATGTCCGTTTACCCCTGAACGCAGCAGCAGAGACAGGGCTCTTTCTCTCGGCTTAAAGGAGGAAGCTGGCTGGGAAGTTCCCTCTGGGCAGGAAGGGAGGCTGCACCCAGCAACCAGAGCCTCCCCAGGAAACCATCCAGAACCCTCAGGACAGGTTTGACCCAAACTCACTCACCCTCACGCAAACAGGTGCAACCTCAAACGCTGGAGTGACTCCAAACCGAATTAAGCTTCTCAGAGACCTTACATCCACCTGTACAACTCCTACATCCCACAGACAACGGCAGCCAAGCCTGGTGCTGGTCCAGCAGCTGTGACCACCACACACAGGCAGCGGGCCACGAGCTGCGATAACAACTGACCTGGGGTCTGTCTCTGTGACAGGGAGGCCTGCAGACCGCTCCAGCTCCTTCAAAATAAGAGCCTGGACACAGCAGCCACAGTCTGCTCGTTTGCATCAGGTGGGTTGGTCTCACGGTGAACTCGAGTCATGTCTGTGAGAATGATTCATGCTTTGAACTGGCAGCTCTGTGAGGAAACGGTCCCGTGTCCTCACCGTTCCAGCCAATCAGCGGCTCGTTTCTAAATGTGTGTCACACGGACGGACAACATCAGCTGCTGCCTCCCCAGCAACACTTACACTCTGTGATGGGACACAAACCTCCATGCGTCCCTTTGTTATGGTGTCTGAACCGGAGGGAACGGTTACAACAAGGGGCGACCACAGAACCTCTGGGAGCATTTGTGTAACATTGACGTTGTCAAAGTGTTTTAGCCAAACAATGTTGAGAATCAATAAAGATGCAGGGACTGAAGGGGAGGTTTGAGGAAATCCTGCCACTGACTGGGCGACGCGTCGCTGTGGTCAAAGTGTGGACAGACAAAGTTTCCCCTGACTCATCGCTCCTCTGCTGCAGGAAAGAAGAAATGAGAGGGGAGATAATTACCGAGGATGGAGTGAACGCGGACGGAGAGCTGAGTCCTCAGGATCAGAACCGGCTTCTTTCCCTTCCTGTGGAAAAAGGGGAGAATTAGAGCAGAGACGCGAATGTGTCCATGCTGAGTATCAGCCCCAGTAAAACAGAACTAAAGACCCAGTTCTACACCCAGAGACCACAGCTACGCACCTCAGGACGAACCAACACAATCCAGGAGACTAACGTACAAGAGAGTCAGATGACGCATGAAAACTGCTTTTAGCCTAGAGAAGGTTCCTGGAAACCAAAGTACCAGTGACGGAAACGGGCCTTTACTGCAGACCAACCAGAGGAAACCGATGCTGGACTCGGCGTTATCTGCATGTGCCCAGGATGGAGGCTGACTGACAGCAGTTCAAGGCGACTAGCGCTGCTCTGAGCTGATCCTGGAGCAGTTTCCATATTCAGCTCCGCAGGCTGACAGAGGCCTGCTGGGATTAGAGTTTGGAAAGAACGACGGCATGAAGGTATGGAAAGAATGAAAAACTGAGGCGAGAGGGCAGAGCTTGTCCAGGACTAAAAAAGGAACAACCACCAGATTCAGTCATTACAGCAACACACTGCTTTTAAAGCGCTGCAGACGCTGCTTTTCTGGCATCGCAGCAAATCAAACGTGTTGTTTTCACATCGTCAAGCTGCGGCAAAACGCGGCGCGGGGCCCAGCCACGAGGCCCCCACCGGGCCAGAACACTCGTCTCCATCATAACGGACCTCCAGCACCGCCAGCACCGCCGGTCCTTAACGGACGCAAGCTCAGAGGACAAGCAGGAGAAAGCATAATGAACTACAGCTGCTGGAAGAAGAGCTGGAACGTTTCAGCTGCGACTGTTTGTCCAGAAGCAGAAACGCTTCGGTCGACCGGGTCCAAACCGACGACTGAAGCCTCTTCTACTCATTTCTGAGACGCCTTTGTTGTAAAGGACACTGTATAAATAAGATGAGGTCTCACTGGGAAGAAAGAACAGACGGGTTCTTACGTCACGTCATCGTAGAAACTCTCCAGCTCGTCTCTCTGCTCGGCCAGAGACGAGTCCAGGTCCAGGTAGTTTCCGTTGGGAGACAGCTGCAGGGTGCAGTCGTCCAACTACGAGAGAGAGACAGAACGTTAGGACACCTCCGCTCATCCAACCAGGTGAGCTACAAACGCGGAGGAAGGCCAACGGGCTGGCGTCAACACGAAGGCAACAAACGTGACCCACGGCTTCAAACACATCAAGCCGCAAGCTTCCGACCAGCAGAACCTGCGACTGACCCAGAACTCTCCCTCAGTCAGAACCGTCCTCTAGAACCTGGTTCCCAAACACAAACAAGGAAAAATGTGCCAGTGTGTGATTCATAAAGTCTGACTGTCTTATTTCTGCCAAGTCGGACCTGCTCCCCCTGATGACAAGGGGAGCGGCTCAGAACTGGAGCTGGGTTCTGGGTGAACTGGACCCTTTTAGTCCGTTTATATGGCTGCAGCCTGCGAGTCGGTACAGAGCTGGAAACGAGGGCACCGATCAGGACACGCCGAGCGGTTCTGGACCTGCAGAGCCACATTCTTCACCTTGATCCGAGCCGACGCCTTAAACCGGTCGTCTGCGTCACAACAAAACAAAACCATTACACACGTCGCAGTCTTGGTGCGACCCGGACCGCGTGCAGTGGACACACCTTCAGGGGCGGGTCCACGGCCCAAGGACGACCGGAGACTCACAGACAGAACCCGTGTCCCAGGGTCCGACTGTTGGTTCCTCTTTTCTCATGAAGTAGTTTTAGGTTGTCAACGGCAGCAGCTGTGCTTTGACGTGAAACTGGACTGAAACAGATCCATCGGAAACGCGCACAGACGAGCGAAGTTAAACGCCAGCATGTCACGTTTCACCCGCTCGCGGTCCTGGTCCGACGACGGGCTGTTTTGGAGCAGATGCTGTGGAAGGAGAAGCCCGTTGAGCTCTTATCTACGCTGCTGAGCATTACATCCGTCCCTCCATCCATCAGGCTTATCTGCTGTTTACAGGTCCCACCCGTTTCCTCCAGAACCACAAAACAAAACCAAATAGAGCCGTCACGGTCTCGGAGCAGACCTATCACCTCATGGATCTGCAGCCCCAGGGCATCATGGGAAATCAGTGGGTCTAGAGGAACGTACCTACTGGGGCTGGCTCTCTGGGCTTCAGCTGATCCTGAAGATTCCTGCAAGGCCCTAAACGCATCACTGGAACGTACAGATCCAAACAGGATCCCAGCGACCCGTTAACACATTTTAGCCTGTGACTGACCCACAGACGCCTCACGGGTCAGATGGGTCAGTTGAGGCTTCAGGACCAGCTCTATTGCAGACGGTGGTTCTGATCTGCTGTTCTGACGACATTTCGACGGATCAGTAAAGATCAGCTTGCTGTCAAATGTCTCCATCGGTTCCGTTCCACCATGACTGACCCACTGCAGCATCACAGTCCAAACCACTCCACTACTGTAACACAGAGGTCACAGAACCGGGTCAGACGGGACCTCACTGCACCAACCCCCTCTCCTCCTTGTTTATTAACCCTGGTTCTGGATGGTTTGGTGCTGCACCGGGTTCTGGTCGAACTTAATTGACCCAGTGAAAACCTTTGACCTAAGCTTGTCCTGGCGTCGTTTTACTGAGCGTTTTTAAATGCGAGTCTTCTGGACCGACTCAGCACCAGGCCGCGGTAGGTGGAGTTCTACTAGTTCTACTGGACCGAACTGGACCAGAAGACAAAAACACCGACTCTATTTAAAGTCTGGCTCGGAACCAAATCCAGGTTATGAATATAATCCCGGTCGCTACGTCTCTCTCCCTGGTTTCACTCGTAAAGTTTTACCGTTTGGTTCAGTTCTGCTCAGAGCCTGTTTAAATTCGACCGTCTCCTTCGCGGCCCAGTTTACCGTCCGACAGGTAACTTGGTTCCGGTGACCCACCTTCAGCGGCGCCCCCAGCAGCTTGTGTATTCCGGCGACCTGTTCGCTGAGCGGCAGGTTCTCCACCAGGTCCACGGTCGGGGGTCGCCGGGGTTCCGGGAAGTTCGTGCAGATAAACGGATCCGAATCGTCCAAGAACTGGACCCGGCAAGTGACGGACGCCATGGCTGTGTCAACCCGTCCGCGGTCCCCGGCACAGACCCGTCAGCTGGTACCAACGTTCCCAACGCAGCGAAGCGGCTCCGGCTCTGACCCAGACTCCTCCGGCTGCTCGCGGTACTTATAGCCCAACGGCTGGCGCTGCCTTTCAAAATAAGAGTCCTGCAAGGCGTGAGGGCTCGCTGGGACGATCCGTCCGAGTCTGGACTCCAGGAAGATCAGAGCGCGCCGTTCCATCAGCAATGACATCGTTTAGTTCATTTAATACCAGTTTTCTACGGAAGTGACTGGAAATCACCCCAACACACGTCGGAACCCAGGCTGCATTTGCATAGCGTTTATTTTGAAGCGGGGATCCTAGAACGTCCGGTTTGGTGAGGTTGGACTTTATTGTCCGTCTGTGACGTCATGGCAGCCTGCAGGCGTGAGAAGATCCGAACGTGGAAGGAAGAGGTTTTGTTCATTTGTTCTGAATCATCTGATCCACAAAACGCTGTGTGTGGTTAATTGGTTACTGTCTACAACCAGAAGAGCAAGTTTCCCTTTTAACTGAGCATCAGTGGAGAAACTATGACATTTAATCGACAATCACTGAATTTCTCTGATTCTTATTTTTCTCTGTAAATCCCGTTTGTTTATTCTTATGTAGTCGCTTTAATTTACTGGGTTTATGGGAGCTGTAGTTGACTTCCTGTTGTTTACAAAACGCTTCAGCTAAATAAAGTATGACGTCATCGCCGCGTGGAGACGCTGTGCTGAGGTCAGACGGGGCCAGGTTGCTGTACAGCAGCGTCCCCTGCTGGACGTGATGCGACAGACAAACCCAGTGAGTCATGACTCTGTGACAGGCGGCAGTGATGCTCAGTCTGGTCCAGCAGGTGGCGCTGCTTCACTACGTTTGGACTGGGACAGTTTACAGACGGTTGCATCAGGCGAAACACACACACACACACACTTCGTCCGTCAGTGAAACACCTCAGAGCAAACTGCCACATGAAACGCTTCCTGTTGAATCGTTATGTCCTTAATGAAAGCTCTGTGACACTCATCACTTCCTGGACGTGGACTTTCTTCTTCATTGGTGTTCTGAAGGAAACGAAGCAAGGAGGAAGGAAAGGAAGTGAGGATGAAGGAAAATGAAGATAGCTACATGAAGAGCTACAGGAAAATGAATCCCGACATAAAGGACTAGGAAAGGAAGGAAGTAAAGGAGGAGGCGAGGTTCTGCCAGCGCTGGGCTTCTGGAGGTTCTTTAGAGAAATGAGCAGAACTCAAGCGTAAAGGTTCACGTTTCTCTGGTGCTGAATATTTCTGCAGCTTCTCGTGCTGCTGAGACGCGGCTCCTGTTGTCTCCTCGTCGCCGTGACCTTTGCTCCACTTCGTCTTATCTCAGCGCTGTCACGCTGATAGCGTCCTCTCGGCCTTATCTCTGCCGCTGGGCAGCCGTCCAGGTGTGTCAGGCTGGTGCGTTCGAGGACACAAAGACGTCCATCGCAGCGATCTTTTCACAGCGTCCGTGTTTGTTCTGTTTGTTCGCCTGACTTTGATTTGCTGACATCATTCGTGCTGGTTCTGGCAGCAGACCATCAAATGTCGGACACTCGTTGTGCTTAAAGACCCGAGACTGAGCTTTGAAACGGACTCGTTCCTCTAAATGACAGAAGACCCGACTGGAAGGTCCAATCAGAGCAAAAAGGTCTGAGGCCTCTAGGACAGAAAGCAGCAGGATCCAAACCTGCGTGTGACTCGAGTTCTGCAGGTGACGGCGGCAGGATGTGCTCGGTGTGACCTGCGGGGGGCGACGTCACATCTGAAACATCATGTTCCAGCAGCAAAGTCACAGACGACGCCGAGGTCCGTGGGCTCAGGAGGCTCAGGAGGCTCAGGAGGCTCAGGAGGCTCGGAGGTTCGGCCGGGTGGAGGGGACCGGCTCAATCCTCTGGCTTTGTGGG
Source organism: Macropodus opercularis (assembly GCA_030770545.1). Taxonomy (NCBI): domain Eukaryota; kingdom Metazoa; phylum Chordata; class Actinopteri; order Anabantiformes; family Osphronemidae; genus Macropodus; species Macropodus opercularis. The sequence continues at coordinate 20,115,218 of CM061091.1, read as the reverse complement.
CGTCACTGGCTCTGCAGACAAGGTTTTCCAAGGCTGGAGTGAGACGACCCTGCAGAGACCTGTGTCCGTGTCGTTGCCCCCCCACCGGAAGAACCTTGCACTTCTTACAAGTGGCGAATGAAACCAGTTGCCATGGTAACTTCAGCTCGACTTCGGGTGCGTGAACCCCACACGTTTATCTGCGGCTGTTGCATCAGAGCAGCGTCCGACGTCAGTCCGTGAAGGAACCAGGGACCACGTTCGGAACGTCGCCATCTCCGTTTCCAACTGCTTCGCTAACGTGCATCATGCTGAGCCAGCACTTTCGTCCAGCTCACCCCACCAGCAACGTTTCACAACAGAAATACTCTCGGAGCGATCAGATAAGCGGCCGAGCGTCCTCTCGGGCTGGAGGGGAACCGAGGGTTGTGCAAGCTGTGCTGAGCTGAGAGGGGAGGACAGGACGGATGATGGACGGCTGCCCCCACCCGCACCGACGAGGGGCAGCATGTCACACTGAGTATGTGTGAAACAGGGCCAGTGGTGGTAGCGCGTACGTTAACCGACGTCATGTGACACGGAGGTGGCTGGAAGCTCCAGGGCCGAGCCGCCGCCGTGGTTACACACGTGACTGCGTGTGCGGCAGGAGGAAGCGCTCTGGACCGACAGGGCTTCCACGAGGCCGCGGATGTGTTTTGTCGTTCTGCGTCGTTGTCGTCCTGCGTCGTTGTCGTCCTGCGTCGTTGTCGTTGTCGTCCTGCGTCGTTGTCGTCCTGCGTCGTTGTCGTTGTCGTCCTGCGTCGTTGTCGTCCTGCGTCGTTGTCGTGCTGCGTCGTTGTCGTGCTGCGTCGTTGTCGTCCTGCGTCGTTGTCGTTGTCGTCCTGCGTCGTTGTCGTCCTGCGTCGTTGTCGTTGTCGTGCTGCGTCGTTGTCGTCCTGCGTCGTTGTCGTTGTCGTCCTGCGTCGTTGTCGTCCTGCGTCGTTGTCGTTGTCGTGCTGCGTCGTTGTCGTCCTGCGTCGTTGTCGTCCTGCGTCGTTGTCGTTGTCGTGCTGCGTCGTTGTCGTCCTGCGTCGTTGTCGTTGTCGTCCTGCGTCGTTGTCGTCCTGCGTCGTTGTCGTCCTGCGTCGTTGTCGTTGTCGTCCTGCGTCGTTGTCGTCCTGCGTCGTTGTCGTCCTGCGTCGTTGTCGTCCTGCGTCGTTGTCGTTGTCGTGCTGCGTCGTTGTCGTCCTGCGTCGTTGTCGTGAAGAATCCTGGAGCCTTCACACCTCAGCGCTTGAAATCTGATCTGGTCTGGACCTCAGCCAAAAATATAACAAGGAGAAGAACAGTGTGAGGCTGCTTCAGTCACAGTGACTTGGACTGAACTCAGGAATGTTCTGGCTGCAGGTTTGAAACAACAGCCAGTGACAGGCAGCAGGTGTCAGTAAATCTGTCCGTCGTCAGGTGCTCATTGATCAGACACCAACCAGTGCAGACGAGAAGACTCTCAGGTGGTTGTAATGTGTGATGATGAACATTTTAATGCTAATAAATCATTACTGTAATTACATAAACACACTGTTCCCAACCGTCACCGTGCTCTGAGACGTACTGGGTGATCGGTTCTGTACCAGCAGCTCCCGCCTGCTTCGGACCTGGACCCGATTGCTCTGTCAGAAAAAGATGCTGATTTGACTCCAGTTTATTTTTCCTGCACGTTGGGCTGAACCATCGATTGTTTTCTCTCTGACGAGTTCTTCACGTGTTAAGATCTGATCTGATTCAGCAGGTGGTTGTGATCCGACTACCGGTCTGCGATCGGGTCATTTCTGTTTAGAACCTCTGTCCTCCGCTGCGGCCGTTCTCATGCTGGGAGGTCCAGTGAAGGTGTCGGAGCAGTGATGTGTCAGGAAGGTATTTGTTGGTACCTTGGTGCCGAGCGGACGGCAGGCAGCAGCACGTAGATCTGTTATTGTACACACTTTAAACTTCACGCCGCCCTCAACAGGCTCCGTCAGCGCTTGGCACGCTGGGTGTGTTTGTTTTAACCTGTCTGCAACAGAGGACGGGTGGGGCTTGGATCAGAACACACACACACACATTATGCCTCTAATGTTCCTCCACGTGTCACGTGTTCAGGTTATGGATCCAAAAATGAAGTTATTAAAACCTAGATGTGACTGGACGTAAAGCTTAGTCATTTGAGGGAGCCTGGCTACTACAGTGATACCAGCGGTGGCTCTGACCCTGCCCCACTCCACAGGCTTTGACCTTTGACCCTGGCATAAGTGTCATCGCTTGGGGGGTCACACGCCCCTTGGGGTCCTTCCCCCCACGTCCTTAGCCAATCAGAGAGCAGACCATCTGGGTGTGGGGGGGGCCGGGCCTGCTGCTGTTGCTCAACCCTGCTTCCTGCTCCAAACGCTCGCTACTCGCTGCACCGTGTGTTTCTCCCTTTGTCCACACAACTGGCCCGGCTGCCTGATGTGTGCGGTTCTGGCGCTGCTCGACCCGCTCGCCGCCTGCACGCTCCCCAGGGACGAGTTTCAAAACCTGCTGATGCAACGAGCAGCAGTTGCAGCAGTCACAGCAGCTCCATCAGCGCTAACGGACAGATGGAGATCCAGTGATTAATGAGTCGCCAATGACTGTTTGTGGGTCCGTGTGTTATTTATTCATCACGGTGGGGGGGCGCATTGGTCCATAGCGGTGCATTCAGGGACTCACCCCCGTCTGAGGACAGAAACCTCTCAATCCTAGGAAGCTTGGCCTTGTCTGTGCACGTGTGGGACCAGCTGGAACCTGAGCTCCTCCTACACCTGCAGTGAGCAGCGGAACCACCGGTGACGGCGGCTCTGCATCAGGGACAGAATACATACAGACACTTTTATATTTGGAGCCGCGCTCAGTGCCCATTGACAAACCTCTCTGGGCCTTGTCTTAGTTTCCAGTTTGGTGTTGTTCCATTTTTCTTCAGCAGTCCAGAAATAACAGTACAGATGAGTTCAGAGGCCTCTTCCGTTAATGTTCACGAGTGAATCACAACCGATCTGTGTATGAACGTGAGCTGACATGAGTGTAGAGGAGCGTGTGTTCGCAGCAGGAGGTTCCAGCAAATAAACCCTCTTAAGCAGAAACACATGGAGCAGTGAGAGTGAATCGAGTACAAGCACACCCATAAACGTGAACACAAATAGGAAGGGATCACAGTCCTTGCGTTGAAGGTCACTGAACTTCCCACCAGCTGGAGCTGAGTCAGTCCCGCAGTTCAGGCTCTGGTTGACGTTGTCTTCACCTGCGTCTCTGATATATTGAAGCATGGAAGCGTCGCCGTTCTTGACTCAAATCAAGCTTGAAGCAGCCATGTGCTGTGGACGGAGGAGGACCCCACCCATCCTTCCACCAGGACTCCAGACTGCTCAACAGAGCCCTACACTGCAGCTCCCTGCTCACGGTCCAGCTCTACCTGCAAATCCTGAAGTGGGCTGTACACAGGTGAGCGGGCGAAACAAACCACCTGTGGAAACTCTGCTCATGCACCTTTAACTCTAAACGAACCATCTTCACTATAACGAAGATGTGAAGGTGTAACACAGGAAATACCTCCTAGAGCCTTAGATTAAAACGTGCACGTTCATATTTATGTGTCTCTGTGCACCGTGGTCCTGCGAGACACAACATTTCATTCCTCTGGATGTCTTCACATGTAGCGAAGCAACAATAAAGCTCAACTTGACTTGAGGACGTGTGTGATGGTGCCAGAGGAACCTGCCCTGAACACAACGTTCAGACTCCAGAGTCACTCCCATGTTCAGGGTCCTTAATGAGATTCTCTCAGTTTATTCCATCGTTGTGATGATTGATGGCAGCAGATGAGAAACCATGTGTCTGTAATTTCGCTTCTCTGACTCACTCAGCTTTAATTTACGGTCTCTCTGTAAGGCCCTTAATTGACTTGTAATAATTCATTTGCACCTAAACCAGCAGAATAAATCAGACCGTTCAGTCCGATGCGAGGCAGAAACTGAGCACGTGTGCAGGTATGCGGCGCTAACTACGGTCCGGGCAGCTGCTGCCATGTGGAGACCTGATAGGATGAGCATGTGTGCAGAAGGAAACGACGGACGCCTCCTTCGAAGCTTTGATCTCGCGATAGCAGAGCCCACACGTCATCTGTCTGCTCGTGATAAATGTTCCACAGGAGATGTGCTGGATGGTGATTAACAGGGTCACGGCAGGTCGAACGTCGGTGCCTGAGGTACCAGCGCTGCAGCTGGTGCGAGGTCCCTGGTAACAAACCAAAGGAGCCAAAGAGCCAAAGCTGCTTCTCCACGGACTCTGGACCCAGCTCTGATCCAGCCGTTTACCGCGGTTTCTACATCCTGCTCATTGCCGCTGCTCTGCTGAGCGGAAGGATCTGCTTCATATCACTTTGGATCAGAGGACGTGTGTGAGATGCAGGCTCAGAAGAAGAAGCCTCGCTGTCCTGATCAGGTCTCAGACGTCGATCGTGTCACAGCTGGTTACTGTGCTGGCCAGTGTGTATTTTGCTTCAGCCGCGCCTCGTCTGAGAGCGGTTTATGGGGTCAAAGGTCAGACAGCGTGGCGCAGTGACAGCGTGTTGCGCTCATGTCACAGCTTTGTTCTGCCAAATGTGCAGATAAGATGGACACGGCTGAAAATCAGCAGATGGCCTGAGATTAGTCTTATCTTCTGGCCATCGGCTCATATTTAATTTGTGAGCTGTGGCGCAGAGAGGCACGGCTCATTGAGCAACACGACTCCGGCTTTCAAACCGCTGCCAGACCTGGCTGCCAAAATGGGTTTCACAAGTCAGATGGTTTCTGCTCTGTCCAAACACACACATCTGTTCTGCCGCGCACTTTCAGTCGGACGCGACCGATACGGGACACGTTTCATTGCTGCTCATTGACCAACGAGCTTCCAAAAGCTTTTCATGTCCCAAAGCAAAAACCTGGTGTTGAGGATTTCAGTCCACCTTCATGTCCTGATGATGCTCAGGGGCGTCGAAGCAGAGATATTAGTTGATTGGTTAGAACATTGGAGGGTTTGGTCATCTGATTCAGAAGGAAGCTTTCTGTTTTAGTAACCTTCCTTGGAAGTTTTGCGTCCCTCCATCCCTTGAGTCCGGATGACCCACAGGGCCGTCACCTGATTGGCTCTGATTGGCTGAGCGGGGGCGACCCCATCTTCCCGCCTCCAGCGCCTCGAGACTCTGGTGACATTTAGCCTCCACTTGTAACTGATATCCTCCTGATGTGCAGCCGAGCAGACAGGACACGTGAACTCCACGCTTCCATTGTTGCTCAAAGGTCCCAGGGCAGTCATTAGGTGCCCCCCCACCCCAGGCAGAGTACCCTCCGCAGTGTGCTGTACAGAGGTTAGACATGATGACTGTTGCTGTGCTGGGACAGTCTGGATCCGTTTGCTCCTCCTCAGCTCTTGGAACCGACAGCGTCCACGCTGAGCACTACTGTACAAGCCCAGCGTAATTTATGCCCTGCGGCTCCGGGTCAGTCCGTCCAGACTGAAATGTCCCAACAATGTTGGATGTTTCCTCCAGGATGAGCTGGAAGAACCGACCCCCACGATCAGCTCAACATGCATACACTCACAAACGCTCAGCTGAATGTAGGCACAACGTCTGGTTCCATGGAAGTACATATAGTTCAACATATGGCAGAAGGGAATCAAACCACCAACCCTGCGACTGGTGGTCGGCCATGGTAACCGTGCGTATCCCACAGTTCTCTGCAACCGTGTCAGCATGAACTGAAGTGAACTGATGCCTTCACTTCCCCTCAACTAATTTATGAGCATGAAAATAAAACTGCTCTGACAGTGGAGCTGATCTGCAGCAGTCAATCATGTGACCTCAGCAGCGATGTGTCAGGCCTCCTTACCTGCCGCTAACGCTAGCTGCACTGCTAACTCTCGCTGCCAGGCCGCAGGCGCTGAGTTATGGTTCCGTTTAATCCGACACAGCAGCAGAGGCGTTCTGCAAACTGAAGCAATTACCACTAGGCCCATAATTTATCTTAAATGTTCAGTCTTCACCCGTAAACATTGCCGGCACCTCAGAAACCACAGTCAGCATTAACACAAGACGTCTCACCCGGTTACACTGTAGGATCCCAGCAGAACTGGTTCTAGTGACCTGGTTGGGTTCCTGCTTCTCAGCTCGGTCCACGTCTCTGAGAGGTCAGGACCTCACGTGTTCTGCTCATCCACTGTGAGGCAGTGAGGCCGGTCCAAGGCAGAGTTGTGCCAGGAAGGTTCCCATTAGAAGCATTCTTTGGGTTCTTATAAAGCAGTTCCTCCTCCCAGGAAGATGGGTTTATGTAACAGATCCTGACGTGGTGCTGCTCGGTCCAGTGGGTGCAGTCATCCGAGCCTCCGTTTGTTACCACAGATTCTGCGTACAGGCCGGACTTGACAGACTGAAGGTCAAAGGTCAGCAGCTCTGAGCCCAGTCAGAGCAGCAGCTCAGCGAGCAGACACAGGCGTCGTCTGTGTTTGTGAGACTGTAAGACGTCTGCGCACAGGGTTGCCACGGCGACGATGATGGGGCCAGCTGTTTGTCCCAGTTTGGGCTCCTCTGAGGTCCCAGGGGGAGTAACTGGCTTCTCTATGTTCATTTGATGAACCCAGAAGATCATTTAAAAAACTAACATGGCGTTAGTCCTGGACACAGAACGAATCAGATGACTGGAATAAAAATAATCACACTGTTTTCAACAGCAATCTATAAGTTCTCTGGTGTCAGACTAAATCTCTGGGTTGTGATAAAAGTCTGCAGAGTCAGGTGTGGCCTCCACTGTCTCACTACACGCTTTAAGCTGATCCGATCAAAGTGGCCACGAATGAATCAAACGTGTTCAGTTTAACGATGAACAGATTCTAGAAGCTGATTCATGAGCATTAACTAACTGAGCCTTTAGTTGCTGTAGCGACACCAGTGATTTTAACCCTTAATGCTTTAATTATGTTGTGGCCACAAACGAATCCTCCACATTCTTTGAGAATGAGCCACTTTGTTTTATCTTTGGTACATTTTGTCCTTGTGCAGATTGTGTGTGTAATAAATGATCCATGTCAACCTGAGCTGCTTGGCTTTGTTGACCTGACTGTACCTGCTACCAGGTGAGAAGTTGGCCAGTGTCTCTTATCGGCGTCATATCAGAGCTGGAAATGACTGCGGTTCAGCACACAGGGACACAAAGCGGCGCCCGGCCTGGTTGCTGCGCTGCTATCTGAGGCTTTAATATTTAGACTGGAGCAGGACCTGCAGGGTGTTTACTCCCGCATTGTTCTGGAGAAGGCGTCGTCCAACAGGCTGCCAGCGGTGCCGCGTTGTTGACGCTTACAGTGAACCAACTGTTGGACCACAGATCGGTTCTGATGGAGTCCAAACCACCTGCATCAGTGCTCAGTTCCACACGTTCTTTCCTTTCTCCGTTTGGTCCCTTTCAGGCTGATTTATCCAACAGGAGTCAGTTTATCTATTAGCATGTTGCCACATCATTAGGCTGCTGGAGGTCGACCAGGTGAGGGAGGTTTGCTGAGGAAGCACATTAAAACATTACTGCAACACAACGGCGTAGCTCAGGATGAACTGAACACCGATTAGCTAATCTACATCCCAGAGGACGCAGGAGGAAGGAAGCGTAGCTCGGCTTGAATTGTCTCTGCTTATGAACATAATAAATTAGATTTACAGTGAGATTGGTCTGGGACCAGAGGGAATCCCACCGAAGGAAAAAATTAATGTGACCTTTCAAAGAAAACAAGCACTGATTAGCTTCAAACTGGCTCACACTCCGCAACCATGACGTCGACTTCAGCAAATATTAAATGAGATGGCAAACAGCTGAACATTGGATTCAAGAGTTAAATGTAATGTCTCACTTGGACAAGGCCTTAAAACACACACTGAGCGTGCTGAGGAATTTATGCTCTGGGTTGTTGTCCAGCTCTCAGGGAGAGTTTCCAGTTCATGTTTCCTCCTGTGTGGAGGAGCGATGAGAAACAGCAGAGGCCTCTGGTCCAGGTCCACGTTCCTGCTGGGTTCACTGACTTACAGCAAACACACCAACGCAGGCAGCACATTGAATCCAACACACATCCACGTCCCCGGAACGTCTGCAGAGTAATAGTAGTAGTACTATAGTAGTAGTATAGTAGTATAGTAGCTATAGTAGTAGTATAGTAGTATAGTAGCTATAGTAGTAGTATAGTAGTAGTATAGTAGCTATAGTAGTAGTATAGTAGTATAGTAGCTATAGTAGTAGTATAGTAGTATAGTAGCTATAGTAGTAGTATAGTAGTAGTATAGTAGCTATAGTAGTAGTATAGTAGTATAGTAGCTATAGTAGTAGTATAGTAGTATAGTAGCTATAGTAGTAGTATAGTAGTAGTATAGTAGCTATAGTAGTAGTATAGTAGTATAGTAGCTATAGTAGTAGTATAGTAGTATAGTAGCTATAGTAGTAGTATAGTAGTAGTATAGTAGCTATAGTAGTAGTATAGTAGTATAGTAGCTATAGTAGTAGTATAGTAGTATAGTAGCTATAGTAGTAGTATAGTAGTAGTATAGTAGCTATAGTAGTAGTATAGTAGTATAGTAGCTATAGTAGTAGTATAGTAGTATAGTAGCTATAGTAGTAGTATAGTAGTAGTATAGTAGCTATAGTAGTAGTATAGTAGTATAGTAGCTATAGTAGTAGTATAGTAGTATAGTAGCTATAGTAGTAGTATAGTAGTATAGTAGCTATAGTAGTAGTATAGTAGTAGTATAGTAGCTATAGTAGTAGTATAGTAGTATAGTAGCTATAGTAGTAGTATAGTAGTAGTATAGTAGCTATAGTAGTAGTATAGTAGTATAGTAGCTATAGTAGTAGTATAGTAGTAGTATAGTAGCTATAGTAGTAGTATAGTAGTATAGTAGCTATAGTAGTAGTATAGTAGTATAGTAGCTATAGTAGTAGTATAGTAGTATAGTAGCTATAGTAGTAGTATAGTAGTAGTATAGTAGCTATAGTAGTAGTATAGTAGTATAGTAGCTATAGTAGTAGTATAGTAGTAGTATAGTAGTATAGTAGCTATAGTAGTAGTACAGTAGTAGTATAGTAGCTATAGTAGTAGTATAGTAGTATAGTAGCTATAGTAGTAGTATAGTAGTATAGTAGCTATAGTAGTAGTATAGTAGTATAGTAGCTATAGTAGTAGTATAGTAGCTATAGTAGTAGTATAGTAGTATAGTAGCTATAGTAGTAGTATAGTAGTAGTATAGTAGTATAGTAGCTATAGTAGTAGTACAGTAGTAGTATAGTAGCTATAGTAGTAGTATAGTAGTATAGTAGCTATAGTAGTAGTATAGTAGCTATAGTAGTAGTACAGTAGTAGTATAGTAGCTATAGTAGTAGTATAGTAGTATAGTAGCTATAGTAGTAGTATAGTAGTATAGTAGCTATAGTAGTAGTATAGTAGCTATAGTAGTAGTACAGTAGTAGTATAGTAGCTATAGTAGTAGTATAGTAGTATAGTAGCTATAGTAGTAGTATAGTAGTATAGTAGCTATAGTAGTAGTATAGTAGCTATAGTAGTAGTACAGTAGTAGTATAGTAGCTATAGTAGTAGTATAGTAGTATAGTAGCTATAGTAGTAGTATAGTAGTATAGTAGCTATAGTAGTAGTATAGTAGTATAGTAGCTATAGTAGTAGTATAGTAGTATAGTAGCTACAGTAGTACAGTAGTAGTATAGTAGCTATAGTAGTAGTATAGTAGTATAGTAGCTATAGTAGTAGTATAGTAGTAGTATAGTAGCTATAGTAGTACTATAGTAGTAGTATAGTAGTAGTATAGTAGCTATAGTAGTAGTATAGTAGTATAGTAGCTATAGTAGTAGTATAGTAGTAGTATAGTAGTATAGTAGCTATAGTAGTAGTATAGTAGCTATAGTAGTAGTACAGTAGTAGTATAGTAGCTATAGTAGTAGTATAGTAGTATAGTAGCTATAGTAGTAGTATAGTAGTATAGTAGCTATAGTAGTAGTATAGTAGCTATAGTAGTAGTACAGTAGTAGTATAGTAGCTATAGTAGTAGTATAGTAGTATAGTAGCTATAGTAGTAGTATAGTAGTATAGTAGTAGTATAGTAGTATAGTAGCTATAGTAGTAGTATAGTAGTATAGTAGCTACAGTAGTACAGTAGTAGTATAGTAGCTATAGTAGTAGTATAGTAGTATAGTAGCTATAGTAGTAGTATAGTAGTAGTATAGTAGCTATAGTAGTACTATAGTAGTAGTATAGTAGTAGTATAGTAGCTATAGTAGTAGTATAGTAGTATAGTAGCTATAGTAGTAGTATAGTAGTAGTATAGTAGTATAGTAGCTATAGTAGTAGTATAGTAGCTATAGTAGTAGTACAGTAGTAGTATAGTAGCTATAGTAGTAGTATAGTAGTATAGTAGCTATAGTAGTAGTATAGTAGTAGTATAGTAGCTATAGTAGTACTATAGTAGCTATAGTAGTAGTATAGTAGTAGTATAGTAGTAGTATAGTAGCTATAGTAGTAGTATAGTAGTATAGTAGCTATAGTAGTAGTATAGTAGTAGTATAGTAGTATAGTAGCTATAGTAGTAGTATAGTAGCTATAGTAGTAGTATAGTAGTAGTATAGTAGTATAGTAGCTATAGTAGTAGTATAGTAGCTATAGTAGTACTATAGTAGTAGTATAGTAGTAGTATAGTAGCTATAGTAGTAGTATAGTAGTATAGTAGCTATAGTAGTAGTATAGTAGTAGTATAGTAGTATAGTAGCTATAGTAGTAGTATAGTAGCTATAGTAGTAGTACAGTAGTAGTATAGTAGCTATAGTAGTAGTATAGTAGTATAGTAGCTATAGTAGTAGTATAGTAGTAGTATAGTAGCTATAGTAGTACTATAGTAGTAGTATAGTAGTAGTATAGTAGCTATAGTAGTAGTATAGTAGTATAGTAGCTATAGTAGTAGTATAGTAGTAGTATAGTAGTATAGTAGCTATAGTAGTAGTATAGTAGCTATAGTAGTAGTATAGTAGTATAGTAGCTATAGTAGTAGTATAGTAGTAGTATAGTAGCTATAGTAGTACTATAGTAGTATTATAGTAGTAGTACTATAGTACTACTACTATAGTAGCAGTACAGTCGGCCTGAGAAACGCTCCGTCCCTTCCTCTCTCTGACTGAGCTCAGCCCTGAGCCGAGCGTTTGTCTTGTTTACGAGCGGTGGAACCTGGGACAGATCAGCGTGTGGAGAACAGAGCTGCCAGGCTCCCGGTGACGTGATCGACCTCCGCCATGAATCAGATTCACTGAAGACGCGGTTCCCGGCTAACTCGTCCTGACAAGCGAAGCCCCGGTGGCTCGCAGACATCTGGAGGTCTGACAGTTCGACGGTTGGCCTCCAGCCCCTACGCTGCTCCATCGGGTCAACGTGTGATCACAGCGATGATGTCGCGTATTAATTACATCACGTTGTCGACCGCTAATAAGCCCTTAAGCCTCCTCGGAGCTGGATGCTGAGGGTCAGCCACAGCCAGACTGTGTCAACGGGAGGAAGTGAAGGAAAGTGCAGCCAAGAGTAGAGAACACACTTCAGGAGGTCAAAGGTCAGGCTCCCTGGAGCCGGGAGCGAGGCCAAGCGTGGAGTCAGAGTCACGGTCATCAGGCCGAAGCCGCGGCAAGAACAGCAAACACCCAAACCACAAAGACTCTGCTGCCGCAACCACACAACACGACGCTGCTCATCACCTGAAGTCGTCTCTGGATCCAGCCTCCTTCCATCCTGGTGCAGGAGCTCAAAGCGTCGGACCCCTGAGCTCCCAGAAGCAGCAGGAGGAGCAGGAGAAGCAGCTGAAGATCATCTCCCACGTGGTCGGAGGAAGCTGCTTGGTGTCATCTGGAACAGATCTTTAGCTGCACAGAGCAGATGAACCCTCTGCTGTTTATACTGGTTCCGTCCCAGTGAGCCCAGTTTACCCAGACACGTATGGATCCATCATTTATTTACACATTTCAGGTCAACCTCTGATTCTGTTTATTTCTGTTTGTAGGACTCTGCTGGATTCGCTGGATGGAGGAAGTGAAGCGTCTTCAAACCTCCGTGTCAAATTGAAAACACGTGGCTCCAGCCTCTGCTCGGGTCTTTCCTCCGTGTCATTATTCCAGTTTGCAGCATCAGGTTCGTGCAGTCGTGCGTCAGTGAGTGACTGTTTCAGGGCAGGTGTCTCAGCTGAGCACAATGAATCGTGTCCGGTTTCTCTGGGGAAACAGAAACACGCTTCGGCCACGGCTTCACATTCAGAAGGAGAAAAAAGGAAACTGACGGAGATCATGTTTTCCAGATGTTCCTGAGGAGCTGCCAGATTCTCGGAGGAGGTGGATTTTAAACAAACGTATCTTGGCCGCGCACGACGAGGCCATCGCTCATTTTTATGTTTGAAGTTTCTAATGTTTTCATGTCTCCCCATCTGGAGAGGAAGAAAGAGCAAAGCATCGTGGGAAGAGCGAGGCTTCGCCACTATAGGCTGCGGCTGATTCTCCGTGTCAACAGTGACAAACAAGTGAGCAACAGCCCGAACCAGAGGAACCTGACGGACGAGTCGCACACAAACAGACGAGGCCAGAGATGAACCAGCGACGCGCGGGATTCACACTTTGCTTGGCGTCAGTGACTCGTGTCCAAATACAGAAGCTGGTTTACACAGTTGGGTTTAGCAGACGAAGCAGCCGCTGGTCCAGAGATGACCGAGGAGGCCAACGGTCGGTTTTAAACCAGAGGCCCGAGTTCAGCTCGGTTCGCCTGTGAGCGAAGATCGAGATCCGGGGGGAGCGAACAGTGATGCCGCTCCGCTGATTGCTGCTCACTGATGCTGTTTGGATTCACTGCTGCCAGTAAATGTGCTTCTGATTGGGGATCAACTGGCGATTGGACGTAAATCAAATCAGCTGCTCTGATCATTTTTATTGTAATAGGTTCAACGCACATGTTCAGAACATGTGATGCGTTCCAACATTTGTCTCGTACAAACACCCCCCGAACAAAAGCCCAAAGAAACGTAACGTGACAATACGAGCGCCTGTCTGGTACCAGCAGAACCTGGTACCAGACGTCAGCAGCCTGTGAGCTGTGAGGTGGTGAAGTGATGCTCCCATAGAAAAAGAAGCCACTGAAGAATGTTCTTTTGCAGAACACTGCTATCAGTTGACATTCACAGACCTGCTCCTGTCCAGAACCACTTCACGCCCCCAGCTCGACCCGCTTTCCCGAGGGACCACGGCAAGGCTCCGGCGCCAAGGAATCAGTGAGAACAAACCGTGGAGTGTTTGTCCTCCAAACGTCTTCGCACACATCTGACCAAACGGAGATTTTCAGCATCATTTCAACTGGGCAACATCAACATGAGTGAGCAGCTCCCACGTCAGCGTCTCCCATCCTGCTCGTGCCAACGCAGACAGGCAGCGTGAGAAGTCTGCCTTCATTTTCAGATTAAGTTTCACTTCACAGCTGTGAGGGAGACGTCGCGATGAAAGCAGATGCTGCGGTTTTCAGACGGATGATGGCAACATCCTGGGTTATTATTGTAGCACCGTTTACAACCGGCGACCTTTGAATGTTGAAGAGACAAAAGAAACGTGTTGGACTGAGTTTATGGCGCTCAGGTGACGATGATGTCAGCGCGTCAATCATTCACCGTCAACATCGCCGCGTCTGTCTTTGTTTGGCGTTCAGCTTGATAAGCCGTTATCTCCACACACGTTGAGCCGCCGCAACAACCACACGTCCAGAAAACCCCGAGTTCAACACGTCATCTACTCAACGCCACCAACACACACGAGACTTTAGTCCGACTTAAAACATGATAAACATCAAGCACCTCAGAGCCGAGAAGGAAAAAGGTTCTCGAGGTTCTGGACTTTGAACAGAAGTGAAAGTTTCTCATTTGATCTGATGAGTGAGGCTGAAGTAAACGTGAGGACTGGACACACACACACACGCTGTACACAGTGAAGCTGGATGAGACTCTAGTTTCCTACTTGACTACTAAAGGATCATTGTACGCTTTGTTTCCCATTGTCATCAGGTTTGGGTCGGAGCTGTCAGCTCCAGAGCCAGAGGTTCTTCTGAACGTCGCAAGGTACCCAGCGTCAGTAATTCCTCAAACAGCTGCAGGTTTGGTCACACGAGAGGAAAACGTTCTGGCGACTGTTTGTCTTTTGTGTCTGTGGTTAGACGTCTGTGAACGCGAGCCAGAACAAACTAATGTGCTCTGCCGTGATTGGCTCAGAGTCGCTGAGTGTGAATTAATGTGACGTGGTTTCACCTGCAGGTCACAGTCGTGTCCTGACACATCTCAAGATAAGACCAAAGCAGAGCCCGGCCCCGTCTGAGGCAACTGTCCCCAGACGTGTGACCAGGACGATCAAATGAATCAGACCAAACTAATTAAACAGAAAAGAAAAATCACTTCTGTCTTATCGAAGCTGCAAACAGGAGCTGAGACAAACAAACAGTTTGACTGGAGCCAATAAGTTTCACTCTTAAATAGTCGGCCAACCAATCAGAGAGCTTCACCTGAGGGAACACACTCAGCAGCATGTTTTAAATGTGTGAATAAAAGGTTCAGGTGTTGAGTGAGTGAGAGCTCGACCTCGATGATGAAGCAGATGGAATTCAGTGTCTTCTTCTGGTTCTGGTCTGAACTACAGCAGCAGAAAGGACCAACAGAACTTTTAAAGTGCAACATTAAACCAAAAGAAGGACGCACAAATGAATAATGATTATCAGGAACAAGTTTAACCCTTTGCCTCTGCTGGTTCACATATTAGGCAGGAAACACACAGACTACTTGTTGTTTGTCACATTTTAATGCTCCCAGCAGGATGAAACAGTGACTCCTGATGTCAGACAATGAAAAACCTGGGCCTGATAAATATCAGCTTCAGAAATTTAAAAAAGGTCAAACAGTTAAACTAACTCTGTTTTGGTTCTGCAGGAAATAATTGAATCGTCTTTGGACAAAACTAAACTAGCATTTTCCCACTGCTGCTGTTTTGTGCAGTACCATTAATTTAAAAAAGCCAAAATACACTGTTACTTTTATAGTCAATTTTAATTTACACTGCACGACACCGACCCTGCTCCTCTGATATAAAAAAGCTGAGTGACAGAAATGCTGCCCAGCAACATTCAGACCAACATCAGGGCATTTGACACAGTACGACCCCGCCCCACCATGCAAACAGTTAGAAACATGCTGCTGTTCGGAATTCAAATGTAGAAAAACATCGATAGAAAAGCGAGAAGATGAATCCTGCGCTCAGTGAGGCTCAGCCAGAGAACAGCCTCCCACAACGCTGCCTTACATTAACATCACGGTCTTAAAGTGCATCAATCAGTAGAATCCTGTGATATCGCACGTCATCTTTGAAATCATTTCAATTAGTACATTTGGATGTATCTGAGTATTGGTACACTGTGGCACTTCAGTACAACCACTCCTTAAAACGAATGCACAGCATGACAACATGGGAACGTTGTGGGAACGTTTCTGCGAGAAACTCTGGAGCATCAGGACTCAGACAGACAACAACATTCCTGCAGGGAGGCGAAGCTCCTGACAGACAAATCCTGTGGAAACACTCCACGCCCGCACAAAGCTCACATAATTACGAAGTCTGACAACAACAACGCACCGCAGCCCCTGCCCGACCTGTCCAGATCTGCTCACAGCTCATTAGCAGGCGGCTAACGACCCGGCTCGCAGGCGTCTGGGTCCACCCAGCACCACAAACTGTCTGGACTGAGACAGTCCGTCAGGTGGAGGCGAGGGTGGAGGACCAGGCAAAGTCGCAGCTCCAGCGGCACAGCCTGGGTCTCACCATCATATGTGTGGTCCCATCACATCAAAGACCGGATCTCTAGGAATCACTTTGGGACGAACAGGAAGCCTCCACCACGACCTTATCAGCTGATCAAAGCCCAGTAACAAGGTGATTTCTCCAGGTGAACCTCCACGTGGTCATAACTGACTTTTTGCTCCATATGTGCTTCATTTCTCTTCTATCACTCGGCAAATGGAATAAAGTATTCCAGGTTTTCCAGGACACGTAGGACACCAGTTTAAGGCTCACCCGCAGGTGTGTCGACCACAAATATGACGGGACCAGGGTGTAAAATTCCGTTCCTCTCTTCACGGACGGACTCAGTTTAGACGACATTAAAAATGTGCAACTGAGGACGTGTCTGCTGTTTGCTGGGGTCTTGGTTTACTTAGATTATCAAAATGTTTCAGTATCTGGACTCAAATACCAGAAAAGACCCGAGCTGTAAAACACAGAAATGTCCGTAAAACATCATCAACTTGTAGTGAACATAGTTACAACATTAAAAATTCTCTGATCAGATTTTTTTAACTTTTCATTTTGCAAGAACTCTTTGTAAAACGACAGAAGAAAATACACATCTAAAAAGGGAATTTGAGAGATTCCATCTTCATCCTGTCACTGAGGAGGTGCTGAGTCACACACCTGGTGTAACCCAGATGTTAGTCAGGTTGACAGCATGTCACTTCTCACGGGATGGCATCTCATATTATCTGAGATGTCACATTCATTCATCTCCTCCCAGTCCTCCAGACAATCAACTGATTGATCAATCAATTAGAAACACACCTTCCTTCCTTCCGGCTCCTCACATGACCGCAGTTCAGGTTCCAGAACAGATTGGGGAAAAAATTAATTTGTAAAAACTGAAACTGAATTTTACTGAAGTCAGTAAACAAAAAAGCATCAGAAGAAACAGCTTTGATCCTGTTTGTCATAGATTCTTTGGAAAAATATATTGTTTTCCAGGTTTTTTATGACTGTGAAGTGTTGAGTGTGTAGGGGACGAACAGAAACAAAACGGAGAAAATAATTAATGAAAGCAGTGGAGAACAAGCCCGTGTTTCCTGCAGATTTATGTCTCAGCCCCCTCACTGCCCATTGGTGGAGGAGTTGTTGGGGGCGGGGCTGGCGCCCTCAGCACCTGTTGGTGGCTGCACGTTGTCGGCCAGGTTGTGCGCATGCTCCAGGAAGAGGTCTTTGAGCACGCTCAGCTCTTTGCTAAGCAGCTTGATCTTGGCCTCCAGACGCTCGTTCTCCTCCTTCAGCTCGTTGACGCGCTGCTGCGTGTCCAACGCCTTCTGTTTGCTGCGCATGCGACTCTTCTTCACCGCCAGGTTGTTGCGTTCACGCCGCTGGCGGTACTCCTCGCTGTCCTTGTCTGCTGGAGGCTTCTTCATCTTGCTAGGGGGGAGGGCTTTGCCGCCTCCGGCTGATGGGTTGGCGGGGACGAGTTGAGGGACCTGCTGCAGTCCGGCTACGGACGCCGGCAGAGATGAGGAGGAGGAGGCGTGGGCCTGGCTCTGGATGACACTCACGCCGTTGTGGTCAGTTGTGGTTGTTTTCGGCTGCGACGGCCGGCTCATTGGGATGTGCTGCCTGCAGGTGCTGATCTCTGACCAGAGTTTCCTCAGGTGTAGAGATGAGATGAGAACAGGAGGCAGAAGAGAAAGAGTCTTCACCTCAAGCGAACCTGAGTGACAAGAGGAGAGCACATCACCATTAGTGTAAAGACTGAGCAGTACACACAAGCTACACTAACGATTCAGTGTCGTAGGTTCCCGTTCGCCGGTTACACCCAACCGAATGCTGAAAAGCTGCTGTTACGATGTTGAATCTCCTCTAGAAATGTCTAAGACACATGGGGGAATGGACAATACACAACATTAGCAAAGAGTCAACACTGAAAGAGAAAAGTCCTCATTTCATGATAAAGTGGTTAATAATTATCGTGATTTAATTCTCCTTTAGTATCCATACATGGTTTGTTGAGGGGCATCGTTCCCAATAAACACCACCAAGGACGGTGTATCCGTTTTTCTGCACGTCCCATTCAGGAAGAGCTTTTGCTTAAATCTCTGAATAATTTACATAGCTGTTTGTTGTACTGCAGCATGTGCAGAGACACGTCTGAGTTCTGTGGTGTGTTCCCAGTCCTTCATAAATCAACCAACCTTGATACCTTTCAGGAAGGAGAGGGAGTTGAGGATGAACCAACAAAAGCGCAAGAGAAAGAAAGAAACTTCAAAGGGGGAGCAATGAAATCGAGATTTCTCTGGCCTCTTGGTCCTAGTTCGAAAAAGATATTTGTAAAACTGCTTCGCAGAACTATGATCTGTAGATTTAGAATGAATTATTTATTCGGCCCTATTCCTCTTCGAGGCAGCCTCCTGGATAGAAACCGACCAAGAGAAGCACTGTCACATAACGTATCATGGCATTATCAACGCATTTACATCTGTGTTAAATGTCGTCATATCACACACCAACACATCTGCAGCAGCGCTGCAGACTCTCAGCTGACCTCAATCCATCAGTCAGGTGGACTCACCCACCACCTCCACTACGACGCGATAATTGGTCGGATTGTTATTCCGCACGGACAATTAGCAGCGCCGCTGTGATTGGTCGGGCCGTTGCCATGCAGCCACTCAGCGGTGCGCAGGGAAAAACGCTCCGGGTGAAACCCAGCGGAGCTTCGGCTGTTGCCTGCTGTTGCATCATCATCGGCTCGCTTTGTGAGAGAAAGAGGGGAACTCCGGAGTCATGCGGGGCGACGCGGTGCTCAGCTTTATGTCACTTTAATCCGGACTGACACACAATACAAACACGACACACTCCACGAGCCGAACCCGGTCGCTTTAAGCCCGTGGGTTCTGAATTTCGATCTACTTTTCCCAACTTTTTGTTAACCGGGAGCAGCAACACACGCATCACTACATTAACACCAGGCTACAGCGGCCTAAAATCAAACGATGACAGGAAGCTAAGTCAGCGCTGATTGTGAATAAAGCGCACGTTTTCTGTTCACTTTCTTCTAACAAACACGTACACAGCCTGGTTAGCCGGGCAGCTAGCCAGCTAGTTAGCATGTGGTGCTAACAAGTCCCAGCCGTGTTGATAATGCGCTGTTGTCTGACACGTACAGTTTAAGAGACACTTTACCTTCGCGGGGTGGCGGTGGACTCAACCATCCATCAAAGTAGAAAAGACGAACGTAAAAAGTAGTCGTTTAATCCCGTCGGTCTCAGAGTGAGTGTTTTTGTTTGGAACATGGAGAGAAGCTGATTGCGAAATCGCTTTACCATGTACGGCAATGTCTGGGTTGGGCCAATCACACACGAGTAGGTGGCAGCTACGTTTGCGATTGGCCAATCACACTTAAACGTGCGGCAGCGTGACGCAACGTTCTCCGTAATGGACAACTGATTCGACCAGTAGGAGGGGACGGCTTTCTGTCGGTTTTCCTTATGTAATGTCAGGTTGGTCGAATGAGTTCATACATGCAGTGACGTCACCCCGGAATCACACAAACATCATATTAGTGACATTAAACGAATCTGTGATGTGTCACCTAAGGAATCCAGCAACATCAGTAATAATAACTGTGTCCAGGTAGAGCTACAGAGAAAGCCACGCTTGAAACAAACAAGCCAGCGTCCAGCGGATGAACATTTTCTTATTGGTTCGTTTAGTGTGGACGGAACGTCAGCTGACTGCCTGGGCCTCAGTAGCTCTCTTTAGCGTGAAGCTGATCTCTGGGTCCAAAGGCATCACTGCAGTCTCGTCACCAGGTCCGAGTCTGAGCCATGAAAGCCAACGCGGAGCTGACGCCAGGCGCTGGAGGAGAACACAGTGAATGCAGCGCGTTGTGTTTCTGGACTTTTTACGTTATATTAAAACCAACAGTTGTTGATGCGTCAGATGCTATAGGACTATTCTGAAGAAGACTGTTCTTCATCTGTGCCAACAAATTTACAAACTAAACAGTTTGGGTTTTAGATGAATAAACTTGCATCAGCAAACTCAGACTCATGTTTGATGCTCTTGAGTCTGTCTCAGTTTGAACTGATGCTTAACTACTTATTGACGAAACACTGTGTGATTTTCCATTTACAAAGCTTCACATACACGTTTTAAAGCCTCTTTATGTTCTTGAGACTAAAGGTTTGAGCCCCTTCAAACATCCCACTCGGGAGCTACAGAAAGAGAAATATTCCTGGTCCACATGAGAACCCAGGCTAAACAACAGCTTCCGTCAAGAATGTTGAATTGAATGTGATGAATTTGAATTCAACACAGTCAGCAAACGGTTACTGAGCGACGTCCAACACATTCAGAAACAGTCGTTCTCCAGAGAATTCTCCTTACACACAGGAAGCTCTGCTTCAGGAACATACAGTCGCTGGCCTATTTATTAGGCACTAACTACTAACGACAAACACAACATTTGTTGTCAGTGAAGGTTCTCGTGCAGGTGAGGTTGTCTGAAAGTTGAGTAAACTTACAACATTTGTTGTTATTCCACAGATTTGACTGTGATGCTTTGTAGGTTGTTTGTGGCAGTGACGCTCAACAAACACAAACACTGAGTTTTCTTTCCGGTCACTGGACACCAGCGCGTCCTGCTCTTACTGATTCACGACCGTCGCGCTTCTCAGGCGTTGGCTCCCGACAAACAGACTGAAAATATGTTTATGAGTGAGACCAGAGGTGGAGCCGTCCTCCATCACTAACCTTCACTGAACAACGGCACCAGCTGAGCCAGTGCTGCTCCACATGTGGCTAAGCTGCACTTTGTGACACAGACACTATGCTAGACGTTTGAAATGATGTCACACGGGAGATAATACAGTTGTTATTTTGAATAATAATGAGATGACATCACCAGATTAGGACCAAGTGCAGATGAAAGAAATACATTTTTCTCTCAGCTGTGGTTCTGAGATAAAGGAGATAGAGTTTGTGTGGTCGAGTGTTAAGACGCTGTATTGTATCAGTTAACTGCTGTCAGCCAGAGGTTAAAGGTCAACATAGCTAACACACCCTGTCTGAGTCATCCCGCTGTCTGGGCCAAGTCAAACTCACCTTAGTACAGTTTGTCCTCTACTGGATTCATTTCCGGAAATCATTCAAGGCTGAAATCTAATTTCAGGTCAGCTTCGTACAGCTGCCTTTTTGCATAAAGGAAAGTTATAAAGGTGCACTGAATGTTTTCTTCTGAGCTATGACGTCACATTTCAGCCAATTATATGATGAACATGAACTTGTTCAAAAATGTTCCATAGCGTTTTAATCAGAAATCACCTCAGCTCAAAGACTAAACAAACACGAAGGACACACCGGACGCACGGCAGAAGCTCTAGAGCTTCACTAGATCCTTTGTGGGTCTTTGGAAACCTCTACAACTTCTTCAATGACCCAGTGTGTGTCTCCAAGTACCACAGTGGTTCTCAGGAGCCCCTGGAGACCCAGACCTTGAAGGAACCACTGGAGACCTCCCTGATGATCTATCTGCAACGGTCCAGAACAGAACCTGTCCCGTTCTCTGTAGAGGAGAACAGACTCCACACACACACAGACTAACTAGTGTGTGTGTGTGTGTGGGGGGTGCTGGTCGACAGGGGGCGCGCCTGTCCGCGTGTTCGCCGCAGCCCCTCGGAGCGTGAAGCGCCTACGAATCTACAGTTGGCATCTGGCGCTGGTTCTGGCGGCTCCTGCCGAACAGCAGCAGAGCGTTGACACGAACACGACACGACGGTGTCTCAGTGTGATTCACGAGCAGAGGCTGAGATAAACTCAGCGAGCGGCACAATTCGTGACCTGGTGCGTCGCCGCTGCCTCACGGCCGCTGATAAGAGATGATACTGATCCGTCTGCGGCTGGTTCGCTGAACACGCTGGCATTTAGACGTTCACAAACACAAACCCACTGAAGGTTCGTGCCCGTGGCTTTAGCCGAACCGAGACCTGGTTCCGGCTCCGCGTGGGCCCAGCGTAAAGGCTTTCTAACGGATTAACCAGAGTGTAGTGGACACTTGAACCTCGCTTGTCTCTGCGCAGCGATAATGGGTTAAATCCTGAAGCCGGTGCGCGCGTGCGCGCGTGCATGTGTGCCCCGCCCACTAGTGCAGCTATAAAGCTGCACTTTGACAGCTCGGAGGTTACTGAGCAGGAGAAGTGGCTGCTGCGTAACGCGCGTCTCTGAACCGCCTGCGCCGCCTGCGCACGTCCCCCTCCCTCCCGAGGACCAGACAAACTTTCTGGCTTTCTGCAAACTGGATTCCCGGAGCTCCTCGCCATGCTTGCCCGGGTTTAGATTCTCCATGGAGCTTTCTAACCTGTACGAGGTCGCGCCCCGGCCCCTGATGAGCAGCCTGAACCACGGCCAGCAGCCCCCCAACGGCTACAGAGACCCGGCAGATCTCAGCGGTGACATCGGAGACAACGAGACCTCCATCGACCTGAGCGCATACATCGACCCGTCGGCTTTCAACGACGACTTCTTGGCCGACCTGTTCCACCACAGCTCCCGGCAGGACAAGCTCAAGATCATGAACGGAGAGTACGACTCGCTGCCGTGCGTCCCGGGCCCGCAGCAGCTCTACGTGTCCAACTACATGGACTCCAAGCTGGAGCCGCTCTACGAGCACAACCCGCAGCGCATCCGACCGGTGGCCATCAAACAGGAGCCCCGGGACGACGAGGAACTGAACTCGGGCGTGCCGCCCACCTACCACCACCCTCACCCGCATTCCCAGCAGTACTCCCAGCATCCCCAGCAGCCGCAGCAGCAGATGCCGCACCTGCAGTACCAGATTGCGCACTGCGCGCAGACTACCATGCATCTCCAGCCGGGACACCCCACTCCTCCGCCGACCCCGGTGCCCAGCCCGCACCAACACCAGGGCGGCTCCAAGCTGCTGGATCAGCAGCGGGGAGGCGGGAAATCCAAGAAGTACGTCGACAAAAGCAGCCCCGAGTACCGGCTAAGGCGCGAGCGCAACAACGTGGCCGTGCGCAAGAGCAGGGACAAGGCCAAGATGCGCAACATGGAGACTCAGCAGAAGGTGGTGGAGCTGACGGCCGACAACGACAGACTGAGGCGGAGGGTGGAGCACCTGACCCGGGAGCTGGACACGTTACGGGGCATCTTCAGACAGCTGCCCGACGGCTCCTTCAAGCCCATGGGCAGCTGAGAGAATGCTGAACTGGACCAGAACCAGAACCAGACTGGAGGTGGACTGGTGAACTGCTGGATTTATACTCACAAATGGTTCTAGTGTCGTCATGTGTGCGGACGGCTGAGGAGACTGAGCCAGCTGAGCTGTTCACTGCTACAACATCTGTCTGAGCATGGCGTTGTGTCACTGAGGCGTAAAAGTCTCCTCAGTCTCGGCGCAAGTGAAGCGTGGAGCCAGTCTCCAAGTGGGAGAAACACACAAACTGGACCCAAACCGACCCATCTGAAACCAGAAAGCAACTTTTACTGGCTCAGTAAAACGCAATGACTGCTCAGACTGTATTTGTGCCTTTATCAGCCGGTTGAAGCCTGGCTGCTTGTGCCTTGTTCCGTAGACAGACTGTGCCGTGACGCACTCATCTCACATATCAGAGCAGCTAAGGTAGGGCACGGAGCTGATGGTCCCCATCGGCTGCTGCCTTTGTCTAATTATTGTTTGTTTTATACTAGTTACCATCTCCGTCATCATATCCTGTCCTGATGTGTTCAACTTGTGTTTATAATGTGTGAAAGGCAGTGTGCGCGCTGCTTGTGTATAGGCTCAGCTTTAATGTGTACGACGCGTGTTTTCCTCCTGCAGAGACCAGTAACGACTCATTCGTGCTCATTTTCCGCCGTCGCCTGGGTTTACCGAACAGCTGGGGTCTAAAAGCAGAAATCATCTCAAACACCTGTGTTCCCGCTCAAACCCAAGGCGGCGTTTCTCTCGTAGTTCCCTGGATTTTATGCCAAAGTGACCAATACATAAAAACGAAGGCTAAAATCGAACCTGTGGTACCTGCTCCTTCACGTCACCTTCCAGCCAGAATCTCCAAACCTGCTGCAAGTTCACCTGAGGCGACGGCTGCAGGTTTGGACGCGTCTGGTCTTCAGAGGAGGTGACAGCGGGAGCAGATTGCTCATCTGCACTATTAGTCCTGAAATGCAGCACGGTGTCGCCCGGCACGCGTGCAGGTACTGATCCGAAGAACACGCCTCACTGTGCGTACTCGTATTTATGTGCTGTTGTTTAGGAGAAAGAATAACTGAATGTGAAAAGGGTTTCTATGCAAAGTGTCCTCTTCCTTTATTCCTCTGTCAGGTCGTCACACACACTCAGTGCCTTCTGAGCCTCTGACGTGACCTTTGACCTTTGTCTCATCAGAGATTTGTAAAGATGTTGGATTCAGTGAGAAAAGAGGAAACACTTTTGGGTTGTTTTACAAACTGATGTTGAAACTGATGTTTGTTAATTTCTCAATTGTAAAATAAGCCTCTCTACATATATATATGTGTGTGTGTGTGTGTGTGTGTGTGTGTGTGTGTGTGTGTGTGTGTGTGTGTGTGTGTGTGTATCAAAAAAAATCTGAACTACTATAATAAAAGAGTTTGTTTTATCTCAGTCTTTTGTGGTTGTGGTGTTTCTGTGTGTTGCTTTTTCCTTTGCTGTCATATATGGTTATAGATGGAGTCACACAGCACCACAGTCCATAACCTGAATTATCTGGTAGTGGTGACCTGCTGAAGGACCCAGGTATGGGTTGCTGATAAGAACCACTCGACACTGGCAGACCTCAGACGAAGTGACCGTTCCTTCAGTGCACAGCCAAACAAACTCGCTTAAGTGGGTCCATCACACGATTCTGTGCTTAAAGTAAGAAATAATTCAGATTCACATTTATGCTGATTTCAAGCTGGAAACCTGTTTCATATATATATAAAAAAAAGCCAAATATAATTTAAATGAGCTCAGGGCCAAGAGCTGCACAAGATTAGAACCCGAACCCCAGATGAAAGCGTTTTAAGGGGAATTCATCAAGTGATTGTGTGACAGGGAGGAAACACAGTGAAACAAAACGGCTTCTGCTTCAAACCCAGACATTATAACCATCAACGTTTTATTCCTCAGAAGAGATAGAGGTGAAGAAGCCTGAGCAGCTCACAGGGTGAGGCTGGGCTGGGCCTGGACTGGGCCTGGGCTGGACAGGTTGGTGAGCAGCACCAGGTGCCCCACCTCCAAGCCGGACTGAGTGGATCGTCGATGTTTGATTCATCATCAGTTTAGTGGCTTTTTCACTAATTATTTCAGTCAAACCCGAAGATCCCTGACGGCAGAACGGGCCGTAGAAGCACTAGCTGAAACTAAAGCAAAACAGGTTCGCTCTGCAGCTGCTGCCAGCAGCGAACACAGTAAATGAGGAAACATAAATATCAGCTCATTCGTGAAAGCATCTGTATCAGAACCAGGTGAAACGGGTCGAGCACCGGATGGATGATGGAGATGTGTTTGTGAAGATGATGACTTCCACATGTTGCCGACGGCGTCGCGACTGATTCAACATGAAACGTGCAAACCTCCAGATGTGAACGGGAACCAGGGTCAGGAAAGTCAATCCAGCGGCTGGTGGTTCTCCCTGGGCAGAAAGTTACAGGTGGAATACTGAGGGGTCATTTTCAGTTTGGAGTGAGATTGCTGTGTTTGTATCACAATAGAAAAGGTCAAAGGTCACTAAGAAAACCAATGATGAAAATAGTTCTGGAGGTAAATGGTCAGCGTCAGCATGAAGCCATCGCCTCTCAGCCAACGTGAGGATGAGACAACACCAGGACCAACTTCAGCATCAAACGTCATTTATACACAGCACAACATTAAAAAAGCTAACAAACATCAGTTGCGTCTGCTCCTTACTGTGATTTTATGTCCACCTTCGTCAGGTGAAGCTAAATGTGTTGAGTGAAAGGAACCAGATAAGTTTTCTCCTCCTTCTACTCGTTCCTTCTCTTGTCTCCTCCACGTTTCCTTCTCTTGTCTCCTCCACGTTTCCTTCTCTTGTCTCCTCCACGTTTCCTTCTCTTCTCTCCTCCACGTTTCCTTCTCTTCCTTCTTTTTCTTCTTTTTCCCCTTTTTCCTTCTCTTCCTTCTTTTTCTTCTTTTTTCTTTTTTCCTTCTCTTCCTTCTTTTTCTTCTTTTTTCTTTTTTCCTTCTCTTCCTTCTTTTTCTTCTCTACCTTCTCTTCTTTCTTTTTCCCTCTTGTCTGTCTTTGCATCCTCAGCTCTGTGCCTGCAACAGCTGATGATGTTGGGGGTTTGATGAGGACTCAGGTCTTTTATTCGTAACTGGACCAGGGGAGGATCTGTGTCCAGCGGATGGAAGCCATTAGCCTGGTAGTGGCTGGAGCTTCTCCTCGCTGTGTGTTTTCCTTGTCAGTCCAGGACAGGTTGGCCTGACATCAGTGTTCAAATCCTTGGTCCAGGAGCTGGTTTTCATTTCATACGCTTCAGGTTCTTTACTTTACTATTTATATAACAACAACAAGCAGCAACAGACACAGGCAGGATGGTTGGAAAAACACAAACTAATTATCAGGACAGGATTTGATCTGAACTTTCAGCATCGTGTGGGTGAGCCTGGATGTGAAGCGGGTTCTGTGATTAGATGGATGGAACTGGGTTCTGTTCAGTTTGACAGCTGCACAGGGTTCAGGACGACATTGAGCCTGTTGCCGTGGGAACTGTGGACTCTGTGTCCTCATGTACTTTGTCTGCCAAGAGAACGTGGTTCTTTTCAGATTCTTTGTGTTTGCAGTCTCAAAGTGCTTGGCTTCCATTGACATGTTGTGTGGAGAGTGTGTCAGCAGCTCCGTGTCTCTATCTTCTCTGTTTGGCTACGCACTTCTTCTGTTTGACTGCGTTTAAACATTAACTGGCTCTTTTCTTTCACCTGGAGCAGCCAGAGTTGACTGAGCAGCACTTTAGCTCTGCAGGTGCGTTCTCAGGTCCCGGATTCGGTCTGTGTGGTCAGGCCCACTGCTCCCGCTCAGCTTTGAATCAGCAGGACTGGTTCTGGATACTGGACCTTAAAGAAGGTCCCCAGCACCGTCACATCAGGGCCCCACCCTCACACATTTAGTAGCCGCCAGATGAAGCTAAAGGAGGCAGAGTCCTGGAACGCCGCCGTTTTCACGTCACGCTCAGGGATTTGGAGCCGTTTGTTTGAGTCTGTCTGTGACGGAGCTCAACTTAATCCTCCCTGATACCACAATTATTCACAATTTATTGTGGGAGGCCTCAGCACCAGAGGAACAAAGAGAGGAAATATATCTCCCTGTTTGTACAGTGGTTGGCATTTATTGGCTCAGTGTGAAGCTATGAGGAGCATTAGAGAGGCCTGGGGGTGTGGCACTGTGTGTCTTTGTTTTCTGCAGCAGGAAGAGATTGATAGGAAAAAAGCTGTCAGCTCCAGTCCTCACTGTGTTTGATGGAAGTTTATTTTAGTGCCAACGATTCATTTCACTCGTCCCTCTGCTGCAACCCCCCCAACACACACACACACACACACTCTGCTGCCGCCTCGACTTGTTCGACTCATTCTGAGACTCAGCAGATTTCTGTTCATGTTGCGTCCCATCATCTGCAGTTTGTTTTCTCCTCTTGGCCTCACGCTGGTGATTTATGAAGCTTAATTACAGCAGATCTGATTTCTCTGTCAGATAATTGGAGGTGAGGCTCTGAACGTTTGTCGTCTTCTCTTTGCCAGCTGCTCCTAATTAACACAAACATCCACAAACGTCCAAACCAAGAAAAACACAGCAAAGAAACGCTTTCCCTAACTTCACCTTATCTCACCTCTGACCTATGGGCCAGTTCGTCGCAGAGTTTGTGGAAGGTGTTTTAGGTTCCTTAGAGTTGATCAGATCTCAGATCAGACGACCTGATCCCACATCATTAATCAGAAATATTTTGTATTATTGTTCCGGTTTGACGAGAGTTAATGTTTCATGTTCGAAACATGTTTCACATTGACATTTCAGAATCCAGAGCAAACGGACTGTGATTGTGATTAGACGTCCTGATTCCTGCTCCTCAGAGGTCGAACCCTTTAGGTGTTAGTGGTCAGTGTCGCTAAGGTGGTTTTTATGACAGAAGGATACAAGGTCATCAATTCTTCTTTAAACACAATGGAAGCGAGAAGAGGCAACTCAGCGTGTTGACATTAACCTCAGACTGAGGCTCTTCCTGTTTACGGCTGCCTTACTGTCCCTGATCGCGCTCTAGGCTTTACGCATGTAAACAGCTCAACATCTGCAGCTTCTCCAATAAAAGTCCACATTCCACATTTACGGCGAACAGAAACAAACATGAATGCGGGAGCTGACTGCAGCTCAGGAGACGTCACCGTGCAGCAGCTGCTTCAGCTTCACCAGGACACAACAACACTTCAGTTCAGAATCTGTGGTATGTGCATCTCTGAGATCTTCAAGTGAAGCTTTGTGTCATTTACAACAATGGAAAACACTCACAGTGACCTTGACCTCTGACCTTTGACCACCAAATTCAACTTCAACCAACCAACCATTCAACCAACCAACCAACCATTCAACCGACCAACCAACAAACCATTCAATCAACCATTCAACCAACCAACCATTCAATCAATCATTCAACCAACCAACCAACCAATCAACCATTCAACCAACTAACCAAACAACCATTCAACCAACTAACCAAACAACCATTCAACCAACCAAACAACAAACCATTCAATCAACCATTCAACCAACTAACCAACCAATCAACCATTCAACCAACTAACCAAACAACCATTCAATCAACCAACCAACCAACCAAACAACCATTCAACCGAACAACCAACAAACCATTCAATCAACCAACCAACCATTCAATCAACCAACCAACAAACAATTCAATCAACCATTCAACCAACTAACCAACCAATCAACCATTCAACCAACCAACAATTCAATCAACCATTCAACCAACTAACCAACCAATCAACCATTCAACCAACCAACCATTCAATCAACCATTCAACCAACTAACCAAACAACCATTCAACCAACCAACCAACAAACCATTCAATCAACCATTCAACCAACTAACCAAACAACCATTCAACCAACCAACCAACCAACCATTCAACCAACTAACCAATCAACCAACCAACCATTCAACCAACCAACCAATCAACCATTCAATCAACCAACCATCCAACCAATCAACCATCCATCAAAGAAACTAGCAGACTGTGGTCAAAGGAAAAAAATATTAGATCTTACTATTTAAACAATAACAGCCATTAAAAAATAGTATTAAACAAATACAGAACTGAAACACAAGAAAAGAACAAATGGTTTAAGATGAAGAACGTGTGACTCATCTTCTTTTGTTCTGCAGCTTGTCTTGGGCTCAGGCTGAATAAACAACCTATAGACTCATTTGGTGTTTTTCCAGAACAAACAGAGCTGAACGGGTGAATAAATGTTCAGTATGTGAGTGCAGCTCCAGCTCGTCCTGAATCTGATAACCCTGGTGCTGCTCACTGCGTTTGTGCAGCGTTAATAATTCACAGCACTATGAGCAGCGCCTGGCGCTCGACTGACTGGACGCCTCATTTCTGCTGCTGCCGGGGAGGGAAACATGCAGAGAGGCAGGAGAGAAGGAGAAGATCAGCTCGAAACCTCGATTCAGCAGCAGGAGGACCATCCTGTGCCTGTGAACACATCGTGACCCAATCTGCCAGGTTTCCACCACTGTTCCCTGTCTCTCTTAGTCCTCATTGACTGAGTCCAAAGGTCACAGGGGTCATGAAATGCAGATAAGACAGGATAATCAGGGTTTGACAAATGTTCTGAGTACCAGCCCTGCGTTCAGACCCCTTCATCACTCGCTGCAGAGGGCAGTTGATCATTTGTGTCACTGAACAGTCAAACAACGCGAGGAGAGTTTCTTCAGCGGGACCAGGATGTGTAGAATCAGCTGATGCTTCACTGAACACATTTCATGTTCGGCGTCTGACGTCTCCACATCTGTCACCTGGTCGATGTCGCACCGCTGCGAGACCAGCGCCTCCCCTCAGCTGCTCTGCTGCCGCTCAGCAGTGACAAGGCCACATTTCTCTGCATGAATGAGGAAGTTTGACTTTACCGCAGAGCAGAGTGGCGCCTCGATGATAACCCAGCATGCAGCGGGGCTGACAGGTCACTGCGGTAGATGGGTCATGAGTAAGCAGTATAACCCAGCGCACGGTTCCTAAGAAGAGACAGAGGAAGGAGAGCGAGACAGGCAGAACCAAGCTTAATTTAGTCTGAGGGAAGTTTGAAAGCTTCATCAAGTTAAACATAAACTGACAGCAGCAAAGACAACTGCATTTGATTAAACTGATCTCCAAACAGTTTTATTGTCAAAGCAGAAGCAGCTGACACATATGAAAGAAATGAGGGTTCAGTCCTGGTGCCGCTCACAACACGGGTTGGCTTCCCGTAACTAAATGTCATGTTACTACAGCTAAGAGGAGGAATCCGTTGCCATGGTTACCACATACATCAAGACTGAGCCACAACTTAAAAGTGACTTGACAGAAGCTGCAGGTTGAAAAAGCAGTTTATGAGAGAGGTGCACCATGGGAGCTTACGATGGATCATTTTCACGATTCTCCATCAGTCGTCTGGTTGGAGCTGCCTGATAAGGAGCAGTGGGAGCTGGAGTCGGCTCCATCGCCTCCGCTTCCTGACTGAGCAGGTCTCGTCTGGGCATTTCTGTTGCACTACTTCACCTTCTGCTACACCCACAGCAGAAGTGTTGAGTATTAATTAATGAATTAACTGCTCTCGATGTTTGATGCAGGAGGGGTTCCATGGTACCGGTACCGTCGGGACGGTCCCAGCCTCCGTGCATCTGTGTGTAGTGGAGACATTGAATAAAAGTGTATTCAGCCTTCAGCGTCACCTGACTGGACGATTGGGAACATCTGTATTTGTTTATCACCTGCTGCTGACGCGAGCGGCTTCAGTGTGAATGCGTCAGCCCACTGGTGCCTGGACCCGCAGCCCGTCATCACATCCATCTTCTCCCAGCGCTCTGTGCCAGTTAGAAATTAGTTAGAACAGCCGTCTGGAGCGGAGCCAGAGCTTCAGTCAGTCTGTTAAACTCAGCAGAGAAACCAAGATGTGCTTACAGTAAACACTGATAAGATAAACCCCTGAGGAAAATTCCTACGCTTCATTTCTGAGGCGTGTTTGGTTCAGACCAGCACACACTCGCATTCCTGCTGCGCTCCAGCCTCCACGAACTCCCAGCATCAACCTTAAACTCCACAGGTTGACCTCTGACCTCTGTGGAGGATTTATTGGGTTTTACATTTCATGTCCATGTTCATATATATATATATATATATATATATATATATATATATATATATATACATATATATCGTAAACGTTACACTGACATGATTTTATTCTGAAACTGAAGCTGTGTTTGAACATGTATGTTTGTGTCCACACGCGTGCAGGGTTTACACAGGGAGGGGGACCTCGTTACCGCACGCTGCCCCCACCCCCCACGGAGCAAGTGGTTAAAGTCCTGTGATCAGCGTCGTTCAGCAGAGGTGCGTCCTCTCGCTGTTTGCTCTGCAGCAGATAGGGCCCCACGGGGGTGAGGGGGGTCAGAGTCCAGTCATCCTGACCCAGACGAGGCCAGCGGCGCTGCTCCACCCAGCCGCCGCCACAGATGACGTGACATCAAGAAACTAACCCGGCCAGTGAGTTTACGATATAGACATTTATATTTGATCTGATTCTGTAAACGAACAATGAGTAACAACGTAGTAATCAGACTCCTGTGAATCCATGTACGGCTGCAGTAGAGGCTCCGTTTAAATGGAAGTGACGAGGAACCCGAACCCGACGCCAGACAGGATGATGGGATATGTAGTGAAGCAGAGCTATCTGAGGTTAGTGACACCAGCCTGAGTGCACGAGAAGCCGAGTTCAATAAAAATCAATGGGTGACAAGGCTTCAACAACAGAGTTTAATACATAATTTCATCTGAGACGACAGAAACGACTTTGAGGGCCAAGGTGAAGAGATCTACACCAAAACACTAACTTCAGGTGTGGAGCTCAACACCTGGGTCACTGAGCATGGACCAGAACCAGAGTAAACGATGGGTTCTGACATCCTGGTTTAGCGTTTAGAGTCAAACCAGCACACGTCCAAATGCAGCTACAAGTTCTGATCTTCAGTCGTTGGTGAGAAAATGTTTTCACCAGAAACAGCAAAACATTCAAAGATTCAAGTTTCAAACACGAGAGCGATGTGTCATGTTTTCACTTGGTTCCAAACTTTTAACACTCGTCTCCATCCTCTCTCTGTGTCAGCCTCCATCCGTGTGAAGAGTTAAATGAGGAGCAGCTGAACCTCCTCTGGGTGTGCGTGTGTGTG
This sequence comes from Macropodus opercularis, assembly GCA_030770545.1. NCBI lineage: Eukaryota > Metazoa > Chordata > Actinopteri > Anabantiformes > Osphronemidae > Macropodus > Macropodus opercularis. Next base: position 20,082,852 of record CM061091.1, on the reverse strand, counting down.
TGTGTGTGCGTGTGTGTGTGCGTGTGCGTGTGTGTGTGCGTGTGTGTGTGCGTGTGTTTGTGTGCGTGTGTGTGTGTGTGTGTGTGTGTGCGTGCGTGTGTGTGTGTGCGTCAGCTGCTCTTTGTGATTGATGGCATTGTTTAAAGCCAGGGAGGTTTTGGAAAGCACTGCTATTGTTTCAGCTCTTGGCAAGAGGGGTTCTTTAGAAAAACAAAACTAGGAGGAGGAGGGAGGAAGGGGAAGGACAAAGGGGAGGGAGGTGAGGTAGAGAAGTGAGGGGGGAGGCAGAAGGAGGAGATGAGCAAATAAAGTGAATTAGAAAACAAAACAAGCTGTGTCTTCACACTCATCACTGCTGCCTTAGAGTCCGAGCGCTTGGTGGTGATTCCGATCGCTGCCTGCTGGGATTCCTCCGCACGCCTCCATCTAAACCCCCCCACACCAGCGACCAAACCACAGCTATCCGTGCCCACCCCACCCGGCCGCCTCCAGGAAGACAGAGAGCGAGGGGACGGAGCAGGAAAAATAAAACACACACCAGGAATGTACCAACACACAAACATGGCGTCCGCCCAGGCCCTCCACTCTGCTCCACTGTTATTCTTACGAGATGTTTGGGGCCCGGTTCTGGTCACCCGGCCCCGACACGAACCGCAGGATTTCTGATATTTCTCCGCGCCCCCTCCCGGCTCCCACCCCTCTCCCCCCAGTGGAGCCGCTGGGAATGTTTAGTGAAAACACTGCGCCGCAGGGCTCGGCCGGTGGTCCGACGCACGGAGCACGGTGAGCGTGGCCGCAAGGCCGCCGGCCCCTGGGGGCCTCATCAGCGCCGACCAGCGCTGCGGCCCCGAGGGAGAAGAGGCATGTTGTTCCAGTCCGGTCCTGTCCACTCTGATGGATGGGAGAACATGTTCCTCCACCCTGCCGCTCAGACAGATGAGTTCAGCTTCTCCTCAGGATACGAGTCGAGTGGAATTTACACTTAAAGAACATCGACTAAACTGCACGTATTACAACTCGTTTGTTCCCGACTAAACTACAGGAAACGAGTGAGTGACGCTGTCCTCAGCAGGAGGAGGTAGAGCGTTTGGATTACCAGTTCAACTTAAATACAACCCTCGAATGTCACATTCAGATGGATCGACGGACAGTTGGTTGGATGCTCGCTGCTCACTGTTCCACTATCTGCCCTGATCTGCTCTGAGTCACAACGATTCACGGTGAGACGTGAACCTGAGCTGGTGCTGGAGAAGAATGGAGGCTTGTGAGTGTGTGCAGACGCTCTAATTGGAGACAGGTGAATAATTGGTGGATTAAGGCGACGCCCTCGGTCTGGATTGGCTGGGTGTGGAGGAATAAAACTCGTCTTTAGATACATAAGCAGCTGCTGTGTGTTTAAGATTTACGCACAGTGGAGCAGAATTATGACTGATTCCTGCTGATACCCCTGTCAGACATGCGGACGGTGGTTGCTAGGCAACACAACAACAATGACCAGTCACTGACTACATCAGATCCATTCATAAAGTAAGGAACCAGGTTAACGTGGTTCCATGAAGACTTGAGCATTTTACGTCGCGTCCGTGGTCACGTGGTTGCAGATGGATCTACCTCAGGATGAGACTGAAACCTTTGGTAAACGTGCAGCTTCTGCAGAAAAGGGTCCAAACTCTCAGGATTCTTTTTGGGTGACAGCATTTGGTTCTGAGCTCATGATGAACAGAACCCACAAACAAACAGAGGGAGCACGATACCATCAGCTCTGAGGACTGAAATATGTCCTCAACACGACCCACAGTAAACTGAGTCTGGACTGAAGCCGTAAACGAGCCAGAGAGACAGACGGACTCGTTTCCCTTCATCCCAGACATAAATAAATACACAGTCACAAGGCGAAGACACACATATGACGTTTATCAAGCCATGACGTCCACGTGTGCAGGGCAGAGAAGCATCCAAACACTGTGACGTGTTACTGACCACCTGCTTTTATCAGCATCGACAAGGCACCAGTAAAAAAAGAAGTGAACTATAAAGAGTGTTATTTACAGTTTGATACTGATCACATGACGACAGTGTGTCATCTTCAAACTATTACCTGAGGTGGGCGGAGCCAGGGCGTAAACACACCTTAGAGCCTGTGTTTACATTCCTGACATAGACAGTCACACACACGCTCATTATCTGGCTCCCGGCCGCAGACGGACGCTCGTTCATCACGGAGTCTCTCCTCTCATCTACATAACACGCCGTCCCACCACACCTCATCGCCATGGAAACACACACAGTACTGTAGATACTACATGTAGCACAGTGAACAGCACCGGATCAGATCGGGTCTAATGTGAGTGAGTTTCATCCCACACACAGGAACCAGGTTTTGGAATTAGTTACTAGTTCTGATCTTTTTGCTGCAGCTTTATTTTATGGCAAGGAAACACGTCTGCATGGCTTCAGAACCATTTCAAAATGAGCAGGCTGAATTTTAAATAGAGCTCTGTGGGTTTGAGCAGTGGGGGGTGAGGAGTGAGCAGCACTGATGGACAATCCCAAACACACTCCATCATTCTGACAGCCTGCAAGTAGGTGTTGGCACTGGAAGGCGGTTCCTGCAACGAGACGTCATCAGGTAATTACGGCGAATTATCAGACGATTAACCAGCAGCTATTTAGATTTGGAAGCCAAAACTGTTCAGCTGCTGTTCTGTGGGGAGCAGGTGTGGAAGGGTCCGGTTCACCAAGGCAACCAAAACCCACTTAAATGACGCCACGGGACCATTTGGCTATCGGCGACACCATGACGCGACACACGTAAGACTGCATCTGAATGAGCCTAGTCAGCATCTGTTTGGTGTGGAGGTCAAAGGTCATCAGCAACACTGAGCTGTCCAGTTTAGCAGCTCACTTCTGATTCGCTTCGCGTGACGCCTCAAAGCCTGAATCCTGTGGGAACTGAATCTGGTCCTGAGGCTGATCTGCAGCCGCGTCCGTCCAGTCCACAGGGATTTAGCAGAGACAGAGGCCGACTATTCCAAGTTCATCTGATCTTATCTGTGTGTGAGTCACCACAGGGCTGATCCTCAGACGAGAGGGAAATTCTGCTCCCAGTCCCAAAACAAAACCGGGTTTTATGCGTACGTTTAACCTTTAGTTACTTGCAACATAAATATCATCCACAATAACATAAATAATGTTCAACATAAATCCAACAAGTTGCTAATACATTCACCCTGAACCCTCCTCCTGACGGTGCTGCTCTTGTGACTCTGGAGCTGCTCTCAGGTCAGTTTGTCTACTGCACTTCCAAACACTTCCAGGAACAGATGACCAGCTCGTCCAATCGGGTCAACTGATTGAAACAGGCCAATCACAGGCCTGACCCCAAACCCACGCTGAGAAAAACGACTCAACACCAATAATAACAATGATGATCCAGGATCCAGTTGTTTTTCTTCTTCTTTTCCCGGGTTGGGCTCCTCTGATATGTAGCAGGTATAACTCTGGTCATATGATGCCGCCGTGTGTGGACTCATCTGAATTCTTGTTTTGTTTAGTTGCGGGTGCAGTGAGGTCACATAGTTTCAGCGATCCACACCATACGAATAAGTGGCTTCTTGTCTTTGTGTAAATAAGGATGATATCTGTTGGTGAGATATGAGGGATGAGGAGGAGGAGGAAGAGCAGCTGGCTCTGCATGAACCTGGTCTCATGATGTGCAGAGACGTGGACTCGATCCAGAAAGTCTCTGTTTCAGTGAACAGCAGGAAATTCTCCAACAAACACTGACCTCTGATGCCTGTTCCACACGAGGTTCTAACTCACTACCTAACTAACGCACCGACTGACTCACTACCTAACTAATGGACTGACTGACTCACTACCTAACTAACGGACTGACTGACTGACTCACTACCTACCTAACTAATGGACTGACTGACTCACTACCTAACTAACGGACTGACTGACTGACTCACTACCTACCTAACTAATGGACTGACTGACTCACTACCTAACTAACGGACTGACTGACTCACTACCTAACTAACTAATGGACTGACTGACTCACTACCTAACTAACGGACTGACTGACTGACTCACTACCTACCTAACTAACGGACTGACTGACTCACTACCTACCTAACTAACGGACTGACTGACTCACTACCTAACTAACGGACTGACTGACTCACTACCTACCTAACTAACGGACTGACTGACTCACTACCTACCTAACGGACTGACTGACTCACTACCTAACTAACAGACTGACTGACTCACTACCTAACTAACGGACTGACTGACTCACTACCTACCTAACGGACTGACTGACTCACTACCTAACTAACGGACTGACTGACTCACTACCTAACTAACTAACGGACTGACTGACTCACTACCTACCTGACTAACGGACTGACTGACTCACTACCTACCTAACTAACGGACTGACTGACTGACTCACTACCTAACTAACGGACTGACTGACTGACTCACTACCTAACTAACGGACTGACTGACTCACTACCTACCTAACTAACGGACTGACTGACTCACTACCTAACTAACGGACTGACTGACTCACTACCTAACTAACGGACTGACTGACTCACTACCTACCTGACTAACGGACTGACTGACTCACTACCTACCTAACTAACGGACTGACTGACTCACTACCTAACTAACGGACTGACTGACTCACTACCTACCTAACTAACGGACTGACTGACTGACTCACTACCTAACTAACGGACTGACTGACTGACTCACTACCTAACTAACGGACTGACTGACTCACTACCTAACTAACGGACTAACTGACTGTTGACTAACCAACTAATCAACTGACTGCTAGAGACACAGCAGCGTTCATTTCTCTACAAAGGACAGTGGAAACGGGTCAGAACAGAGGATCAGGGAATAGGAAGCAGTTGAACCGACTGAGGTGCTAAGGGAACATGTCAAGTTTCAGAGTCAGGGATGTAATTTGTTGTTTCACCGAAATTCACACAGAACTAACATACAATCGCTGTTTGACACCTGAGATCCTTCACTACACTCACATCTGGAGATGTTCCCTCACAACCTCTAAACTGATGAAACCGTCTGACGTTCAGATGATGGAGGTCGCTGACTCATACTAACATGTGCTTTGTGTTCATTATATAAGGAAAAGGCTAAAGATTTAGTTTTTTATTCAGCTTCCGTCTTTCTGAGATCTTCAAAACTTCAGTTCTTCAGTGCAGCCAAAGGAAAGTCGTCTTGTCGGGGCCCTGAACGCACCCGGTAGCCTGTCATTTACAGAACAGAGCTTGAAACGACCCCCGCTGCCTGGTCATCTCCAATAATCGGTGCACTTGTGGCCTGTCATCAGGAGCCGGCGCTGAGCCGCAGACCGGTCGGTCCGGCTCGGCGTGGACGTGGACGGCGACTGCATTGTTCTCAGTATTTACTCAGCGAGCAGCTCTCACAGTCGCTGTGTGGCCAAACTGCTGCTGCCTCCCAGAAAGACGCAGAAAGAAGCTAAAAATAGTTTGTCCGTAAAAATAGTGGAGCTGGTTTCTGTTCGGAGGCTCCACTGAAACCAGAGGCCGTGTTTGAGTTGGAGCGGAGTGTGGGATCGCTGTCTCTCTCTCTGGACGTCTCCCTCGCACGCCCACGTCTGTGTGTGTGTGCAACCAATGCACATATTCAGAAATTAGCCTGACTGCTTGTACGGGCAGGTGGGCGTATGGTGGCAGGTAGAACTTACCTGACTGGCCATGTGCTGCGTCCTACCACAGATGTGTCACCTAGTAATGTTCTCCAGAGACCTGATCATACGCCGACACCTCCAGAACGAGCTGTGAGATTCTGAACAGAACCAAGGCTGGAAGGAAATAAAAACACATTTTACAGAAGCGTTGGGATCGAGCTGATCGATGAAACACGGAGCTTTAACAAAACGAGGATTAATAATCAGCGTAGCTGCCTGCTGGCGCTCAAGTCCAGCTTCAGGCTCAGGTTCAGATCCAACAGAACCTTCTGGAAGAGTCCGACATGGTTGTCATTATGCGACACACAGAACTAAAGGCCTGGAGGAAACCAGCCTGATGTGGACTGGTTCTGGTTAATCCTCGCTCCTCTGGGCTCTGACATGAAGCCAGACTCCGTAGGTGTGTTTTTTGGTTTGTGTTTCTGTCCTCAGCGGGACTTTCTGGGAGCGCTGCCATTAAACACGCACTCACATTCCTCACAATTTATACGAACAGATACGAGCTCTCCGGGGTCTTTTTCAGCCATGATTTAGTTCTTACATAACACAAGAGATGAAGATTAAATCAGCGTTTATCAGGAGAGAAACTGCAGGTCGACCGATCTGCTGACATCACTCTTCACATTTTCCTTCATTATCTCCCTCGAAGCTCAAACCTGTATTAAAGCCTCCTGATGGATCTCGTTCTGCTGAGTCATGCTCTACGGCTGCCTCGGCAAAATCCGGCTTTTGTTTTGTTCCATTTACTCCGTACAGATGGAATGAGAGCTTCTAAGCGTAGTCCTGCTCTCTCTGCTTCTGATTGGCTGAACACACCTGATGCAGGTAAGCAGCAGTGGGCGGGGCTTTAGGCGAGCCCTCAGCCTCAGGCTGCAGAGGTGAGAGGAATGTTTTGCTATGAACCTGTGACACCGGTTGTTGCAAAGTAAGGAGACAGAAACAAGCTTCTCACTGTCTCCAGCTGAAACATCGTTTGGGATCCTGCCCAGCAGGAATTGAATTCAGGCAATAGTCAGCAGAGTAAAGTCCCACCAGACCTTTATTGTGGTGGGTTTAATGAAGAGTCAGCTGAAGACGGAGTCTTCCTCCTCTTCTGATGCGAGATGTGTTAAACTTACAGAGCTGAAAGAGAAAGTTCTACGTCCAGCTCTAAACTCGGATCCACAGAACCTGGGACTCACATCAACGGGTCTGAGGTCGCCAGATTTCAATCAGGACGGTTTTAGTTTTCTCAGTGTCTACAGACAGAAGCGATGATGCAGGAGACACAGAAGCTGAACAGAACTTTCTGTGGGGTTCTGTTGGTACTTGATAGGAACCCTGGAATGTTTTCCTCTCGACCTTCTTCATTTTCAGGTAACAAGTCATTGAAGTAATTAAAATGTGACGTAGCAGGTGAAGACCTTCGATACCAGTCAAACTCCTGTCCTAACATTTGGATCCAGTGTGTGATGTGAGTTTCTGTATGTGGCGACTGCTGGGTGAGCGGAGCGGCTCAGATCCTCTGCGTTTCCTCCGGTGGCCACCCTTCAGGCACCTCCGCGTTTCTGACTTGCTGACTTGCAGATCAGCGCCCAGATCCCAGAATGCCGTGCAAGTGTGACCCTGTCAGACGGTGAAAACCAGAAGTGAAAGCAGGCAGATGTTTCCATGTTTCTCTGTCAGCAGTTTGACTGTTGACCACCAACGGCCACTTCGGCTGCCGCCTCAGATCCAGCTGTGAGCTACAGAACCTGCCGGCCGAGCGTGAGCAGGTTGATTTAAGGGTTGCTCCCGACACAGGTATCACTCAGTGAAACCATCATTACAGCCTGGTTCCGCTGACCTGTTGAGGCCTGGACTCCACCAGAACCTGAAGCTGGTGTCTGGGACCAGACGTCAGCAGCAGATGCTCCAGGTGGAGCTCGGTGGGTCAGACCGGTTGGTCCAGCTCATCCACAGACGCTGGACCAGACTGGACCATGGACCCTTTTGATAAATACTGACCACGAGAACATCCAACCGGAGCTGTGGTTCTGGAGATGTTCTGACTCGGTCTTCACGATGTGGACCATGTTAAACTCACCCAACTCCACCAGTAACAGGAGCCACAATGAGCAGAAGATCATTAAAACGTTTTATGTTTATTCTTGTGTGATCTGACAGTTTGATGTGACATCACTGCCCTTGATTAGGTCATAGCGTCTGCAGAGGTCACACTAAAGACGTCTGACAGGGTCTGAGCTGAACCAACGGACTTTAAATACATAAGCAGCAGTTTTAGCCTCAACTGACTCGACATCTTTTCTTGGACAACATGTAATAATATTGCAGCAGAATAAAAGCTGAGTGTGTCTGTGTTTACCCCGCTCGGCTCAGCCTATTTAAAGCGGCTCGGTGTATTTATGTCGGATGTATACAGCGTGGAGGAGCCGGCGGGGCTCGCTCTGCCGCTGTGGTTCTGGAAAAAACAAAGCACAACAAAAAAAAGCTTTTTGTCGTCTTGACTGTGGAGCGTTGAGCCGACGTCTGGGTCGGCTCAGGCCACAGAGACGCGCCACCGGAATGTGTGTTTGACAGCGAAAAGGCCAGGTTCGCTCTGTCGCTTCACAGGAGCAAAGAGCAGAGAAGCTTAGTGACCGTAGGACCAGATGACGTCGCTGCAGCAGCTGGTCGGCCTGCGACGCGTCAGCGAAGCATCATCCTGCTCAGAACACAAGTCAAACATCAACACGGTCTTATCGAAGCTCTGTTATTTACACTCTGCGCCGAGGGAGGCTCATAAATGTCAGATCAGATTAGATTAGATTTAGCTTTTGAGCTCGTGAAGGCATCGGCAAACGTTCGTCCTCGATTCCAGCGTCACATTATGTCTTATTTCTGGACCTTCGCTCACCTTGACCCACACCTCAAACCAAGCTGAGCTGGAGGTTCCAGCAACGTGAAGCTCCTTTCCTCATCACATCTCTACAGTAAATGTCCTTTTCTCAGGGACTGAACGAGAATCTGGTTGAGTCATTGTCAGGGCTGAACTTCCTGCTGCGCTGGTCGTACATATTGTACCAACGCTCCTCCATCTCCAATCACCTGCTTCCTTCTGTCCTTCCTCCTTCAGCACTAAACGCCGCTTACATAACAAAATAAAAGCCCCATTGAGCTGAGTTTATTCCACATCCTTCACACAGACTTTATATAACAGTCAGCTCAAAGAGCCGAGACACAGCCTGAGCCGGAGCAGGTTAAAGTCCAGAACTGACCCAGTGAGCAGGATTTATCAGCATAGACTTTAACCTGTTGTCAAACCAGTAAAGGTTACTGATCAACCTGCAGCCTGGGAAGGCAGCGCTACCAGTGACCTCTGACCTTCAGCAAACCCACCTGCTGACGGTCCTTTACACTCCACCACAGCACGACTGGACATTATTACAGACTGCACACGACAAGTGTGACCTCCGTGCTCATCTTATCGAAGACAGATGAGGACGAAGCGTTTTCTGTGGCGCTCGTTCGTGTGGATCAGAACCACCTGGGAAACGGCAGAATCCTGGCTCCAATATCTCTCAGATATGAAAACCTTCAAACTGCAGAATCACATCTGGTCGAAAGCAAGAACGAATGTGTGCAAATGTGATGATGAGCAGATGACAGAAGACCCGTCACATGGTCACAGTGCTGAGCTGTGAGCTGCCCACACAGAACGTTAGTGGGTTCTTTTAAGATCCACACAGTTAAAGTGGCCTTAATAACCGAACCTTCAGGACCGAGATGACGACTGTGGCAGCAGCTGCGTCGTAAACTGCCCTGACTGAGTCCTGTCAGCAGAGAGTAACACACTCATTTACTGCATGAAGGCTGTTACCGAGCGGGACCAGTGTGACAGAGGATGTTTCTGGAGCTGCTCCACACATTCAATCATTAACACTGTTCATACAACACATAACGCTGAAATCTAACCAAGAAAAATAGAGTTGGACGTTTTCCACAGCCCAGCAGAGGTCAAAGGTCACAGTGAGCTGCAGTTAGGGTCTCTGTGTTGCAGAAAGCTCGATCAGATCTGGCTCTAAAATCAATTTTAATGATGCACACGAACACAGAGCAGAACCAGAACCTGCAGCTGCTGAGGAAGGGCTTTAAATCCTACAGCGTGTTGCATTCACTGACCCTGTAGGAACGGAGCACAGTGACAGGGTTTCACGTTCAGGACGCACATGAGTCACGGCTCAGTAACAACATGCCGATCAGAAGGCAGAGCAGCTGCTGCTCCAGTCCGGTGGCGCAGTCGGTTTTCCTGCAGCTGACCACATTCAAATCAGCTTTAGCTAGTGCAGTACAGAAGCTCAACCCAACCGGGCCAGAACTCAGAATTATGACGAACAGACGAACTGTGCTGAACCTGTGTGTGGCTGTGCAGTCCTTTAAGTCCAGGAGGAGCAGGACAAACCCGACCCACCGATCTTCAGGAGGGAGCTGAACAAAGTCAGGTTTTTACTGGGTAACATCAGTGACAGAAAACACAAACGCTGATTGTGTCAGTATTTAAGTCCTTGGGCCTCGTGCTCGTCTTTACGGCGGAGCTAGACTCTGGATGCGTGTTTTTATTTCCTCCTCCTCTGCCTCAGACTCTCTTACTGTAATCTCGATGTGGAGGAAGTCCAGCAGCGCGAGATGCTATCAGCGCCTGCAGACACAGAGCAGGAAACCACAGCTCCAGGAGCAGAGGCGAGCGAGGAGGAAGAGTGGCTCTGTAACCGAAGCTCGGATGTGATGGTGGTTTTCGCTGTCTGCGTTACGTAGCTCTTATCTCGCTTACATAAGGGCACAATTACCTCAACACACACGGGTTTAAAAATAGTTCAACTGATCCCTTCCGCTGTTTGAGAACAAGTGAAGTGGGATTACTGAAATCACTGGAGGGGCGATGTGCCATCCAGTCACTAAACGTCCAGACATGACAGCAAACGCTCTTGAATCACATCCGTTAAACTTTGGACTCCTCAGATTCAAAATGGACACAGTTGGAAAAGTTGCAGACAGGAATTTATCCGGGACGTTCGCTCTGCAGACGCGTCATCAGACGACCTCCACCTTCTCATCAGCGACTCAGAAGCAGACGTTCAGCCTCTGGCGACTGAAGCCAGGTTGAAGGTGTGAACGTCGTCACATCTCTTCTTGACCTTCACAGCTTCGCTTCTCTAAATCCTGACTCTTCGGATTTTTTCTGGTTTCCTTCTGTTTCTGGCTGATGCTTCTCAGACTCCTGGGCTCCACTGTTCGCTGTGTAGGAGGCTGAACATTAAACACATTACGGTGGAGATTTCAGCGCAGATGCCCGTCCAGCCGTTTTTACTCTGTGGCAGCCTGGTGGCTCCAGCTCTGACAGTGAGGGATGTGTGTGTGAAACCGGTGTGTGTGCATTTCCTGCCTGTTTTTTTTTTTATTCTCGTTTCACAGAAACCAAAATGAAGGAGGCGATGGAGCCAGAATGGACTCGGAGGAATTCCTGAGTAGACTTTTTACGCTGCTGAGGTTGAAATGGTGTGTGACAGCCCGACAGGCAGCAGCCTCATTGTTCTGTTCCACCAGAAATGGTTGGAGGGGCTCAAACCTTTGGGCCGACACAATAACATCTGTTGTTCCAGCAGAGAAGTGACAGAAAAGGCCTAAACAAGTCAGCAGTTGCTTCACGGGCCACAAAAGCCTCGACTGGCCCTCAGCGAGCGGCCGCTCGTTGGACAGACGCTTTAGAAACACAGGTTAACAGCATCTGCTCGGTGTGTGGCTGTGTGGTCGGCCTCACAAGGACAGATTAGGACGTGATGGAGACTCCGTCTTCATTCAAGCCCAACAGACTCTCAGTTGTTTGTAGAACACATGAAGATGCTGTGTGGGCCCAAGACCCTGACCCTGACCCTGACCCTGACCCTGACCCTGACCCTGACCCTGACCCTGACCCTGACCCTGACCCTGACCCTGACACTGACCTGGATCCTGATCTGGATCCGGACTTGGACCCTGACCTGGACCCTCATCTGGACCCTCACCTGATATTTTCCATCCATTGTTGATCTTGCCCAGTGTCAAAAGGTTACAGTACCAGGCCCAGCTGGCCCACACCACCAGGACCTGCGGGCTGGTTCCACATGAGAGGAGCTGGATACAACATGTGGAACAAAATGAAATAAAAGCCCACATGTACACCTTGAAAGGAGACACAAAGGTCTGTGCTCTCAGTTGGTCTTTATCTTTATTTGATTGACAGTTGCCATGACGCGTGATTTCAGGATGGTAGCGCAGAACCACAACCAGCATCTCCATAGCTGTTCTATGTGGAGCTGCTGGGTTCAGTGGAAATGTGCAGCTGTTGAATGCCAGTGTGTCGTTTCCTGTACCAAACGGGTTCAGCTGTGGGTCCGAAGACTGAACCTGACACAAACAAACCTGAAAACATTTCAGCGCTTCGCTTGACTTTCACTGAAGCTGAAACGCTCCAGTTCACACGGAGCCGACATGAAGCCTGCGTCGACGGTTTGAAACCTCGCTCGCCATGCTCCGGCGTGAACTTTATCTCGCTGTAATATCTGACTGCGAACATTTCAGGCTTGTTTTGCGCTGATGTGTTGAACTTGGCAGGTCCCTGCAACGTTCTGATTGTTAAATGTTCGCTGGGAAAAGAAGCTGGAGTGGAGCCACTGGGGGGTGAACCCGGCGGAGGTGTAGCTCCAGCAGACTCCGTAAACGATTCCTGAACTGATTCTGTTGCTATGGTGATGTAGCAGCTGGACCAGCGGAGGCTGGACACTCGCTGCTGGTGTCATGTGTGTTTTCTGCTCTTTGCTTCCATTTTCCAGTTTAAACCTGGAGGTGAAACGAGACTGATCAAAGCTTCGCTCTCACGTTTCACTGCAGAGGAGCCTGTGGGTGACCAGCTGCTTCTCAGTGGACCAAACAAACGGCACCAGCCTGGACCTGAAGCCTTCAGCAGCTGGATGTTCACACACTTCGCCTTTAACCCATCCAGCTCAGAGTCTGTGTGTGTTTGACTTGTAGGAACGTCAGCTCACATCTGTCTCATTTGGTAAATGTCCTTTCCTTCCCTCAGCCTTTACCGAACCCAACCACACTCTCCCCTGTTCTCCTGCCTCCTCTCCGCAGCTTCTCTCTTGCCTTGAAGTGGGTGACGAAGAAAACGAGGAAAAGGAGGTGCTCCAGCAGGAGGGAGGAGAGGAGGAGGTCCTGCCTGCTCCCTGGTCTGGGTTTCATTCAGTTAAACCACAGACAAGGTAATGGAACGATGCAATGAATGATAAATAAAGACATCAAGCCTTTATTTTCATAGGTTTGTGCCTTGTTCCGCAGTTAGTCCGGGGAGGATTTACGACGCTCGGACCGGGCCTGGAGAAGGACCCGGGCTACGGTTCTGTGTAAACACCACAGTGATGTATCTTCCTTTCAAAGTTTTATCACAAAATTGCAAAACTTTAACGATTCCTTGTTTGAGTTTCAGTGTGCGAAGCGTCTTAAAACAACTGAGAGTGTCAATAATTCTTGCGGATCTAATTCTCCGTTAACACAGAGGATTATTTCCTGACAGTTTCTATCGGTCATGTTGTTTTCAGGCGAGCAGCCAAACGTTCTCCCACAGAGCAGAGATAACGTGGCTCTAAACGTAGCAGAGTCTCTCATGAATCACGCTGACAGGCTCTGGGTTCACACCTCGTGACTCAGGAGCAGCAACACACGTGACCCGAAGCCGGACAGGGAGCTGGTACCAGATGGGTTCGCCGGTCCTCCCTGCTTTGGGACAAAACCGCATCCGTCTGTCTGCTCGAACTGTTTGACCTCTGCCCTCGTACAGGATTCTGGAAGCTCCAGGTTTCTCCAATTCTCCCTGTTCCCTCCGGGACACGAGGCAGCAGGTGACGAACGCTGCAGCCGAATGAAGGTTGTCACGAAGGTCTCGTAACAAACAAGCGACAGGATTAAAGGAATGATTCTCCTCCAGAGTTTCCAAGAAACAGGTCATTTTTGACTGGATTCCTCCAGCAATAACAGGCAAGTCTGCAAATGAACGTAATAACCTAGTTTAGCTTCTCGAAGACGGAGCATCTATGGTGAACGTGTTGCTGTGACCTTTATCTCTGCTGAGTCACCTGCATCTACACTCACTCACCTCTGACTTCGGCTTCCTGTGGTCCCATCGCTCTTCACTGTCAGGTAGCTGCCGATGACGTGGAACGAAGAAACGTCCGTTTTCCTTGGTTTTCGCAGGAGGAAACGTTGCGTTCACTTGTCATGTTTATGGAGAACTCAGCATTGTTGAATCTATGATAATGTCCAGAGTGAACCATACTGACATTTAGTTAATATGTGCTGAAACCAAATGTTTGTTCCCATGATTCTTTGAGGCCATTTCGACCACAGTTTTTGTAGTTTATTGCTCTTGGGAAAGGAACCAGACTCCTCCCTTCTGATGGTACCAGCTGTGAACTAGGAGAGTTCTCATCACTCATCACACGACTCACCTCGTTCTCCATCGGGATTTATATCCCAGCATTTATTCCCCAGATCTCAGCCTCACGCTAGTTTGAAGTAGTGGTATTAATTTACCTTTGTGGCTTTGGAGTGAAGACGATCAGCTGCCACCAAGATAACGTATTTTTTATATTCGTTAATAAATTATTTGTAAACAGTTTGGTCTTTTATCTTTAGCACAAAAGAGATTAAATGTTTGTTGTTCATAGTAGACGTAAAATATTTATGAATATTATTTTCTGAATGATTAAGTTACTGTTACTGTCCTTAGAGTTTGAGGACGTCTCTTCAGCTTTGGTTACAGGTGTGAGATCCGCTGATCGCAGTAAACATCAGCTGATGCCAAGCTCCTCCACCGGAATCATTTCATCCTTTGACTTCAGGTCACAGGTCAAAGTACTGAATAATAATAATGGTCCAGTTGATGCTACAGAACCTTCTCTGTGAAAGCAGAGTCTGTTTCAGGTTTTCTGTACTAAGATGTTTTTAATATGTGGTTGGTCACATCAAGTCATCAGAGACTCACAACAACAAGCAAACACAGCAACAGACAGCGATTACTCACACAGCTCAGACAAATCTGAAGCTCTGAGCTCGGAGGGATTTATCCTCTGAGGAGGAAGAGGAGGACGATGATGAGGAGGAAGAGGAGGAAGGGGAGTCTGATGATGAAGAGGAAGAGGAGAAAGGGGAGTATGAGGATGAAGAGGAAGAGGAAGAGGGGGGTGTGAGGATGAAGAGGAGGAAGATAAAGAGGAGGACAATGATGAAGAGGAAGAGGAGAAAGGGGAGTATGAGAATGAAGAGGAAGAGGAGGAGGAGGAAGAGGAGGACAAGGATGAAGAGAAAGAGGAAGAGGAAGAGGGGGGTGTAAGGATGAAGAGGAAGAGGAGGACAAGGATGAAGAGGAAGAGGAGGAGGAGGAAGAGGAAGACAGGGATGAAGAGGAAGAGGAGGACAAGGTTGAAGAGGAAGAGGAGAAAGGGGAGTATGAGGACGAAGAGGAAGAGGAGGAGGATGAAGAGGAGGACAAGGATAAAGAGGAAGAGGAGAAAGGGGAGTATGAGGATGAAGAGGAGGAGGCCCTAACTTTATTGTTTGTCATTGATCAGCTGATCAGAGGTGATCAGCTGAGTCACACACTTCCTGCACAGGAAACAGCTGTTCCTCTGAGATAACACACACTCAACGCTGTGTCAGAGCGAAGCCGAGGTTGGGTTCAGGTCGAAGTGGGAGCTGTTCCGCAGGACGGGATCATCTCAGAGACAGTTTGACAGACTAAACCACACTGAGGCGTTAAACCAGTCATTTGGTTTGAACTGAGCTCCTGGGACTCATTTATGGATAAATGAAATTTATCTTAAGATGTTCAATGTCACCTGTCAGAGGGGCGGAGCTAAGTCTTCCAGGTGTGGAGTGTCTCAGCTCTGCTTCGCCTCTGACATGTGTCCCAACCTGAAGAGATCAGTTGACCAACACTTCTTCTCCTCCACCCAGAGGAAGATGCTGCAAGCGGCAGAAGACTTTCCCAACGAGTAACGGCCGACTGCGCGTGGTATTAATAACCTGCACGGACGGAGACTCGACCAAGTCAAGAGTAAACTGTGTTGTTGTTGTTCTGAGCAGCAGGCAGATGTTTGCAGAGATTAGATCTGACCTCAGATCAGAGGTTATTTAAGCTGCGGTGACCGCGGCTGCTCGCTGGTGTAACAGCCAGCCCTGCGGGGGTGAAAGGAGCTGAGGATGATGGGAACCACAGGCACCTCGCCCGCCCCCGCCCCCACTGCATGGACGGCCACAGGAAGCATGTGGCCCTGCAGGAGCTGAAACGCAGCTCAACACACTTCCTCTTCTCAGCCTTCACACACCCTGTTACACGAGCAGCCCTTCGCGAGAGACGCGTCGCCTCCGAGCAGACGACTCAGGTGCGTTCGCTTTAATGATTCCGAGCAGCCGAGGTCTGGTCCCGCTTTCTCGCTTTCTGCTCTGCTGCTCATTTCGCATGTTTCCCTGCTGGACTCCAGATGTTTCTCCATCGCTGGATCCTCTTGTTGTCGTAGTGCTGGTTTCAGCAGACTGTGATGTTTTCACACACACCTGATGCAAAGAGTTCAGCTGAGATAGAAACCGGTTCGGTCTGATGGCCTGACTGAAGGAAGCAAACACTAATTACTGTCTGACCTCTGACCTTTCTCTGGTCGCTGTCGGCCTGTGGTGTTGACTCGTCATTTTTCTGATGAGTGTTTAAAAGTAACTGCAGTTTTTCTCAGTGACTCATAGAAAAAGAGAAGAGAAGCTGCAACCAGGGCAGATTCAGCTGAAACCGGTTCTGACCCATCGTGAGTTTGGAGCAGGATGTGCACTTTTACATTTTATGGCTAATATCGTACCTGATGTCATTTTTTCAGTCCAGTGTGTAACAGAGACATGAGAGGCTCAGACGAGCTTCCAGTTTGGTTTCTGACCTACACACTGGTTACTGTCCACCTCACAGCAGCCTCCAGTGTCCAGAGCTCAGGGTGACTGACAGGTACGGGCAGAGAAAGTTTCCACGTGAGACCACGTGTTTATGCGTCCAGTAAACACAGGCCTTTGTTTTGCTGCTGCAGGGCTTCGTCCTGCACTTGGACTCGGGGAATTTTCATTTTCCTGTTTGTTTTGGAGGCCACGTAAATAGTTGGCGATTTGTGGCGAGCCGAGCCGTCAGCGCTGTCCCTCTGTCGCTGCTCCATCACTCCTCTGCTGCATGTAAAGCCAGCTGCAACGCGGCGCCGGCCCGGCCGCAGGTTCTGTCCCGCGGAGAGATGCAGAATCCTGGAACGTCTAGACCTGCTGAGTCTACAAGCGTGGACAGACAGTGTTTCAGCAAAACCCAACTTACTGCAGATTAGTGTGTTTGTTTCACAACGCAGAGACGTCGGCTTCAGTCTGAGGCTGAGAACGAGACACAGCAGCACAGAGTCCAGACAAACTCCAGTCCACAGACAAACTCCAGTCCACAGTCTAGTCCACAGACAAACTCCAGTCCACGGACAAACTCCAGTCCACAGTCTAGTCCACAGACAAACTCCAGTCCACGGACAAACTCCAGTCCACAGTCTAGTCCACAGACAAACTCCAGTCCACAGACGAACTCTAGTCCACGGACAAACTCCAGTCCACAGTCTAGTCGACAGTCCAGTCCACGGACAAACTCCAGTCCACAGTCTAGTCCACAGACAAACTCCAGTCCACAGACGAACTCCAGTCCACGGACAAACTCCAGTCCACAGTTCAGCCCACGGCTGCTTTCGGACCAGCCTCTAGTTTCAGGACTTTGATTCTTCTGCTTGCGGGCTGGGTGTCTTTGGACCGGACCCTCTCTCGCCTCCTCTCCTTCCTCTGGTGTATCTGGATCAGTTCTTCATCTCATCTTCTTACTCCTTGCTGTCTGAACCTGTCGCTGTCTGCGTGGGCAGCAACGTTTTTACTTCTTGATTGTTACAGTCATGGCTCTTTCCTTTCTTTGACTTGTTCTGTGGGTTTTCTTTCACAGTCCAGTTCTTCGGTTTATTTAAATCATTCCTGAGACGTGGAATCAGCTCGATAACTTGTCTGACGTGTTGAAATAGAAACACGCAGGTCGTCCGTGAACTGATCTCCACCCATCTGACACCTCGTGGAGGATAAAACAAACCATCTATCGAACCAGAATAAATATTCATGGGTGCAGCGAAGTTGAGCACAAAGACAGAAGCGGCAGCAGCGCTTGGCTCGCAGCCGGAGCATAATTGCAGCGCGAAGAGTTCGGAATCAACATCTGGGCAGCGGCGCTGGAGAAAGCACAGATTTTGGTCCAGTTTCACAACAACGTCTACACAGAGACACAGGCAGACACGCAAACTGCATGAAGCTCACACCGTTAATGTTACGGCTGCTTGTTTACTCCCCATCGATCAAGTCAGTTTCATTTCTAAGCAGCAGTAAAGTACTGAAGTCAGAGAGCGACACGTCGTCCCCTGACACCAGACGAGGCAACAGGTCTAATCTGCTTCGGCTCGAAATGAGTCGAGCAGGAACTAAGGCGACAACTTTAAGCACACAGCCAACGATGAGACACCGGTGAGAATGAACGGATCAGCAGATCCAGGAATGTGATGTGGGGGAGTCGTCTGAGCAGCTGTGGCGCGTTACGAGGACTGGACTCATCCCTGAACCTCCTCTGGCTCAGTCCGACGGTTTAACCGCCTTCGTTTAACAGCCAGACAACGTTAAGGTGTAAACCAGCAGTGGATGAGTCAAATATTAGGCTTACATCACATTAAAACTAAAGCATCTCTGCCGTGCTGCTCTCCAGAGGATGATCCCTTTAAAAGCAGTGAGCAGCAGCAGGTCGTGGATGTTTATCTCCAGCTCGGATTTCTGCTGCAGCTGAAAACGTGTAGATATCAAAATAAGAAGCAGGTTGATGCTGAGCAGCACCAGGGCTCCATTACCACTGGAGAACAGCCAGACCAGGATTTATGTCGCAGCGCTGAGAAAACACGTGTGAATGCTCCGTCAGTCCTCACACTTTAATTGGTGCAATCACTGTAAATCACCAAATCCCACCTGGGTGGGTCCGACGGGAGGAGGGGGGGGGACAACAACGGCAGGAGTTTGGGTTTTAGGCCTTGAAGTGGAGAAGCTAACTGATGGCACGAGCAGATGAACAACACAGCAAAACAATTAATCCCAGACCGAATCGAACGGTCACAAGAGGAGGCCAAGAAGCTCAGGGGACGACCGTGGTGACGCAGCGGGCGTGGCTCTGTTCCCATGGGGACAGCCGCCGCCGCTGTTGAGCAACACCGTGGACTTTTCAGTAACCATGGCAGAAGTGGAAACTGAGCCGTGACCCAGGCGTTTCCCAGCATGCCACAGGAACACGGAGCTGGAGAGGTTCCCATCGTGGAGCGTCGTCCTCAGCCTGTTTCCATTCACAGCAGGAGCTAATTAGTCACATCACAGAACAGGTTCTGAGGAGGTTCTGATCCGCCTCCGTTCACCACCGTCCGCTCCTCCATCTGGAGTCAGAACCTCTTTCCTACGCTACCAATGCTCCAGAACCAGTGCAACGGCCAAGTGTCATGAACACTGGACAACCTGCAAGTTACTGACAAAACGGTTCTGTCTTCTGCCGAACCACTGAGCCCAAAGAGCTCAGCACAGACAAAGCAGATTTTTAGTAATTATCTCCAGGAACGTGTGGTTTCTGCAGTGTGTGTGTGTGTGTGTGTGTGTGTGTGTGTGTGTGGGTTCGGGCCAAAAAGGGGAAACTTACGGGAAGGAAGGAGGAAGGACGGCAGGAAGTGTGAGTGACGGGAAAGAGACGCAGCTGGTACCTAAAAAAGCCGCAGCACAGTTACCTCACACATCTCAACCTGAGTCAACGCTCAGCCAGGACCAGAGGAGAACCCTCAGAACACGTGTAGAGGGTCAGAGAACAGCCACGTTGAGCAGCGAGCCGTCGTTCCTACGTCTCCAACAGCCAAGAATAGAAGCTGAGGTGGAAAACAAACAGCAGCAGAACAAGGCTGAGCCCAGTACCGAAGCTTCCTGGACCAGCTCAGGGTCTAATGCTCCGCAAGCCAGTGTGGAGACTCTAACAGGTGAGTACATGCGGGACTGGACGGTGGAAACACCCAGTGAGTCGGAGCAGTCTGTTGGTTCATGGCCCGCATCAGAGATGAAGGTGTCCCAGCCTGAAGGACGCTGGGCTGAAGCTCAGGCAGGTGAAATGTCAGGTTTTACTGTGCTGAGCAAGTCCAGAAATAAAAATAACCTGCGAGGCCTTAAGTGAAGTGTTTTATTAATTCTGTCATTACAATAAACGCAGCATGGAATTATGGGTAGATCAGGCACAGCCATCGGAAACAGACCCCATGTCAAGCAGCCACTGTTCAACGCGAGAAGTGGGCTTCACTTTCCGTCTGCAGGCCAGCGATAGTGATGTCATCACTGAGAGAAGTTTCATCATGATGAAGCCCTGATGCAACACACCTGCAGAGGCACCAGCGAGTAGACAGAGCCGGCAGGAGGCTGCAGGGGAGCGGAGTGTCTTCAACGCAAGGCTTCCGTAAATACCCGGACCCGACCTGAGGCCCAGCAGATACACGACCACGAGGAAGCTCGGGAGGAAAACGCCGGCTGCACCTGCGAAGCAGCCAGGTCCACGTTAAAGTCCAGCTGAACCCAGAGGAGGATATGAGTCACGACGTAACGGCTGCTCCTCACCCCCTGCTGAGGCCTCCTGGAGAAAGAGGAAGCGAAAAGGGCTGACGGGGAAAAGCAGGCGGCTCCTCTTCTGCCTTTTGTGTTGTTTTGGGACAGAGCACAGAAAAGCCAGCACACACACACACACACACACACACACACACACACACACACACACACACACACTGCATCATGTGTCAGGACCTTCTGTGGACACGCACCAAGCTGCTCCTCATGGTGATGCTTCTATTTTGATTCCTAGAGAGAGAAGGTCAGAGGTCACACACCACCTGACCCTCGTGATGCGTTCGGGTCATGTGGGATCAGTGTCTATTGTATGAATTTAAACCACGATGTAATGTATTTGTTGACAAACGACTCACTTATGACAAAGATGCGACTAAATGTCGATAAAATGAAAAAGAAACAGATGAAGACAAGCAGACATGAAGAAATACCCCTTTCACGCTGCCGCCGATGATGATGAAGCCCGTGTAACTAAAGTCTCAATTCAGAGAGAAATTAGTGAAGTGACAAGTTTGGTTTTTAACGACTGAGGCCTTTCAGCATCGACGTAAGCCAGTTGTCAGAACCGGCGTCAGGTCTCTGATCTGTTAACATAACGTCCCCACGCTCATCGTCCACTCAGACTGACCTCTGTCTCTGACCGTGTTTTGTCCATGTGTGTCGTGGAGCCACAGCCTGTCTGAAGGAGGTTTGGCATAGTGACTGACGTGTTGGTGTCTGGGCCCATCCTGCAGGGAGCTGGGAGCAGAACGGCCTGATGGGAAAACAATATCAAACTGGGGGTTCTGGTGGTCAGAGCCCAACCACAGCATCCCTCAGATTGTTAGTCAGCGAGGAGCCGGGGTTTTGTTCCACACTGATTCCCAGCCTCCCTCCTGTTTCCACTGACGCGCCTAAAGCCAGCAGGTCTAAGAAGCAGGAATGTGATTGGTTGTGAAGCAGCTGGGGGAGGGGCCGAGGGAGGGGGGCTCAACTGGGTCAGCTAGTGATGGGAGATGCAGCCATATCTGTGGTTTGGGAGGGGAGGGATGAGAAGTAGCTGCTCAGCGCTGCTTTGTTCTTCGCTGGATTCTTCTCATGTCATCTCACCAGAGTTTTATCACCAGTCAAATAAAGTTTGTTTGTCTTTTAGGACTTGACTGTGACTCATTATGAAAACAGTAAATGAATAAACCACAAACAATGAGAGTGACACATTTACAGACAACGGCTTTAATGAAGCCATTTATCAAAAGCCAGATGAAAACACGCCAAACGCCACAACGTGGGCTCACCATCGCACCTACGGCCACCTGCAAAGCAAAGGGATCCTGGTCCTGGTTCCGAGAACCAGGACCTCTGTCTGTGGCGTTTGTGAAGCTGTTTTCCTGTCACAAGGCTTGTTGTCGTCGGGCATCAGGCAGCTGTAAAGGTCAGATGCTTCATCGTCTGTGTGTGAATGTAGAACCGAGAGAATAAAAATGCTGCTGACCTTTAGCTGGGTCAGTCCAGCTGCTGGGGTCAAAGGGCAGATATTCAAATAGTAAGAGGCTTAAAGCTCCACACAACAATTGAACTCATTTAATTCACAGTTCACCAACTGTAAAGCTGCTTCTTAAACCTCTTTGTAACGACAATCCTCACAGGACTTACACTGCGTCTCCACGGCAACGACGCCCAGACCTTCACTCAGTCAGCAGCTGAAGACGCTACAGCAGCTGTTGGGCCAACGTAACATGGACTTCGATCCCGTGTCCCCTCCGTCGTATAAACTCCAGTCTATCGTTACCCTGCTGGAACCTTCTCGGCTCCCGGTTGTCCTCGAAGCTTCGGTTATTGGCTGAAGCTTCCAGGGCTGCTCTGCATCATTCAGGTTCTGGTTCCAGACTAACTGGGTCTTCACTAGCTTTACCTCAGATCACCCAAACCTTGATGACCTCTGACCTGTGCGTTGAAACCTGACTGTCGCTTATCTCTCCATCTTTACATTCATCCAACAACTTGGTGTCAGCAGCTTTATGTGGGTTCTGTGCCACACGCCACAGAACGTCAGAGGACAAAGCATTAGCATAAAATAAAACCTTTTCCACATCCTCTCCTCTTTTTCCTTGTCCACCTGCTCCTTTCTTTAGCTCTTCGTCGCACTACTCTTTCGTTTTCTTGTCATTCACTTCATGGGGTGTGAATGATTTCACCTTGTGCCCTTAAGTATTCATAACAGGATATTTCAGTGGGTTACAGTCGGGTTTCGCTGGCTCAATGAAGCTGTGACGCAGAGTAACAACCTTCACCCCCAGTAAAGACGTGTTTGTTTGTTCCTTCCAGGTAAAGGTGATGTCAGCGCATCAAACTGTGAGCTTGAGCACGATGGAGATGTACAGTTAGTATTAGTGTTAGTACTAGTACTAGGACTAACTGGGTGTAGTGTTAGCACTGGGACTACTCCAGCTCAGCTTCCTTGGAACCAGACGCTGGCAGTAAGTCATGTGACCAACACCTACACACACATTCCTGCTCGCACACTCACACACTCCGCTCTACGATTCCCCTGAACTCATCATGTAGAGGTGTGTGTGAGAACTGAAATCGGACCCTCGCGTTTGCTGATCTGTGACGGGCCTGTTTGCGCCTGCAGGACGTCTGGCTCAAGGGCACAACAGCAGCAGAGTGGAACAGCTGGAAGCTTTGATGTGATTCATTAGGATTTTTCCAACAACAGCTCAGCTAATGAACAGAACCGTAAACACAAACAGAACGAAGCAAATGTGCCGTGAAGAACCTGCAGACATCAGGCCTGTGACCCTTTGACCCCTGAGCTGACATTCAGTTCCCACTGATCTGAGTGTAGGTCGTCATGGCTGCCAGTCAGCGACGTAAATGTGTGGGAAGCGTGACTGATATGTATGATTCACGTGTCAAAGCTCGATTCGAACTGATTTCCAACAAAAGGTCCGACTCTCCTCCCGCTACACAGCCAATAAAAACAGGCTCTGAACGAGTCCGCTCACATTATCTGCTCGTGTTTGTGTGCACCCAACAACAATTGGATCCAGTTTGTCTTGGCTCCAACACACATGTCCCACATTAACAGGAACTTCACACACACATCCTTCAAGGCCGAGTTTTCCCAGAAGCCTCCTGAAAATGATTCCTTCTCTGCTGCTCGGGAGGTGAACTGAGCCCAAAAAGCTTCAGGGAAACCTGGGAAAGTTGTTCTCTGGATTTCAGCCGCTGTCATCATCAGACGCGAGGAGAAGTTTCACTGCTCTGTCACAGAGGACTCACAGCGAGGCTGAACTTTTTCTCCTCAGCCTGCAGCCACGTCACTCAGGGAAGTTTTTCCATTCACCTGGAGTTTTTCCTCCCTTTTCAGCTCAAACCTTGAAACTCACACAAACCCAGATTTGGTTCCTATACTGGTTCAGGCGCTGCCTGTCAAACTGGCACATTTCTGTTCATCTCTTTCCCTGATGTGCAGCAGGTGAAAGCTTCTGGCAGCAGACACATGATTAGTGCTCAGCATCTGTCCAGTTCCTCTGCTCAGCAGCTCCTTCTGATCTGTGCTGTCGCCTCCACAGAGAACCAGGACGGAGACGTCTGCCGGTCCTGGACTGGTTCTAGCCTCTGGGACGTAAAGGCAGATTGTGTAGAGCAGTTCAGTGACTTGGTTTGTGTGTGTGGTTATTGTTTAGGTTCTGTGGGAAATATCAGCCTTATTGTGCTGACTCCATTATTAGCTAATATTTGTTTGAACAGTTTGATAATGAAAAGGCTTCTGTCTCTTAAAGGCTACAACGCATCCAGACCTGCTGCATTGTGGTTAATGTAGGCCCCAGGTTTAGACATAACCAAAAAGCCCTTTGTGTTGTAGTCATTTGTCTCCCTTTCTTTTCTCCTCTGTCCTTGTTTCCTGCCTTGGCTCCTCTGCTTTTCTCCTCTGTCCTTGTTTCCTGCCTTGGCTCCTCTGCTTTTCTCCTCTGTCCTTGTTTCCTGCCTTGGCTCCTCTCCTTTTCCTCTCCCCTTCACTTTCTTGGCTCTTGTTCAGTTTCCAGCTGTTTTTGTGTTTTGTGGTAGCAAAGAAATGAAGACACCCCATTAAGAGATTTTTTTGCTTGCTGTGTGTGTGTGTGTGCAGGCCAAACTCCAGAGAGGAGGAGGAGGATTTACTGCAGAGCTAAACGCTTATTGTCCCACAGAGGGAGGACACAAAGTCCGTATTATATAAAGTGTGTATGGTAACATACATACGCTGCCTCTGAGCCTCTGATCTCGCTTCTTCCTCTACTATTCATCAAATATTAATTAGTTTCTGACTGTTCTGGTAAACAGCGTGTTTGAAATCATACTTTTAATGTAATAATACAAAAGAATCATCTCACATTAACGAAGAGACGTCAGACAAACAGAGCAGCACCAGGAGACAGAGGAAGAAACCTCCAGCAGAACCGGGCCCAGCCGGCTGAGAGGAGACAAGAAGAACCCAGGCGTTGGTAAACGGTCTGCTCTCTTTGACCTGACGGATTTCCGTGTTTTGCTCAAGGACACGTCTGCACGTGATCCGGAGCCGCTCTCTGCTGCTCATGTGCACCAGGTTCATAGCAGCAGTAGAACCGTCGCATCTCTGGACAAAACAACACGAGTAGAGAATGGAGAGGATGAAGTCCTGACGCGGAGCCTGATCGGGTCAGCACATCTGTGACAGCAGTGGTCATTTGACCGTGAGGTCCTGGAGTTTCCTCTCCTGTGACTCACGGGTCACGTCTCTGCTGATTCTGCTCATGGTTACATTTAACCCTGCACGGCGACGGTCCACGGTCAGAACTGATACAGAACCACTGAGGTTCTGGGGAGACCTGCTGTATCAGGGGACCATCAGCGTGTTTGCGGTGCTGCGTTTGTCAGATGGTCGTCGTGTTTAAATTTACACTCAGAGCTGAGTGTCCTGGTCCTGGTGAGGGCATGTGACCACAAAACCACAAACGCCTGATTCACGTCCAGCTGCTGTCGAGTCCAGTCACTAAGAAACAGTAAGAAACACGGAATCCAGTGAAACCAGCTCCGGCCCGTGTTAAACAAAAGCCGAAACAGACGCATGACGAACGGATGAGAGCACATCAGGCCAAACAGCAACAGATCCACAAACAGCGAACTCTGGGCCGTGGAGGCAGGTGTTCGACCCCTGGACCTTATTTACAAACCACAAACTAAATGTCTGCAGATTCACATGAACAACCGTGTTCTTCTGTGTTTGCTGTTTCATGTGTAACATGATCTGGAGATAAAACCTTCAGTATGTGACGTTACAACCTTTGTTTGGCCAAAGTGCTGAGTGTTCACCGCGCCGCTGGTCCCAGTGGTCGGTGGACCCCCGGCCTCGTTAAACTTCCTGTCATTTCGTAGAGAACATGGAGACGTGACTAACGCCGTCCAATCACAGGCTGCTGATCCATTATTGTCTCCCACACACAGAGTAAACACGAAGTCAAAAACAACGGCAGCCGCCCACTGGCTCCGCTGGGCCTGGATCCAGTCAGGTCTCTGTGGGTTTGGACTGTAGGTTGTGACTGTGGGTCTGACCCAGTGATGCTGCTGACTCACACATCTGAGTCCCGAACATGGAACATCATGTAGCTGCTTTAAAGACAGTCTGCAGATGAATTATTGATCGGTGGAGGATCTGTTTCTGCTTTAGCTTCACGGGGACGCAGACCGTCCGAGAACGTGGTGGTTCTAATGGAACCATCAGGTCTGCCATGGACCAGCCTCACTGTCCACACATCAACCAGAAAGGGGAACCAGAACCTCAAACAATCAGGGTCACATCTGGAGCCGAAACACACCTCACAGCTGGCTGTGGAGTGAACGAGTCCCCGGTGGAGCAGGTCGGTCCCAGGAAAGCAACCAGGCCCAGTAGGTTCTGACAGGAGTTTACCGACGGACGTCAAACATTCAGCTTGTTACTCGACATTTGAGCATCGTGGAATTTATTTGTTTGATTGTTTGTTGTTCTACTAGAGTTTTAAGCAGCAGTTTCAGCTTTACGTTAATGGCCCAGCACCGCTGCGCGAACATTAAATGGATGTGTACAGTAAACATGGGAAGGAGGTCAGCCCCCCCTCACCTACGCAGGGTGTCTCTGGCCCGGTCCTGCGGGTTTGGCAGGGCGAGGTGTTATTGTCTCTGTGGTTTTGGAAGAACGCAAATGAAACTCGAGGCGCTGAGTCATCCATCAACTCGACCTGTCACTTAAATCATGGGACGAGTCATCATGGGAGGGTGACTTGTTGACAGTGTTAGACTTGTTAAAGGCTGAGGCTACGTTCACCTGACGTCACCAAACTTCAGCCGGGCTACAGACCCTGGCTCAAACGCCGCGTGGTTAGATGGGGAACCTGCAGGCTCAGGTGCGTTCACCCAGCTTCCACTGCAGATTATCTCAGCTTGTCTGGATTGTATCTAATGTCCTGCATCTGTGACCGAGCCGTGGACTTTGGACCTTTAATCCCAGGGTTGGAGCGTAGCGGCGGGCCTGGTGTGGGTGTCATTGGTTGGCTGGTCCCGCAGTAAGAGCCTTAGGGTCTTTAGGCATTGTTTGATGACCAGAGAACAGCTGGGTGATGTAAAGGCATTACAGGAGCAGCGTGATCCCTCCTGGCCGCCGACCTCCCATCACAGCTCTTAGATAACAGGGCAAAAACTCACACAGTCATGGTTCGGGTGTATTTAACGAACACTGGTCAAAAGAGCCGCAGCTTCCTGTTTGGTGCGTCGTTGGCCAATCGCCTGAGGCTCGTCCCGTAAACAGCGACGGTGTTTTGCAGAACTACCTGACCACAGGACATCAATAAAGAACAACTGTCTTCACCCGCGCGTTTCAACATCTGCACTGAAGCAACAACGGTGACTTTCAACATCAGCAGCTGCAGGTGAAAGTGGGTCCATCAGTTCAGGCTGAGGAGCAGGGACCACCGCAGGTCCTGCTCTGATGGGCGGGTTGCAGCCGTTACCGTGACGCCAAACTGCGGTACTGCTGTAAGGATGTTCAGCACAGGAGGGAACGTGTAAAGTACTGACTCTACATGTGCACGTTGATGCGCTCGTTCTAGAATAAACAGTCTGACATTCTTTGAGTTCAGTTCTGATAGAAAGCAGCGCTCGGCTCTAATCTCTGGTCCGGTTAAGACGGCAGAGCAGATTATTGGAGCGCTCACACATCTTACTCCCTAAGACACAAGCAGGCCAACAGCACCCGAGCTGAACTCTGAACAGGGCAGAACTCTGAGACCCTCAGGAGCGGCGCGGGCTCCAAAGGCCTGCCGGAGGCGTGGCCCACGTTCAGTCCTTTGGGTTTGTTAAAGGCCTGTGACGTCAGTTGCTGGAGCTTTAATGTGTCCGATGTTCCCTCCTGATCTCCGGGTTTACGCGTATGACCAGCGAGTATTTCTGGAATTACAAACTCCTAAGTGCTAATCCTGCACTTTGTGCCAATGCAGGAGCCTTGAAATAGTAAAATCCCTGAAACAACGAGGAGGACGTGCCGTGTACGAGTCTCATTACTACTGAATGGCCGCCTCTCAGCTGCTCCGAGTGTTTTCATGCTCTTGTCATCTGCTGGATGTGCTGCTCTGCGGTTCACCGCAGCCCTGTTAAATCACCAGCGCGTTCTCTCCAGCCCAGAGCTATAATTGTGGTGCAGAAACAATCTGTGGAAAACAAATAAACTCCTGTGAGCAGGGCCCAGCAGCTCCCCTTTGAAAAGCTCTTTAATCCTCTGTCTGATTGAATCAATGCGACTCTCGAACCAGTCATTACCGCGTCAGAGCGGAGGGGGCTGTGTGACGTCGCGTGGTCACGGGATGTGCTTGGCTACCTGAGCAGGTGAGGCGGGAATGGAGTGGGCGTAACCACGGCAACAGATTCCAGAGATTATGTCATTATAGGCTCAGCCAGGGAATTTCCTGGTGTCACAGCACAGACGACCACAGCGCGTCTCACCTGACAGACTGTCTGAGGCGTGTTTGTGTCGGGAGTTTGTTGGTCTGCTTTTCATTAGCTTCGGCGTTAATGCTTTTCTTCACCACGTGTCAGTGCTGTTGCTACGGTTACCTGCAGGCCTGGTGAAGCGGTTTAACGTTCGAACGTATTAAATGTGTAACAGTTCGTTGCACCGATTATTTTATTGGACCTTTGGTTCAGAACCAAACGGTCGACTGCAGAGACGCTGCCGATGCGTTGGCGTCCACTACGCGTTGCGAACACTCCGCCTTCGGGCTCGGTTCCTTTTTCACTGTTACATTATTGTGGTCAAACTTCCTGCTTTTAAATGAAGCTGTGGTTACAGCGACAATAACACCAGAGTTATTACTGTCCACTGACACACGCAGGACAAACACACAGCAACACACACGCTTCAAGACTAAACACTATCTGCTTCTAAACAAAAACTATTTTTAAGAAGGACGGTGTGTTTGTTGTGTTTGTCTGAGCACGTCTCTGCTTTGGAATAAATAAATAAACAACCCCAATGTGACCAGCAGAAGAAGAACTGAGACGGCGTAAAGACCGAAACGCATCGAAACCACACAAATAAACACGAGCAAACCGAAACTAAAATCAAAAGATCATCTCAGGTAGATCTCTGCGTAAACGTAGAGCAGTGGTGGATTGTGGGTAAACACAGGAAGACCAAGTGATATGGAGGAGTGGAGCGAGACCCGTCACATCAGGACGCACAGCACGCTGCTGTAACTGCAACAGGTTTTGTATTCAACCTTTTCTCTTTGCTTCACTGGTCTGTCAGCTTTGAGTGTGTAGGTTGTTGACCAACCCACTGCATGATGGGAAAGGTAGTATCCAGACACCAGACTTTTCTCTGTGGTATTTTTGTTTCTGTAGCTCGACGTTCCCTGGTCTGGTGTCTGCTAACGATACAACGACTGTACTTGTGTCATGCGTCAGCTCCAGAAAATGAAGAAGCACTAAATAAAGCATCATTGGTGCACGCACAAGGAAACAAAACTGGAGAAAGACGGAACAAAAGAGAACAAAACATAAAATACAAAAGCCACAAGAGAAAGGAAGCTGCTGCTGAAGAGGCCCTCAGCTCTGAGGTCCTTCAGACTTTAGCGAGTCACAGACAGGTTTCACCAGTTCAGTCCAGGGAGTCGTCAAACTGACGTTACTGTATTTTTAATGCAGTTGTTTTTTTCACGTGGATGTTTAAAAGTCGAGTGATATTCACTCTTTCTTAAAACTGCAACTAATAAGGGTCAGAAGTCAATGTCTGCTGCCAAACAAACATCAGGCTGCAGCTGAGAATGATGACTGATGTGGGGATGTCTTTGTTGTCATGACAACAGAGACTGTGTGGGCGTCTATGGAGCTAAACTAAAGGTCAGACAGATCAACAAACAACAAGTTCACTTCGTCATTTCATCTTTTGTCAGTCTTAAGAGGAAGGTTGACTCCTCGTCATCATCGTCACATCTGGGTGAAGGCTGTGAGGGCAGTCGTCACACGGTCGACCACAGTCTGTTCAGTCTGAGGAAGCGGAACCTGGCTCTCACCTCCTGCTCTGGACCTGCTACAGCAGCATTTCTGGTGGGACTGGGTCAGACGGAAGCAGACTGGATGTATTCCTTCAGCAGAAAAGACAAGCTGGGGCCGGATGGAGCGGCTCACACCTCAGCTCCTGGGTCAAAGGTTCTGGTGCTGGAGCTGCTTTGTGGTGACGTTGAGCATTGCTTAGAGTCTTTACATGCTGACTGCAGGTTCCAAAGCTGCTCTGAGCCTTATGTAAGTGAGCCGTGACGAACCGGCGCATGGTCCATAAGAGGATTCTGACCCTGCAGAGCGAGTTGTTTGTATTTGGTCCTCGTCTGCTCTGCTGGTGAGCCTGACAGAGGAAGTCGCACAAACCGCTTCCTGCTTCTGAAGGGCTTTAGTTGATCTGCTGATTCACTGCTGCTCTGTTTCCACAACTGTTACAGCTGCTTCCACTGTGCCCACCACCAGTACCGGTACCAGCAGACCAGTACTTCTACAACAAGAATGAAGAATCTACTCCAGCTCAAAGGTTTGGCTTCAGTCAGAACCAACATCAGACTCAAGGACCATTGTCACAGCACGTTGTGTTCATCACTGTAACTGCGTAGATCCGTTGTTTCCTCCTCAATCAATGTTGAACCGGCTGTGAAGCAGAGCAGCTGAGACCCAGTAGAGCCCAGTGAAGATGTGTCCCCTGCAGCTATGGGAGAACGTGTTGTTCTCTAAGATGCTCGTCTGTTTCCAGCTGCTCTGTGTCCTGATGCTCAACAACTCAGTGGGTTCAACAACCTGCAGTTTAACAGTTTATCTCTCAGGACTGAGGCCTCTAGGTCTCTGATCGCTTCCTGTTGTGTCGGTGTCGTCAGACCGTGGGCTCAAGGTCGTCAACCCTGTCTCAACCTGAGTGACGAAGAAGAAGCGGAAGAAGACCCAGAGTCTTCCACTTCCTCCTTTTTCCTCCCTTTACTCCTTCACTCCTTACTTAAACTCCATCACTTTCACTATTGTCTGTTTTTCTTGCAAACTTTTCGTCCTACTAAAGCCCCGTCCACACAGCACAGGTGGATAGAGATATACTGTTACCGTGGAAACACAGCAGCGCAGCCGTTTACCTCAGTGTTGACCCTGTGTGGATTTACATTCCTCCAGCGCTGCGTACGTTCCCCATACGAAGCCTGTCTAACTTAAAGCGGCCTGATCGGCCCTAATCCCCTCCACCATCTTAATCCTCGGTAAAAGTGAGGGAAACGAGCATGTGATTGCAGCGGCTGACAGAAAGCCACAGAGGTCTGTTTGTGTAGGTGACATGTTCACAGCTCCAGTCTCACCATATGACCACTGGGAGGTCAGCCTACCTCAACCTGGACCCAGGAGCCGGGGTCATGCAGAGGTCACCTGGTCACCTGATGGACTTTCTTCATAAGTTTTACAACAGCAGAGAAACAAAAGTCACTGAGTGAATCACCGAGAACCAGTTTGACATCAGAGCTGAGTAAACCCAGAGCAAGAAGCTTTACCGACGCTCCTGGTCCAAGACAGGCCCAGTTTACACCACAGGGTCGGAGGGAGGAAACGACGGCCTGTAAATCCCTTTGAATTGTGCTACACAGCATTTGGGCCTGTCAGGACCAACCCTCTGCCAGCCTGCTGTTAGTGGAGATCTTCTCCTCAAAGCTGAAAAATGCTGGTGAGCATGAACAGAGGTCCACTTACCTGGGGGACACCCACCAGGAGCACTATGGGAAGAAGGCGGCTCAGTGGAGGCCGTGTGATGCTTTGGGTCATGTTCTCTTGTTCTCGTTGTCCAGACCAATTCACCATCTGAAGTGTGGCCCCTGATGGCTGTGGCCTCTTCCAGCAGTTTATTTACTCGAAATACTACAACGAACGGGTCCGGTTCTGAACGACCCATGTGGTGACGAGATGTTCAGTGCATCCTGGACTCCTCTGTCAACCATCGGTACCTCTCCCTCTGAGCGAGCGGCTCAGGGAGCTGTGTGTGAACACAACCGAACAAGCGTGAACAGCTGAAACCCAGTGTAACCGCACTGCGACGGGTCCAAATCTTTGAATGTGTGTTTGTGGTTGAGTCCAGGATACAACAGCCGCCGTCTGGGCTCTGTGTCAACAGGGTATAATCACAGGATGGTTTTAAAGTTTGGAGGTTAGTCAGATTTGATTCTTGGTCACTGTGTCCGTTTGATCGTCTGCCTCGTTTTACAGAAATCTACAAGGAAGTGTTGAAGCAGTTATTGATGATAACAGACGCTGGATTTCTACTTTGACTGCATCTGGGTATTTTTACACACTTGTTCTACGACTTGCCCTGATACTCATTGTTTCTGACTGAAATGAAAACCTCTGTCTCCAGCTGCTTTTGGCCGAGCGGCGGCCGCTGACAGCGGGACAAACAACTGGAAGAGATAAAAACACACTCCCTCGCTGTTTGTTCGACCCACACAGGAATCTGAGTGGAGCCAGCCTGGTTCACATGAACAGGACAGAGCTCTGCCATCAGGTGAAGAGGCCTCGGACGTTCTCGGCGTGACCTCGCGTCGCTGGAAGCGGTCTGATGAGTCCGTGTCTCTCACTTCACTTGGCTCGTGAGGTCCAGTCGACCCTCCTCTCTCTGGACTCCTCCTGCCCCCCCTCTTACCCCGAAGGGTTTGATGAGGAGCAGCCGTCCTGCACTATCAGGCTGAGGGAAGAAATAAAGGTTTGACTGGATTTAAGGTTCTGGTTCAGGCCAAGGTAAAAGCTGCTCGTCCTTAGCTCCCTAACCCCTACATTCCTTTCCTACTGTCCTTCCTTCCTTCCTCGCCTCCTTCTTTCCCCCTGTACCTACTCCTGCCACTTATATTTGTATCACACTTCCTTATTTTTCTCCCTTTAAGCCTTTCTGTACTTTCTCACTTTTCCTTTATCTCCTCCTTTCCTTCCCTATGTCTTCTTCCTCTTTTCTATTCCCTTCCACTTCTTCCCTTGGCTCTTTCATCTTTTTCCTGTTTCCTCTCAACTTTTTCTACCCCCTTCATTTCTCCTCACCTCCTCCCTTCCTACCGAGCGTCCTCGCTGTCTTCTCTTCTTCTTTTCTTTTAACTTTTCCTGTACCTGCTTCCTCACATCTCTGCTTCCTCCTTAACATCTTTTCTGTCCTCTCCCTCTCCTCCTTTCATCGCCTCCTCTGGCTGGTTGCCGGTTGCATCGTGTTGCCTCATGCAGCAGCAGCCGGCAGAGGGAGATCAGAAGCAGCTCTTAATGCTTTAGTCATGAGTTTCTGTGCAGCAGCTGAACGTTGCTCTCTTTAATATTTCAGGCAGCTCTGCATTATCGCACCATGATGACATTTAGAGCTGAGGCGCTGTAACAACCTGAGGACAGAAGCTCATCTTCAGGTCGGGTCGTCTCAGGATACCAAAGTTAACGCGTTGAGTTTTAAACTGCTGGTTTAAAGCAGAACGTACGTCAGCGTGACGTGATGGCGACCAAACAGGATCTATTCAAGATAATGTGGTTTTAGCTCTGAATATGTTTTAAATTCATTTACTGACGCTGTTAGAGGAACAATGGTTCAGTTGTGAGTCTTCGCTGAGTTTCCTCCCACCGTCCAAAGTTCTGAATGTCAGACTGACATGACCCATGATGCATTCATTCAAATGCTTTCAGTCTATTCCTTCAGTCTATTTCATGAACGATCATTAACATAAATACAATAAAATAAACCAAAACTGTCCTGAGATAAAAGACACTAGTAAAAACCCGTCTTCATTAGTTTATCGTGTGAAATGATCCAGGGTCAGTTTTGTGTGAGGAACCTCTGGATTATTATTATTATTTCAGGTGAAGTCAGATGAGTTTTCTCATCTGGTGAAGAAGTGTCATCATCTTAGGAAATGTCCCAGCATGCACTCAGGCCCTTATACATTATAAGCAGGTGAAATTATCCATTTGTGTAGATTATGGATATCATTCATATTCTACTGTAGGTTTGATGTATTATTAAGACTTTGCTCTGTTCAATCAGAAAAGCAAGTCAAGAAACATGTTGTGGAGCAGAAGTGTAACAATAATAAAAGTACTGTTTAAGTCACCATCAGCTGGGGGTAAATGCTGAGTGTGCAGTAACGCTCCTCTGTCCGTCAGGTGAAGTGTGAGCGCACGGCGCCGCCTGCAGGTCACAGACAGCTTTACGTCAAAGGATCTGACTTAACTGAGGGTTGTCCTCACGGTTAATGCCCGGAGAACGTGGCGAAGCTCAAACTGTCCGGGTCATTGACGTTGGACTGGCTGAGTCGCGTGTGATGCGGTGCTGGTGTCGCAGTTGCTCCACTTTCCTCAGCCTCTGCGTCTTTAATGCTGTTGCTTTTCAGGTCAGATACAACCAGGCTTAGTTCTTATTCTGTCCACCGCTACAGCTTACACCTCCCTCAGCTCCACCCAGGTCCAGTTAGTTTGCGGGGCGAGGAGGGAGGGCTTTTCAGTGTAGTCGTGGGGGTCTCAGATTTGGATCTTTACGAGGCCTCAGCTTTCTGCTGAGCCAGGACTTTGTGTGGAGCAGCATGAGTTTTTATGGATGACTCTAGGGGTGTGAGTGATATCAGGCTCAAAGAAAACAAATGACAAACTGTTGCGAGCTTTGGATGAAGCTTCAGCTCCTCAGAGGAAATCACACGGTTCCCTGAGATCCATGAAATTTATAGATGTCATTATCTGCAGCGTTGACTGTCTCGACCCCGGCGACCTCTGTTGACCCTTGGTCCTCAGGTTCCTGAGATTTGACTAATGCTGCTTTTAAGGATATACAAGTAGAGCTGATGGATTTACCCATAGATTGTCTATCTAGAGTTTAGTCCATTTGTCATTTTCTCAGCACAGTGAGCGTTAGGATAAATTCCATCAGTTACTACATACATTCAAAAGGCATCGTTTGAAGTCAACATTAACTGAGCACATCACCACATCATCATGTGCCAAAGTGAAGGACAAAGTATAAGTTGTGAAATAAACACTTCAGTGAGCAGAGGTTGGCTCTTCGCGTTGCGTTTCATACTTTGTTCTTCTGCGGATTCCGTAGTTGTAGTAAAAACATGGCGCCCGACAGTGACAGCGACGAGGACTTTGTGACTTACGGGACGTCTCTGGAGCCTCTAGAAGAAGGTGGCGTCGATATAAACGAGTTCAATTTAATGTACTACTCGGGTTGTCTGCACTTCAGTTTAGTTTGACTGTTTCGTGTAGACTCGAGCTGCGGCTCTATTGCTAATGCTAAGCTAAGGATTAGCTCGGAGGTGTTATCCAGGCGCCGTGGTCTGTGCTTCTGAAAACCCAGTTTATCACGGTGGTTCTGTAGCAGAGCAAGGTTCTGGTGCTGGTTGTGGTAGTGAACCGATTCTGAGACAAAGTTTTAAAGATGAAAAAACTACTTACCCGGAAACGGGAACAAAACAATGATATTTTTCTCACGTTCCAACGCTCGTCGTCCTAAGGCTGTTGGTGTTTAAAGTAATTGAATAAGAGCACAACCAGCAGCACAGCCAGACTTTGTTCATATGGGACTTTTAGCGTTTGTCTGGTGGAGGACGTGTTTTCTTTTTATGATGTGTGGTTATAAACCAGTGAAGTTTGCAATCATCTACTAAATGGCTTCAGATGAATCGATTCAATTTTCTAAAATGTATAGTAGTTTATGATAACTAGTATGTGCGCGAGTCATGTGGGCTTTTCCATGTGATGCAGACGAGCCCCTGAAGAAGCCTGTCCCGCTCCACGAGCAGACGGTCAAAGATGAGAAGGGCCGGTACCAAAGGTTCCACGGTGCCTTCACTGGAGGCTTTTCAGCTGGTTACTTCAACACTGTGGGATCAAAGGAAGGTGAGCAGTGCTGCATCACAGCCCCACTCCCCTGTGTCACCTGCTATCTCTGAGGACTTGCTTTGTGTTTTAGGTTGGACCCCATCAACCTTTGTGTCGTCACGGCAACAGAAAGCTGAAAAACAGAATGCTAGACCTGAAGACTTCATGGATGAAGAGGTGCTGAGAGACAAAATAAACTCAAATCTGAGATTGTTTGTGTGATATTATTTCTCAAAAGTCACGGTCCTTCTGCTGAAGAGAATCTTTGATGGGTGGAACAATGGGACAGATTATAAAGACTTATTAGTTTTGTTGGATGATTTTCATATGTTGAAAGCTTTACAACATAAACATAAATAACAAATGTGTCCTGTGTCAGGACTTTGGTGAGCATGGCATCGCTCCCAGAGAGATCACAACCAGTCAGGAGTTCTCATCCAGCCGCAGGGACCAGTCCAGAGACAAGGCAAGAGAGATCAACGCTCAGGCTGCACTGATCCCTGGAGACACACTGCTGGAAGAGCTGATCACACCTGCCAGGTACTCGCGTAGTGGATCAGCGTCTTTACTGAGGTCCCTCACTCTCAGACTGCTGCCACATGCAACCAACTAACTTCGACTCAACTCGCTCTCATTTTCTCTTCATCCAGACTCGAACATTGTTTGAACTGCCTTTTAAGACCACAGTTATCTTTTCCAAACCCATGTCTCAGTCACATCCAGCTAGAACTTTCGCAATTTCAGAATTACACACGTGGGGCAGGTTATTGAAGTTAGTGTAGTGTCTGTAGTGCTGTGAGAGGCTGGTGCTGTCCAGAGTGAGGCTGCTCTGAGGTGTGTTGGTTTTGGTTATCAGGACGTCCATTGGTGTGGAGCTGCTGAGGAAGATGGGCTGGAGAGAAGGTCAGGGTGTTGGGCCTCGCGTGAAAAGGAAAGCTCGCAGGCTAAAAGCCGGTACGTATGAAGTCATACTCCACCACAGATGTGTTTACTGAGTATCACCAACCTGCACTGACTGACATGTGACTGAAAATGGGGTTGTATGTCACAAGCACTTAACTAAACCTGGCTACAAGTACCGATTACTGCTTCTGGATGAATCCTCTGGATGATACAGGCGCTTACTTTCTTGAAACCATTTCTGAAAGCTTCTTGTCATCTTCCTTCGGTCCTTCTGAAAGATGGTGGAGCCAAGGTTTACGGCTGTGTGCTGCCTGCTGACGGTTCAGAGGAATCTGAGGTGAGAATTTTGAGTGCAGACACAAACACACACAAGCAGTAGCTAGTATCAGTTCAGCCACGAGCCACAAACTAAACCATGGCTTCTGTTTTTCCGTGTGTGTGATTGTTTCTCACTGTATCAATAAGAAACAACTGTGGCTGCAGAACACACTGACATGTTTAATATCTTATCTGAGTGAAAGCCTCTTTGATGGTGACAAAACCACTGTGGGTGACACAGTCACTGATCAGCAGGGTAAACCGATTTTTGGCTGCCTTAAATTTCAGTGTCCATGACAAGAGACTACAAACATTTGACTCTCTTTTCTTTTCGACTTTGATATCAACAAGGTTAAATAAGGAGATTATTTTACACTAAAGTCTCGCTGTGTAACATTTAAACTAACGGTTAAAACGTTGTCCACACTTCTCTGTCTGCTGGTCAGGATGATGATGACGATGAGGAGTTTGCGCCACAGAATGTCACATTTGCACCCAAGGATGAGACTCCTGTGGACTTCAGCCCCAGGGTGGGGGTTCAGGGTCTCGGGTACCGTGGTCTGGACCCGGGTCTTGCGCTGCTGGGCCGAGAAGCGCCTGAACACCTTGACCTGTTCAGACCAGAGTCTGAGACGAGGACTCGACTCTTTGGAGGCACGCAGAAAGGATCACGCAGAGCAGGAGTGGCCGGACAGGTGGGTTTGTCCTGGATGCTGTTTTCTCTGGTAGATGTCAAACGTCCTCGTTCTCATGCTGCTTCTGACCTTTGACCTGCAGGCGTTTGGGGTAGGGGCTCTGGAGGATGACGATGATGATGTGTACCACAGAGACTCCATGTCCAGATACGATACGGTGCTGGGAGGAGAGGAGCCTGGTGACGGGCTGTACGGCTGGACGGCTCCGCAACAGTACACCAAGAAAAGAGGTAACGCTGCCTAGAAACCTGCCTGGAGAATCCTGGAACATTTGTGGATTAACTTAACCCAATGAGTTGTTTTGTTGCCGATATGGTGATTGATGCTCACGAGCCCTGAGGATAATTTTTATCAGTGGGAAATGTAAAGTTAGGTGTTTTTCTTGTTCACAGACAAAAGCAAAGATGCCTCGTACCTTGGAAAAATCCTGGAGGGATTCACTCTGGCGCAGAAGACAGCTGAGGAGAAAACTGTAAGCAACTTGTGGTGGTCTGTCACTAGCCCCCCACGCTCTGATTTTAAGATGCTTTTTGCAGTCTTTGTGGGAAAACCCTTGACTAACGCTACTGTACTTCTGTGCAGATCTTCCCTCCTCCCTCTCTGCCCAGGGATTATAGACCAGTCCATCGTTTTAGGCCATCAGTGCACGTTACAAATCTGACTGGGGTCAGTCCTGCTCTGGCTGAGGCCCTGAGAACCTCCAGGGGCCACATGGTTAAAGAGGAGCCCCAGCAAGTAGGACGTCACCAGCTGGACTCTGGCCAGAGGAGGGCGCTGCTTGGAGAGGACGTGCTTCAAGGTCTGAAAAGAATCGTTCAGAGCTGAACGAAGCCAAATGTAGAGTCATAATTGGAGTTTGGAGCAGTTGAGATAAATTCACTTAAAGAATCTATTGCTATTCTGAGAAATATCCTGATTTCATTCAGGTCCCAGTTCAGTCATGGAGCTGCTCAGGCCAGAGGACAGAGAGCGTCTGGTCAACTTCCGCAATGCCTCCAACCCCCCCTCCGCTACAACCCCCACCCTGGAGGCCAATGAGGCCCCGCGATCAGCTGGGTCAATGGCAGGAATTTCATCGGGGGCGTTGCCTCAGAGCAGTGTAGCCTCGCCCGCCCTCCAGCAGCAGCAGCAGCAGCAGCAAGAAGCTCTGGCAGCATGGAGAGGTGTGCAGACCTCGTCTCACACCTTCAGGCCGTTTGAGAAGAACCCGAGCAAACAGGCCCGCTACGAGCTTTACCTGACCGGCCTCCAACAAGGACACAAAGGTAGGTCTGGTCCCAAGGCTGAACCCAGAGCTTCAGGCTAAAACTAGAATGTTTTAGTTAATTGTAATTATTTCTTGACACACTAATTTACTAGACTAAGTAGAAACTGGTGAGATAATTCTCTCTGCTGTGCCCCTGTCAGATGCCCTGGAGCAGAGTGTGGACTCAGGGATGACGGAGTGGGAGCGCAGCAGAGAGAGGGAAGAGTTTGTCAGAGCCTCCATCCTGTACAGACCCACCTCTTCCTCGCTGTCCTCCCGTTTCACCAGAGCCAAACACCAGGAGGACGACGACACCGTGGAGGTCAGCCGGGACCAGGAGGTAGGAGGTCACTGAGAAAGTGCGAGGAGCCATGGTTCCAAGGCTGACTCACACAGATGTTCATGATTGGGTGTTGCTATTTGTGGCTGATTTGCCTTTAGGGCGACTTGGATGACAAACAAGCTGCTGTCAAGATGAAGATGTTTGGGAAAATGACCAGAGAAACGTTTGAGTGGCATCCTGACAAACTGCTCTGCAAGAGGTTCAACGTCCCGCACCCCTACCCCGGGTACCTCCCACTGTGACGAGCAGATCCTAGCATAGTGAACTTAAAGAGCTGTGTTTCATCTGACTGATCTGTGTTGCAGGTCGGGTTTCGTGGGTCTGCCCAAAGTGAAGAGAGACAAGTTTTCAGTCTTCAACTTTCTGACTGTGACTGAGAGCAGAGAGATGACGGGTAACTTACTTTCCTTTGCCGCGCACGCCATGATCATTATCAGCACATCGGTGTGAACTGGCCATACTCAGTCTTTACCAACATACTGATGGCGGTTACATCATTTTCCTCTCATAACTGCTCGTTACTATTAAAGGTGATGATTCCTAACAAGCAATCTGCTTTCTCTCGTGATAACTTTACTTACCGTCATCCTCAGTTCCACCAAAACCTCCAGAGTCCAGCAAGAAGTCTAGGTGGGATGTTTCAGAGCGTAAAGATGAGAAGAAGCAGAGCGACTCTCAGAGTGAGCTGCTCAGTGCAACACGAGCCCAAACCTCTGCACCGGTCCTTCCTGCTGTACCTGCCCCCATCTGCACCAATGATCAAACTCCAGACGGGAAGACTGAGGTAGAGCGTTGAAGAACCCGCTAAAGCCTGATATTCTATGGGGTTCACCCTCTGACCCATATGTGAGTTTTTAGATCATTGTTGTGACACAAACTCACCTCCGTTCTCCTTATCCAGACAAAACCAGTGGATCAGCAGAGCTCAGTCGAGAAGACAGAAGGAGATGAGGAGGAGGAGGAAGAGGAGGAGAGCAGGCCTCCCATGGATCTATTTAAAGCCATCTTTGCCAGCTCCTCTGATGAGAAATCCTCATCTTCATCAGAGGGAGACAGTGAGGATGACAAAAATGAAAACAGCACAAAGGAGGATGACAGAAAAGCCGACAGTCAACCTGTGAACCTTTTCAGCATCACCGCCACCACCTCATCCACTCAGCCGACAGGTGATCCGTCATTCACTCACATTCAGCTTGGCCACAGGCAGCCCCTGCAGACACCATTACAATTAAACCAGGCTGTGGCTGTTCATACTGAATGTATGTCTCAGACGGAATTTCAAAATAAGAGCTTAAATCACCGCTGAGTTACTAAAGTCACTGCTGATATGTTCTTGCACTGATCATTGTACATTTGGAGTCGGTACGTGAGACCAAATGCTGTGGAATGTGACTAACTTAAACATTTGTCTGCTCCGTTTATATAAAAGCAGTAGTTTCGTCTCAAACCTCGACACAGGAAGAGGAGTTTGGTCCGAAGCTGCCTCCTCCTTCAGCGGCTTCCAGTGAGTCGCAAACTTAAAGACATTTTAGTTTCAACTGAAAGTACCAACAACTCCCATCAAGGCTACAACCACATTAAAACGAATCAGTTCAATTATGCAGCAGTTGGTTTAAATGTGCATGTTGTTGACAAAAAGGAAGTAGCACAAGGTCCTCAGCGTAGTGTCTCTACTTGGTCTGGTTGTGTTCAGGCAGAGGAGGGACGACCTCTCCCTGCTCCCCCAGTGAGGTGGAGAGAGACCGGAAGAGGCGTAAAGACAAGAAGCACAAGAACAAGAAGCCACACAAACACAAGAAGGACAAGAAGGTGGGACATGAGCAGAAACAACGCTCACGCTGACTGACGCTTCGATTTGTCTCTGATGCCTTCATTTGTTTCCACAGAAGAAGCATAAGAAACACAAACACAAAGCGAAGCAGCCGAAGTCTAAGAAGGAGGCGACGGCCAGCAGCTCTGAGGACAGCGATGCCGAAGACGGACGGATGTCCACAGAGGAGCTGCTCAGCAGGTCCGGCCTCACGGTGGTTGTGCAACCGTACGCGTGGCTGCGGCTCACATTAAACCTGTCCTTTCCCTCCAGGCTGAAGCGAGTGCGGTGACGGCAGGAGGCCTGTCCTCCGTGAGGACCACCCAACCAGCAGGCGCCTCAACTTGCGTTGCTTGTCTTTTGTTTTAAGTAATAAAGTGTTGAGCATTTTGTTTGTTTGTGCCTCTTTACAGACTGCACACACACACACTGTGACATCATCAAGAGAGTGAAGGATTTTTCCCAGAATCCAAAGTGTCCTACCGCCAATGACGGCGCTGTTAAAAGTGACCGTTGCTATGGTGACCTCGGTGGCGGAAGCCTCTGTTGTTAGCCAGCTAACGCACTTTGCTTATTTCAAAGCTGTGACTATGGCGTCTAAACCCCGTGTGGACCCGTTAGCAGTGGAGGAAGAAGAAGACCGTGAGGCGGAGCGAGGAGCCGAGCGGAGTCTGGCGTCTCGGGTAAAACTCGACCCGATGTTAGCGCCAGCCCGGCCGAGGTTAACGTGCGCCGTTGATGCGATGTTTACGGTAAACGTTAGGCGAAACAGGGAGATTGGGCCATGACGTCTGACGTCGGCTACGCAAACGTTAAGTCCTATTACAACGTCCAGTGGACGGACGCAGAATAAATCTGACCAGTCCACCAGGTGAACGTTACACCTGCTGTGAGGAGACTGATGTGACACGTTACAAACAGCTTCAACCTAACTTTACCTAACTTCAACCTTCTAACTTTAACTAATGACAAACTACTAACTTCAACTAATGACAACCTACTGACTTCAACCTACTAACTTCAACCTTCTAACTTTAACTAATGACAAACTACTAACTTCAACTAATGACAACCTACTAACTTCAACCTACTAACTTCAACCTTCTAACTTTAACTAATGACAAACTACTAACTTTAACTAATGACAACCTACTAACTTCAACCTTCTAACTTTAACTAATGACAACCTACTAACTTTAACCTTCTAACTTCAACCTTCTAACTTTAACTAACGACAACCTACTAACTTCAACCTACTAACTTTAACTAATGACAACCTACTAACTTTAACCTTCTAACTTCAACCTTCTAACTTTAACTAACGACAACCTACTAACTTCAACCTACTAACTTTAACTAATGACAACCTACTAACTTTAACCTTCTAACTTCAACCTTCTAACTTTAACTAACGACAACCTTCTAACTTCAACCTTCTAACTTTAACTAACGACAACCTACTAACTTCAACCTACTAACTTTAACTAATGACAACCTACTAACTTTAACCTTGCAGGTTCCGGTCAAGGTGCTGCGGGCTCACACGGACTCTGTCACCGCCGCTCGGTTCTGCCTGGACGACCGGTGCCTCGTCAGCTGCTCGTGCGACCGCAGCGCCATTCTCTGGGTAACGTCCTCCTCACAGTTAGTCACTGTATAAGTTTACAGCAGGTTCGGTACCATCCGACCAGGTCCGGGTAATGTCTGTGTGACCCACGTCTGCCTGCAGGATGTGCAGAGCTGCAGCCCTCTGCTGGTGCTGGACGGGCTTCACCAACGGGCCATCAGCGACTGCGCTGTGATGCCAAACGGCAGCAGGCGAGTCACCAACCCTCAGCCCTTCTACTCTCAATGATGACGTCACTGCTTTTCAGCTTCATCTAGTTTAGTTGAACTGTGGTGCTGGAGAGTTTGTGAATCAAGACCTTTTCTGCATGAGCTTGAACTTTGTCAGCATTTCTCTAGGTCCAGCGTCAGGACCTGGACTCACATTTCTTCTGCTTTGGCCTCTGTAGTTTCTTATTGCAGGTCATGTTTATGCAGGAATAGAGACATATTTTACAGCGTTCGCTCCGTCTCAAGCTTCTCTGTGTTTGCAACAGTAACTAGAACTAGACTGTGTGACAGGATCATTACTGTGTCCTGGGATAAGAAGGTGGCAGCCTGGGACCTGGAGACAGGGCAGGTCCTGGTAAGTGTTCTTCTGGCTGGACCTGCTTTGCTGAACTGAATGTAAAGCAGCTGATGGAGCTAACTGTGCTGCTGTTGTGTGCTTGCACAGTGGCGGTGGAGACGGCCCGGCCTGCTGACCTCCTGCCACGCCTCGTCTGACGGCCGGTGGCTCGTCTGCGCAGCAGATCCACAGAACGCTGTTTACGTCAGCGATGCGGCCAGCGGACAGACCCTGCACCACCTGAGTGGTACGACCCACAGAGCAATCCGAGCGAATGC
Organism: Macropodus opercularis; assembly: GCA_030770545.1. Lineage (NCBI taxonomy): Eukaryota > Metazoa > Chordata > Actinopteri > Anabantiformes > Osphronemidae > Macropodus > Macropodus opercularis. The sequence continues at coordinate 20,039,181 of CM061091.1, read as the reverse complement.
CGAGCGGACCTTTACTCATGGCGCGTGTTCTGCTTCCCAGGGCATCACCGCTCCACCATCACACGCTGCCGGTTCGACCCTCAGAGCCAGCGCGTGGCCACGGTGTCTGCAGATCGAAGCATTAAGTTGTGGGACCTGTTGGCGCAGAAAACCACTGTGTCCATCAACAGGTGACAAACGCAAAACACCTTCAGTTACTTGTTGGTTTGTTTCCTTTTCATCTGTTTGTTTCAGAATTTGTTGTTTCTCTGTTTATTATGATGATTCATTATTGTGAAATGGCACCATTAGCAGTTAGAAGTTTGGTTTTGGTCGTTGTGGGAAAGAGAAGCATTGTGAGGAGCTGCCTATACCGCTAACGACAACACAACAACAATTAGTCACCAATAGGAAAACCTCAAATCAATCCACCTTCCATAGACTAGTCATCGTATGGTGAGTTTTCAGCTGCGATGTTCATTTTGATGCAAACTGAGCTAATTCTTCTTCTTTTTACTCTTCTATGCTGCTCCTGTTGTTTCTTGCGCCCTCTAGTAACCATGACAACGTGGTGTCCGACTGCTGCTTCACAGAGAACGGACACTTCCTGTGCACGGCATCATGGGATAAATCACTGAAGCTGTGGGACCTGCAGACGGGGGGGTTTCGATCTCACGGTGGGACTAAGCTGCAGAGAGGCCACGAAGGCAGCGTGAGCTCCTGCAGCTTCTCTGCTGATGGTGAAAATAAATCATGTGATGATGAGCTAGGACGCGGTTGTTAGCGGAGAGGCCTCCGAGTTGATGGTCCTGCTGCATATAACGGACTCAGCTCTGCTTTGTGTGTTTCTGCAGCCAATCTGCTGGTGTCTGGCTCCTATGACAGGACGGTTGCTCTCTGGGACGTGTCCTCGCTGTGTCAGGTTCTGACCTTGAAGGTGACTCACCTCTCACACTGTTAGATTCGTGCATTTTTTGGTTTGTGGACACTCAGCTCGTGTGTTTTTTGTTGCTGCAGGGCCACAGTGATGGGGTGACAGACGTGTCAGTCAGCGCTGATGGGAAGTTGGTGGCCTCTGCCTCCAAGGTGCCAGTGTTCCTCAGTTGTTTGCCTTGAACCTTTTGATTTCCAGTGGGTTATTTTTTCCCTGCTATAAAATTCAGTATTGCTGCTTTTCTTTTGTCCTCGTAGGACGGGACTGTCCGACTGTGGGACATAGAGAACATGGAGAAGATTCCAGAGGTGATGGAGAAGAGGACTGAGGCATCAGGGGTTCACATGCTCAAGGTCAGAGCTTGTCATGGATTCTCTGTGAGGCACGGTGTGAATACAGAGAGACTTTGACCTCCTCTAACCTGCTCTTGGATCATGTCCGGATGAAAGCTTTTCAGGACGGGAAACTAGCTTGTGGTGGACTGATGGTGTGCATTTGTCTTTGCAGTGTGAGGAGTGTGAGAATCCCTTCCCAGTGTCCAGACTGATGACCTCTGACCTACTGACCCGGTGCGTCTTCTGCCGACTTAAATGTCCCTCCAGATATCAACCACAGCTTCCGGGTCTCGTGTAGCTTCCTGTCCAGTAGGTCAAAGGTCAACCATATAGCAGCAGCTGGTAGAGATTCAACATCATGCACACTTTTTGCAGGGTTCAAATACAGATCTTTACTGCTGAACTGGAGATTGTGATGTGTATATTTATTATTTGAAACACATTGTAGGTTGAGCTGCTTTAGGCTTTGCTGTGTCCACATCGATGCCAGACTGAAGAGAGTGGCCTGCTGGATTTACAGTATTTTAATTTAAGTTTGGAAACCACATTATTTTATGAACAAATGCCCAAATAGTATTAAAGAGTCCAATAGGAAGGGTTCATACAGATGATGGCTTTTATTAATTGACATACAGTACACTGTTCAGGGCCCGTATCCCAGCCCAGAGTGTTTAATGGTGTGTACTACGGCAGAGATTCGCCTACAGGCCACGTCGGTTCAGCGATTGTGTCTTAAACTACTGAACCTCATCCGGCCTCAAAGACAAACGTGAACTTGTTGCACAACAGAGATTTCAGGTGTTAAAAGTCGACAGTGACCTGAGGTCTTTCATTCAAAGTGAGGTCGACTGACAGACGTTTAGAGACTAGAAAGAAAAAGGTCGGACCATCCTGTTTGCATCCACACTGCATTTCTTCTCTGGACCTCTCAGTCTGACAGTACCAACTTTGGACCCCATCTGAAACCCTGACTCTTCAAAAAGGTTCCTCTGTGGTAGAGGATGAAGCCTCGGATCCCGTGGTAGGAAGCACGCTGGTTTTGTCTGCGATGTCAGAAGGTGCTCTGCAGCAGACAGTGGCAGCCGCAGCCTGCTGGACACTCGTCCCGACGGCGGAACCAGTCCATCATGTGGCTGGTGTGTCCCCCGTGGCCGCAGTTCAGGCAGAAGTTGGAGGAGCCTCGTACGGCCACGTGACAGATGGCGCACTGGAAGGTCAGACGTTTACAGACGGCACACTGAGTCCCACGAGCCTGGCTGCGACAGTGGCAGCAGTACACCCCGAACTCTGGAGGGACAACAGACGGCAGACAGATTCAAGAAGTGGTCAGAACGAGCCCCCATTCATGCAAATGTCATCTCCACCTCAGGAGAACCCGTACAAAACAGTTTTCACTGTATCACTCCTCTGAACAGCTCTCGGCCTGGAGGCTACTCGTACTACAGCAACAAGAAATCTGGGTGAGATGAACGTAGGCAACTCAACAGGCCGGAGCTACCGGCAGGGAGAGTTCCACTGTAATCAGCAGAGTTCAGAGGTTCAGCAGAACAACGCACCGATGCCTTTGTGAGGTTCAGGAGGGCAGGAAGCGAACTTCAGCACGTCGGCTCTTTTCTCTCTCAGGCCCCAGCGGTACAGGATTTCACCGTAACACTTCTTGAACTCGTCAAATTGCACCGTGTTCGCAGGGTCCAGCAGCCTGTGCAGGAGCAGAACATGACGCTCCGAACCAATTCTCCCAACACGCTGTAATTGTCGGCGATGCTGCATCACCTCTTGTTCATGTCGTGCTGCTCTCGCTCGCGTTCCCGTGGGTCTGCGTAACCCTGGTTTCCATAGCGATACTCATCTGGAGAGGACTCGCCCCAGGGGTTGGCGTGCTCCGAGTCTCGGCCTGAAATGACGGATAAACGGAGAGAAGTGGAACTGTGTGCTAAGACGTACGTACGGTGCTGTGTGGAGCTCACCTGTGTTCCAGGTGGTTGTAGTGATGGAGTCAGAGGTGCTGGAGCAGGAGCCCGAGGTGACGGATCCAGACGTGTAGCTGGGCTGAGCAACAACACACACGTTTAGTTCACATTATTTAGCATCATATCAAGTCCATCAACAGTTGACGAAGGCGTCTCCTTCCTGTCTATACAGAGCCACCACATAGAAACAGTTTTTTCTGCTTTCCTTTCTTCAGCTCAGCCACATTTCCCTTCATATATATCATAAACACATTTTTCAGTCATGCTTTATTTTCCTGACAGATGAAACCGTCTGACTTACGTAGCGTGAGTGGTGTGGAGGGAACACGGAGGAGCGTGACGGGTGCTGTCCGTACAGGGGGTACGAGTCGGGAGGTGAAGCCTGAGGCCTGAAGACGCTGCACAGCATGGCCAGAGTCTGAACATCACTCATGTGACTGTAGTGATCCAGACTGAACACAGGACACACATTGCACACTGAGAAGCTGGACAAGCGGCGCTTCGTCAGTCTGGGCTCTTCTGTTCAAAGCTTTTTCACCATAAACACGAAGACTTTACATTATGATTCAGTGGAAACAACCCTTAGAGGAGCAGCAGTAACCTCGGCTGAATTACTAACTCACAGAGTCTCCAGCAGCTGGCGACCAAACGGGTGTCTGGCCCAAGGAGTCTCTGTGTCAGGGTCTGAATCCGGACTCAGCTCCTGACTGGTCGCTGCTGAAGCCAGAGCCCACACCTGCACGGAGAAGAGTCTGAGTCGAGCAAAGAAACCAAAAGACCTAGCGGCCAATTTTAAATCCTGACCTTTGTCACGTCTCTCCGCCCGACTGCGAGCGCCGCTGCTGCGTTCTTCTGGCACGTGTCCTGGATGTCGTTCACGTTCAGGCTGAGTGGGACAGGAAACAGGAAATGTTTTCGCTGCTTCACTGCTCATCGCTGGAGCTGTATTACTAATTGGTTCTGTTCTCACATGTAGCTCTCTCCCAGAGCTTTGTGGACGGGCAGCAGGCAGGAGATCTCCTGGATGATGACTTTCCCGGCCAGTTTGATGGGACGGTTGCTCAGGTCTGTCCCCTCTCGCTTGGTCTTGAAGCGGCGGGATTTCTGAAGGACAGATGGGCAGAGAGGGAGCAGGAAGACAGCAGGTCCAGAGGAGACAAAGCACCACCTGATTAAAAGTGGTCACAAATGACAGTTCACAGTGCGAGACCCGGACTGAAAGTGACGAGAACTGATTCCAGGTTCTGTCGCGTATTTCTCCTCTGCTGATGTTCACCAAGCGTTAAGTTGAGTAGAGTTGAGGCAGGATGAGAGCATCACTGGCCCAGCGCAGGTTTACACGTCACTACAGCATCAACTGTGTCTGTGGACGTGGGCCTCGTCACTTTGGGTGAGCACTCGCAGTATGAACACACTGGTTCCACAAAGTAACAAAAAGCCAAATTACCTCAAAAACTTCAAATTAAATTCAGACCCAGTGGAAACTTACCTGCACGTCTTAAATGTTAATGAGCATTAAGATGTTCAGACAATGTTAGAGAACTGAACATGAGCGTTAGTCAGTTTAGGATTTGTTTTATGGCACTGATGGCGAAGCTGCACTTGAATCAGGACTCTCCAAGTCACATCCGATTCTGTCAAACATATGGTTTATGTGCAGAAACGTCAGCAAACACGGCCTTTATACTGTGACATATTCAAAAGCCGCAATATTAACCTTAACAAACAGAAAATCTGCAGGAAAGCGACTCATTTAGCCTTTAGATGAGCTGAACAGTTACTGTGGAACTGACTGGAACATTCTGCAGCATCACAGCTGTTCAAACGAGGACATGAGATAACCTGTAATATTTACTTCTACGAACATCAGACCAGATACAGCATAGAAATGCTCAAAATACGACGATTAAAAATGTATTAACTCAGTCATAGCAAATAAAATTACTGCTTTCACACCAGTTAATGACCTTATTGGATTATAATTACTGATGCGTTATGTTAATGCTGTACATATAATGATGGAGCTAAATCATCACCATATGCGCATCAGGTAGCAGATGATGAAAGTGAAGTAGTGAAGGTACTGTTTTAAGTGTTACTGAAGCTCCTGTCACTCCACAGTAGCAGACAGAAAGCAGCTGTGGTTTTGTAACGTGACATGTGACATTTGGCCTCATTTCCCTCACGCTGTGTCTTCATGAAGCTACTCAGGAGCCACGCACGTCAGCGGAGACAGTAGCACAGTAACCGCGATGGTAACACACGATGTTTCTGTCTGTGCAGCGTTAGTGGACAGAGCATCATGCAAAACATGTTAATGTCAAAGCTCACGGAGAATAAAAACCCCACAGAGAAGAGGCGCGATGAAGGCAAAGGGGTGGAGAGACAAAGAGATGGACGCATTGGCAGAGGCTCAGTACCGGCCAATCATGGAGGGTTTGGACAGACCAGCGGCGGGAGGCAGAGATTGGGAGCTTCTGATTGGAGAAGAGTGAGAGGGAGGAGGGGCCCACAGCATCATGGGGACAGGTGATTGGTCAGAGAAAAACAACACAGGAAAAAAGTAAAAACAAACAAAAATCCATCAGGAGACAGACAGGACAGAGCAAAACAGCAGGAGTAAAACCTGTGTCCCACCACCCAACTAAAGGAAGCTCACTAGCAACAGGCCTGACGTCACGCTCCTTAGTGGATGGGGTCTGGGTTTTCTGTACAGGACTGGAGACAGAGGCACCCACCACGCTGCAGCGATCCGTCACGGCTGCAATCTGCCGCCCGGCCGCCGGTCAGAGTCAGGACCGTCGCCCGGACTGCTCGCTTTCTGATTGTTTTTATTCTGTAGGTCACGTAATAAATCTTCTGAGGTGTATCTTCATGTCTAGGTTTTGAGCCCAGTCTTCAGCCTCAACTGTGTCACTAACAAACGTCCTTAAAGTCACGTTTGACTAGTAGAAGCCGTTAATGTCCATCTTATACACTCTCAGAAGAACTCATTAATAGTGGAAATGCATCTGTGTGTGTGTCTCACCCGCTCTTTGTAATAAAAGGAGGAGATGGAGACGGTGTCTTTGTCGGACCGAGTCGGGCTGCCGCTGTAGAGCCGCAGCGTACTCTGAGACTCTGAACGCATCTTCATGGGAGTCAACACGCCGCTGTGATACGCTGACAGAGCAGACAGAGACCTGAACACACACATCAGAAGTCATCAGGGGGCGGCATCCATTTCCTGGAGACGTTCTCTCCCTCACTGAATAATAAAGAGTTTAATGTTTGTTGCACGTCTTCTGCTTCACAGTAACTCAGATACGACTTCCTGAAAACGTGTGGAGGTTGTGATGCTTGAGGTTACCTGGGCGTGGGCTCGGTGGGCGGGACAGAGCGGTGCATGGTGATTGGCCGGGTGAAGTAAACGAGGCAGCCGGTGCCACAGAAGCGAGCGCCTGAGGTGCGAGGGAACGGGATGTTGGCATCCTGGGACAAAAGAAGGTTCGATTTTATTAAGTGTTTTATAAAAGCCGTGAACAGTAACTTGGAGCGTGGCCATGGGGGCCAAGGCCAACACGACCGCCCCCCCCAGACTGGTTCCCCAACCGCACAACGTACAGGAAGCTTCTGGCCTGACTGGCTGAAATACGTAAGTAGCTGCAAAAACACCCATCCTTTATTGCTGCAGGCGTCCCGTTGGGTGGTTACCTGGTAGGAGCCGTACGTGTTGGTGACTCGAGGAAACGCCTGCAGGGCTGGAGTGACCGGGTTGGAGAGGACGAAGGGACCAGAGGCCGAACCGTCCTCCTGGGTCTGAGACAGACGTTTGAGGCCGGGGTAAGACAGCTAGTTGTGACGGGGGCTTCCAGCTACTCAGACAAACGCGTGAATGTCCTCACCATGTCGGACTCCAGACAGGACACCAGCTGTCGGACACATGGCTCCAGACAGTTCTGGTTCCTCTTCACTTTCTGCAGCGATGTGTCCGTCAGGATCTAAATAGACGACGAGAGACATCAGAGCTTCTTCTACTTTCTCCTTCTGTCGTTAAAACACAACAGCTGGCTTTTTAATCTCACGTTCCATGTTATTGCTGCAGTGTCGGACTCATCAGAAATATTAGACTCTACACCTGCTGTCATTCCTCAGACTCCTGCTCCCGGACCTGCTCGATCAATGTTCCACTACTACTGGCAGATTTTTAACCAGCTACATCAGTCTGAGGCGTTCGAGAGCATCGGTACCTTCTGGATTTTGATCCTCATGTCAGAGGGGATGGTGGTCGGGGAGACGAACTGAAACGTGGGGGCGGCGTTGTTGGGGTACTGGGCGGGGAACTTCACCACCAGGTGAACCTGATGGCTGCCGAAGTGAGCAGACACCACGCAGCTGCAGTTCACCGCGTCCATCTGTGAAAAACACAAAGAGCCTTTGTTGCAATGTAGAATATAGACTAGATTAGCTTAATGCTCAGGGAAACGTCTACATCAATCCTGAATAGACACAAAAAAGGTTTAAATTAAATGACACAAAAAGTGAGCCACAAAACTAAAATCACTACTAAGACCTGAACCTCTGGGATTAGACCGAGGCCGCTCTCAGCTCCCACAGTGACTCACCTCCACGTTAACGTTCCTGATCTGCAGGTTGACCAGGGAAAACTCCTGCTGCAGAGTCTGAGGGAGACCTGAACCCACCACCGAGTCCTGACGGGCAGCGGAGCTCAGAGAGATGCTCTGACCTGCGAGACGACAGGTCACACTCAGCAGGCTACATATTTCAACAGACACGGTGACTAACTGAAGTGTTTGAACGAACGCAGGCTACAGGCTCAACAACGAGCCGCTGCCTTCGTGATGATCCACTCTGATGCTGGAGAGGCCCCACTCTGTTCAGTCTGTTGTGGTCGAGTCTCCCTCACCCTGCAGGTTCCCAGCAGCGGAACCAACGCTGTGTTGAATGTTTGGCTCCTCGGTCGACTTCTCCACCTCCACACTTAGAGACATCCCCTCCATCAGATCCTCGACCACGTCGCTGGCACACAGCTGCATCACAACAGCCGATCGTCAGAGAGAATCAGATCAGAACGCGTCTGCCTGGAGTCTGCACACTGACCTTCTGCAGCTGAGGATCCACCCTCCAGATCCTCAGGGTCTGGTCTCTGGACCACGTGACCAGCTGGTAATCCTTAGAGCCTGAGTCAAGCAGGAAACATCTGTTAGTACAAACGGGAGCCATCACACACGGGTAAGACGTCAGCCGGTCACCTTCTTTCTGCGGCCGCCACTGGAACTCGAGCACCACGTCGTCGTGGCCCACGAAGGCGTGGACGGGACTGTTGAGGTCGAGCGTGCTCCACATTAACAGACTGTTTTCTCTCCTCAGCTGAGGAACCATGACCGTGACCAGACCGTTGGAGAAGGGCTGAAATCACACACAGCCTCACCTTCATACAGTCATACATCAGACCTCATCACGGTTACTGACACTGTCGTCTGGCAGCTTCCTGGTAAAGTCTCCTTCATCTCGTTCTTCCTAACAGATCGTCTCAGGATGGAAATCTCTAAAAACGTGTTTGCACCTCAGTTGGCACAAAATGTTTTTTCCATTTAAGGTTAAATCTACAACAAAGTGCGGTATGAACGTTTTGTGTGTTGCCCAATAACAAGGAACTACAGTATTAATACAACAGCGACCAGTGACGTCCTGCATCACTGTAAACCTGCTGGTACAGCTTGTGTCCCTGTGGCCAGCTCGTGGTTAAGGTCTGAGCTCAGGTGCAGAAGCTCACCGTGTACCTGGCCTTCCACACCGGCACCTGACAGGACAGGATGTTCAGGTACTTCCTGGGCTGCCGATAATCCCAAAACTACACAGAGGGAAAAAGCAGTTAAACGGGTGTGAGTGACAGGAGGTTTCCAGCTTCATCTTCAGACGTACAACGCTGCGCATATAAAAGTTTATTGTCTTCTTTACTTTAAAACCGTCAGAACAGCAAGTCTGAGCCGAGCGTGTCCGACTTCCTCACCCTCACTGAGTTGTCCTGGCTCGACGTGGCGAGGACGAACTCGTTGTCTGGATGCCAGTCGAGGCCGTGGATCTTGGACAGGTGAGCAGCCACGTACTCGGTGGCCGTGTTGGGCTTCTGCTCGGTGATCAGAAGGAGGAGAGCTCACGTCACTGACACAACCACGTAATCTCTGACTGCTGAAATCTTTCTGCTGGCAAAACTCTCACTCTTTTATCCCAGATCCGGACGTCTCCATCGTGACTGGATGCCAGCACGTTCTGGTTTTTCCTGTTCCACTTGACCTGAGATGCTCCGGCTGGAAACAACAGTAGGTGAAACGCCACAGTTTGGCAAATTGTGTCAGTTTCGGGTGAATTTCCCTCTCACACAGATGAGACTTGGTAAAGGCTTTTAATTTGGCAAAACTGGATTTCCATCCTGTCATTTTACAGCAGGAACCGTTTTCTCCTCAGTGACGCGCTCAAAGACTGAATACAACTGCTGCTGAGCATCAAGCCAATGTTCTTTGTGACTCCTCCTCCACAAAGTAAAGTCAAAAATAATTTGTGCAAAGTGACATTTCCTGTTGCTGCTGCGCTGCAGCTGATGAAATTTATCAGCAGCGCTAATGAGGTGAAGCTGGATGAAGTACAGGTCTAACAGAGCTAAGGCCACGCACTCACCGACAGCCGACAGCGGCACAGCGGGCTTCCTGGTGTCTCTGTGGGGTAGAGCAGAGTCATTACATGTACGACCCGCTTGTATCACGATCATGTTCACAGTTGGTCCGATTCAGCCGATCCTGTGGTTAAAGATGCCAAAGCTAAGGAGAAGTGAGTGAGTTATGTTTCACCGTCTCTGACCTCGTGTCCCAGATGTAGATGTAAGTGTCCACTGAGCTGGTGACCAGGAACTCGGGTTCAAACCAGGACCAGTCCAGATCACTGGAGACAGACATGTCACGGTGAGTCCAGTCCGTGTCTAAGGGTCAGACTGGTTTGGTTTGGTGGCGTGTGCTGCCGGTACCTGATGACCCGTGTGTGTCCCTGCAGCGAGGTGTGAACCTCTCCACAACCGTCCCTCCACGAGTACAGATCCACTCGCTGGTTACTCTGAACACACGCGTTTGTGTTGATTCAGGATCAGACTTTCTTCAACATTTTTGTCCAGTGAAAAGCACAACTCACCGAGGCGGCGAACACGTGGGACTCTGATTTGTGCCGGTTCCACTGGACCGTCCCCACGTCCCATTTACTCTGGCGGCTGATTTTGCGAGGAGGTTCAGACGGAGCCTCGAGGTTCACCATGTAGAGGAAACGACGCCTGGGAACAAGGAACAAACCACGAGCAGCCACTGGTGAGTTTGTGTCACATCTGTGTTCTTGCACGAATGTAGACTGTGGTGCATTCAGGTGACCTGAACTCACCCGGAGAGCACAGCGTGGGAGCCCAGACAGTCCACTGACATGGCGGTGGCCTGGAAATCAAGCAACAGGTGAGTGTTTCACGTCAAAACCCTCTGACTCCAGGTCCAGGAGTAAAGTGTCATCTTTCTATGGCAGCTGCTGAGAAACCTTTCCAGCAGGATAACCCATGACCCGGTCCAAGCAGAAAACGGGTCCACTCCAGCAGAACCCCCCCCCCCCGCGTCTGCGTGGACTGACCCACTTCAGACGTGTCTCGCTCCGTTTGCAACTTCTCAGATTCTTCCCATTGAAAACATCTAAACTGTCCCGGTTCGAGCGAACCTCTGCGTGTGACCGTGTCCGTGCATAAATACCTGGGCGTCCCGGAACTCCACCACCACGTTCTCACTGCTCCACCGAGCCGCCATCTTCTCCTGCTACCGTCAACAAACGGCACGTGACCCGACAAGGCGCTGCGCTGCGTTCACTGACGCTGTGAAGACATGGCGAAAGCACAGCTTCTCAAATATGAGCTACATTTCTTTACTATACAAACGTTACTAATAGAGAAACAACATTTGTCTCAAACATAACATATGAATGAATTTATATGTGATTCAATAATCAAAAATCCTTTGATACATATTTACAGAATGAAACAAAGAAAAATAAGGAAGACTCGGTGTTATTACAAAGTCATCCAGAAGGAGGCAGCAGCACAAGCAGGCGTCAGCCACCAGAAGAAGAAGAAGAAGTAGAAGAAGAAGAAGAAGTAGCAGCAGCAGCAGCAGTAGCAGTAGCAGTAGCAGTGGTAGAGCGGGACTTGAAGGTAACGTGGTGAAATAACTTCCCTGTTGTAGTTTGCAACCAACGTGACCAGACGCAGAAGGTGCTGAGAGGTTGTGATACAGGTCAGAGATGTAGAGTCGGTGTAAAAGACTGACGCTAACCCAGCAGCTGTTAGCTAACAGAATAGCATCGGCCTGAGCTGCGGCCAGGATGTGACCACAGCTGCAGCCACACGTCAGTATTGACTAGCAGTCGGTTAAACCTTCATTTCACTGTGCTGCGCCTGGTTTGGTCTTATTGTTGCGGAGACTGTTAAAAAGGTTTCAGCTCGTTTATTGTCATGATCTTAGTGAAACTGCCTGACGTCTGTCAGAGTGTTTATGACTTCATGGACTCCAAAAGGATTTTACTGTGATCCTGGTTATCACTAGTGTTCAGTGCAGGGGTAGTGAAAACGGCCCCTTTACTTCATTTCCATGGTTTGATGCTTCATCGCTCATTTTGTTTTAACCCGTTTTCAGCTGTTGGAGCTTGTGCATCAGGGTTTTGGACTCAAGCTTGATGCATGTTTGCCCTGTGCTGTTTATAAGCGTTTGACAGAAGAGCTGCACTCGTGATGTAACGCAGAGCTTTATGTTGTACATTCTTCCTTTTTCCCAATTATAATAAAAAGTAATTGTTTTACAGATGCACTCTTCAATAATTAAAGTTGGTGCGCGGCTGAAAGCTCGTGCCCTTGATGAGACACTTTTTACCTGCCCGCTTTGTCCAAAGTTAAAGACATCTGCCAGGAAGATGAATGGACACATGGAAGGCCACATAAACATGGCTGTACATTTCAAAGGTAAATCCTAAAGGTTTAAACGTGACCTCCTGTATTTTGTGTTTGTGAAAATCTTTGTTTTTCTCTTCCTGCAGATAAAATTATTTGCAGATGTAGTATGACGTGCAGACACTTGCCACATTACCATTGCCCGTACTGTGCGAGGACCGTCATAAAAAGGAAAGATGCAGAAATCCACGTGAAGGCATGTTACTCCACTACCGCTTCACCTTCTGCATTGCTTCTGCCATCACCATTACCCCAGCCGCCTGTCACTACGCAAACAATGTTGTTACAAGACCACAATTATGCCCTGGAAACGGAAGATTGTGCGCCCGCTCTAGAGACGCAGTCTCCGCCAGCTGCGCCTGGCGTGGAGACGCAGCTGTTGCCAGCCGTTCCCGACGCTGAGACCCAGGAGCCGCCAGCTGCTGCAGAGACGCAGACACAGTTGCATTCTGTAGCTACTGATCCTGAGTGCTCACAGTCCCTGGTTTCGCTGAATGTTTTCCCAGTGATGCAAGACCACGATTATTTGCAAAACTCGACATTAATGTCTGACAACAGTTCAGTTTCGCCTGAAGCACTGGATTTACGATCGTCACGTGTGAAATATTTGAAGGTGGTCAAGTGCCCACACTGTGCACTTGTACTGTATAAGAAGAACCTTGCCACACACATTCAGAGAAAACACAAGAAAACAAAAGACAATTCTGCTATATACCATCTCAAATGTGTGTGTGTTAATCAAGGACATGAGGAAAATGCTGTCCAAAAAGACCACTCTCAGAGTTTCTCTGTACCTGTTCATGTCCAGCATAAAACAAACACTCGTGAAGCTGTGGAGTTCGGTCAAAATCGGCTGCTCGCACTAAAAGGTGGTCTTTCCAGTTTGTGTGAACACATCCGGTCACTGGACAGCTGTGTAAATACGGCCACTGAAAACTTCCTTAAAGCCGAAGTTCTCGAGGAGATGTTGGCATTTGAGGAGATTTTGAATTCTCATTTAAGAAAAGTGCATTAAAGGATCTTGTCTGTGTGTTTAAACGATTGGTCACAGTTGTCTTAGTTCATGTGTGTAACGTCCTCTGTTGCTGTGGCTGCACACTTTCAGTTGAGCAGTGAACTGCGTGAGTCAAATAAAACACTGATCAAACAAAGGTTATATTTATGAAAGTATAATTTAGTTATGAAACACAGTTGGGAGCAAATAAATTCAGTCTCGATGGGAGGCGGCAGAAAATATTTTTATTTTACTTTAGAACGGAGCAAAAAACACCTATGACATTTAAATGTAGGATGACGAGCACATTCAGCGAAGTTGGGAAACTTGAAAGTGCAGTTTCCGATCGAACGTATTACACGTGAATGGTGACGTACGGCGGCGTCTTTTCTGATTGGTCATCTCAGCTGCCACTCATCAAACCAAGATGGCGTCGACCCTGGTGGAGCATGTTGTCGCAGATGCTGGAGCGTTTTTAAAGAAGGCTCCTCTGCAGGTGAGACGTTATTTCCGAGTAAAACGCAACAGACGGGCGGGTTTCAATGTTTGGCCCCAGTCCGACCGTAGCCCCGAGGCGCCAGCTCCAGCCAGTTATCACACGACAGGCGTGAACGTTCAGTAGGTTGAGCTCGTAGCTAAGTAGTAGAAATGTGGGACTTAACTCAGAAGCGCATGAACTAAAGCTGTGTGCTGATAAACGGAGGGTGGAGGTAGAACGTAGACGATCCAGCTGATGGTGAGAAGGTGAAGGACTCTGCGCCCGTTTGTGTTGCAGGACATCGGTAAGAACATCTACACTCTGAAGGATGTGGTGGACGAGATCCGAGACAAAGCCACGCGGAGGAGTCTGGCCGTCCTGCCCTACCAGCTCATCTTCAGGGAGCCGCACCCGGAGCACGTCAGACACGGTGACTGCATCTCTGGGTCTCACCATCTCCGTCCCGTTGGATGGGCAGGTCTCATACCTCAGCTCGTGTGTGTGTGTGTGTGTGTGTGTCCTCAGTGACGGAGGTCTCCAAGAGGACCGGAGACTACCCGAGCCTTTCGGCCACTGACATCAAAGTCCTGGCTCTGACCTACCAGCTGGAGCTGGAGCACGTCGGCTGCCGGCACCTGAGGAAGGAGCCGGAGGTCAAGGTACCAAAGAACCTGACTCAGCATCTCTGTTGATTAGTATCCAGCATCTGCGCTAAGCGACTGCTTGTTGACTCCAGCATTTCTGCGCTTTCTGTTTCAGGTGAATGTTACTTTCACACAGTTCCACCCAGAGACGCCTCTTAATGTTGCAGGATTCCACTTTCCCTCCAAGGTATCCAGAGCTGGATGTTCATCTTCTTGGAGTCTGTGAACATGTGGTCAAAGAGTCACGTCTATGCTTCCTGCTTGTCTCTCTAGAAACCTGTGGGGGGGTCGGCCAGCACGACGGCTCCAACAGAGACATCGGATCCGGCCGGCACTGAAAAGTTCAACAGCTTCCAGTTCTGGAGAGCCCCACTGCCGTCCATCGACAGCGACCTGCTGAAGTTACTGGTGAGTCCAACAAATGTAGAAACCAGCTGCAGACACAGGAGGAAGTGGGTTTTAGACGTGTTGTGGGAAAATCTTCTACATTAATTTGAGAGTTGCTCATTCTCAAAACAATTGAAGGAATCAAAACCTGGAAAAGTGATGAATCGTGTCTGTTTAATTTACATGTCGACATAGAGGAGCAGCAGTTACCTCAGCAGTCTTCTGATTTAGCGTTAGTAGAAGAGTTTCTTATATACTGAGACAGAGTTTACCCACGGTTACATGGTTAACATTTCTCATGGCCTTGCATATCTACAATGTTTATTCCATTTGGCCAACAGACGAACTCCCAGGTAGCAGTTACTGCTGAATCAACAGCGACCACATGAAAATCAAAACACCACTGATCAACACTAATAACACTTCCTTCCTTTCCTAAAACTCCTGGTTTCCTCTTTCCCGTGAAACATCAAAGCCCTCTGTTTGCAAACACAGATGTTGGTTCCATTTGTTACGTCTTTCTTCCACAGAGGCTCTCAGACTCTGCTTGTAAACCAGGAATGTGAATTCTTCATCAGTGAAACTGCTGCTGTGAGGGTTACTGTGTCTAATGTGAATTAAATCTGCTGCTGTTCAGGAACCAGCGGAGGCTTCAAACTCCAGCAACAGAGAGAAACAGACTACGGACAGCGATGAGTTCAACAGCTTCCAGTTCTGGAGGGAACCACTGCCTTCTGTCGACGACAGCCTGCTGGATCTGCTGGTGAGTTCTGACACGGTTCCTCTGCTGTTTAACAAACTGAAACGCTACAGAAGGTTAAGTACTCAAATGATTCAATATAAAGACAAAAGTAGCACAAGCAGGAAACATTGACAGTGATGAGAAATAAGTGACATTGACACCTGCTTCATCATCTGATGGCTTGTCTACAGGAAGCAGAAGAAGTCTCCATGTCCAACACATCCCCAGAGACCAATGACCAATCAGACGACGAGGACAAGGAGAATGAGCCTGATGACGACGACGGAGGAGGAGGGTGGATCACTCCCAGTAACATCAGACAGGTGACAATGGACTCTGCTGACTGGACGTGTCCTGCTGACGTGAGGGTCGGATGTCTGACCACTGACTTCGCCATGCAGGTAACTGACCTTCAAGCAGCTTCTCCCTGGTCTCAGACTCTGAACGTCCGTCCGTTCAAAATGCTTCCCATCTCTTATTCTTCCAGAACGTTCTCATCCAAATCGGACTCCACGTTCTGTCCGTTGATGGAATGCTGATCAAACAGGCGAGGAACTACATTCTGAGGTGTCACGCCTGCTTTAAGTGAGTAACGCAGCTCGTGGTGAGCGGTTTAGAGCTTAGAAAGGGTTTACCCAGAATTCAGAGCAAAGCAGCTGTCATGCATGTTGGAGCGTCCCAGAGCTTCGCTGGTTCAGTCTCTGCAGCTTGTTAATTGAAATGTTTCTGAATTTCAGGACGACCACTAACATGAACAAAGCTTTCTGCCCCCACTGTGGAAACAAGACTCTGAAGAAGGTGGCCATGACGCTCCGAGAGGACGGCAGCGTGCAGATGCATTTCTCGAAAAACCCCAAAGTGCTGAACCCCAGAGGACTCAGGGTGAGACACTCGTTACGAGCGCATTTAAATGTTAAATTCATTCAGCTGTGCCTTAATAAAGATGTTTCATGTTTCATTCTTTATCGTTATTATGCTGTTTGTGTCGGTGCGCTACGTTAATGTGCAGCAACTTTAACGTGCTGTGTTGTGTTTCAGCACTCGCTGCCTCTGCCTCAGGGAGGGAAACACACCAACAACCCCCACCTGGTGGAGGACCAGCGGTTCCCCCAGCAGAGAATTTCCAGAAAGGCTCGTCAGAAGACAAACGTCCTGGACCCGGACTACGTGGCCGGAGCTTCGCCGTTCTGTGAGAACGACATCTACAGCCGAGCCGCCAACCTCCACATTAGAGACGGCGAGTGTGGAGGCGGCAGGAGAAGAAGCAACCCCAACGCCAGCCGGAAGAAGTTCAGCAAGAAGAAGTGAAGGACACAGCAAAAGACCGTACGCGTGGTTCCCTGAATGCAGCCCCAACATTTCTCCATCTGGAAGCCGATGCTGACAAAAGACCAACTCTGCTCAAAAACCTCAGTAAACAAACGACGATAAATCGGCCACAGCCAAATGTGTGTAACGTTTCCTAAATAATGGTTTTATTAGCGACACATCGTCACTTCTAAAACTGTTTCCCAAATCATGTAAAGTCCAGTGTTCAAATAAACCCGTGACTCACTGCAGCTGGGCTCTTTGTGCTACGCTACAGTAACAGTTTCCCTCTGGTCCCAGTCCCAAGTAAAAGTGAACATGGTCCTGCTAATGTTTACTTGATCATATTTACTGATGCATTAATTTATGTAGTGAAGGTTGAAAGTGTTACTTTAAAGAACCTTTATTTTGTACCAACAAAACATGGGTTTAAATATATTTCACTAATTTAAAGGGTGACGTCATTTCAGTGTGTTGAGTTTGACGAGTCGAAGTTTGACGAGCATCAGCTGAAACTCAGCTCCTGTTTTTATGTAACAGTGATGAACACATGAGTTGATGTTTGGTGTGAAGCTGGGGAGTCTATACCAAAAGTAGAATGGATAAATCAGAAGGAGACAGACCCTAACAGTTAATATGAAATTATCTTAAAGCCAGATTCGAGACAAAACGTAAAAACAGCCACGTAGACTCAAGTCATTCACGCCGTTCCACAGCCTGTCAGTCCAAAGAAAACTCTTCCTGTTTTGTCCCTTCTTCTTCACCAGACATCAGTTCTGCTGATCCAGAAACCAGCTCCGATTCAGGTGTTTTAGGACTGGACTGGCTCAGTGTTGGGTCTGGATCTGCTACTGGTTCTGTGTTCTGTGGCTCAAACGTCAGGCTGCTGAGCTCCGTGCTGATGTCGAGCTCCACTGGTGGTGCCAACGTGTCTCTCTGAGGAAGCACAAAGTCTAGAGGCTCGAGAACTGCAGTGAGATCGATGCAGCCCAGTCTGCCATACTTCTGCAGCTGAGTCACAGGAACACCTGCAGAGGACACACAAAACTACATGTCAAGAACCAGACTCGGTTCTACCAGCTTCGATATCAACTGAAGACCATGATCCAGATTTCATTGGATCAAACACACATCACTACACTACTCCACTACAGACAACTTAAAATGTGTAAATAAAACATGAAACCGTTTTCTCACCCAGGTTCAGAGCGAGCTGAGCCGGAGGGAACAGAACCTGCAGACAGCAGTTGATGAACGGCAGCAGGTCTTCAGCGTAGCAGCAGCAGAACTTGACAAAGAGTTCCTTCTCCTTGGCGCTGAAGGCCGTCTCCTCAGCCCGGTGGAACGCCAAGATGTGACGCGTCACCTGACAGAAAACAAAACCGCAACGATCAACATATCAGTCCAGGCCCAACAGGTGGAACAAACAACACGCAGGCCAAGCACCTGGGTGATGACAGTGGACATTTGGATTCGGCCACAGACCCAGACGTCATCTGCTCACCTTTTTCAGACCGTCGTCCAGAGACGTGGTGACGACCTTGACTGCCCCGATGGGGCAGCAGAGCCGCAGGTCATTGAAGGCGGTCAGGATGTGGTTGAGGAAGCAGGCCAGCGGTGGGAAGTCTAGCAGAGACATGGGGGGCTGCAGGGTGCCTGGCTGAGAGCTGGGGGGCGCCGCTGGAATGGTCCCTGCCAGCACAGAGGGCAGGGCGATCAGTGTGTACATGTTCATGTCATCCTGGAACTTCTCCACCGCCTCCTCCACAACTCTGCTGAACGTGTCGGCCGCCACTCGCAGGAACGTGGGCGCCAGTTGCCCGCGGAAGTCTGCTCCAACCCTGCTGAAGGACAGGCCGAAGTACATGCACTGACCCAGGAGAGAGTCCAGCCGGCTCCCCACACCCCGCTGCAGGTCCCTCTCCAACGTCTCCAGGAACTCTGACACCTTCTGCACCACCCAGCCGTAGAAGATGGCGCTCTCGTTCACCACCACTTGCTCGTCGGTAGAGGGCACCAGCGGGTCCTCGTCGGAGAAGATGGCTCTGTACTGGGTGATGATGTCGAACAGGTGGACTCTGCAGGCCTCGATGGTTTTAGTGATGTGGAAGTAGGGGTCGTCTTCGGGAATGGCAGCAAGGATGGAGTTGAGCCAGGTGCTGCGGGTCTGCAGGAACTTGACTCGCAGCTCAGCCTCCGTGAACACGTCCATGCGCCGCAGGTAACCAATAACGCGCAAGCACACGGGAAGCTGCGAGTTACTGCGCAGCTGCTGCAACAGCTGGTTCAGCATCAGCTGCGTCGACTGACGCACTTCACGCACGATTTCCTGAGGAAACAAGATGCCAAATGTACGTTTTGGAATCCTGGACTTTCTGAAGCCACAGTCGACGTCTATAACCATTGTCTGGTAATGTCGCTACAAATACATCTCCATGGAAACTTTCCACATCAGCCCAGTCTCCAGGTAGAAGCAACACAACTGACTAAACGTCTTCTCTGGGACCTGAAGACTCACCTGGATGACTGGGAGTGATGAGTGTTTCTTCTCCAACCTCTTGACGTACGCTGCCAGCTCCAGAGCCTCCTCGTAGTACCCGTTTCTGACGCAGGTGTCCATGAGCTGAGGGATCTCCAGGATCTCCAGGATCTCAGTGTGACGGTTCAGTGTGAGGCTGTTCATCCGTCGACTGGCTCCGATCTCCTCTGCCTTCTTCATGAAGCCCCTGGACACAAGTGAAGTACTTCAGACAACATCACTGCTGCAGTACCTTCTACTAATTAGTTCCTTCCAGGAAACAAAACAATGTGATGAGACGTTTACTACCGTTTCACTGTAATAATCAATAATGTTGGGAGCAGTAGAAGCTGAGCTACACATTTGTTTTTCTATTTTTACTGGCCATGTAATTTAATTGATTATGGAAATATTTGGCAGAATACCCGACTGGATCATTCTATTATGCTTTGGCTACTTTTATAACGCAATACTTTACAGTCGGTTCTTCCATCTCACTGCCACCGACCTGCATTTCTCCCCGAAGCCGGGCAGCTTGTCGAGCAGCCGGAACACGCTGCTCTCCACCCGCCCGAAGTCCCGGTAGATGTGCTCGGTACAGTCCGCGGTTCGGATGAAGGTCTGGTAGTTGGAGAAGGCCAACTCCCGGGTCTGCTGCAGGATCTGGGCTCGCTCCTCCGCCAGCCGCTCCGGCTCCCGGCTCAGCTTGTCCACCCCGAAGGAGCTGAGCTCGGACAGGTAGGCGGTGAAGTCCGGGTTGTCCCTCCAGCTGTCCGGGAAGCTGTCCTTAAAGATCGACGCCAGGATGCTCTCGTCCTCCACGTCCACCGCTGCCATGTTGGGCGGCCCTGGTACAGCTTCGTCAGGATGTAAAGTGTGACGCTTTCAGAAAACCCACTAAGAAACGTTTATGTCCGGTAAAAACTGCCAAACAGGAAACCCTCCGCTGACAACCACGTCCTGCTGCTGCTTCCTCCTCCTCCTCCTCCTCCTCTTCTTCTTCTTTTAGTTTTATGGCGGGTGGCATCCAGTGATGAGGTGCATTACCGCCACCTACTATGCTGGGGTATCACTACCTGCTTCAGCTTCTTCTTCGTGGTTTATGGTGATGGCCGCCACAGGGTCAGCGGCGTCTGACGCCGCCTGGAGGCGGGTTTAGGGCACGACGAGCCCGTGTCAGGACTAACATAAAAAATAAATGTTTCTCTTCTACCCTTCAAAAGATCAACTAATAGGGTTTCAGTTCATCTGCTTTGAGACCAATGGGAACGATATGAAATATAAGGTATTTAACTCTGACTCTTCTTCAATAGTAAATAGTTACATAATACTTCCCATAATGTCCCACATGTATAGACGCGGGGATATAAACCGAGAGGTCATTACTGTTAATTTATAAGTACAAGTAAATATAAAATTCAACATTTTAAATTGAAAAATAAAAACATACTACTGGACACGAATGAATGTGTGGGATTCTGTGAGCTGCCACTAGGAGGCAGCAGGTCGCAGTAGCTGCGTCTGTTCTGCAATGAGTCCCGCCATGGGAAGAAGATGACGTTTTTGACGTGACGTAGCTGGGTCGTTCAGTTGCTAAGCTGCAGCCCAGCAGCGACTAGACTGTCAACAAGTGGCTTCAGCTGCAGACAGATCGACGGACCTGGGTTCATGCGAGTGGCCGCGACCCACAGACCAAGGTGAACGCTGCGGTTACCAAGCGGCGACTCTGGGCTAAAAGCGTCCGTTAACGTTGGGTAGTTGACCGGTGAGTGTCGCGCTAAAGGTCGCTAACTAGCGTTAGCAGAAACAACAGACTGACATTTAAGTTGAGCCCCTTGGTTTATTAGTTGTTCAAACTGGAGCCTGCTATTACCTTAATGGACGCTAAACTGGCGCCACTAACTAACTAACGTTAAACTAAGTATGGTAGCATTAGTGTTAATTAGCAAATTCTTAAACTAATTAGTCTGGAATTGCTCGTATTCCCGTGTTATTCAGCCTTAGCCTTAGCAGGGCTAACGACATTTACACGTAGTTAGCTACGTACTGGAACGTGACGTGCTTTTATTCTCCCCAGCGGACGGGACAGCTTCCACTTGTCCAGTCCGCTGTTCTGTCGTCCTTAACACGTCCTTAGCTTAGTCAAGCGTTAGCAGTCCGCTCGTCTCACAGCATGTTTCATTCCCCACAGTCCGCAGTTCAAATGAGCCTGGATTCATGAACTGACGTCAGCACTGGTTCAGTTCAAGCCAAGCAGCCAGCGCCCCAGTGTGACCAGTATGGCTGCTGCCAGCACCACCAAGATCTCATGGCGGCTGCGTGAGTAGCGATAATAATATCACTTCAAAAACAAACAGTAGAAGATGTTAAGAGCCGCAAATGGCCTTTGAAGCATGTTCTCCCTCCTTCAGCTGCAGCTGAATGTGTTTGTGTTGTGCAGAGGAATTCGAGGCCCACTCCAGCAGCGTGTCCTGCCTGGCTGTGGGGAAGAGTTCTGGCCGCCTGCTGGCTACCGGAGGCGAGGACTGCAGAGTGAACATCTGGGCTGTCAGCAAGGCCAACTGCATCATGGTGAGAACTGTTGGAGTAAACTACAGCTGCGACGGCCAGACCGCAGACAGCGCTGTGATTTTACACTGAAGTTGCAATTTTGCTGCAAAGAGTGTGCAGACTGTTCCATCAGTCTGAAAGCTTTCCCACTGTTGATATCGGCGTGTGCTTCTCTTAGAGTCTGACTGGTCACAAGAACCCAGTGGAATGTGTCCAGTTCAACATGTCTGAGGAGCAGGTTGTCGCTGGTTCACAGTCTGGGTCCATACGAGTCTGGGACCTGGAGGCTGCAAAGAGTGAGTCAAGAATGGTTTGACATAAGCTGTTCAGCTGTTTTCTTGTTTTATATCTTAACCGTAACAGTTATTATACAAGTTCAGAGTTTGTAGTAATAACCTGCAAACTGGTTACTGTACTTGTACCAGTTCTTGTAGACAGTGGTAATTCATTCATACAGCAGCATTTCTGATCGTTGTGCCAGTTGAGTAACATGTCATGCCTGCAAGTTTCAAAGTAACGTGATCACTGCTTTGTCACTGTGTCACTCTGCTGCCTCCTATTATCTCCAGTATTAAGGACTCTGGTGGGACATAAAGCCAACATCACCAGTCTGGGTTTCCATCCGTTCGGCGACTTTCTCGCCTCCAGCTCCATGGACACGAACATCAAGGTTTGCAACCCGTTGTTTGTGTTGATCGTCGGTACAAACGTGTTTTGTCTTTTAACATGTAAACCTGGTTCTTCCTTCAGCTGTGGGATGTGCGGAGGAAAGGATACGTGTTCAGGTACAAGGTGGGTTTGTCTGTGCAAGTTTAAAGGCTAAACATTATGACCAATATGAACTGACATTTCAATTTATTAGATATTGAAATTGTCAGTGTGTGTGTCTGTATTTCAGGGTCACACCCAGGCCGTGAGGAGTCTGGCCTTTAGTCCAGATGGGAAGTGGTTGGCTTCAGCCAGTGAAGACTGTACAGTCAAGGTATGACCTGACCCTCAGCTGAACTCCTGTTTAAACCAGGAACTGTTGGACTAAATTCAACAAAGAATCGGCTCAGTTTACCTGGAACTATGTCTGCGTTGTAAACATTGGGTGACACATTGTGACTGTTGTGTCGTCTCTTCCAGCTATGGGACCTGACTCAGGGGAAAACAATCACAGAGTTCAAATCGCACACTGCAGCCGTCAACATCGTTCAGTTTCACCCCAACGAGTACCTGCTGGCATCAGGCAGCTCAGACCGGTACCAAACCTGATGTTATGGCTCCTTTTGGTTTTTCTGCTGTTTCTTTTCTCTTTGCTTTGAGCTCTGAATTCTAAAGGGTCTTATACGTATGTTTCAGTTTCACTGCTCCTCTCACTAGTGGTGCTTTTGCATCAGTGTTTAATTTCTGTTGTGTTTCTGTTAATTCCCTCTGACGTTAACAGTGTGTCTATGTGATTGTCTGCAGGACCATCAAGCTGTGGGACCTGGAGAAATTCACCATGATCGGCTCCCTGGAGGGAGACACAACCCCAGTCAGGTGGGTTTCAGCAGATTGACCAGCACTGCTGCTTGAGTCTAATGTTTTAACTCTGACCTTTGACCTATTGCTTTAGGTGTATCCTATTCAGCCCGGATGGCAGCTGTCTGTACAGCGGGGCCACGGATTCTTTGCGGGTCTTTGGTTGGGAGCCCGACCGCTGCTTCGATGTGGTGCCAGTGGGCTGGGGGAAAGTGTCTGACCTGGCAGTCTGCAACCAACAGCTGGTGTGTACAGCAGCCCCAGTTGAGCTCCGTCGAGCTTCCTAGGAACTCAAAGCTTTTTCTATTGTTCTATTGATGTTTATTTATTCTTGAAGTTGTTGATTTGTGCTGTTGTCCTTCGGAGTTCAAACATGCTCTCTGGTCAAACGTTGCTCTGAATAATACGTTTCCACTACTGGACATTAGCTACTTGCTTTAAATGTCCCGCTGACAGCTTATCGGAGCTAATTAAATAAAGCAGCAACAACAAATCTATAGACCGCAGCTAAGCGGGCGTGTAGAGGGATTAAGACACAGTGTCTGAATACGATGGGGGATTCACTGTGATAATCGTTCCTCAAAAGTATCTGACCTGCAGTAAACTCAGCGAACTGGGACGTCTCTGCTTGTGAGCTTTAGATGTAGATTAGAGTTAAAATGAGACATCGCTCCTGTCCTCCGCAGATCGGCGTGTCTCACCAGCTCTCCAGTGTTTCATCCTATGTGGTTGATCTGAAGAGAGTGAAGAAGAGCGGTGGCGCTGTGATCCAGGGCATCATCCAAGACAATCAACCGCTCACTGAGCCAAAGGATCCTAAAGCATCTGCTCTGCGAAGAAACTACGAGAGGCCCACGACCAGCTGCAGCTCACAG
Source organism: Macropodus opercularis (assembly GCA_030770545.1). Taxonomy (NCBI): domain Eukaryota; kingdom Metazoa; phylum Chordata; class Actinopteri; order Anabantiformes; family Osphronemidae; genus Macropodus; species Macropodus opercularis. The sequence continues at coordinate 20,014,939 of CM061091.1, read as the reverse complement.
AGGTACGACACATACAGTCTTGCGGGTTTACTGACTCACATCTGCAACGTTTTACCATCTCAAAGGTCCCATGAAACAACTGAATGTAGTTTCTTTAAATGTGAAGTGTGTCGTCTCGTCTCCATGGCACTGAATCTTCATCATCTTCAGTTTAGTCTGTGGAGTTTTTCCATTGTAAAATGATCATAGTCTATGTTGTGATGTCATCAGGGTGAAGCAGAGGACTGATGCTGACAGGCGAAGCCCCGAAGGAGAGAGGCGGAGCCCCAGTGAAGACGAGGCTGACGAGAAACTGTCGACGGCTGAAATTCACAACGCTGAGGACTACAAGGAGATTTTTCAGCCGAAGAACGCCATCTGTAGGTGGACACTCGTAATCCGAATCGCTAGTTCAGTTTTCTGTCGGTAGTCACTAAAGGTTTTTTTTTTTCTTGTGCAGTGTTTACTAAACGTGATGTTTGCGACTAAAGCAGGAAAAGTAACTCCTTCATTTAATGTTGTTTTCACAAGAGCAGCTGGTTTTACTCTTTCTTCCAGCTCGAACTCCTCCGAAGATGTCAGAACCGTTCCCTGCTCCACCAGAAGACGGTGAGTTTATCCCAGCTCCAGTTTCTGTCTCGCTCATGGACTCATTCAGAGTTCAGAGAGATGTCTCACTAACCATCCTACAACTTTAACCTTCTGTAATATTCATGTGATGTTATTGTAACACGTCTTCACTTAGTTTGTCGTTTAATAAACACCAAACTGACCGTGATCAGAGATTTGTTGGTTGGTCTTTATCAGAGACTGTGTTGGCGATTGTCCGTCAGACGAAGGATGTAATCCCTCCTTCTCCTGACAAGCAGCAGGTCAGTGGTCACTGTGCAGCACTGACGCTCATAACTGAATTCTGTGAACTTCAGATACAGTTTGATTAGAAGTGAGAGAGAGCCTGTTCAGAGCCGCTGTGGTGCCTTCATTGTTCCTTAACTGTAATGACATTGAATGTCCTGCGTTAGATTCCTCCTCTGGCCACTTCCACCCCCGTCCAGAGGGTGGAACCTACAGTGGTGTCTTACGTGAAGCGTCCAGGTCCCTCCACTCCCGGCCCGGTTCCCTCTGTCGTCCCTCAGCCTCCCGCAGCAAAGACAAAACCACAACCTAAAATCATCCCGATCACCAGGAACGAGCCCATTGGCCTGAACGTGGCCGACTTCCTGCCTGTGAGCAGCTTTTAAAGTTTTCACTTAGCATGTTTCATTTTGTTTTCCAGAGGATTTGAGGTGGAAAGTTTCTGTCTGTTCCTCAGTCCTCACCCAACCACAGGCCTGGAGCTCTGAGCGATGAAGAGGCTCTGTCTCAGATCAAGAAGGGTCACGACACCATGTGTGTGATGCTGAGCAGCCGACACAAGAACCTGGAGACAATCCGGGCCGTGTGGTCCAGAGAGGACATGAAGGTCAGTTTCTGAGTCGAAGAATCAAGAATTGTTTGCTGCCGATGCCTCGGGATCATCATGAACTCTGCTTCCCTACCAATTAAAATCTGACAAAAAGATTTTTCAGGCTCTGCAGACGTAGCGTATTGTTCAAATGCTCTGGTCCTTGAGCTATAAAAAATATTCCTGCTGGATGGGATTAAATGTACTGACTGTGACCGCAGGGCGCCCTGGACACGGCCGTCTCCCTGAATGACCTGTCGATTGTTGTGGACATCCTCAATATCATCAACCTGCAGCCGTGAGTCACATCATTTCCAACATATTCACCTCATTTAATGTGTTATTGGTTTTGGATGAAGTTCAGAGTTTAATGAGCTGATGTGGACTCTTCTACTGTTTGAAGCTTGTTTTCTAGCAGCAGTAACTGAGGTTGTTATTTCAGGACTTTATGGAAACTGGATGTTTGCACAGTGATTCTGCCTCAGATTGACAAACTGCTGCAGAGTAAATACGAGAGGTGAGTGATTGTAGTTTGTTTTAAGACCTTGATTTTGACGCTGTGACCAAACTTTATTACTTTGAGTTTAACTTTGTGCCTCTTCAGCTACATGCAGACGGGCTGCACATCACTGAAGCTCATCATGAAACATTTCTGGATTTTGATCTCCGACACGCTGAAGGCTGTGCCGTCCGTCGGAGTCGACATCTCCCGAGAGGAGCGGTGAGTCCCAACAGCTGCACAAACATCTGTCAGTGCAGAAACAAACAGTAACAACTGTCGCTTAAGAGAAATGACAGAATCCCTGCTAAGAAGAGATCTGTGGTTCATTTCCCACACAACGCGATACCAGGCTAGAACGCAAAGCAGCGGCGTCACAAACCGAGCTGCTGCGTAATGTCATTCTGATGTTTGCGTTGCCAGACACCAGAAGTGCAGAGCCTGCTGCAAGCAGCTGAAGAACCTGAGCAACGTCGTGAAGAACAAGGCGGAGCAGGTCGGTCGACACGGCAGCACCTTCAGAGAGCTGCAGCTGCTCATGGCTCCTCTCGACGACTCGTTCTGACTGACACCGGCCAAAGGGCAGCAAAGGCCTCAGCCGAGACAAGTCCTCGGTCACAGATGATCGAATTAAGCGTTTAAAACCGGCGATCAGCAACTGCTGGTCCTACACCAGCTGGTAACACCACCAGGGATGCTCAGCGGACATTAACCATACAGAACCATCGACCGTCTTAAAACGGGATCAAAACTACAGGTAAAAGTTCCACATTTTGCTCAACTTGAAGCTGGTCTCAGATCAGTTTTTCTCAAAACGTTGAACTTGACTCTGCTGCTAATCGACTGCTGGTCATGTTCGTCTCAGCACATCTGAATCCCTGGACCTCAGGTTGTTTAACTGAACAAATGAGCCAGTCAAACTGATCTGGGGTCAGATGTTGGCTCGTGAAGACCCCTGAGGGGATTCAAGTACAAACACTGAGCATTTAGTTTTTCAGCCTGTGACATTTGATGTTTTCACTCTTTTCTAATTTTCAGACACTTTGATTTTACATGTACAGTTCTGTTTATTTAAATAAAGTCGGACCTTGGGATTAAAGTGTCGCATGACTGGATCGTTCAAACCATAAACGCAGGCATAATTATTACAACCAAACCGGCTTCTGCTGTGAACCATCTGGACAGTTGCTGCCTATTGTCTGTGTAGCTTGTTCCAGTGTGACACCTACAACCAATCACCAGACCAGCGCAGCACAAAGACATGGTGGCCTGAACAGACCATCACAGCAAGTCTGCCTCCACCAGAACCACCCAAACCAATTCACCAACTTCTACAGGTGACTACAGACCAACATGGCTGCACAGGGGAAAAAAAAAAAAAAGACTAACGCTCCCAAAGACTAATAAGAGTTGCCGTTTGGTTAAGGGAGCTTTCCACTGTAATACCCAAAGTGGTGCCTCTATTCTCAACCACAGCTGTTAAGCGGCTCAACGCTGACCCGTTTCTAAACTCACAGTATTATATTCAGACGGGAAAAACTATGACTTAGAACTGTTACCTGAGCAGAGGTAAATCAGAGGCAAACCGTGAGCTCAGATGAACAAACTAACAGAGGCTTTGTGTTCATTTTAGAATATTTATTAAAAATGGGAATAGAAAAAAAAAAAACAAACTGTAGAAACCTACAGCAGCGACAAAGCAAGCAGACGATCAACAACACAGCAGCTCATCCTGTTCTACAGCTTACGGTTCACGTCAAGTTCCGCGCCAGGTCAACAGCTAAAGATCTGCTCCGTCTGAGGTGGGTCACCTGTGGTTACCACGGCAACAAACAACAGCAGGATACAGAGACAGTCAAGGAAGGAAGAATAGTTTGTCCGAACAACAGAAACTCCTTCGTGTCGCTCGGAGCACCGTGACTAGATGGAGGACGAGGAGACGAGTCGAGACAACGCGTGACAAAATGAGTGAAACCAGAGATTCAAATCTCAGTTTTCAGCTCCAGATTAAGCTCAGACTGTTTCCACGCAAAAATAAAACCTAAATAAAAACAGGATTAGAGCTACACAAGTATTTACATCTAGTTATGCATATATTAGAATCAACCACACCTGAAATTATGGGTAAGAAAATTAGTTTAAAGTGCAACTTTACAAAACCATTAAAAGAAAATACTGTGATTGCAAAGCGTATACTGATGAAAAGAAGTTATTGAAGAAGTTCAGTTGGGTCCAGACGAGGAGCTTCGGAGGCTAAACACAAACGTTTGGCTGAGTGATCTCACAGAAGTCAACATGTTCCTGCTCTGAAACGTGCCCCAAGTCTCCGTTCAGTCATCCTGCTCCTTTCTCCATCCGAGGACCTGCCATGAATCCACAGCTTAGAGGCCGCTTCCCCGCGTGCTGGGCGACATCCTGCCCTCGGACACGGACGCCTGCTCGCTCAGGCCGTCAGCTTCAGTCGTCCTGCAGACAAAAGCAGAGCAGTCAGCAACCGTGCGAGCCGTCAGGGTCCGAGCGCGTCCCCACTGCAGCCAATAAATGTGAAAACCTTTCATGAACACGAGCTCTTTCATCTTCAGGGGTTCCGAACTTTAATCGCTCGCTCAGATTTTATTTCAAAAAGAAGGCAGATTTTTCTGACTTGTCCTCATCCTGGACTAACACACTGACCTGAAATGAAGTGATTTCAAAAGGTAGGAACATGTTTAAACCGTGTTTTCAGATTTATCAGTGCAGACGTGGAGGAAGCTGCAGAGATGATGGAGAGACGGACCATGAGTCACACGCCACACTGAACACAGGAGGACGAGTGCAAAGAAAAGCTCAGTGAGTCAGGTACAGAGACGGGTCCAAGCTTAGCACAAAGGCATTGCATAATTACAGAAACGTGCATCTTTGACTCGGTAGATAAATATGCACTATGTTGCCAAAAGTATTCGCTCCCCCATCCAAATAATGGGAATCAGTGCTCAAAGCAAGGTCCATGAAGACGTGGAGGAACTCGACTGACCTCAACCCGATAGATCACCTTTGGAATGAATTAGAGCGGAGACTGAGAGCCAGGCACAAACACACTAAACCTTGTGGAAGCTCCCAGAAGAGCTGAAGCTGTTACGAGGCTGGAGCGACGTCATGTTGAGCCTATGGCTCAGGAATGATCACTGTTCATATGGAGTCCGGGCAGCTGAGCCGATACGTTTGGCAGCATAGTGTATGTCACCAAGATGCGACTCATTATACTGAACTTTAAAAATATAGCTACACTTATATGAACGCGTTACAAACAGCCTCAGGGCATCTTGTTTCTACAGCACTGAATCGATAAAATAACTAAAATCTAAAATAAAGACACACTGACACAGACTGAAGTCTTCAAGTTAAGTCAAGTTCAGTCTTAGTTAACAGTTGCTTCCTTAAAGCTTTGTGCTAAGCTAGGCTAACAGTTGCTTCCTTAAAGCTTTGTGCTATCTAGGCTAACAGTTGCTTCCTTAAAGCATTGTGCTAAGCTAGGCTAACAGTTGCTTCCTTAAAGCTTTGTGCTAAGCTAGGCTAACAGTTGCTTCTTTAAAGCTTTGTGCTAAGCTAGGCTAACAGTTGCTTCTTTAAAGCTTTGTGCTAAGCTAGGCTAACAGTTGCTTCCTTAAAGCTTTGTGCTAAGCTAGGCTAACAGTTGCTTCTTTAAAGCTTTGTGCTAAGCTAGGCTAACAGTTGCCTTTCTGCACCCAAACGGAGGTTTGCCGAAAATGCCGCTGGGCCTGCAGGCGCACAGACAAGCTGGTGCAGCTGCGTGGTTAGCGGTGGGGAGTGTTAGATGGGTGGAGGGAGGAGGAGGCCGCCATGCCATGCTGAGCGCTTCCATGCCAAGCTAATCCACCAACCGCCTTACGTCCCCACCTACCTGCCCACCGTCCCCCACCAATGGGCCGGCTCTGTCTACCTGCCTGTCTGCAAACCAACCAATCAGACCACAGAATGAGGACACAGAGGAAGAAGGGGAGCAGGCTGACAGCAGGTGATGCTGGGAAAATCCTCCATCACTCTTACACCTGAGACCTGTGGCGTTCAGGAGTCATTTATTAATCACACCATTTATTCCTTCCACTTCCCAGAATGAATTTTGTCAGCCTGCGGAAAGTCGTTAACAGTTTGGAAGGTGAGCTGTGATCAGGTAACATTACTGACACATGATTAATTAGGACTGAGATGTTTCTGTTCAGTGGTTTAAGTTGCATTAGGTCCACGTGGCTTTGGTCCAGTCACACGCTGCAGTTCATCACCGACTACAGGCTACATTAACCCTCCTCAGATCAGATCAAAGTTAGTGTGCAGCCAGTAGATCGGTCGGTAATAAAACACTGTTCTAGTGTGGAACCATGAAAATCTAAGGGTTCACTACAATGTCACTATCTAAATGCTGGACCCGCCCGAACACGTCCAATACCTGTGGAGAGCTGGGACTGGGACCTCCTCCGGGAGCCGCTGGGAGTCCTGGAGGCAGAAGACAGGGTGGACCCGGCGCTGCTGGCCCGAGAGATGGGCAGAGGGACCGGGGTCACCGGGGGAGAGTCCAGCTGTGGGGGTGAGGTCAAGGGTCAAAATCCTCCACTTTCTCTCAACTGCAACTGTATTGAAAACTAAAAATTTTTATTCAAAAAGTCAAACGCCATCAGTTTAACTTTCATTCACATGAGTCATAACCAAGTTACAGCTGCAAATACGATTCACGAGAATTGAATAAATTCGTTACCTCGACGCTGTCGTGTGTGGGCGACGACGAAGTGGACGAGTTCTCGTGTCTCCTGAAGGACGAGCTCAGCTCAACGCTGCGAACGCGCTGAGCGAACTTCAGCGAACAGACCGACTCGCTCATGTTGGCGGGCAGCGGCGACACCTGCACAGGTGAGACACGGAACAGCTGGGAGTAAAACGCACGACAGCCACATCCAACGTTTCACACGCCCTTGATTCTGCTGCACATTTATGAGCAGTGTGGTTCTGTGGTGTCCTCCTGGTCTCACCTGCACCATCATCAGGGTCTTGCTGTCCCCGCTCAGGGAGTCCTGCAGCAGGTAGGTGAGTCTGGAGTTTCTGAACGGGACGTGGGAGTGTTTGCTCCGCAGCGCGTTGATCACGTCTCCCAGCGCCGACAGAGACTTGTTGATGCACTGAGCCTCTCTGAGGCGAGTCCCCTCAGCCCCGGACTTGCCGATCCTCTCCGAACCCGCCAAGTCCACGAGGTTCAGTTTACCTAAACCAGAACACAGGCTCAGGTTGCCAGGAATGGCTCTGCTCCCGCTGCCTTAAACTAGCTCAGCTGATCGAGTTTTAACTGGACTCATCTGCCGTCACCACTCACTCACCAATGTACAGCTTGTCCTAGTTTGTAAAAGTTGCATATTAATGCAGGACAAACATGGGTTGGAGAGGGCCGTAACCACGGTGACTGCTGTAGCATCACAATGTTCAGATGTAAACTTTACAAAGTCAGAAATGACAAACGTCCTGCGTATGGACCTTGTGTACGGTTTCCTGTGGCTGTGTTGAATCCAGACACTGTTATGATGAGCAGCGCGTGAGATCGAGAGCTGTGCTCGTTCAGGTTGGTGCAGGCCGTCGCTCTGTTCACGTGACCCACTTCAAACACCTGCAAGACGTCATCATTTCAGAACAGCATGAGCTTCAAACATGAAGATGAGAATTAATGGGCAACAGAAGTTCTGACCCTGTTGATGTCCTCTGCACTCTGCACAGTGAAATTCGTGAGGCCAGGGACGTAGAGCTGTCCGCTGCCGTCAGGGTTCAGCTTGATGTCCAGCTTGTCGGTGGGATTCTCCCCCAGCAGGTCCCTGAGGGCGACAGACCAACCAAAAGTCAGCGATAATTTGGTTTCATCCACGTCCCGTTACGCAACATCTGGACAGACCGAGACCAACTGACATGATCCGTCTTTATGTAATTGCTGTGACAGAGTCACCAAATCTCCTGATGATCCAGCCTGGACCCGGTCCAACATTCAGAGGAGCCAGTTCTCAGTAAACCCTACAGGCTGATTCTAACTGATGCATTCATGTGTTCATCACCATGGTATTTTAACTGGAAGTTCAGCCCAGTTCACCCTGAGGGAAACCTGCTGACTCATGACCACGACACTGGACTGACTGCCTTCTCACCGTAGCGCCTCGTTGTAGATCTCCACCATGCTGACGGTGATCGCGTAGTCCCAGTCTGCAGCTTTCTCCGTCACCTCGGAGAACAGCAGGCGCAGAGCTCGCTGGTTAATGCCGGGGTCGTCGGCCACGCCCTGCAGCCATCAGACAGGTGTGTACACCATGAATTATCATCACCATCCTCCCACACTCCCCTCTTCCAGTCTCCCTACCTCCATGGTGTAGGTTTTCCCGGAGCCAGTCTGTCCGTAGGCGAAGATGCAGACGTTATAACCATCGATGCAGGAAGTGACCAGAGACTGGACCTCCTGAAACACCTGATCAATCAGAGAAGGCGACAGGTGAGACACCTTTTATCGTTATGGCTGCGAGCGTTCAGCGCCACTGGGCTGCGGTCTCACCTCTTCCTGCGTGGCCTGAGGGGGGAAGACTTTGTCCAGTTCAAAGGTCATGATCTTGCCCTTGCTGGAGAGGTAGAGGATGGCGTCGTCGTCCGAGTCGAAGCTCAGCATGGCTTTGGCATCGGCGGAGTCCTGCTCCTCCTGGCTGACGGGCCGGACGCGGCAGAAAACGCGAATGTTACCTGGGACAAGAGGGAATGGGAAAAACTGATCATTTAGACTCAGCTGGACACAACAACATCGGATGGGACGATGAAGGGCTTCAGGCCTTAGCTGGGTGAAGGACACCGACAACATTTGTGCCCATACTTTCCTGGAACAAGTCAGACCCATATTACACAGGATTTCTATAAAAACGGGAGAGTTTCAGACCTTTGAGTCGAACGAGCTCGTCGTGACATTTCTTCCTCAGGTTCATCTCTCGCTTGTATTTACGCAGCAGCTCCTGGTTGGTGCTGCTCACCTCGCTGATCACCGCACAGATCTGAAACCAAATCAAGCCGAGTACGTAACTGTGCTAAGCTCGTGGTCTGCCACGGTAGCGAGTACTGCGCCTGTGGTCGCTCACCTCCCGCTTTGCCTCAGCGATCGCTTTGTCCAGCAGAAAGGGGAAATCCTGCACCTGGCTCTTCAGACACTTGTAGTCGCCGGTGAGAGTCCGGAGGGCCCGCTGCAGACTCAGCATCTTCATCCTCACTCCTGGAACGAACACACAGCTTTACATCTTCTGCAAGTTCATCCAACTTGGACCTGACTGACGAAAACCACAGCACACATCTGGCTCTGACCTGCCAGGTTCTCGTGGACGGCCTTCATCTCGCTCTCAGCCCTGATGAACGCCTCCTCAATCTCCCGGTTCTTCTCCTCCTCCAGGTTCTGCATCTCCACCTCCAGCTGGCCCTGAGCTCGCTCCATCTCTCCTTCGTACACCAGGATCTGACAAAGCAAAGCCAAAACTTAGACTCAGAGACTCAGAGGAGCCGCAGCGCTGCACAAGCACACTCCTAGAGGGACGAGTGGAGGTGGTCTACACAGGGAAGAGGTCCGACGGAAAGATCAAACGTCATTTAAGCGAATGCCGTCATCACTCGGGTTGAAGGCAGGATCAAAAGCTGGTTCTAGTGTGACCACCGCCTGCGCGTTGTGGAGGGAGCACAGGGGCAGTTCATCACAGTCCCACAGGTCCCGAAGCCGACCACTAAAACCCGTAAACCAGTCAAACCAGTGACATGTAGAATATCGTCTACACAGGGAAAGTTCAAACTAATTTACTCCAACACCTCACAAAACAGAATCAAAAATGTGAGAAAGAACTGATGACAACTAATTATTTTAATTTAACCTGTACTGCATATTAATCAGTAGCCGATCTCGTCCTTTAGTATAACTGGTCTCAAACAGACGAAACACTAAACTCCTGATATATGAATAATAAATACAAAGGTTTTTGTGGTTTGGCAGCTTTGGAACCTGGGCTCTGGATGAGTGGGGAAGCCTCCTTGTGGCCTCCGACACCTGAATGATGTCACAGAGGGGGAGGGGCCCGACCTTGGACAACCTGTGCACCACATCAGAGTGGCCCCCAGCGAAGACTCTGGAGAGGAGGCGGCACAGACGGCCTCGATCAGAGAGCAGCTGCCACCGGACGCATGCGGAGAGAAGAAGGTTAGCTGGAGAGATGAGGGGAAGTCTCTTCATCCTCCAACAAGGCTACAGACACCGAACGAGACAGGAAGTACACAAGCAGCAGCTGGACAGGCCGACGTTACCTGCGTCCTGAGCTGCGCACACGTCCTTTGGGACTCGTGCAGCTGCGTTTCCAGCTCCCGCAGCAGCTGCCTCTGCACAGACAGCTGCTCCTGCAGGCCGGCGTTCTTCATCTGCACCTCGGCCACAGCTCTCTGAGCGTCTGCCGACTCCACCGTCTGAGTCACAACCTGAAGGAGAGAACGCAACAACGTGTACATTAAAAGATGGACGAGACGACAGCTCAGCGCAGAAGCTTCAGCGAAGGAACCAGAACATTTGACTTTCAGTAGGTAAAGGAACACACTGAATGTTGGCAAGTAATGCAGTGACGCCGTTATTAGTTACTGGCTCAGATAAGGACACAAACCCACCATCATCATTAACCCTCCCTCACCTTGACTGTGGGAGGAGCCTCTGCCTGTCGGACTAGCTCCTCCTCACACTCCTGCAGCCGGAGGGCGAGTTTCTGCTCGGTCCCCTCCTGCCTCCGCCTCGACTCCTCCAGCTGCCGTGTTGACTCGTTTAGCTGCTGACGGAGCGTCTCCACCCTGGAGCTTTTCTCCAGCAGCTCCCGCTCCAGCTCAGCCAGGCGCCGCTCCCTCTGCCGGGCCTGGTTCTCCCATCTGGACACATCTCTCCGCAGGAGATCTGCATCCTGCACAGCACAGTCCGGTTCAGCTTCAGCCATCAACATCACTGCGTGTCTGTACCCGTGTACACCCACCCTGCTGTACGGGCAGTGGCTGCAGGTCTCTTCCGCAGCGTCGGGCTTCTGAAGGTCTGAGCTCCTGCATGACTTCAGCTCCTGCTTCAGACGCTCGTTCTCCACCAACAGCAGCTCCAGCTGCTTCTCCAGGTCTGTCGCCCCCTACAGGACAGAAAGAGCCTATTTTTATTTTCCACAGCTGAATAATAGATGCTCTAATCATTTGACATTCATCTGCTTTAACACACATGAACACAGGTGTGTGCATTTTTACCAGGATGTCTCACCAGCTCAGAGCGAAGTCTCTCCACCTCCTGAGTCTGATCCAACAACTTCTCCTCCAGCTCCCCCACCTGAACACAAACCTTTGCTTAATGCACATCCTGGGTTTTTGTTTACAAAAGCAGGTGTGCTCCATAAATTAAAATTCCAATCCACCTTCAATAACATGTTACTGCGAGGGGTCAGCTACAAATGAAGATCAAATCATAACGCCTTAATGTTTTTGCAGATATTTGAAAACCGTGGGTTAGTCCTCCAAGTACCGTGTTCTCTCCCATTTCATCCTCGCCTCCTGTGGACGTACCTGTGTGCGCAGCCGAGAGACTAGCTGCTCGTCTCCTGGACGGCTGAGTCGATCTGTGGGTTGCTCACCTGCAGGCGCAGACACTCTCACACCTGCACAGTCAAAAGGCAGAACTGTATGAAACAAGCAGCAGCCAGTAATTGGACCAGTTTGAGTCTCCTCACACTCTTACAACAATAATTCATGCTGAATTGAAATCGTTCCAGCAGTGAGATCTCACCGCTGGGTGGCGCTGACGGACGCTCTTCCTGCAGCGTCACCACGCTTCCACCTCCTCCACGTGCGTCCTGCTGCTGCAGACGCTGGAGCAGTAGGTGACGGGTGACGTCTTCAGAGCACAGACGAGCCTGAAACTCACAAACCTTGTCCTGTAGAGCCTGAATGCACAGAAAAGTGGACGAGCGAGTGAGCGAGCAGCTTCTCTGTGGTGAAGAGATTTAACGGTGGCAAACTTTAGGGCTCCTGATTCTACACACATTCAAAGAGTTGAAACTAGAAGCGGGGCAGAAACTACAAGATGCTAAGAATCAAGCAGTTTACATTGGCAGGAGTCCACCAGCAGGACCAGGTGACCTTCTGAAGGCAGGAGGGCAAGAATCCGAACGAAAGGAGAGAAGCACCTCAGTGGTTAGAAAAGCTTTTAAAATCACTGGTTCATTCACATCAGCTGAGGACACCACAAGCTGTCAATCACAGCAGATCTTCAAGTCAATCTGCCTCCAAACAACAGAAATATATTGACTGTACATCATTTATGAAAACCGTGATCTGAGCACACAGCTCTAGTCACATGATCCTACATAATCCGGACACAAGCGTTGGAGCAGCGAGGGCCTGACAGCCTTTAGCGTGGGGAGTCCTGTAACGGGTGACCGGCAGGTCCAAGATGGTGTCAGGCCCGACCCAAAGATAAACATTAGAACCAAGCCTTCACCCTAAACAGGACAAAATGTCCTCAGAGACTAAAGTGGTCCAGTCAGACGACAGATTGTGAAGGTGGTCGTTACCTCGATGAGCAGCTGCTGGCTGGGTGCGTTCCCTTGGGTCAGCTCTGAGCTCAGAGACTGGCGCGGTGAGAAGGCAGCGGAGGGCAGGGAGAGGAAGGAGCTGTCGTCTTCATCACTCATCAGAAAGTCCAGTGAGCTTGCTGCAGACACACAGAAGAAGCCACGTGATGAGCCCGGTCCAAACCAACCAGCAGCTCTACAATCACAACACAGCTTACAGGGAGTCTTCAGCCCGCACGACAGAACCAGAACCACAAACCGACACGGCGGGTCGTAGTGAGAAACAACCTGAGCTCAACCGCACGTCTTCCCTCCACTTGCTCCTGAGTCAACACAGAAACCAGTCGGACCAGATCCCGGCTGATGGCAGCCGTCAGCTCGTGTGAGGTCTGGACCTGAGATCAACCTGCTCTCTGGGGAAATCTGAGCATTAGACAGCTTTACACCAAATCCTGCTGCTGTTCGCTTTCTCTCGGCGACTGGGAACGTTGACATTGGCGCTGAAACGCGTCAAAACAGCAGAGACGTTCATCTCTACCTGGAGACGGACGACGGCGCCGTCAACCTCCAATATGTTTGATCAGACTCCACTTCCAATCACGGTCGACCCAAAAATGACAAACACACAGTAGGTTTCTCCTGCACCAAGTTACCGACAAAGCAAAAGATAAAGTTTTAATGAAACTTTTTAAAGGCCAAAACAATGGCCCAAAATGTAACATTTGAAAAGTGAATGCGCTAAGAATAATGACATCTAGGACTAACTGGAAAGAGAAAAAAGGTGGTAAATAAGTATCGACATAAACCTGCTGAAGAATGAAAACTATGAGTCGCAGTCTCTCTCCTCGTTTCAGACAATAGCAGCAGTGTTCGCTGATCCGTCGTCTCCCGAGACGTAAAACGATCAGCTGAGAAAAACACGCATGAATAAATCAACGTGGGCCTGTTGACGCTCACCTGTTCCTCTGCACTAACACTCGGTCATGAATGGAGCTCGACAGGAAGCAGAAGAGCCGAACACACACACACCCGCTCTCTCCTCAGTCATGCCAAAAATGCAGCCGGGCCGGTGTTTCTTTCTTCCCATGTAACCTCCCTCCTCTGTTACAGCCCACGTCAGACTCACCATCCAATGAGACGTCCTTCTTCCAGAGCTCCTGCAGGCAGCTGCCGTGGCCGAGGTCCCAGGTCTTTCTTGTGCTGTACATGACCGCCGGGCTGAGCAGAGCGCTGGACCGCTGGACCGGCTGCGGACAGACAAACGGAGCGTTTACAGGAGCGTCCGAGCTGCCGCTCAGCACCGATTGTTGGTAGCCTGAGAAAGGCAGCTCAGCCTCAGCAGAACCTGTGAGGTTGTTGGACCCAACCTTCACTGAACCGACTGTTATTAAACATCTGTCTGCGGACCTCATGCCGCTCTGACGGAGGAACCTCGGCCCACGTCCAACCTTGCACTCAGCCCTAGTCCTCGTCTTCACACCTGATCAACTGCTTCAACTCCAGAATTCCTACTGAAAAGGTTTCATACGCTGAACCCAGGCCACCAAGCAGCAGGTCCAGAGTCTGTGGGGCCAGCCTGAGCCTCCTCTAAGGTCTCTTACCCATGCCTGTCCCCAGCGACGGCTCTTCGCTGGGGGGCTGTGGCGCTCGCGGTCCAGGCAGCTCTTGTTGATCAGCGTTCCCATCCAGCCCAGCATGCTGCCTCTCCTCACACATCCTCTGAACTGGACCCATTCACAAACTACCGACCTGCTGCTGAACCAAGGCTGCAGACGTTCAGGGAGACAGAACCCCTGCTGTGCTCACGCAGACCTGGAGTCGGTTAACCCACCTACACTCCCTCTAACAGACAACAACCAAAACCATCCACAGCTGATCTGAGCTCAGCTGCTGACCAAGCGTCCCAGGCAGGATGATGTCAGTGTAATCTGTTAATCCTCACAGCAGATGGCCTCTTTAGCTCAGGTGGTTTATTCAACCTGGGACGAGTCAGTTCAGCCTGACGCTAAACTATAGTAACTGAAGTACAACGATGACGCAGCTGCATCATGGGCACCTCACGTTCCTACAAACGCAGCGATGGTGGAAACTGGAAATGATTTACAGGTTTCATCAGACCTTGAACCAGCCAACGGTGGAACCGTCAAAGAAGTTTGTTTCATCATTGATGACGATGGAGAAACCGAAGCTGTTGATTGTTCTAACTGTTGTTATCGTAGGGGAGCCGTCAAAGAGGTCGTGACAAGGAGACAAAGACATGAAGGCCGTTACACTGACATAGATTTGGGGGGATGATGACAGTGGCTTCTACTGTAGGTCGTTACCTTTTGTGTTTGCACTAGATTCTCTGAAGGTCAAAGTGGAAAGTGTACAGGAGCATTCAGAGAACTTAAAAGCTGCAGGATAAGAAGGTTACGCAGAGCGTTGGGAAAGTGCAGATTAGAGCTTAAAGGATGGAGCAAGATGCTAATGCACACGTACAGACAAGTCTTATTGTTGACATCAGGCTCAGGTTCTGGTTACTGCTCCTCACCACTTCTGAGTGGACCCGTCACACTGAGGATGGACGTTTACTAAACGGGTTTAATGCCCCGTGACGCAGCTCAGCCTGCGAACTACAGCCCAGTAGAACCACTGAGCCGCTGAAGATGTGTCTGAGGGGCGTAGGACCCACACGGTACCGTGTCCTGCTCCAGACAGGGGAGAAAGGCTGCTTCTGAGGAACTGGCCATTCAAATGTACAACACTCCCATTCATCACAGACAGAACCTTCACTAGAAAGAACACGTTCCATGCATTAAGCTTGTTTCCTACTCTGAACTAGAACATTTCAGAAATGTCTCCTACTTCTATAAACCGCTTACAGCAGAATAATCCTCACACCTCAGGGAGGGAAAAGGAACAAACCAGAATCACAAGAAACCTGGTCATGAGAACTGGGTTCTGTTTAGATAAGGAAACAACAACAACGGTTTCTTAAAGGGTTATCCCCAACAAGAGGCCACCAGGATTACGCCTGAACGCAGCTGGGTTGGTCACTCTGTCAGAACCAAACGGCTCCTGGCCGTGAAGTCGGACACATCCACAGGCTTTAACCCCACGTGAGTCAATGCTTCATATAGTGAGTCACGTCCAGTCTACGCGCTCAACCTGGATTAGATTCACGCCTCTCTGCAGAATAGAGATTGATTCCCGTTACGTTTATTCAGACGTTCGTGGTCCCTGCATGAAACTAGGTCACAGCATCTCTCCACATGCTCACAGCAATTCACTACAATTGGAAAAAAAAAAAGAGAAAACCCAAATCAAAGAATATTTGAAATCAAGAAGAATAGAGGCTACACGCTAACTCACAGAAACACCCGAAGTCAGTGAGCTGAGGGTCATGAACATCAGTGGTTATCAGATGACAGCAGGACGCTGCCGCCTCAGGTCCAAAACCCCCAAACGCCAAGAGCAGCAGCAGCAGCAGCAGCAGCTCGTCTCCTTGAGGAGACCAGCACTTCATACGCGTGTGCTTTAAAAACGACAGCAGCAGATGATGACTGGTTTCATCTCTACACACTCTCCGCCCGCCTCCGAAAACAACGCCTGCTCCCGACTGTAGAACAAAACACCATCTCGCAGAGCGGCTACATGTGGACGACCAGACGAGCAGTGAGGGTAAAATGAGCAGACCAGGACGTTACCGGCCAGAGCGGGATTAAATCCACAGGAATAGAACCGCAGCAAACGTCCTCTGATCACCAAGGAAACACGAGCCTCTGCATCAGGTTACAGACGGCCTCCTGCTCATTATCTCCTCTGCCCATGCTCAACATGTCCGCCTCCTTCTCCCTCTGCCCGTCCTCCACCCCTGCATCAGTCCTTACCTCCCTCCCTGCGACCTCGCCATCATCCCTGCATCCTCCAGCTCAGTTGCTTCTGCAGACTCACACAGACAGACACACAGCAGCAGGATCAGTGTCAACGCCACCCGCCGACCCCCTCCACTCAGCTTCCTCCCTCAGTTTCCCTAGCAACAGCAGAGCAGCATCACACCTCCTGCAGAGCTGCCTCCCTTCTGCTGATAAATATTTCAGCCTCAGCTGAAGCATGAAGAGCTGCCCCCACCCCCGCCGTAAAAATTCAGCACCGTGTGCACGTCTCAATGTGTGAGGACTCGTTTTAGACCAACCCGTTCGTTGCGTCGTGCAGGTAGACGCCAGATGCATGTTTTGACGTTGCAGTATGGAGTTTTTTTTGTTGTTGTTTTTCAATAAAAGTGAAGAGTGAGTAAACTGCGCGCGCACACACACACGCACACGCACACACACGCACACACACGCACACACTCTCTCTCTCTCTCTCTCTCTCTGAGGGTTCGTCTGGAGCTAAATTAGTTCTGATAGAACTACAGCATGAACAACAATCAGGGTTTTGCTTTACACTGTATCCTATAAAAATAAAACCATTTATTTGCTGCAGGATCATTGTGGACATCAATCGTGGTGCTGCTGATTGAAAACAGTGACCAGTGTGTCAATGACCACTGAACAGGTGAAAAGCTTGATTCCTTCAGAAAAAGCTGTCGTCCCGCGCTCAGCAGATTAAAGTCGTCTGATCTTCAGCGCTTACACAACAACTGATCTGAGACTCGACTCAAAACACTGACGACACCAGGAAGGAGGATTTTAGTATCAGATGAGCATAAAGAAAGTTAAAGTTCAACAGCGAGCAGAAGTGGAGCAGGCTGATAAAGAAATGAAGCCACCTGGTAACAACGGTTAAAGGTCACTCTGCTCCCACATCTGGTCCACTTCACAGCCCCGCGGTAAACAAGTCTGAAGTAAGGTGAAACAGCAAATATCTGCAAGTTCAAGTACAGAAGTCGCTCAACCTGTAAACTTCTTACATAAAACAAAAGGCAAAGGCACCAAACCTTGAAGCTTTTATACATCATTTCCTTTATTAAACACTGATTTGTTTGTCGACTGTGATCAAATTAGTTCTAGTATAGTTTGTAACAAATTCTTAGTCTTAAAAGTGACGGGTTACGGTCGTAGCATCTGAAGAGGACACGGCAAACTAATACTGATGACGCTCATCCAACCTTTTCAGAAACCCTGCCGCCTCCTCACCTGTGCCCGTTTCCTGTTATCGGGGGTGTTGGCTCCTCGCCTCCTCCTCCCCCCATCGGGTCTGCAGCTCATCGGTGCTCTGTGGTCCACGGGCTTCACCGAACCACGTCCACGAGTCCCAGCCCTGGACGCTACCCGAGCGCCGGCGTCATCTCCTCCCTCTGGACAACGCTGGTGCCCCACAGGCTCCACGGCCTTGGTGTACCGGGTCTTGAAGAGGCTGTGGAGGGTCAGAACCACCAGGGTGCAAAGGACGTACATGCCCCCAGCCCACGCGTCCCCCTCCAACTCAGCAACTACTGTTCAGCGCCTGCTCAGCTTGAGGTTCATTGTCCTCAGAGTCAAACAAGGTGAGGTGGTCCAGCATTCACTCAAACCTCGGTCGTTTCTGCTCAGCTGGATGAATCTCGCAGCCTTTTCCGAATCCTCCTGGTTTGGTTCTTTTATGCGTCACCAGCTTCACCTCCGTCCTGGATCCCGCCCATCGCGAGTCGCTGCTTCCACAGAACTGATAAAGGCTTCTGAACCTTGTACCGTCCTCTCTGCAGGTGTTGTCACGTCACGCCAACAGGTGACGGACTGGGAACCAGAGCCTCAGCAGGCAGCTTCAGTTTCACAGTGTAACCTAAAGCTCAGTCGCGTCAGACTGACTGGTCCAAATCTGGGGCCTGTTCAAAACGGGATCCGTTTTTCTGATGAACCGACATAAAGAACACAGGACAAGGAAATAAAGTCTCACCTACGTTTAGAGGTTGTTCCCCAAACGTTTTACAAAGATTTTTTGGGGCAAATTTTTTTACACCGACTAAATTTGAGCTCAGCAAGTTAAAAAAAAAACCCAAAACAAAACAGATTCTAACAAAGTTACGTAGGATTACAGTTTAACTTGCTTTGAGTGTATGTGAACTCCATGAAACAATGAAAAGCGTAACTGACCCCAGAACCAGGCTGAGCTTTAGGAAACAACCTGCAGTCTGAGGTGTGTTATCCGAACGATGAGGAAATTAAAACTCCACGTCTCCCAGGTTACCGAATGTTCGGCTCAACACAGACGGGTCCGATCCAGCCAGATTCTCAGCGCCGTTGTCCACGGCCGCGTCGAGTGACTGGCGGCAGGACGCGGGAGCGAGCCCTCGGCTCTGTGCACCCTCCCTCCCGGGACCATCTGCTGTGGTTGGAGGATAAAGCTGCAGGACCACGGCCACCGATGATGCAACTGCTACGGGTTTGTAGGAAGAAAACGACAGAGTGGACCTTTCACACCAAAACACGCCTGTGTTTCACTAATGAAGGCATCACGTTGTTTACATCAATGGCCACTTTCATAGTTACAGCTTTAAGCCTTAAATAAAGTGGAGTCTGGATTCCTCGAGCAGCGCCGGCTCCTGGGAAGTGGGCTCTGGACGGATCCGATTGGCTGCGGGCGATTCAGGACTGTACGTAGTGGACTGACTGAGCTGTAAACAGAGCTGCAACAGTTTGAGCAGGAACAAAAGGGGACGTTTACGGTCCAACGGCCACTTTCAGGGTCCTAATGAGGGAGGAGGGGTCACGGCACGAAGCAGCGGCCTCATCTTCTACTGGGGAACGGTCAGGATCACAGGGTTCGCTCCCTGATTCGAGGCGTGTTTACATCTAACCGCTTTGGTAACCACCACGTCAGGGAAGAGGAACAACACGGTTACACCACCCGGCTCTGCTCGTGACCTGCCATCGGATAATCCACAGAGCAATAAAACAATCTTGGCAGCGGTCAGTTAATGTCTCACACACAGATAAAGCCGCCGCTTATCAGATCAGACTGGTCGACTCAGTGGTTTGATTCTGGCAAAGACGACAATCATATCTCAGTGTCAGGATCGGAACCGTGCTGCTGCTGTGTCTGTGTTCACAGACACACCTGAAGCCTCAGACTGCAAACACGGCCCGTCCAACATGAAGCAGAGCCACATCTGACACAGGGGAAAATCTGAGCTGACCCGCTGGCTTCAGGTTTCCCAACATGCACTGCACACACCCAGACATCAGCTCTGACTCAGAGCTATTTTAGGAGGAAATTACAGAGCGAGCAGCTGCGTGGAACCACAGCGACACGTAAGAAAGGAGACAGAAAATGATGGAGGGAGGAGAAGCCCACGGAGGCGGTTAGCCTAGCTTAGCAGACACTGGACGCAGGTGGACCTGAAGCCTGGCTCCAGAGTCCAACAGCGCCGCCTGCTGGACCCCGGTGAATGAGCAGCCATCTGCTTTCAATCAGGTCCGCGTTACATAACAGACAGCTGAGAGCCAGACCCTGAATCTGTACCAGAGGCATCTGGGAACAAACGAGGACTCTGCGGCTCATGGAAAACTTACTTCACCCAGTGGAAAACGTGGACGCAGTTTGGCTGCACAACGTGAAAACAACGCACTCTGACGTCTGAGGATCGCCCCGCCCCCACGGCGAGCAGGACGCTGCGCGCGACCGGAAAGACGAGTTCACGAAACAGGTCACAGCAAAGACTGCAACCGGTTCCGAAGCAGCGACCAGCAAACTCACTGGCGTCAACTGGAGGCGCAGCTGGAGGTCAGGCCGACCCGAAACCGAGCCGGGGCAACAGCGACTCACACAAAGAATCAATGACTCCGCTTCAGAAACCTATGACCCGAGGCTCAGCTGATCCCTGACGCACAAACTCACGAACATAAAGCGAAAAACGTCTGCAAACGATTCACACACAAACCTGAAGTCAGACACACAGACCACGAGTCCCTGAACCCAACGCAGAGCAAGAACCTGACAGTGATGCGTTTACTGAGCATCCACTGGTTCCACGAGGGACAGATCACAGCTCAGTTCAATCTAAACTGACTAATGACCTCAGATACAAGCCAGAGCTCACGTCACGACCAGAACCAAACAAGGCCTAAATGACCAGAACTCAAAGGGGACGCGGTGACTTTACTGGGACCCACTTTCATCCGGATGTGTGAGCAGCAGGATCCCGCCGAGTGAACAAGCTGCGGGACAGATTTACGAGCCTGCAGAACCTCCTGGTGTCCAGACCAACTCCAGGACCAGAACCTACAAGTTGTCACGAAGCAGCACATTCTGCAACAGACGCAGCCATTAGCAAACAGTTAACGGTTGATGACCCGACGGCCCGGTCTCCGAGTCCGAGCAGGCTGGAGGCCCGACGTTGTGCGGTTTCCCTCAGACTTACGAGGAGCAAAAGACGACGACGTCAGTGAACGCAGCTTCCTGTGATGTGGCCGCCGCTCTGTCTCCGCACAACGGCAGCTATTTATAGCAGGTGCCGCGGTCAGCAGCCTCCACCCTGGTTCCGACTCACAGACCAGGGCTCCACGCCACAGGACCCGGTTCTGAATAAACCAGCGTTTCAACAGTGGCGGTGAAACCGACGGTCGAACCGGTCGAATATTGGCTTCACTTCAGGGGAATCCCAACGAACTCAATCGACTCGCGAGAACAACGTAAACTTTTACCTGCACCAGCCCGGATGAACTTTGACCTGCGGAATGTGCCTCTGACTTTAACTGGGTCACACTGTTGACGGCCGGTTCTGGATGGGCCGTCTGGTGTCAACCGAAGCCCACGACCGGCGTCCGGGTCTGCTCTCTGGCGTTTCGGTCTCACGTGCGGGTTCTGCAGCAGCTGTCATTAACACAAGCACGTGCGTGTGCGCGGCCCAGGTGAGAGCGAGCCTTTTGTCGCCAGAGCGACGCGGAGCGTGGAAGCTGCTGGACGGTCACGTGAGCGGCTCAATCAGATCTGCACCGTCGGACACTTTCACCCGAACAACAGCCCGAACAC
This sequence comes from Macropodus opercularis, assembly GCA_030770545.1. Taxonomy (NCBI): domain Eukaryota; kingdom Metazoa; phylum Chordata; class Actinopteri; order Anabantiformes; family Osphronemidae; genus Macropodus; species Macropodus opercularis. Next base: position 19,993,464 of record CM061091.1, on the reverse strand, counting down.
GACGGGCTCGGTTCGGCCGAACGGCGTCAACGCAAACACCGAAAATGCAGAAAGTCAGAAGGAGTTCGAAAGTTTGAAGGGGCCGAACTTTTCCTCACCTCTGGTCCCGAGCAGCGGCCCCTCTTCCTCCTCGGTTCGGCAGCAGAAGGCGAGCCGGCGGGTCCAACTGTCCTCTCTGGTATCGGCTGCTCTCACTCCGGCTTCGTGGCGGTTTTGGATCCGTGTTTCGCTCGGTCGCTGAAACGTCAAGACCGCGGTCTGGCCGTGCCGCCTTCAGGGACCGTCGGACAGGTGGGCATCCAGCGCGCAAGAGGGAGGAGAAAATTTATAGACGAGGGCGGAACGAGAACCGGCTGAAGAAACACGGCTGTTCCGACGGCGACAACAAAACACAGGCTCCCAATTTCAGATTCATCGCCCAAAACCATCTAATTGTTTTTCCATAATTAATAGACTGCTCGTGTGCTTTGTGGAAATGTAACTGACCGTGAGTTCTGGGCTCCGACAACCCCTGAATACACCACCCGCCGCCCCCAGGTGGGCCACCTGCTCACAGCCAGAACTTCTGCAGGTGTTCGTCTGAAGGCGATGGGAAATGAACTTCTTTTCCTTTTCCCGTTGATGGAACCGCTCATCAACAATAAACAGACGTGATCCGGTTCGGCCCAGAAATGTTTTTATGACAAAAGATTTCATACTGAGGTTCAGTCTCAGAGGTCAGATTTAATGTCTCAGGGTCATATTTATGTGATTAACTCGTCTGTAAACTTGTGGGAACAGTGACCTGTCTTCACACCAGGATTTTTCTAGAACTTGTGACCACCGGAACCGATCAGAACCGCTTCTCGTCTTTAAAATGAAACACGCTCCATCTCCATCAGAAACTCGTTTATTCAGCATGTGATGAGCAGAAACAAACGAACCCTGCCGCCGCGCCAGCAGCGAGGGCGATGACGCTGGAGCTGGTTCGGCTTTCCCGCCTTCTGTCGCTTCCTCTCCAGCTCCGACCCACACAATGAGAACATCCTGTGCTTCCTGAAGCTTTTCCTGTCTCACATACTCTGATCTGCTGTTTGTCCTGCAGCTCAACCCTAAACCGCTAACAACACGGCTCCATCCCTCAGTATAACACGAAACACACATGATTCATTAAAATAACTGTCACACATAAATTTCCTCTGACAGAGAGATGAGCAGAAATGAATTTCACACGGGCAGAAACTGGTCCTCGCTCTGCAGACACACTGTCCTGAATGACCTGCAAACTGGGGAAGCGTAAATCAGTAAAATCATTAGAGCCCAGTTTGAGTCAGACAGCCATCGATCGCTTCAGCGTGGAAACGCTAGCATGAAACTAGCCCATGACCTTCCTTCAGTAAAACAAAAACATCAGCATCACCATGAATGCAGGACGCTGACGACTCTGGGGAAGTTTTCCAAATGTGATTATGATTATGTAGCTGTATGGTTCTTCTGCCGTTTGAAACAGCGCCCCCGGCCTCTGTGGTCAAACACAGAACTGCTCCGTTACTGGGAATAATACAGAGGAAAGCAGCTGAAAAGCTCTGGTGAATGTGTGGATGCTGAGGTTTGCTGCTGTCGCAAATAAATTCACAGATTTATGATCCGCTCAGAGCCGACGATGGAAACTAGAGCTCAGCCACAGCCACCAGGTTATGAACGTAACTTGAATCTAAGGACATAGAAGAAGAACTGAACGTGAAGCTGAAAGCGGAGGCAGAGGAGACATAGACCAGAATGCACTGGGGTTGGTTTCTCTCTGGCTCCACCTCAAACAGCAGGTCTCATTTACTGCGGAAGAAGAAGAAGCCCATGCAGGAGGAGTCAAAATCACTCCTCTGCTGTCTCCTCCCACTCCTCCTCCGGCGTCACCTCTACTGTAAGAACTTCCTCTCCCTCCTGGTGCGGCGTCATCCTGATGATGACAGAGCTGTCGGCCGTCTCTGCCACGGCGTCATCCCCGTCCTTAACTGGGACGAGAGGAACCGGGGAGCGATGGTGCGTCGGAGAGGGAGGAGGGAGTGGGGAGATGGAGCCAGGAGCCTAGGAAGGAGACAAGGACAGATGGAGGAAACGTGGCATAGGAGATTTGGGATCGGACCAACGGGGCACATGAAACATCTGTGTGGTACCTCTGAGCTCTCAGATGCTTTGTAGCTCTTCTTGAGCTTAGCGAAGGTTCCTTCGATTCCCGCCTGCTCTGTCACCTTCAGCGCCGCTTTGAACAGTTTGGGAGTTTCAGGCCGGGGTGGGACGACCTCCATCGCCTCCTTGGCTGCCTCCTTCTCCACCGGCTTCTTGTCCTTTGACAACATCTTCCTGCACAAACGTGTAGACAACGAAGGTTGAAAGAAAACTTTTACTCACAACGACCTACAAACAGCGTAAAACTACTTCAGCACATCCAGACATGCTGCAGCACCACGATCTGACTCAGAACTGGATCCCTGCTCTGACCTGCCCCAGCGTCTGCACCAACCAGAGCAGATTAAAGCCCCGTCTAATCCAGGACACAGACATCAGACGGAGGCGGGTGGAGACCGACGGAGACAGATGGGGACAGACGGGGATGGGTGGAGACAGACGGAGGCGGGTGGAGACAGTCGGAGGTGGGTGGCGACAGATGGAAGTGGGTGGAGACAAATGAAGACAGATGGAGACACATGAAGACAGATGGAAGCGGGTGGAGACGAATGAAGACAGATGGAGACAAATGGACAGACGGAGGCGGGTGGAGACAAATGAAGACAGAGGCCGGCCATTCAGCACATGGTCTGTAATGAGGTGGTGCCAGTCGCAGCTGCCATAGGAGAACGTCTCTCTCCACATGAGATTTGGTTTGTTTAGTTATTAAGATTTTTGTTGTTTCCATGGAGACAGGCTGCGTTAGCTGGCCATCTGTTGGGTCTTACTTGGCCTTCTTGCGGAGCAGTTTCTGGGACTCTGGGTAGTGCACCAGGATCTCAGCCAGGTCCTTCTTATCCAGAATGAAGAGGTTGGCGAAGCCGTGGGCCTTTACGTTGGCCGTACGTCGGTTTCCTCCACCTCCCGCCAGCAAACTGAGACAATCAGAGAGAAGACAGACGCGCCAGACTTCAGAGGAAACAGCGAGTGAACGATGCTTTGAAGTCAGCGTTAATGTAGCAGAGTTAACCGTGAAGTACAGGTTCCTCAGATGATCAATTATTCACAAAGAGCAGCCACCAGAGCCTGGCGTCCCTAATAAAGTGGCCCGGTGTTGAGTCTGTGCTGCCCCACATACACCGTTTAATTGGTTAACAGGATGACAGAGGCTCTGACCTGATCTCTCCGAACACGGAACCGGCTCTGATGGTGACAAACACCGTCTGCAGGTCGGGGCCGCCCACCACCTGGACCTCCCCCTGCTTGATGATGTACATCTCCCGGCCGATCTCCCCCTGGACGCCGTAGAAACACGGGGTCAGCGAGGTCAGACCCAGCCACCCGGGTCGGCAGCTCACTCAGGTGTGGACTCACCTTTTTACACACAAAGTCTCCGGGCAGGTAGACAACAGACTTGAGCCTAGTCAGCATGTCGAACACCATCTGCCGGTCGCAGCCCTGACACACAGGAACCAAAGCAAACGCATGAAAGCCGCTGGATTCCCCTCAGGCTCCAGCTCTGCTGCCCCGTGTGCTGCTGACCTGAAACAGGGCGACTTTACTGACGATGGCGTAGTTGACGTCCACAGCGATGTCCAGTCTCATCTTAGCAGGAAGCTGCACCAGCAGCTCCTGCTCATCTGCAGAGAAACACCAGTCAGCCTGAGGGATCCTGAAGTAAACGCGACACATTCGGGGACAGTCTCAGCTACTGTGCTACTGTGGTGGATTCTCTTTACTGGCGACTCCTCAGCTTCTGCTCGTGGTTTCTTCAGTGCCTCAGTAGTGACTTTCTGCCTTCCTAGACCCGAGCCGTTTACTCAGACACTCAGTCAGACACTCGTTGTCTGTTCTTTCGGTTCTTACCCAGCATGCCCTGGCTCTTCCAGGTGTAGTCGTACCAGGTCTTGATGCGGTTCTGCACTTCTCTGGGGATGTTGTAGAGGTTCATATACTTGATGGTGCTGTCCATACAAGCTCGGTAGTAATTCTCACCTGCGGTCGCTGCTCCAACCACATCTCTCATCTGAGACCCAAACCAAAAGTCAGAGGGTCCAAAGTCCCGTTAGTCTCGATCCAAAACATCACAGACTTGTCTTTGACATTTCTATGACTTCAAACTGTGTCAAAGCACTGAGTTGCAGATTCTATTCACCTTTTATAAAATATGAACTAGAACTATAATGAGAATACATTTCTATTTAAAACAAGCACTTAATAATATTTCACTGAGACAGAAAGACACACAACACAACTTAATTATCTTTGTATCTTATTTTCAGAAACATGTCGTAGTTAGTAGCAGATGAGCTCGACTCACCTGACCGATCATGATAGAAAAGGCAAAGACGCCAACAAAATAGTTGATGAGCTGGAAGCAGATTTCAAAGACGGTGGTGGGATCTGGCAGACCCCCGATGGTGATGAGAGTCTTCACAGCGAAGTAATAACAACGGATGTAGCTGAGGGAAAAAAGCTGCGCTTTAAACCAACCAACCACAGTAGCAAAAGCCCTTTAGCGCAGACTTGCTGTGTAATTAACGTCAGCTGAGGTTTTATTGATACGACTCCTAAACGTGTTTCTTACGCGTTGCCTCGTCCGTCGTAAACCCATTTGGTGGATCCCAGCCCTTCGTAGTCGGAGCCCCAGTAGAAGAGACAGGCGTTGATGTGCAGAGAGTACAGCAGGTAGGTGGAGGTCCGGATCACCCTGACACACAAGCACACACTTACTACCATGCGTCATGTGGGTGTCAGGGCAGCTGGGGGCAAAGTGTCACCTGTAGATGTAGGCTTTCTTCATCACAGCTTCCATCCTGTCGTTGAACTCGAAGAAAACCATGTACTGGAAGAGAAGCCAGGTTTAACTGTGAACCAGTCTGCAGCCGCAGCAGCGTGACCAGAGCAGCACTGACCTTCAGCAGACGAGGGAACCTCAGCAGAGAGTTGACTCCCGTGAAGTAGTAGAATATCTCAAGAGGAAACAGACTGATGACGTCCATCTGGAAACAACCAGCAGAACCAAAGCAGACTCTTCTGTTGTATCTGAAGCTTTTGTCTCCTTTAAACATTAGCAACACGGAACCCGCCTCCTTCCTGAGCCGTGCGATGGCTGGACTGTCCCGTGTGTCTGACCTGAGGACGTCCATGTTCCCTTCCTGATACCGCGGGTGATTTCTTTTGGTAGCAGTGTCTCACACTTAAATAATCTCAGTGTGTGTAAACCTAAAAGATTCTCTGTCTGGTTTCGAGCGTTTGTAATCAGGTTTTGTTCGTACCTTAAATCTGTCCGTCTTCATGTAGTTCTCCCTCATGTCCTTTTTATCGCACTGAAACGAAAAGGTTCCAGGTTCAAGGTGCTGAACTCAAACGTGCACGGACCTACTTCCTGTTTCTCTCACTGACCACAATGTCTCCTCCGCGGACGAACTGCAGTCTGGGCTGGAAGACGAGGATGTCGGTGATGTAGATGAGGTCACAGGTGTAGTCCACCAGCAGCCACAGGTGGATGTTGTCTGGGGTTTGGTAGGGGAACGCCCAGCGGACCGGGATCAGCCACACATTCCAGTTCCACGCCGCCACCACGAAGAACAACCAGATGACATAGATCAAATCTGCAGAGACGGGAAGTCCAACAACCTGATGACGAGCAGCTCTGAGCACGTTTCTCTACAGGCTGAATGTCAGGACTTACCTGTGAAGGGGTCGATGCTGGAGGGGAGGCGGTAATGAACGACGGCACAGAGCCAGTCGGGCATCTGAGGTTTGGGAATTTTCACAGTATGTCCCAGAAATTCAAACTTAAGCTTTAGCTCCTCTTCTTCATCGTCATATTCGTCATCATCCTCCTCTGCTGCTGCTTCGTCCTTCTTCTCCTCTTCGGCTGGAGGCGGAGGCGGAGGCGGGGCAGGTGGAGCTTTGCTCGGGGCTGCAGAGATCACATCGATGTTACACAGGTGACCGACTGCCTCATCACATCTAGAACGCCCATGATCGAGGTCCAGCAAACTGAAATGAATCAGAGACGTTGCATCCTGACGTCGGTCGCGTGCACAGGACTTACAGGCTGCAGGACTCTCCTCCTCAGACTCGTCCGGATCTACCAGTCGGTCTTTCTGGCGCTCGGTTCGGCCTTTAAACAGACGGACGAGCTCATTGAGACGATCCTGGACCACAACACTGCAAACGCTGGCCGCCGACAGAGGACGCGTCCTGCAGGACGACAAGGACAGTGAACACGCAGGGCACCGCTGGACGGACCGTCTGCGTGTGGGATGTTCCTCACTCGTCATCTGCAGCCAGCAGGTCTCCCTGACTGGACCAGGTCTTCAGACCAGTCCTCATCAGTTCATCCTCGTCCTCATCCACAGACAGATCACCTGCAGGACTGACCGGGAATCAGCAGGGAGACAAGACATGAGCGTATGTAGCTAAAGATTCACATGTGGTCGACGTAGAGCAAACATTAGCCTGAAGCCAGCGTTTAATGTGGTTTCTAAATGTTTTAAAACACCCCCTCACGCGCAGGATGCATTACCTGGGCCCGGGCAGGGGCCCGTCCTGCTGCTGGACACTCTGTGGTTCCGGGGTTGCGATAATTCGAGGGATGTTCCGGCCTTTTTCCCGACCCACATCCTCCACCTTCAGCCCCGGCGCTTGAAACATATCTTTACCCCAAAGAAGGTGAGACACAGGTAGAACAGGTCTTCTCGCAAGTACAACCTCAGAGCAATAAAACATGACTGAACCTAAAAACAGCACAGCACGAACACGCCGACATGCTACGGTCACCTGAAGCTGTCAGTTCACGGTGAAGCAGAGCAGAGCATGACGGGAGAGAGGTCGGGGAGGGCGCTTCAGGACAGAGGGGATGGTTTGGCACTTAAAGATCAATCTACTGGACAGTATGAGTCTAAGGGCTTCTCTAAGGGTCTGCAGTAGGAGGGCGGGGCTTAAGGCTGCTGAGGTTGCTGGGATTTGGAGCTAAGGCGTCTGAGGCGACTGGCGATGCTCGTGCAGCACCGGCGCGCCTGCTTGGGAAGCTGCCACAGCTCCTGGGTGAGCTGGGCGAGCTCCGGCGGTGGGGGCGGCATGGACAGCGTGGGAGGAGTGAGGTAACGCTCATGCATCAGCTTCCTGCAGCGCTCCAGACACTCAGCAGCGCAGGGGAATCGAAGCAGGAAGCTCTTTATCGGCGAGCAGAGGCCGGGAGCTAGAAAAACCAGCAACAAGGTGAGAGCTTTACATGAACCCTGTGGAATCAGAGGAAAACGCTGAACAAATGGCATCCAGGTAAACACAGCTCTCACCTCCGCAGCCATCACCTTCTCCTGCTTCTTCGGTCGTCTGCGAGGAGAACGATAAATCACGTTACGTTTCCACCTCATCCAGATATTTACCAGGATGCAAAGGTCTTAGTTCATATTTTTAAGACAGTAAGTGGACCTTGATTTGAGCTTTAAAGGACATTCAGGTATTTCTAGAGAGGGATCAACCTCAGCCCAGCGTGAAGCGTATGGGTCGCGTTCAGAAAGAAGACGAAATACAAACCCTGAGTGAAGCACATTGCAGTAGCTTTGATATCTGCTCCGGGGAAGACGTGATATGAAGACATGAGAAAGAGAAGATCACCTGATCTGTGGGGGCAGCTACTGGAGCCTGAGGGCCTGGTTGTTGGCTGACCGGTTGGGAGACCGGACTCTCTTGGTCTCTCTTGTCTGGCGCTGGCTGCACATCTGTTGGAGGAGTGAGGTGCGACACTGGTTCACATTCAGTCGGTGGCGTTGGAGCGAGCGTCGCCTTGTCATCTCGAGTTGCAGCCTCTGAGACGTCTTCAGCCGGACAGACGTCCACAAGGCTCCTGGTGAAGAGAACAGCACGACGTCCTGAAAAGCTGGTCCTTCCTCTGGGACCCTTGATGTTAGCAGGAGGTGCAGGACATGAACAAACTGTTCCTGTGTTCACAACCTTTCAAATCAGCTAAGCTCAAACTAAGATGAGCAGCAAATGCAAAGATTGTGACAAGGAACAATCATGAGTCATGGAGCAAATAAGCTATAAACCTGTTAATTGACGACAGTTTGGTGTGAGGTCATCTGTTGAAAACCCATGTGAATGTCAAGTCTCACAGAATGTTCAATAATGAAAATTCAACCATTTCTAGGATGTGTGGATCAGAACTTGACCTGGCGTCAGCTCATCATGCACGAGGTTCGTGGTAGGAATGTGTGTATTCACGTAAATATATAGCACGAAAGCCAACCTACCTTTTAAAGTCTGCCCTGATTCGAAGGTTGGCAAGGAGCAACACAAACAAAGAACCACGTCACTGCTAGGAAGCACAGGAAAAGCTGTGCAGGGACTGAAGCCGCGCAGCTGCAGCTGAGCTGAAATCAACGAGCTCAGGGGTCACACTGAGGTTTCTTTGGGTCCAACTCAGTGTTAATAGAATCGAGCTTCGAACATCCGAGTTTAGCTCTTTACAATAATCACCGACGCCCTTCCATCCATCAGCTGGACGTCTTCCTGCCCAGAGCTCAGACGCAGGGGAACTACCCGTGTTTCAGGTGCTGCTGTTGAGAGGACCAGCAGCCTTCGGTATCACGTCTCCAGGTAGACCTGAAGGTGTCTCCACAGACGTGTTGCTGGTGCCTTGGGGTCTTCAGAGACACCTGACTTTAACAGGTCAGCTTCTTTTAAAAAGCTCTAGGAAGTTAAAGCTCATGTATCGATCCCTAAGCACACTTGCATTTCTAGTACAAGCGTATTGCTTCGCTTGGTGTAGGTGGCAGTGAAGCAGCGGCGCCTCAGGTGGAAGGAGTCTCAAGGTTTTTACCACCAACCTGAATGGTGGTGTACTTAACATGACTTTTGGGCAAACCCATGAAGTATCTGTGGCTGTAAGAGGCTCTCCTGCTTTTCAGGATGTTCCCCGAGTCTCTACTGCGGATGTGAGGAGGCAAAGTCCCCACAGACCCACGGAGTCGCAACAGCCACCAGCCCAAACTCTCAAACGGAGACAGTTGGACCCTAGACTTTCATTACATACAGAGGACAGACGCTGTGTTTGTGGACGCTAAGAGGGGACTTACTCTGGCTCGTCCTCGTTTTCTTCCTCCAGGATGTTCGGTAGCCTGTTAAGAGCGAAGCAGGTCAGACAAATCCTCGTGTTGTAGTAAAGCTGACTCCAGGCGTGAGCGACAGACTTACTGTTCGCTGGACTCTGGCAGTGTTTCTATGACGATCTTGGCCGAATGCTCCACCTCCAGCTGCCGCACGGCCTCCTCTGCTGCCTTCCTGGCCATCTCCTCAGCCACGCGAGCTGCCTCCAAACGCTCCTGCTGCAGTCTGGACACAAGAGAGGAGCTAAGACTTCACTTTGAAAGCAAAGGAAGGCGAACATGCAGAGAAGGTCCATTTAGCGGAGAACAGAGGAGGTCAGACGAAGCGGGACGGTCACCAACCTTTCCTCTATCTGAGCTGCCTCTCCAGCCTCCCTCTTGATGTCCCTCAGTGGGACCAGACAGTCCGTCTGGGCTTCAGCATCTTCTGTCTGACCACAGACCAAAAACAACATGTAAAGTACATCCCACAAACGCCACGTGAAGGGTTTCCATGAAGGGCATCTGATAGTGAAGGTACCTCGGTTCTACCATGGCACCGGACAGAAATATCAAGTCGCGTGTTCTGAGCTGACCTTGGGTGAGATGCGTCCAACTCACCTCCGTAGTCACCGGCTCCAGGTCGTCCCTGTTCTGGGGCCGCGGTGGCTCCTTGAGCTCCATGACCTTCTGCTTGGGCTCCTCCTGCTCAACGTCCTCCAGCACCAGGTCTGTCCCGTTCTGTACGATGCTGACTGAATTCCAAACCAAGGACAGGGTGAGGGTGCGCGTGTCTTACGCACGATACACTTCACAGGGACATTTAACAATGGTTGGACTGATCGGTGGATTCCTCTTCCCTGCACTCACGTTTGCCAAGGACACAACAAAAACACTCAGGAACATCCTTTTTCCCAGAAATGTCTTTATTTTCACGAGTACAGAGCAACAGGCTTTGATGCGTTGCTAGTTGTGCACTGATGCAGCCTCTACCAAGCAGCAGCGGAGCCGAGCTGGGACACTGGTCATAACCAGCTCATCGCGTTAAAGGCAGCCTCAGCTTAATGCCGCTAGAGGCCGAGCGCCGGTGTCAGTGATACGAGCAGCTCTGTCCTGCTCGTCCTTGTCCTTATTTTAAGGGACTCTTGCTGCCTTTCTCTCCTGAAACAGAAGGAGAAGAGCAGCCCGGTTAGAGTCTGCCTCATCACTGACACCAGCCCCAGCCAGTCAGTACACAGCTAGCAACGCCCCGAGCAGCCGGGACCCAGCAGCAGCCCAGAGACGAACCTGACACTACAGACAGCTGTGAAATGCTTCACTTACTGTTGTGCACCTGGTCGCTGCCGGCGTCCTGCAGGAGGAGATCCAGCGTCATTCACAGATGCTGACATCATTTGATTTCTGCTCTAGACGGAGACTCACCTGCTTCAGAACAGGCTGAGGCAACATGCGGCCGATCCCGCTGACAATCCAGCCCATCATACTGCCGACACAACAGAGCGCGTTAGACTGAGGCGGGAGCAACAGAGCGGCCATATGTACTCGCTACTCAGGACCGAAGTGGTTCAGGCTAACTGGATCTGACCAGTGACACCAGAAGAGGTGTGATGTCATAGCGCTGCATTAAGCTCCACCTACTTAGGCTGCTGCTCTGCTTCCTTGGAAGACCTGGAAGCACAGAACAACGAAGGATCGTTATTGATGGAGGAAGCAGGGCAGAAGCAGGATCCTCTGATCTGAGTCACAGGTACAGCTCAGCACCACAGAAGAAGAGTGGACTCACTTGTCGGTGTCGGCGGCAGGCTTCGGGGCCGGGGGAGCTTGAGGTTTAGTCGCAGCGTCCGTCTGCTCGACGTCTGATTTTGCACGAATGTGAATCTCCGGCTGAGGAACCACCTTCTCTATTCCCTGCTTTATCCAGCTGATCATCCTGTCGCTCACACAGAAAACAAAGCGTAGTTAGCTGCGTCCGCGTTAAAGGAGCCGGTGCTGACTGAGGCATACTCGGAACCAGAGACCTGGGAGGGAAAGGCTGGTTGTCGCCGCTTTCCTCTTTGTCTGACTGCACCTCCACCACCACGACCTGAGATGCTGCAGCTGAAGTTGAGGAAGCACAGTGAGCGGGCGTCCAGGCAGAGTCTGGCCTGCGTGGGAATATTCGCACGTGTTCTCACCTGGTGCAGCTGCTTTGTGACACACCTGAGCAGGGACGACACAGAAAGACGTTAAAGGACGAGACTCACCCTGCAGCGAACATGTGGTTGAGCTCGTCTGTACCTCAGCAGGGGGCTCCGCCGGGGAACTCTCTTTGCTCCTCACATCAGGCCGAGGAACCACCTTCTCCAGCCCCTCAGCGATCCAGGCCATCATCCCCTTCCTGCAGAAACACAGCAGCCTCAGGGTGCGTTCGCAGACAGCTCTGCTCCTTCATTCTAATGGGAGAGTGCAGTTCACAGGGAGCAGCTGGGGCCTAAAGCCAGAACAGCAGCTGCTGTAGCTGCTCTGCATTAAAACAGCACAGGAAGCACGTTATGGGTCAAGAAACGCTGATGGATCAGGCTCCGTGACCTTTGACCGAGTCATGGACGCTGCCTGGCTCTAAAAATGGAACATTTACGGTTTAAACGTGCCCAGACTGACCAGGACATTATTTCAAGGGAACATCAATAACTGAAAGATGCTGTACGCAGGCTGATCCCAGATCTGACCCCAACCGGTCTGTGGTGCTTCAATGCAAGGCTGCCGAGGAGGGTTTCATCAGGCTCGCCTTGTGTCAGCATCAGTTTGCTTATCAGGTTACCGGTGAGTGTTTGTACGGCGGGAGAGGAGAAGCCGACTGCGCGTCGCTAACAAGAGCGTCGTGAAATCTGCTGATGCAAAAAGCAAAGCTTGCAGCTACAGCTGTAATGCTATTGAATTTTCTATGTATTTCAAATCATTGTAAGAAATACATGCAAATTAGGAAGTAGAGCATGTTTCATGTTCAGCCCACTAGTCGGCATCCTCGCTGCCTGCAGGGTCACACAGCAGCTCACTGTTTGGCATTTAACGGAACAGGTCACCGTACTACTCACTCGTCTTCAGGTTTACTGTCGTCCACGGGAGCGAACACAGAGGGAACATCAGTATCTACTGTTTCAGCATTAAGGTCTAATTCAAGCTACACTCTGAGAACTGAGTCGTTCTTCTGTGAGCCACGCACTCACTGCGTTTACCTGGCGGCTGCAGTTTCCTCCTGCAAATAATGACGAAAGAAAAAACACCAGAACATTATGGCAGGATGCAGATGAACCTGAACACCAGCGTCACAGCCCGGCCCAGATCCTCACCGTGGTGCAGGGGTTGGCTCGGCTCGGTTTGGGTGAGACCGCAGCCTGAGGCAGAGCTTCGCTGATCCATGTCAACACGCGCGGCTGAGAGCCAGGAGCCGGGCTGAAACAAACAGCCTCGATCAGAACCTGAACGGGAGAAAACGTGACGGGAACCTCCGGCTGGTTCTGGTGTGACTGTCGTCACAACTACTGTGAGCTTTGGGTTTTCGCAGTTCATGGGTCCAGAAGGTTCCAGACAGGAGAACCCGGAGTCAAAGGTCACAAACCTGACCAGTTCTGCAGGACGTCGTCACACTAGCGGTTCTTTAATTAGAGGTTAACAAACCAGCTCTGTGGGTCGGAAGCCTAGCTTCACATTTCCATGAATAGCTGGTAGCACGCAGCTCGAAGCAGCTACATCACTGAGTTAATTTTCTCCTGTAAGTCGTCTCCTTATTTTAAGATAATTAGTTTTTTCGTTTTGTTTGACTGGATCCAGTCGTCAGTTACCAGCTCACCTGTTCTCCGCTGCTGCCTGGGCCTCCTGCTCGGCTTTGGTGGCTGGGGAACAAACGGAGGAGTTTAATGAGAGCGTGGAACAGACGGCCTGCGTCACGTGCGCTGGGACCGGCCTCACCTTCAGGTCTGCACTGGTCCTGAAACGTCACCTTCTTCTCCTGAGGAAACATCACATGGTACCGTAAACGCTCGTGTACCGTGAGTGTGTTCAGTATCTGTGACCATGACACTGGATCAGCATCGCCCACTTCACAGCAGCTCGCTGTGTTGCAGGACTTTGGGTCACGAGGAGCAGCGGGTTCAGAACTCAGGTGTGTGATTACACAAGCTGCTGAACTACATAGCAGATCATTACATCTGTTTAACTAATACAGCCAGAACTGATCCCAGAACTGCGGCGACAGAACCTGATCCAGTCCGCTGCCGGATGTTTGTGTTCACAGGTCCGCACACAAACCACGGCTACTGGAACAGCAGGACAAACAGGGAATCACCTACGTGAGGAGCTGCTGCCTTCTGCTCCCTCTGGTCCTCAGCAGCTCTGGGTGGAGGCTCCGGCGGCTGGGGAACCACTTTGACCACCCAGTTCAACATCCTGACGAGAAACAGAACACGGACATGACACAGGGAGCATTGGTTTAAACACCCAGTGCTTGAAGAAGGTGAAGTCTGCTTAGTGTGTGTTCCTCACAGTTGATGTTTAACACTCTCGGTTCAGACTGAGAACGTTCTGTTTCACTGGATCAGCGGCTCTGAAGCCCGAACGGCTACGAATGAACCGGTAACAGCTGGAGGTTCTGTCTGCCGACTGACCGGGTCCCAACAGAACCACCGTCATCCACAGCTCCAGCGGCCTCACGCGTTTAAAGCTTAAACCCCTTGTTTAAACGTAGTGTGTTGTTCGTCGGAACTACTGGCTGCATTAACGGCTGCTGTTTAGCTCATGTGTGGCTGAGTGTCAGAGTCGATTAGAGTCGGCCGATCATGACCCTAATCCTCCACAGGAGGTCCGGCAGCAGAAAGCAGCCGTGCCAGCTACCGGACCTCTGAACCGGTGTCCAGCAGGTTCCACGTCTCTAAAGAGACTCAGTCACACAAGCTGAAGCAAAGCCCCCAGTTCAACCAGTTCAACCAGTTCAACCATTCAATGCAGATAAAACCAGATCAACGAGTCTGGTTGGATGACTGACCAGATACTGACCCGGGTCCTGAGCCTCTTATGCAGACGGATCGTTGGAATAAATGCTGATGTGGTTTCTCCTACTTTGACACATTTAGTTTGTACATGTTTGTGAAGAACCTTAAGTTTTATAATGTAGGAAACGGTTCCTCAAAATCCAACTGCCAACGTGGAAAAACGTCATCCGACATGTCACTGAAAGCGCGAGGATCCAATCCAGTTCAGCTCCCCGTTCTTCCCCAGCAGTTGGGTCCAGACACACAGAACCAATATTAAAATGAGACACAAGTTGCTGATTGGCTCAAATAGTCCAAACAAAACCCGGCTTCCTCATTCCCACAGGTGTCTGGGGTGGGGGTTCCGGTCCTACCTGAGTTGCTCAGTTGGTGTCCGGCAGCATCCCACAGAGCTGTGGAGAACCGGCTGTGAAGACCTGCAGGGTTCTGAGAGCTGAGGGAGGATTACAGAGAAACTCTGCTGACAGGATTAGCGAGGAAGTGAAGGACAGAGCAGAGCCAGGCAGGACGGGTCGGGGCTCAGATTACAATCCAACCCAATGAGCCGTGGTCCTCGGGCTGAACCAGGTGAAGAACTCGCTGCGGAAAGGAGATTACACCTCAACAAAGTCCCAGGATTTCCTCAAATCCTCTTACTTCCTCTGTGTTCGGTCCAGACCGAGGTCCACTCAGCCGTGACTCGATTCAGCAGCAGCTCTGGTTCTGATCTCTGGGTCGGATCCTGAGGGACAGCAGTGAGACTGAGACACGTTACCGTCAGGCTGAGAGAGACTCTGATGGACCAGAACAGTTACTGTGAAGACTAGTGTGAGCGCCCGGTCAGCTGACAGCAGCCTGGACCGGAACCGTCTCCACAGCAGTTGTAATTGGATTGAAGCTCGAGTCCACAACAGCAGCTTCATTAGCGCTGGTCCAAACAAACCGTCGTGGTCGTTTCTAATCTGGCACAAACAACCCAGCAGAAACACTGCGACGCTAACTGAATTGATGAGTTTGACTGGACTCATCAAACCCACAATCTAAGAATACAAAGGAAAAGCTTTCATTGTCTGTTGAGTTTGTCGCAGGTGATTTTAAGCTGGTTTGTGTCTCTAGTGTGTGTTTGTGTGTTTGTGATTCGGTGCCCAGCGCTGCCTCTGGGTCCAGGTCCGTGTTGTTTGTGTGCAGCCTCTTCGCTGTGGCTCCTCGTTAAAGCTGTTAATGTGGCCCTGACGCGGATTAGCTGCTAACGAGATTAAATCCAGCGTCAGCGAAACAGAGGATTGAAGCTGATGCGCTCACAGACCTGGGACACGTCTTGTCTCCTGGTTTTTAAATAAACACTCAGACCCTCATTAAAAGATTGCGCGTCAGATCTGAGAGTCTTTAATGAAGTGATGCCAGCCTGGTTTGGTCGACTCAGGGTCAGTGGTGCAGCACTTCCCTCTGGTGGAGGCCTGGCAGCGGTGCAGCAGAACCTGTCTGGATGAACAGGCGTCTCAGGTAAAACCACAAAACCCTCCTCTGGGTCAGAGCCTCGGAATTAAACATACAGAATAAACCGAAAACACAGAGAGACTAAAAAGAACTAATAAAAGCAGATGCAAAGTGGTCGAAAATAACTGCATCACGACCCAAAAGGGACCAAAGCAACAGGAACAGAAACAGCAGAACTTCAGAGACACTGGACACTGGTTCAGGTAGCAGAGTGGCAGTGGAACCCTCATCATTAAACCCTGGAGCAGCTGTGATGAGGCGTAACCATGGTAACATCTCATCCAGTCAAAGCTTCTCCTGTTTCTCCTCAGATTAGATCTGTCTCTGATGAGTCACAGTTCTGGTTGTGTTGCCATGGAAACGCTTCTTCCCAGTGTGCTGAACACATGGTCTGGTTGTGAGGGCATCTTGAACTCCAGCCCACATTCCTGTGGATTTCACCACTTCACCTCCCCCTCCTGCTTCGGTTTGAACGTTGAAGTCACGCCCTGGATCTGCCGATGAGTCTCCACCTTCCTCCGCTAGAAAAAGGAAGCTGGAGGAAAAGGAAAGTCCAGAGTGGCTGTCATCATCAGGCCCATCTGAGTCCAGTGTCCGGTTCTGTTGCTGATGAATGTGAAAACCATGAAGTTAACACCGTTAACCTCCTTCAGCTTCCTCTCAAATTCAGAACTGTGCTATTTAACAGAGGAACGAAGGTTGAGTCGACGTTCACCCTGCGCCGCTCACTTCTGACCCAAGTTCACAGAACCGCTGTCACTACAGTGGATCCATCAGCTGATGATCCACCATCCTGGGATGAACACCAGCGCTACGCTTCAGATGGAAAAGCCCAGAGCTGCAGCCAGCAAGGTCAGTCAGAGCTGAAGGAAACGAGGGTCCGAGTTTCTACCAAGACCCAGGCCAAATTCACAGAACCAGTCCAGTAGGTATAGAACCAACTCAGAGTCAATCTGAAGACCCGTTGAGCTCTGTCAGGTGTAAAACCTGTCTGATAAAACAGACACTTTGCAGTCTGTCAGAATCTGTGACAGCTGGACCCAGTGTGATTCTGGTATCAGGCACGGTGCAGCGGGACTCAAAGTACAATAACAGGAAGCAGGTTTGGATCGTTTGGACCTGCTCATTGTTTGACTGGTTGTAAAAGCTGCTGCTGATTCTTCGCTAACACTGACCCGACTTCTGATGATTCTTCGTGCTGGACACTTTCCAGCAACGGACGTGGCCGAGGCCGAACGTCCTGTTTGTTCCTGGCCTGTGACCCAGCTCGGCCCGTTTGTCTGTCAGACGAGGTGGGACCGGAGGGAGGAGGCGTTGATTTACTGCTGAGCTAATCTTTATCTACAGCGACTGATACCGTGGGCCGAGGTTTTATGGCTCTGAAGGTCATTTGAGAAGGAATCTCAGAGGATCCAACTACGCTCACGGTCTCTGAGATTCAGCCTTCATCACTACTGCTCTTTGTTTTGGTCATGTGACCACCGTTCATCTGTGATTCCTTCATCTTCAGCTTTGCTTGTTTGTTTTTATTTGCAAAAAAGTGAGTAGTTCAGTTTTGTGACACACACAGTGATGCAGCTACTGGCACCGGCCCGGTACCAGGATCACAGACTCAGGACCAGCAGGTCGTGGTACTAGGCGTTCACAGGGAGACGTGACCCCACTTCACAAGCGCCGTGAAGCATCACACTGTTGCCATGAAAACCAAACAGGCTGTAATCTGAGTCTGAGTGAGGAATTCCAGTCCAGGAGTTCAGTGAGTCACAGGGAGCTGGGTGGAGACAGGGTCCGTACTTAAACACCACCCGGCGCTGTCCCGGCAGAACGGAGCCGCTTCTCTGAAGGTAAGAGCACACGAACATCACCTACACTCACACGTTGTGGTCCAGTGGGAACAGAGCCAACACTAAAAACGTGACGGATTAGAAAGACGTGGGGACTCGTCTGAAAGGCTTCAGGGCGTGGGAGCAGCCGGGTCGGTACCAGAGCCGGGGCAGAATCGCAGACTGGAGTCTGTCGCCTGTTGTTTGAAAGCGTCGGATGAAAAGGTCCTGTTGAACTTACATAAGCTGTAACTCGGGCACACTAAGCAACTGCAGCAGCTCTTTGGAGCCTTTCAAAGTAAAAGTAAAAAGTGTTGTTAATAGGAACGTAAACATACAAAGCAGAAAAATGATGCATGTAAATAAACAAAACTTGTTTGTCACTGGTTGAAGTGAAGACAAACCCACAAACTGTACGAACTTCAGCTGTTCCGCTCGTCAGTCCGTTTCTTCGCGGTTTGACTTCCTGTCAGCGTTCTGCGCTTGTCACAGCTCGCGGTTAAAGTTCGACCCAGACTGTGAATCACTCGCGCTCAGCTGTTTATGAAGCTGTGGACAGAACCGTGACCACAGAGAGTTAAGCCTCTCTCTAAATTCTTTCTGCTCTCTGGGTGTGGTACCGGTGCCACTGGTACCGGTACCACACCCAGAGATGACACTCAGGTCAGTGTTTGAGGGTTTCCTCACCCATCACACACTCAAGTTACACAAGAGGCTTCAGTCGTGTTCGCACTGTGATCCTCGCTCCTTATCTGGAGACGCTCCCTCCCTCGGCACGTCCCAGTCAATAAATCGAACACGCCTCAGTGAGGGCTGGACTCTGGCTCCTGCTGATCCCTTTGTCAGGGAACAGACGCATCCTGAGATCTTTTAGCGAACGAGTCAGAAGGTTCAGTTCAAGACACACAAATAAACCCAAGCAATAAAAATGGGATGATGGCAAAAGATTCATTTAAACTTCAGCAGCTGAGTGAAGCTGGTTTATCGCTGGACCTCCAGTAACTGTGTTTGTGGGCTCCTCCGTGTGTCTGCAGGTGGACCCATCATGGCGCTGGTGTCGGAGTTTCTCAGTCAGCTGACGTTGTCGTACGGAGGGGTGAGTCGCCTTCACCCTGACCTTAAGCCTGACACACAGGCAGGTCTCCACACAGCTCGATTCGAAGACGAGCATCCAGCTTAGAGGTTGAGTCACCACAGCTTTTACTGCTGCCAGTTCTCCACTCACAGTTTATCACTCAGTCACTGAATCTTTAGATGGACATGTGTCCGTCACAGGTTAGAAAGTTCTGACCTACCTGAACGACCGGCGCCTCGATGTCACAGAGGACGCCTCCGGACCTTTATCTCTGCCTCTGCTGGGCAACGCCGCACAGTGGAAAAATGGTTCTGTCTGTCTCTATGTTCTGTAGGAGGAAGAACCCAAGTACCCGACTGTGGTGGCGGCGCGAGACTTCGACCCGGCCAAAGATGCTGCCAGGATCGAGACAGCCATCAAAACTAAAGGTAGAGAGTCCAAAATCAAAAACGTTCCATGAGAATTTTCTAGTCTGGTCCCATTTAAACGAAGGTTTTGTCCTGTGAGGTGCTAAAAACATCCAACGTCTCAGACCGTGTTTCTACGGCCCGTAACTCTACGAGTTACTGCCCGCATGCCTTCCAGAACTGGGTCATCCTTTACAGAAGGTCCTCTGACAGATCTGGTTCTCCTGCATTTAAGAAAGTGAATCTAGGTGGAGATCAGCTCCAGCTGAGACCATCAGAACCAGCTGTGGGTCTGTATTGTGGGTTTTCCAGCTGCAGTGACTCATCTTCCCATGGAAGCAGGACGTTCTTCAGCTGGGCGAGAGTTTCCACTGACCAGGAAACAGACGACTCAGTTAAACTTGAGCTCCAGCAGCCCTTTAGACCACTGAACGTGTGAAACCATGAATGTGAGTTAAAGTCTGTCGTTATGTGCAGAAACTAAGCTCCGGCTTCACGTGTCCCTGCAGGTGTGGATGAACAGACCATCATCGACATCCTGACCCGACGAAGCAGCGACCAGCGAAGAGAAATCGCCTTCGAATACGAAAGAATCGCCAAGAAGGTGAATCGTGTCGACCAAGCAGAAAGACGCTGGCTTTCATTTGAAGCCGTAGAGACGTAGAGGAGCAGCTACTGGTTGGAGCTCAGCTAAACGCTGCTTCGTTGGTGATGACTGTCACATCACAAGGAGACGAGAATAAAAACACAGTGAGAAGTGATCGTGTGTAATGATCACGCCTCACGTAAATGTTTCCTGTGCACATTTCCAGGATCTACCCACAGCCCTGAAGGGGGCGCTGTCCGGCTCTCTGGAGGCTCTGGTGCTGGGTCTGATGAAGAGCACCGCGCAGTACGACGCCTCCGAGCTCAACGCCTCCGTCAAGGTCAGCGTCGCTAACAGAGACTGAAAGATCTGACCTCAGACGTATGTCCTGCCGTGTTTAGAGTCTGACGGAGCTGTTGTGTTCAGGGACTGGGAACCGACGAGGAGACGCTCATCGAGATCGTCTGCTCCAGAAACACCACTGAACTGGTGGAGATCAGGAGGGTTTATAAGGACAGTAAGTGGGACAAGTTCACAGAGCAGTGAAGGGGGAACGCCAACGTTCATTTATACGCAGACGACTTGATTATGTGCACAGTTGACCAGAAATAATAATAATAATAAAGGTCACTGCACCAGCTACAACTAAATGTAAAAAACGGACACAGTATGTGACGTAACAGCTATAAACGCCTTCTGCAGTGTTTAAAAAGGAGCTGGAGAAAGACGTGGCAGGAGACACGTCCGGAGACTTCGCTAAGCTGCTGCTGGCGCTGGTTCAGGTCGGTTCGCGTTTCTCACAGCATCGTTCTTGTCAGTGAAACAGCTTTATTTCTCTTCTTTTTTCCCGCAGACAAAGAGAGATGAGCCGTCCAACGTTGTCGACTACCAGAAGATCGATGACGACGCCAGAGTGAGTGAAACCAGACGCTTCTTTAAATCGTTTCCTTCATAAACTGCGAAGACGAATCTGACAACGTCTGAACCTCCCTGTCTCAGAGTCTGTACGAAGCCGGTGTGAAGAGGAAGGGAACCGACGTGGTGACGTGGATCAGCATCTTCTCTCAGAGGAGCGTCCCCCATCTGCAGAGAGGTGAACAGCAGGCAACACGCAGCAACACGCAGCGACTCATTTTATTTGCTCAGGGATTAAGTGGTGTTTTGCATGTGGCAGTGTTTGAGCGGTACAAGAGCTACAGCCCCTACGACATGAAGGAGAGCATCAGGAAGGAGGTGAAGGGAGATCTGGAGAAGTCCTTCCTCACTCTGGGTACGTTCCTCCGCTCATTAGAAGATAAAGCTCCAGCACCGACGCCACAGACCCTGCACAGAAGCAGCTGTCACCGTTTGGCTCCTGCTTGGTTGTGGACTAACGCTGCTCTGTCGCCTCTTCACAGTCGAGTGCTTGGAAAACAAACAGCTGTACTTCGCCAACAGACTCAGCGAAGCCATGAAGGTACGTTGAGTCCGTCGTAACAAAATCGCGGCCGCCGGGTCCGACGTGACGGCTCGGTCTCTGTCCCCCTGCAGAGTAAAGGGGCCAAGGAGAAGGTGGTGACCAGGATCATGGTCTCTCGCTGTGAGGTCGACCTGATGAAGATCAGAACGGAGTTCAAGAGGCAGCACAAGAGATCGTTGTACCAGACCATCGCTGTGAGCCTCAGTCCTGCAGCTCAGTGTATGATGCCTGTGTCTTCTGGGTTTGACTCCAGTGCTCTGTGTTTTCAGGAGCACACGAAAGGAGACTACCAGAAGGCTCTGCTCAGTCTCTGTGGGGGGGACGACTGAACCGGCTCGAACGCCGTTTCCCAGAAGGCAGCTGGGTGGACAGGTCGCCTGCCTGAGGCTCTTCTGACAGTATTCGTTGTTTCCAGACTTCACAGATGTTGCTGGTGAAATAAAGAGCCTTTTCCCCTGCTTGCGTCTGTTTGGTGTTTGGCCGCTGGAGGGCAGCAGAGACAGACTCATCCTACCAACCCACTGAACATAAAGGCCACAAACGCCGCAGGACGGAAAACTAAAGTTAAGGAGATGATGAAATAGGAGCAGAGTCTGGTCTCCTGAGGTGGATCTTCGGTGTGTGGTGGGATGTTGGTTATTAATGACTCCCCAACAGACTCCGAGACGCATGTTTGCGATGCGTAATCTCACATGAATTCATGTTTGATAATGAAATGCAGCCGGCGTCAGATGAAAAGATTCGTCTGCTGCTGCTTCAGGTTGTTTCTCCTTTAATGGTTCGTAGGTTTTGTGCTGTTTGTTTGCTGCTAATTTTTTAATTAAAGATGCTAATTTTACCTCCAGCAACAATTTACGACTAATTTACATCTGTGCTGTTTAGTGAAACGTCCACACGGCGGATGTTGGAGTGGAGCTTCGCGGTACCGGGCAGAAATAACACATCAAATATATTAATACAACAAACACTCACTCATTTTAGCCTGGACCTCGGCCCAGGAAAGGCTGCTCCGGAATCAACGCGCAGGTTTTAAATTCACCTTAACGGAACCGACCAACAAGTCGTTCATAATCGGTGTCGTGCAATTAATGAAGCGTCCCGTGAGTCACTGCTTTTCCCAGAGTTCATCCTCTGGAGAGCAGGACGCTGCGGTGCTGTGAGTCAGAAGGCGGACGACCACAGAGGCTCGTCAAGCTTCATCCGTTTCAAACACATTTCCTGAAGGTTTACAGACAGAAGCGGTGTCTGGGTACGAGACTCCGCCTGTTCTGCTGCTGAGCGTTCGCTCTTTTAATGAAGTCGATCTCCTCTCACTCAGCGTGTTGACCTGCTGACCTGCACCAGGGTTGTTTGTTTAAAGCACAGCTAATCCTCAATTGTCGCACTGCCATGATCCCTCATCCATCCCATCATCCCCCTCTCTCTCTCGCACTCTGCCCAGACCTTCAGGCGAAGCAGAAATCACCACGACAGCCACTCCAGCATGAACCAAATGTCAGACGGAGGAGGTAATTACAGCTCCGACCACCTCCACCCGGCCGCGCTGCGATCTGTGAAATACAACACGAGGCCCTAAGTTTCCAGAGAGGCTCCAGCCCCACGAGGACGCGTTCCCTTAAAAGTGCATTTGCTGATATCAGGCTTCACCTCTGGTCCAGGTGGTTCTTACAGTGAAGAGCTGCAGAAACCGACCCTGAGCAGAAAACAGACCCAAACATTTGACGTGAACAACACCAATAATAATTAGGTCAGGTTTAGCGTGTTGGGCTCCGTCTAAGACGTCGACACCTTTATGGTTATGATACGTCAGCTGAAGAATCATCATCGGATGTGAAAGCGCAGAAGAAGCCAGAACAGATCTTTGTCTGAAGTTACGCCTTGTTCTGCGGTTCGGTTCGAAACGTGGGTTCCACTGGAGAACCTCTGGAGGGTTCTGCTCCTCCCTCCGTCTGGGGTGGGTTTCACGGCAACGCGTCTCTCTCCTCCCTTCCACTCGGACCGCGGCGCTTCAGTAAACTCTGATGATCGTCACCTGCACGTGACGATGATTTCCCAAGAAGAAGCAATTACTCTGAAAATCCCCAAAGATAGAAACTGTAACAAATCGTTCATGAATAATGTAGAACAACAAGCTTCAGTGAAAGCATTTAGTGTCTTTTCAGCTCAAATCACGGCTTCCAGTCATGAATGGTGATGAGCGAACCCTCCCCCGATCTGAGCGATCAACAATTAAGAGGCGAGCTGCTAATTAAGCGCGGAGATCAAGTGGCTTGTGCGTCGGCCCCGAGGAGGCGTCTCCACCGGGCCTGCGATCAAAGCGACGCCCGGGGAACGAGCCCGCGATGGCAGCTACCTCTGGCTAAACGCTAACGCTGCTCACGACGCCGGGTATAAACTGACACAGGCAGATAACAACAAATATTTCCTGCTGAACAGGCTCCATGAAAGACGCAGCTTGTTGAATCATCATAACACACACGGAGACAAAGCAGCCACCGAAAACGCGGTTTGTGAGTCAAAACAAAGACAAGAGTTTAACAGTCGGCGCCAAATGCAGATGAAGCCAGCGCTGGAACTTTAAATTTTTATTTATGCCCGCCCACTGAGCTGCACGTGTTTAATCTTCCTCTCTTGTTCTTGGGGAATATGCAAAGTTTATGGGGCCTGCATCCTGGCTTTCATGTCAGGCCTTGGCTCCTTGACGGAGGCAGACAGAGATTGAGGAGTCAGGTGGAGGCAGACTCAGCCTTCGGGCTCCGCTCAGCTCGGTGACGCCCGCGTCGGCTAATTCAGCCTGACGCGCGCCTGATGCCAGGCCTTCATTAGAAATGTTTTTGGGGGCTCCGACCCTCCGCGCGCCGCCGGGACCCGGCTGCTCCGTGCACGAGCCTTTGATTTCGCGTCTGACGGCTCCTCTTCACAGGCCTCTCGTCATCTTTTGTGGGAACTTTTGCAACAATTAGCATAAATATTTCATCTGCTTCCACGGCGGCGTCCCTGCTGCTGAAACAGGCTGACGCGTCCCAGGGATGCGAGCTACCGGAAAACGCTCAACCTTTGTAAAGAGCACTTTTCTGCCATTAACATACAAAGATAAAGCGGGAGGCAACCAGCCGAACATGTTCCGTAAAGAGCGCGGTGAAGTGCGCCTCCACGAGCCGAACCTGAACCTTCTGTGTCTCCCACCTTATTTACATTCCAGATGGAGGTTTACCGAGGACTCGCCGCCCCCCGCTGCGCAGAGAGTCAAGAAACTTTCAGCGAAGTAGTGCAGAAAACTCACATTAGAGAAGTTTGCTCCACTCCGCCGATAATGAAGCTGCAGCAACGTCGCGCTCAGCCAATTAATCCGTGTCTGCGCGTGCCGGCGGCCATCCAGCAGCAAAATTAAATATATACTCACATCTGATTTCAAAGCATCCAGACACTTACGCTTCAGGAAGAGCGTCATTAAATTGAAGCGAAACACTTCAGCAGCGGCCTTCGGCTACTGCTCAGCGCTTCTAACCGAACTGGATCCGGTCACTGCCTGGAAGTGAGTCGGCGCTGACGCCTCAGTCTCACTCACAAGCGCCAATTAACGAAGCCACTGACCCCCGATCAGTGGAGTCTACTTCCGTCCAGAACCCGACAGTCACACACAGTGGACAGACCATAGTAATCTGATTACTGACGGGAGTTAAAATGACGACACTTGAGTTGGATGTTTAGAGGCTCCGTCTCAGCTCCACGCGGGCCGTGACTTATTATCGCACCCTGAGAAATATGCAAATTGAAGCAGCTCGATGGTGTTTTTGATGGAGGAATACAAATCACAGCAGACATGACACTTTTTTAATTTTCCTGATGAATGTAAAGCTTCGGGAAGAGGAAGGATTGATGACGGGCTGTAATGAACTCTTTAGCACTCACACACTCGGAGGCGCTTCATTACACCGCCTGGTCGCCTCCCCGCAGCCCGGTCCGGTCCGGTCCGGTCCCAGGATCACGTCCAGATGGTTGTCACCAGCGCTTAAAGCAGCCGCTATACGTGACCGAGGGGCTGCTACCAACATTTGGCTGCATTTTACTGTGTAACCTATTAAAGGTCGGTCTGACGAGAGAAAGACGCGTAAAGACACATCAGCCGATGTTTTAGTTGGTCCCAGTCAAACCCTGTAAAAGCAGCTGGAGCTTAATGATTCGTGAACCTGTTTGTTTCTGTTGTGTAAAATGCTTTGAACAGAGCAAAGTCTCTGTTTATCTCCGCTGAGTCTGTAGTTTCACTTCACCTGTGACACCAAAGTTACAGTAATCGAATTAACGGCCTCTACTGGTTGAGGTTTATGAGCCGGTGCAGGTGTCAGTCAGATTGATGGAGCGGAGGAACCGGAGGACGCGGCTCCGGGTCGGGTCGAGCTCACGGCGAAGCCTCGTGGCGACTTCATCAGGCCTCGGTAGAAGCTGCTGGTTTGTGGCCTCTGCTGTGCCTGAGTGATGGCCTCCGTTCATTACGAGGCCAGTTGACTTTCATTTACTCCCGCAATTAAAGGAAGCAGCTGAGGAGCTTGATGGAGGGACTGGGACACCCAGAGGTCGCCCACCGCCAAGTGATAAATGAAGCCAACCCTCCCATCACATCACACACTCTGTGGCCACCCTCACAAATGGCTTTTTGCTTTGGCTAATATGAAAACACAGCCGTGTCATCTCTCCGTACTGAGTCGTGTTCATCGGCTCCTCCTCTCGTCCGGATCCTCTGCCCGTTTTCTTCCTCTTCCTTTGTCGCGGAGTCGATCTGGGTCCGACGGAGCCTCGTCCACAACAAAACACATATTAGCATTGGAGAGCAAACTCAGGCATTAGTGAGCCGCTCTGTGATGGGACGGGCGGCGCGGCGCGATTAGTCATCCGGTGGGGGGACAAACACAATTACGCAGAGCAATAACGGCGCGTAGAGGCAGGAGAGAAGAGAAACTCCTGACCTCTGCATCTCAGCTCCATTTAAATGTTTGATGTCTCATTGAATTAGTATCACAGTGTGAAAGACAAAGCTAATGGAAATGAGCCGGCGACAGGCAACACTGCTGATTGGGCCTGATATAATTAGAATAATATCGCGTCCAGCTTTAATAACAAGGAACGGAAATAAATAACAGCGGATCAGTTAATAGCTGCTGCGTTTTAAATGTGCCGAGGCCAGCGCTTCTTCCTGTTTACTCATGGGCCGCTGATCGGCTGAATATTGATGTGGCGGAGCGATCGGCGGTGAAGGATCCTCCAGCTCCTGGGAGGGGGCTGATTATTCATCTTGATAAATACATAAGGACAAACTAAATTATGGCTGGTTTATACTGGCTGTGAATGAATCGCTGATGGATGAGAGACGCGCTGAAGCCGCCGGCCTCCCGAACTCCTCGCTGGAGCCTTCGCTTCATTTTCTCTCTCCGCAAATATTAATTTACCTCCTGACGGGAACGAAGATGTTTTGCTTTTGTGTGAGTCCACAGTTTTCAGCAAATGATCAGACGGTGACTGTTTGGTCCTGAAGGCAGGTTTTGTACACCGCTGCCATTCATGTCCATCAGCGAGCGAAGGTCCGAGGCTCCTCTCCCTCGACCTCCTGCTTCACCCATCTTATTCCCCTTTGAACCAATCAAGGTGCCGTCCAGGTCGCAGCGTAATGGATCAGGAGGAGCAGGGAGGGAGCGTCTGCCCGTGGGATGAATCCAGGCCTCCGCGCTCAACAGAAGGAAACAACTTCCTGTTAATCATATTCCTGCGCATCTGGAAGACAGCGATCTTGAATTGTTCTGCTTGGCGCCGGCGTTGCCGGAACGAACCCCTCCCTCCTCAGAGAGCAGGTAGAGACGACCTGACGGGATTAAAGAAGCGCTCCCCACACGACAAACGGCGAGAACGAGAAGCGTCGCGTACTAACCCATGATGAAACTGTTTGTGTGCTGGAAATAATAATCTCAGCAGAATAAATAAGTCACCGGATGAAAGCTGGCTCTGCTGGTTCATGTCGCGTTTCCTGCAGTCAAACCCAGTGTTTTATAGTAAATGAGCCTTGTCTTGTTTCCAGTTCAGAACCCAGGACTCGGCTCGGACCGCAGGCTCTCACGGCTCCTCCTCGGACCCGTGTGGCCGCATTTCTTCACCCCGAGACTGTCCAGACCTTTGATGACCTCCCTCTGAATAATAAACTCTGGGTGTTCAGTGGCCATTTGCATGAAAAAAACTGTCAGTGTTTTCATTTCCAAGAACTACAAGGGAATAAGACATTAAAGAGATAAAACTTCTGCCTTTTATGTCTTAAGCACTTTGCTAATTAGCAGAGCAGCAGCCGAGAGACGATGAATCTATTTTATAAATGGAGCCAGAATAAAAAACAGCAGCGAGAACAACAGCGAGCGAACGACTCCCCGGGGAGTCGAGGGCCGCGTCGCTACGCGTCGATGGAAATGATGCAAGACGCCTAAATCCAGCTCAGAACATTCCGCCTCAGAGTCACATGTGAAGTTACGTCTCGTCTGTGAAATAAAGCTTTTTCTAGTCACGTCTGCTGTCATGTTTCTTAATCATCTGCTTTATTTACTAATGACCTGCTCTTAGACCAACTGACGTGTGGGTCTTGTGAGTGGAACATGTGGGACCATGTGTCGGACCCGTGTGGAACCCGTGTGTGACCCGTATGGAACCCGTGTGGGACCCGTGTGGAACCCGTGTGTGGGACCCGTGTGTGACCCGTATGGAACCCGTATGGAACCCGTGTGGAACCCGTGTGGAACCCGTGTGTGACCCGTATGGAACCCGTATGGAACCCGTGTGTGGGACCCGTGTGGAACCCGTGTGTGGGACCCGTGTGTGACCCGTATGGAACCCGTGTGGAACCCGTGTGGAACCCGTGTGTGGAACCCGTGTGTGGGACCCGTGTGTGACCCGTATGGAACCCGTATGGAACCCGTGTGGAACCCGTGTGGAACCCGTGTGGAACCCGTGTGTGACCCGTATGGAACCCGTATGGAACCCGTGTGTGGGACCCGTGTGGAACCCGTGTGTGGGACCCGTGTGTGACCCGTATGGAACCCGTGTGGAACCCGTGTGGAACCCGTGTGGAACCCGTGTGTGGAACCCGTGTGTGGGACCCGTGTGTGACCCGTGTGGAACCCGTGTGGAACCCGTGTGTGGAACCCGTGTGTGGGACCCGTGTGTGACCCGTATGGAACCCGTGTGTGGGACCCGTGTGGAACCCGTGTGTGGGACCCGTGTGTGACCCGTATGGAACCCGTGTGGAACCCGTGTGGAACCCGTGTGTGACCCGTATGGAACCCGTATGGAACCCGTGTGTGGGACCCGTGTGGAACCCGTGTGGAACCCGTGTGGAACCCGTGTGTGGAACCCGTGTGTGGGACCCGTGTGTGACCCGTATGGAACCCGTGTGGAACCCGTGTGGAACCCGTGTGGAACCCGTGTGCGGCCTTCGGCCTGCCTGCGTCTGGAGCCTGAAGCTGTTTTTCGGCGCGACGCTCGGCTGCAGCGCATGTTTCATTCATGCTCGTCCCTCCAGTTGATTCCGCCGCAGGCGCTGTTTATCTCTGCTTTGTACTTTTGTTTAAAGCCAGTTGTTGA
Organism: Macropodus opercularis; assembly: GCA_030770545.1. Taxonomy (NCBI): domain Eukaryota; kingdom Metazoa; phylum Chordata; class Actinopteri; order Anabantiformes; family Osphronemidae; genus Macropodus; species Macropodus opercularis. Next base: position 19,964,752 of record CM061091.1, on the reverse strand, counting down.
CAACTCTTGAACATGTCAAACTATCACCGCTAATAATTGCTTAAGGAGCTGGAACTTTCTGCAAATGTTGGCTCCAGCACAAACACTCTTCTTCCTCCTCCTCCTCCTCGCTCGTTGCTCGTCGCTCCTGAAAGTCTCAGATGAATTTTTGATTTTTTCCTGTTTAACGCTTGACTCTGAGCAAAAAGATTCCTCTGTAATTCAAAATGATGGCTGCGAGAGGAAGAATGAAAAAGAATAATGAAGCGCTGCCGCTTGTTCTTCATCCGAGAGCAGTTTTCGTTTTTTTTGCCGTGTTTGGTGGGAAAAAACTGTCAAGTGCTGCCTTTTCTTTGGTTTTTGATGAGATCAGTCTCCTCTCCCTCGCTGGCTCTTTGTTCCTGACCCAGGAATCCTAAAGGGACTCGCTCCTCTGCGCTGCAGTTGAGAATAATCATGTTATGCTGGGAAGGATGAATGGATCCACGTGCCGGCCCGGGGCGGTGAACACCTTCTCTCTTTGGGTCAACGCTGTTCCTCCTCAGATCGTGATGCCGCCACTCAACTGGAGCTGCCAGTTGATTAATCCCAATTAGACGGGCTGTCACTTTCCTGCAGAGAAGGAGGGAGCACGGTGACGTTTCCTCTCCTGCAGAGGAGCAGGAAAGAGGAGGCTTCCACATGTGAAGCGTCTCCCTGCAGACGGACGGAGGAGTAACGAGTTCTCTCGGCTCTGACAGACGCTCAGAGCTGCAGGAGACTCTGGTGCGTTCGCATCTTTTTGTCTGTCAGTCTTCACTGCGCTCGTCAACCTTCGTGACTGCAGAATTAAAAGCGGAGCAGCGCCGCGTCGTCGGCGAGGCCTCAGCTGTTTCAGTTCGAACCTTAATGTGGTTCCTAAACATCACACGGACCAAACCTCACCGCTGTTACCTGCAGCCACGAAGCTAAAGGGGTTTTACAGTCTGTCAGTCAATCTGCCGGGCGTAGAAACCAGGGGCCAGACTGGAGCCGCGTCGCTTTTCTATCGGCGCTTCATTTGTTGGCGCGGTTCAAGTTTGTGCACCTGCCGTTCAAATGTCTCGTTTCCAGTTAAAGGTGAACCTGCAGGTTTTGTTTTGTTTTGTCAGCGTAATGAGACTGAAAACTGTGAAATGTTGGTCTCAAACAATCCGGGACATTAAAAGATGCTGAAAAGAGTTTGTTCCAACTCACCTGAGCTTTACCTGAGTTTTCAGAGCTGTTGCTCAGCTTTATTTGCTCTGTTGTCTCCGACTTGTTGTGGGTGTAATGAGCGAACCGACGGCTCAGAGGTTGCCTCTAATCCTCCCTGTCGTTTTTTTGCTTTCCGCAGGCTGTAAACAACCGATCTCAGTCTCTCTATTACAGCCCATTAAATATTCATGCAGCTTCTTCTGTGAGTAACATGTCAACAGGGTATTTGCCTTTTAACGGCGACGACATGGCAAATATTGAAAGCTGCAGACAGATGGATGTTTGTGAGGGAAGACGTGAAAACATGTTCAAATTAAGGATTTGAGAGTTTGTATGTGGGGAGTAAACACTGACGACAGGATGCACTGAAGCTGCCTCTTCTTCCAAAATGTCACTTGAACCTTTCTTTACCCGACGAAGGTGCAAAGAAAGGTGAACATCTGCTGGTCCCTCCTGCAGCGAAGGTCAGAGGTCCTGAAGCGACGACGCAGGTCCTGCTTTAACGTTCTGTTCGTTGTTTCTGCCGCTGGTTCCCGTTGTAAATCGGCCAAACCCCCGTTAAGCAGGTCTGAGTCCACCTCGAGGAGCGAAGCGGTGCCGAACTCCGTCACCGAGAACAAACAGCACTTCGGGAAACGAGGCCTCTGATGAATCTGCCGCCGCATCCAAACGGCCATCGTCAGATGAATAAGCTCCGCTCTGGACCGGTGCAGCGATTCAGCCACGGGTTAATTAAACATTTACATATAGATGCTCGGCCATCTATCGTCGCCAGAGATAATTTATGCCATCAATATGCGCTTTAATCAGAACCTCCAGGAGGCCACGTGTTAGCGAGGCTGTGCTAATTGGCACCACGCTGGCTGCTCAGAGACAAACCCAGTTCACGCCGCTTCCGCGGTAATGTGCTGTTTTCCCTGATCCGTGCTCTTATTCTGACGGGACTCTGTCCGTCTCCCTCGTGTCCCCTCAGTGAACCACACGTGTTCTTTTACGTGGTAAATGTCCACAGTTTGTTCATTACAGGCAGATTAATTTTTCATTAAACAGCAGCCGTACAGCCGCCTCTGTGTTCTGGGGCTTTCAGGGACTCGTTTATGGCTCGGGACACGGAGGCTCCAGCGCGTTTGGGGCTTTTGAAGCAGGTTTCGAGGCTGTTAATGTGAAATGACTCCTGGCTGAGCTGCTCTTCGTTTAACTAAATTCCTACCAAACCATCATACGGACAAATACGAGGCGTCAGATTGTGTGATAAGGTCACGTAAACCTGAAGGAGCTGTTCCACCCGTACGTCACACTTGGAACCTTTCAACGGTTCAGCTTGTGACAATCAGCAGCAAAACAAGTTGGTTCCTCCCGTGAACAACCTCAAAGAGACAAAGTGCTTGAGGAGCTGCTTGCTGTTAATTGACGGGGCTCCGTAGACACTTAATGTAGCATGTTATGGTGCTTGGCCAGTTATTACTGCGCCTAATTGCTTCTGTGTCCTTAGTTTTCTTTACGCTGAGCTTTGTTTCATACGTCAGCGTATCTGCTGCTGTTTTTCAGGTTGTTGACTTCGGAGTTTTCTTCCACTTCACACAAACATCATTTTCACCTCATTTTACAAAAGCAGCTCGTTAAAGATTCCATCACCCGACCCAAAGTGGGCGACGCGCCAACGTACAACGATGTCTTACTTTTAGGTTGTATTTTGATCTGCTGACATTTCTTCGGTTTCCGTCCGGTGAGCTGAGCCGCCAGCGCAGCTCGTTTCCCTCTGAGGATAAACGGGACGCGCCGGAACATTTCCCATGAGTCCGTCTGAGCGGCTCTAAGCAGACCTGTCCCATCTTAATCTGTTCTGCATGCTAAGCAGAGCGCCGCCGCCCCCTCCTCAGATTGTTATAAATGCTGTTTATGGTCCTGCTATGACAACTGTGAAGGGCACGGCGCAGGATTTATCACAGGATTATCTCCTCAACCAATGAAGAGACGGGACGTGGTTGTAAATGACCCTGCAGGGTAATAAAAGGAGGCGATGCTCCAGCGGGACAATGGGAAGAGGAGGCGGAACGTGATTAATATTAATAATAATAATACCACAGATAGACAGATATGGAAGAATTAAAGAGAGAATGTTTGTTTTTGTTCATATTGATTTTATAGAGAAGCTCAGGATGTGACAGTGTCGACACCAGTACCAGCAGCTGTGTCCCACAACCAGAGACCTGAGGCCCATAAACGCGCCACGTTGGGCCGAGGCGGAGCGTGAACACGGTCCCGTCTTGGTTCTGTTTACGTACCTGCTGCGTCTTAATTGGGCCAAAAGCCTGACGGTAAATAATGCAGCGTCAGCGCTTCGCAGTATAAATACGCAATAAGGACGGAAGTGTGTAATATTTACTGAACCGCCCGGATGATGGAAATAGGTCAGGAAACACTGAGCGCTTCTGTTGTAACGAGCCAAGAAACCAGTCGCGTGTTTGACTTGTGTCTCCAACATATGGCGGCTGGAAGGCCAGGCCCCTCAGGCCCCCCGGGGTCCGGGACCTGGGGGTGTCCGTCTACGAGGCTCTGCCACTACAAAGACACAAGCCTGCCAGTCACACACAAGGAACCGGCAGTCCAGAACCAGAACCCAAGGGCCGGCGCCGCGGCGAACCTAAGTCGAACGCGTTCATCACGTCGCCTGTGGAACCTGGACCCGCGGAGTCTGCAGTTTTAAAACCCATTCGCTGTCATCGGTAAATCTGAGCCTCGAGACAAACGCAAACCCCCAAACAATCTGTAGCTGAATAACGATGCCAAACGCCCAGCAGACGTTTATCACACGCTGAGCCACTGCCCAGAACCGTCCCAGCGCGAGGTCCAAACCACCTTCACCCGTAAGTGGAACCGTCTCAGTCTGGGCTGTTTCCTCTGCTTTGTCGTTTTGGACTGTGGGAGTAAGTTGGCGCGCGTGACAGTGAAGGCATCACAGGTGCTCTGAACGCCACAGTGAGGCGTCGGTGACTTTCACTGAAGAGAAACTGCAGATTAAACAGACGAGGAGCGAAACAAAGCAGCTCCTCCCCAGAGGCTGCGGCTAATCCAGCAAACGCCTAAATCTTTAATGAGCACAAAGAGGGAAGCGGGTGCGTGAATAAACGGGGAGAAGCCTCCGTTTAAAGAGACGCTGCTGCTGACGGGACGTCCTGCGACGCTGCTCCAACTCGGCCGACGTCCAGTTCGTCATCTGCTCAGTGTTTGGGTTAGAATTTACTTTTCACGCTGAATCTGAAAAGACTCCACCGCAGGGATTTGAGAATAATTATTAGAACTTAGAGTCATGGAAATGAACCTCAGGTTCTGTGCCTGGGTCCAGTTCTGCCGAGCCGATCCCACCTGCTTATTTGGTTGATGGTGAATGGCCTTCAACCTGCGTCTGCCACGGACCCGGTGCAGCGGACTCCGGCATGTGAGCAGAACCTCGTCGGTGGGTCCTGTCGTCCGGTCTTTGTCGGTGGCGTTTCTCCTCCTGTGCGTTCGTGCAGTAAAGAGTCGGATTCACATGGTCCATCTTACTTTGAAGGGCTCGGAGACGCTCGTGCTTTATAGGCCACAGTAAAACATTTTAGTGCTGCAGAAATTGGCTGTTATTAAAATAGCAGTATCTGTCACCGCGAGGCGTTATCGCGTTATCTTTTCGTGACGCAGGGACATATTTTATCATAATCTGCCGAGGCCGAGCGGGGCCTTGTACACATCATTGGCTTTTCCCGCTCGGTTAGATCGTGAAGGTCAGAGTTCCTGCCGCCTGTTATGGCTGTTTAACTTTTAAGAATGAGCGCGAGTCTGTTGTCGGCAGATTTATTCCACCTCCCGTCCGTCAGCCGCCAACTGGAGCACAACTGGTGTCAGAGAGTCTGAATGAAGCCGCTTTTATAAAAGCTCAGTCTCCAGAGAAAAGCATCAGAAAACAGAAACAAAAAGAAACAGGAACAGGCAAAGTGCTGCAGTGACCTTCACGTGGTTGCACAGAGGTCAAAGGTGAGTCCACTGTCCCTGTTTCCACATTCACACCGTCACTAATGAACCTTAGTTAGTTCAGTCAGGGCCAAAGCGACGGTAAACAGCTCAGACAGGAAGTGAGTCCGAGTCCATGAACTCGGACGGTTCTGGGTGTTCAGTGAAAGCAACGATTCTCCACCTTGAAGTGTTTCTGATGAATTCGTGTCACGCTGCGGCGGCTGCACAGCCTCTATTTACTCTTGTGAGAGGCTCTTTGTGTCGAGTGGTTTCACCCTGAGACACAAAAACAGGACTTTCACTCTCTGATTTCACACACAGGCTTGAAATGAGTGTGGACGTCCTCGAAGCTGTGGCTGCAAACAGTGTCAGGCTGCTGAAAAGCCAGAAGAAGAATTATCGGGACTCGGGACGTGGAGCGTGTGTGGTCCCGTCCGTCGGAGCGGGAGGAGGAGGCGGCGCATTCTTCAGCCCTGACACCGCCATTGAGACTCAGGGCAGCCGTGAAATAAAAGCTGCTCGGGGCCTGAAAGGGGGAGAAAGACGGCTCCGGTAGTTGATTTAGCTGAAACAAAACGCGAGTCCCACTTGTGGAAGAGCGTGATTGAGTCGCGCTTTGAGTCGGAGTGAATGGCTGTGAGGGCTCTGTGTGTTTTACTGATTCCAGCAGAGAAATAAACGTAGAGCCGAGCGACAGGCAGCACCTGACGGCTACAACCCACGAGTACTGTCAGCGTGGCCAGTGGGTCCCAGTGGTCCCCTCCACCTCCTGGCTGCGTACCGGTACCCGGCCTATATGGTAGAAGCCGAGGGGCCTGAAACGCCTCACTAACGCATCTAACACAGCCTGTGGAGACGACGGAGACAGATTTCAGCTACTACATGCTGAAAAGGAGACTAATTAAAAAGCTACAAGACAATTAAAAGCCTCACGGGTGCATTAAGGAGAATCAGCTGTGAATTAGCACTTGAAAGCAACACAAAGGCCTGTTTTCCCTTCTCCCTCCCTCCTTTCTGTCGCTGCCTTTCAGCCTTCGGCAGCAGCAGCCGCCACAGGAGCCTTTTGACTCCCTCCCCTCAGAGAAAGGAGCCTGAATTGGGCCTAATCTTCTGCTTGTACGTCGTCCGGGCTCCAGGTGCAGGATAGCGGGTCGTAAAGAGAAGCCGAAGAAAAGAGCGACTGCTGCAGGACGCCACCCACAAACCGAAGGCCCGGTGAGCTTGGAACGGCAGGTTTCCACCCCGTCACCTCTGTTCATGCACGTTTGCTGTGCATCACGTCCAGTTGGTTCACTGTGAAAAACGGATTCCACAGCTCAACATTTCTGAGGCTTAAGAGTCTCCCTCCGTCTGAGCTCAAGTCTGCGGAGCCTCGTCTGTTGGTTTCCCTTCGGCGCCGTCAGGCACATCACCAAGAACACAATCTGTCGCCGAGCAGAGCGGCTGCCAGCGCCTGAATAAATCATCCGTCTCTGCTAGAGGTGAATCTGTTTGATGCACGTGTGACCCAGATACGAGGCCGACCTGCGTCAGACTGAGCGGCCCACCAGGACACGGCGCCCGGTACCTACACCTCAGCTGATCCGAGCCGGGCCCAGGTTGCGGTTGCGGTTGTTCATCTGCCCATGAGCGTCAGGAGCTACGATGAACAGAACCAGCAGGTCCGATGAGTCGTCTCTACTGATGGGGGGTCTGGGAACCAGAGGGGGGTGCTGGGGTCTGGGCCGGGAGACTTTTATTGCCAATGAATTAGTGTCGTTCTCTTTACACGCCGCCACTAACTCACCTCCCCCTCCTCCCATGAGCCATCTGAATGGTTTGTGGCAGGCAGCGCCGCCCTCCCATCATGCACCTGTGCACGACGGTGATGATGAGGAGGAGGATGGCGGGTCGGAGCCTGCGGCCGTCAGGTGGCTTCGACAGCCTCAAGACGTTTAATCTGAACTCAGTCAGGTTCCGAACGTTAACGGACCCTGAACGTTTCAAGAGCCGAACGGAAACAGAACCAGAGCAGAACCAGACCGTGGACAGAGGAGCCACAAAGGCAGCAGCAAATGCAAATCAACATAGAAATGAGATGATACTTATTCTGGCTTCTGGAATTAGTTTTAAATCATTTGTTAGACTGTAAAAACCTGTTTTATACAGAAAAGACCAGAAAAACTGGAAGCAGTGACGAACACTGAACACGGTGACGGTGACAAACACCTGATCATTAGACTAATTAGACACGGTTCTTTTCTGTGTGGCGTGACCTGCTGCAGCGGCTCCAGTTGCTTGGCTCCTAAAGAGCAGCTCTTGTATTTGGAGAATGTGTCAGGTGATGACAGACTCTGTCGGGTTTAACAGCCTCAGCGTGTTTGTGCCTCCAGCTTTTTATTTCTGCTGTGACAACTTTAATTTACGAGCCGTTCAGGAATCTTATCTGCACCTCGGACCATAAACTCACACCTCGCAGCAGCACTTCAAAGCCGCCGTGAGGCCGAGGCGTCGAGAGCCGGCCCCCAGATCAGCGGGGCCGGTGCTGGGGAAAGGCCACGTCGGCCCCCAGGCCGTCGGGAGGCGTTCTGACAGGAGACCCAGGATCGGCTCATCATCAAACCCACCGACGTCGTCCTGACGACGCGCCACCTGGGTGGGTGGTAAACACCTGGGGATCATGGGAAATTACGTTGTTTAAAAGTTGCTCCAAAGCTGAATGTGGGAAAAGCTTTTGAATGAAGTTTTGGCTGCTCAGACCTCCAGGACTCCACTGATGTTTTTAAAATCCTGAAATTCCAGGTCTGAGCAGCCGTTTGCTGGGAGACTTGATGTGTTGAGATAAGAACCGTTTGAAAAACGATCCAATATCAGCATTTATCCAAATTCAGGTCTGCACCTTTGAAGACGGACATTTCTCACGAGCCCCAGGCGCCGTCGGCGAGTTCTGGCACGTTGCTCATAAACACGACCACGCTCCACCTTTCACGTCCCAGCGTTTCGTCTCCGGATCCGATTGTTCTGTGTCGTTCTGCCTCAGTGGCAGCTCCACAGACCGGGACGCGAGCGGCCGCTTAATTAAGCCGTCGGCGGGACCGTCCTGACACTTGGCTGTCACGCCTCCACCTGAAGCCTCTAATTACCAAAGCGAGCGGCTGGTGATTAATTACAGCTCAGCAGATCAACACTGAGCCGTGAGGGTTGAACCTAGAAGCAGACAGAACCGCTGAGAAGCAGAAGCTCTGCAGTCACATGTTGAAAAGCTGGCTCGGGTGAAAACATCCAGTCGTGAGAGGTCCAACCGGTCCGGCCCGTCATAGTCGACCCAGTTCACAGAGCCACTAGTCCGGTGACGCCCGTGTCTGCTGTCAGCACCGGCTCATTTCCTTCAGAACTAAATCAGGACGTGTCAGAATCTCAAACAAACAGCAAATGTACAGCATTGATGAGGTGGGTCTAACGTACTGGTCCAGTCCAGAAGCACAGGGGGCGTTAGAACAGAACCGTACAGAGATCACACTACTGGACTCACTTTCACATTAACTGTAAATGTAAGTTACAGCCTTGGTTCTGATCCAGACCGGCTGGTTCTGAACAGTCAGCACCTGTGATGTTGGGCCACAGGCTGCACACGTCCAGGTCAAGCTGTGTCAGTTCCACCAGAACCCGTCTGGGAGGCCAGTGTTTGCTCAACGGACCTCCGGCACCGGCTGCTCATTTAGCTCACACCTCAGCAGCATCTGGATTCGTTCTGCCTAGAGACACACGTCGATCACGCGTGTGACATGACGACGGGCTGGACCGAGCAGAGAAGTTGGCTCAGTGGGAGAACATCCCCAGACGTCGTCTGAGCCTGAACCCGTGTCGGTGCCTTCCTCCTGTGCCTGAGTGTATATATTGAATATTCTGTCCACTAACATGGAACCTCCTTCATTCACTGAGCTCCTCTGGTTTTCTATCTATTCCATCCACTAACATGCCTCCATGTCCACATGTGACTAACTTTGTCTCTGTTCTCTCCTAGTTGTGTTTCTCTCTTTCTGTCTCTATTCTCATCTCCAGGTATCGTCAGACTCAGAGTCGTGTGTCTCAGTGTTCAGCTGCTGGTCCAACCATCCTGAGTCTGTTGCTGTTGTTGTTGTTGTTTTCTCTCTTCTCTATCCCTTCACTCCAACTGGTCAAGGCAGATGTTCTCCCACTGATCCTGGGTCTGCTGGAGGTTTCTTCCTCGTTAGAGTTTTTCCTCTGTTGCTATTAAAATGTACAATTTATTGACTGGCTCCAGTAAAAGCTGCTCTATGTGGATGTGTTGGTTTAGTTGTGTCAGGTCTTAAACCTCACTGTAAAGAGCCTTGAGGTCACTGCTGCTGTGATTTGATGCTATAACACTGAACTGAATGTGTGACGCTGTGGGGAATGAGGCCCAGGGACACAAGCGAGGTTCCACTGAATATGTTCCGACGCCTCACACACCAGCGAAGGCAGCATTTACTGAAATCTGGGACAGGAGGGAAAAATACGACGGTTGTTTACCAAGCGATGTAAAGTCATGAGACCCAGCAGTAACCGGTATCTCAGAGCTCTGAGCAGTTTCTAATAAATGTTCCTGTTGATTCAGCTTCTGCTAATTTCACGGCTTAGTTAGATGTTTATTTAATTTAACACAGAAAAACATTTAGCATCTATTCACATTAGAGAATAATTTTAAACTGCGTTTTTGGAAATTAATTTAAAAACGGAAATAACGTCTCCAAAAGGATTTAAACTCGACAGGTCGGCAACAGCATTAAACGAAAGCTTCAAGACCTTTTATTAAACACACACAGAAACGTGACCGAACTCCGACTGGTCATTTGTTTTATGTCACATCATTTCAGCTCAGTTTGCGACGTTCGACACACATTTGACTTGTTCTCACATGTTTAGAGCAGGAAGCTTTCACCGTATTTCTGCTGAATAAATTCGCCTTTAGAAACGCTTCACATCGCATTTCAGAGCTGGAAACGTTTTATTTCCTGTGACGAGCTGAAGACAGATTTTTACTCAACAACAACAACCACACGTTTCACGGTGAATGTACAAAAGAACCAGAAACTCCAGCTGCCACAAAAAGCTGAAGAGAGCAGCAACGAGCCGAGTTCGGTGGAGAACAGACAAACACGCAGGGAATAAACAGACGCTTGTTCGTCTTCATGCTTTTCAGCCCAAAAACAGAAAACGTACAACTCTTTCCTTTTTCAGACGTCGGAGCATGCAGCAGTACAAACACACAAACGACTTTAAATTAACACAGCTGCTGAATAAAAGCATCTATTTCAGTTTAAAAAGTGCATCAGAGACGGATCTGAACGGTCAAAAAGCTCCAGTGGTTCAACTGACATAAATATAAGATTTTAATCTCTGTGATTGTTCACACTGATAATTACAAGTACTCAACAGGACAAAAGACTAATTATTTGGTTTGTCAAATGCTTGTTTGCATTTAATCGAGATGTTCCTGTTGACTCCGTTGCTTTCATTAATTCTGTGGGAAAGAGTTCAATGAAGTTTAACGCTGTGAGGTTTCCCAAAAAGTCATTAATCTGCAGAAGAAAAGGCTCCAAACACAAAAGAGCCGCAGCCGTTCAGTCGCTGCTGGAGGAATGTGAGCAACAAAAAGTCAGAGCCACGTTTTCAGTTTCTGATAAAACTCTGGAAATAAAACCGAAACAGTTGTTCACGGAGGTCAGAGGTCATCCTGCGGTTTCTTCAGGAGCTCATGAGAAAGAGACAAGTTGAAGCTGCTTCCTGGAGAAGATTTCCCTTTTGGAGACTGGTTCTATTTTCAGTCTGGGTCCGTCAGTGCACCGCCACCGCCGACTGCAGGACGGCCGCAGCCGAGGAGGGCAGCGCTTCCCCGGGCGCGGCCGGGCTGCTTTGTCCCGTGGCTGTCTGCGGGGAGGTGGGGCTCAGGGACTGGGGCGAGTTCGCAAGGAAAGCCGGGATGTGTGTGGGCAGCCCGGGCAGCCCCGGCACCGAGGCGGGCGTGGGTTTGATGGGCACCGGAATGGCGGGCAGCGTCTGTGCGCTGTGGCAGATGGACTTGAGCGGCATGCCGTACGCCGAGTAGTCGCTGCCGGCCATGGAGATGGGCGCCGAGGTGTCCATCACGCCCGAGCCGTACATGTGCGGCCAGGCCGGGGCCAGCTGGTTGTGCAGCGGGTACCCGGTGGCGGAGAAGGCCGCCAGCCCGCCCGGCATCTTGTACTCTCTGGCGATGATGTTCTCGATGGCGAACGGGTGTTTGAAGCTGGACGGCTGGGACACGGAGCTCAGGTTATATCCGCCCGGCATCTGCGGCAGGTGCGCGGCTGCGTGCAGCGCGCTGAGCCGCAGCTTGGCCTGTTGCTGCAGGTAGTGCGCCGCGTCCTGCGGCTTGCTGGGCGCCAGCGGGTCCGCGGCCTGCATGCTGCCCACCTTGAAGCGCTTCCTGCGCCGCAGAAAGCTGCCGTTCTCAAACATGTCGCCGCAGTTCGGGTGCAGGGCCCAGAAACTGCCCTTACCGGGCTGGTCCGGTCTGCGGGGGATCTTGATGAAGCAGTCGTTGAAGGAGAGGTTGTGACGCAGGGAGTTCTGCCACCGCTGCGTGTTCTCCCGGTAGTAGGGGAACCGGTCCATGATGAACTTGTAGATCTCGCTGAGGGGGAGCATCTTCTCCGGGCAGCTCTGGATGGCCATGGCCGTGAGAGAGATGTAGGAGTACGGCGGCTTCTGGTCGCTGTACGTGTTCCTCCCCGGGCGAGGCATTATTCTACTGGACCCAACCGGACCGGGCCGAGCCGGACCGTTATCCGTTCGGTCCGCAGGGAGCCGAGCAGACGGACCTCACTCTTCCAAACTTTATCCAGCACTCGCAGCTCCGCTCGCGCTGGCCCAAAGTCGCTTGGTTCCGGGTTTTACGCGCAGGCTAAAAGTTGCTGCAAGTTGCAGCGGGCTGCTCGCCAGGTGTCCCGTCCGCCGCTAAGCGCCTGCTGCCTCCATGTCCCTGCTCCGCTGTGCTCCGTCTGCGGACTGGACGCGGAGGCAGAAGCAGAAAAGACCCCGGAGAGGAGCTTCATTAATGGGCCACTTCTACGCCATCACATGATGAAGAGGAGGGGAGGACGGAGGGAGGGGGCTCAGGGGGGAGCGGGCACCGTGTGCCTTCACTTACGCGTATTTACATGGACGCGCTGAGCCAACACGAGTCATTTTCTCATGAACCGGCGGCGGGAACGAACCGAGACGCGCCGGTTTCCTGGACGTTTGCGCGGAGCAGCGCTGCGCTCGGAGCAGGTACGTCCGTGCGTTTGGCCACGTTTTACGCAGTCAGTTTATCTGTGTGTGAGCGTGTCTGGGGTGTGTGTGTGTGTGTGTGGGGGGGGGGGGGGGGGGGGGGGGGGGGGGTCTCGCCCGGCCCTCACCAATTTACTCTGACAAATGGAGCCGCTGAGCTGCGGATTAAATCTGCTCTTCTTCTGTTCCAGCTGCGGCGAAACTCAGCAAGTGTCTGATGTGACGGAACAATAACTAAATATTTATTTAACGAGCCCAAACTCGTTTAACGCGTATTAACTGCTTGGTACTATAATTAATGAAACCATAAAATCGCCTCTTTTGTTCATTATATCAGATTCAACGCATTATTTCCTCTTAAATCGTTTTATTAGAATTTGCGTTTCAGAGGCCTCCGGCTTGATGAGAAGTCACGTTTAAGCATCACTGAATAACATCAAACTTAATAAACGAATCCATGTTAAAAAAAAGTAATAAATATAACATAAACATAAATAAACGAAAAAACAGTGATCGCCATTATTTTATTTCCATAACTTTATTTTATTTTTGACTTTAGCAATAATGATTCCTGTTTCCTCAAATAAACGCATGAGCCTCTGATTAAATTATTATTATTATTGTTATTATTATTACGCCATCAAAACCTTAAGAGCAAAAATGAAAACAAGTGAAGTTTAAATTTAGTTACAGAGTAAATGTGTCTAAATGAAATTGAACTCAATTTAAATTAATTACGTGCGAGAATGACGAGTTAATTGTTGAATCGATTTTCAGCCACTAATCAGTATAAGCTGAAATGTTAAACATTTTATTTCTATGGTTTAGTAACATTTCATCTTTGCATTTATTGATTTCCAGGCGTTTCACTCTTTATCTTCTGATCGCGCTCGTGTGAGGAATAAGCAGCAGCATATGTTTCCTTGTGTTTCAGATCAGATTGATGACAGTTTGCGTTTCAAACAAAGCTGAGGGAGGATTTAATATTCCCGGAGGACTGAGGGGCCGAGGGGGAGGAGGGGGTGACACGCCTGACCTTTGACCTGTGAGCTGATCATCTGACGACGCAGACACAAACACAAAGACGCGTTTACCATTAATTATTATTTCATGTTTTAGTGTCACTGTGTTAAAGTGTTTGAAATTGTTAATTATAATTACTCCCATTTGATTTAATTATTACGTTACAGTCTATAAATAAATAAATACACTTTAAAATCTCTCTCCTGTTAATTTCTGTAAATTCTTTTCTTTCCTTGGTTCAGAAATCAAATTTTTTTTTTACATTTCTACAAATGTTGTCAAATAATAATAAACCATTTCATCATTACAACGTCACCGTTGGTGAGATTACTATTATTATTATTATTATTTGATTCACGTTTTTATATTTATACATAACAGACACATTTTGTTTGAACTGCATGTTTATGATGTTTTTATGTTTCTGATCGTTGTGGTATTTTAACAATTTTTTGACAAATTTCTTAGATGTAAAAAAAAGCATATTTTAAAATTTAAGAAAAAAACAGTCAGTTGATCTTTAGCTTCATATCTGTATGATGTAAATAAAACTGAGGTTCAGTTTCTTCTGTCATCCTGTGAGTTTTATGATCAGACCAGTGAAATCATAAAATACTTTATCTATGATTAATGAATATTAATCAGTGATCAGATTAGATTTGCTGGATTTAAACCATTTGTTTATTTAACTCATTTTTGTCTGGCTGAAGCTCCGTTGATGCCTCGTAGGGTCGTTTCTCTGTTTCATGTGTAAATATATAAATTCTTATGTAAAAGTCTTCTGATAAATTCTGATGATGACAGAAACCTCGTGTGTTTTATTTTATCGTCTGTGTCTGTAGCTGACGAACAGTCGCGCTCGGGAGGATTTGTTTTAATCACAGACACTGCCTTCACGCAGCGGTTCTGGGTCCGGTACCATTGGGTCACCACGGGTTTGGTTTTTGCTCTTTTGTTTTTTTGCTTTTCAGGTTTGGACCGTTCTGGTCTCGTTTAGGTCCACTTGCATTTGAGCAGCAGTTAATGAAGTTGCAGCTAACGGTCGCTGTCACTCAATAACAAGGAGCTGGACTCTGACCTGCACCTAAACCTGTGACCCCTGAGGCTCTAAAACCTGCCAGGCCTTGGTCTCCAGCTGAGACGCCTTCGCTCCGATCGGCTTCAGCCTCCTGGAATGATCTGCATGAAACGCAAGCTGTGAGTCCCAACCCGAGTTGTGGTGTCACGGCCTCATCCCAGACGCTGCGGATGCAGGAGGTTCAGGCCGAGCTGCGGCGACTTAATGAGTGTTTAACATGCAGGGCGGCGGCGCGGCGCTGCTGCTGCTGCTACTTCAGCACGCTTCTCATCATCCTCCAACACTTCACTGCTCTCAGAGCGAGGAGCGAGTCGGACCACACACTCGGCTGTGAGGACTCGCCGACACCCTCAGACTCTGCCGTTAATGAAAGTGAAGCTTCGCGTCACCTCTGAACCCAACTCGGCTCTAAAGGAACGAGAAACGAAAACAAACAAACACAGTTGTGTTGTTGGTTCAGTGAACAGAAGCAGGAAACCGAGTGTGGTGCCACAGGCTACAATGAGAGGTCACAGGTCGACAGGGCTCAAGACTTTATTTGGGCCGAGGTGCGTCGGCGAGGGGGTCAGAGGTCAAGAATGAGCCTTGACCTGGCCCGTCTGATGAAGCGCTGTTGAGGGCCACAGGTGTTTTCAGACCCAGCTGTGGCTCATCTGTCCCTTGGCCCAGTCCCCCCCGGACCTGAAACCAGATCAGTTCTGAGTGTTGATGGAGCCAGTTCAGCTCCTGCTCACGCTCGAGTGACGCTCTGTTCAGGAGCCAATTACTCCAATTAAACCGCCGATTGAGCAAATTGGAGGCTGATTAGTAAACGAGCAGCGGCTTCAGGAG
Source organism: Macropodus opercularis (assembly GCA_030770545.1). Classification (NCBI taxonomy): domain Eukaryota; kingdom Metazoa; phylum Chordata; class Actinopteri; order Anabantiformes; family Osphronemidae; genus Macropodus; species Macropodus opercularis. Next base: position 19,949,343 of record CM061091.1, on the reverse strand, counting down.
AGCTGCTAATTAGTGACGCGATTAGAGTCTGAAGAGCAGCGAACGAGGCGTCAGCACTCGTTAGGAGCCTCTCTGACAGATTATTACTACTCACAGCCACACAGCTGCTGAACTACCTACTCGAACAGCAGCGACTGTGGACTTCGTGCTGAACGCTGCGTCGCCAGATGAGAGCTAACATGGAAACGTTCCCGTTAAGAAGGGACGACCTGCAGTTTGTAGGCGGCACAACCCATGAAGTTTCCTGCTGGGTGTCGGTCGCGTGACCGCAGGTGCGTCAGGACCCTCCCACCACGTACGTGGCCTCCTCTACCCAGGAGCTGCTGCCGCCTTCAGGGTCCTGGCTGTGAACCGGTGCAGCTCCATAACCGCTTGGCCGGGCCTAATTATTCCATTTGCCTGGATGTGGATGGAGGTAATTCAGCAGAGTAACTCAATTAAATGTCTCCTGACTGGGATTTATGGAGCATCAGTAGCTCCTCCGTGGGACCAATGGGAATGCTCCTTATTTATCCCACAGCCCTCCTGATGTAGCATTTCTGCAGCTCAATTAAATAGGAGAGCTGTGAGGATGTTGCAGGAGAGTGTAATGAGCAGAGGCAGGAGCCCCGCCTCCACCTGTGACTTAGCGGGAGCTCAGCGCTCGTTAGCTCGGAAATTAACTCTTAGTAATGGCACAAAGTGTCGGCGGCGACCGGACCAGACGTCGGGTTCACGCACGTCCGCCTTTGTCTTTTCTGGTACCACAGAACCACTGCAGTCGCCATAGTAACGAGGTTCCACTAGATACCAGCCCGTCAGAGGCTGAACATTACTGACTGTAGAGTTTCCTCATCAGGCTCGATTCCATCCTGTTTAACTGTCAAACTTTACTCCCATTAAGAGAATAAACCTCAGCCCGTCACGTCAGGGACACTTATGATAAGGCATATGCTGGACTCTGCAGAAGTTCAGGACTCTGCAAGTTTGGACTCAAAGTGTTTCATGGAACAAGACAGAAAAAAGGAAAAATAAGACTAGAAACTAAAACTCAAACTTTGTGACGGTGAACATAAATGAGCTGCAGGAACGTAACCAGAGTTAAATGCTCGTCTTTACTGCGTGAGGCCGTCGGACTGATCTGTGACTGCGTGTCAACCAATTACAGCCTGTTTTGCAGCAGCTCGTTATAATTAACGACAGTCTGCGGCTCCGTTATGAGCCTCTCACGTCCTTCAGATAAAAGCCGTTTGGCATCTGGGCTGTGCCGGTGCCGAGCCGTCCCCACCTCTGTCTGCTCCGCCACGATGAATATTTAATTAATAATTAGTCCTGTAATTCCTCCTCAGGAGTTATTATCCCTCAAACCGGTTTGTGAATTTAATTATTAGCAGCCTTTTTGTTTCCACGTCCCGCTCATTACTGTCAGGATTGATGTAACATAAACTTCATTAAAAATTAAAGTGGGAGTCTTTAATTACGGGCCCTCGCCGAAGCCAGAATTAGCCAACTCAGTGATGTGCAAATGAGAGCATTATTTAAGAAACATGCTGGAAGTAGTTATGCTAATTCACCGGGGTTCACAGTGCCAGACCTTTCCACTCGCGGTTGCATATTCATTAAATGCACTATGCAAATTTAATGTAGCCGCCTTAGTAATGCCTTGTTAATTTATTCAGATTTATTGAGTAACACTTGTAAAAAGTACCAGTTTAATTAGCTCATCTCCTCGGCTGTCGGCCGGTGATCGCTGAGCTTTTTAAAAAAGAAACGTCAGAGCATCGTGTTTTACAGTTCACAGGCTATAAAGGAGGAGGAAATCACTTAGTCCGCTCCTCGGGCGGAGGAGGCGCCGAGGCCGAGCGGCGGCTCGGACCCCGAGGCGTTCACTGACGCGCGGGTCCCACAGGGAGAGCCAGCGTCGAACCGTAAACCATTTACAGCACAGGAACGGTCAGAAGGTTACGAAGGATTCAACGGAGGTTCAATCAGATGGGCCTGAAGGTAAGGTAACAAGGAAGGAAGAGAGGAGGCGAGAAAGGACAACAGGAGGGAACACAGGGGGGAAAGGCCTTGCTACTTAGTCAGGATGCTAATTGCCATTAGCATGCTAATGGTAAGACCCATTATGCGTCAGCGCTGTGCTAATGGAAAGTAAACTTCTTTCCTGTGCTGGGTTGAGTTGATGTAACGTCCATGTTGGTGCGTTCAGTGTTTTCCTGTAACGGGCGTCAGGTAACGGACGCAACGTTTAGCGGCGTCTGTTCATTCACACGGTTTAGTTACGTTCTGACTGTTTTGTTTGAGGTCATTAGTTTTACCTTTGTTGCTCGTGTCCCAGCGGGTCGTCCTTCTGACCAAAGGAAGGTTTGTGAGCCACAAACAGGAAGTGGAAGAGCACCAGTTTGCTGGGAGGTACTGAACTAGCTACGCTACATCCAGGACGTCAGTCAGTGGAGGTCACCTGTGCTCCATACACTGCTCTCTGACACGCCGGGCTGAGCGGTCACGTCTACCACAGGTCAAAGGTCGTGAGGGTCACTTTAACACCTGACATCCTCACTTGTGGTTCCACACCATAAACACAATGAAGCACATTAACCAACAACACAGAACACAATGCTACACCATTCACATTAAGTCTAAGCGCTTAAACACTCAACCACTCACACTTTACCCATAATTCTCAGCGTGTCCACCTCTAGCCAGCAGGACTTTGAGGGTTGTTTGTACTCACTAGGCTTTGTTGTTTTCTTACGCCTCTGTCCGTCTTCACACACATCGTGTCGGGTTAAAGAGTTGCTCTGCCACCAGCTCCTCGTCCTGTTGGTTCCGTTTGTTGCTGTGAACTTTGGTGCTAATTTAAACGGGGCTGACTGTGATAAAAGTGAAGCCTCTGATCCGGAGCGTTGGGACGAGGTTCCTTCCTCTGAACCGACGCTGCAGCTAAATGTGATACGTTATTAAGTGTTTGTGGTCTGTGTGGATCCACGTTCGTCTGTGCTGATCCTGGAGGATTTCCCCTGGAAAACAGGAGCCTGCTGGTTCTGGTGGGTCGTGTATCAACATGTCAGCGATGCTGTGGTGCTCAGCAGCGTCAGGAGGAAACAGATGGAGAATCAGTGGATTAAACCCACAGCCGGCCGGCAGGAAATCCCCACCGACCGCTGCTCCTGTCTGGAAGAGAAATGGAAGAACAGGCTCCTTTAAGGTCAAGATTTGCTGTGCGCCGCTCGGCTCAGACCTAAATGCTCGCGAACGCCAGCTCGGCTGATTGCTTCGCTCTCCAGACGATGTCAATTTTTGTCCGAGGAGCTGCAGGTATGCTTGGATTTAGGTGGTGATGTGTTGAGGGCCCTTGTTGGTGGTGGTGCGTTCGCTGTCAGCGAGCCCTAAAGCTGCGCTCTATTACGAGCAGAGCCCAGAGTAATAGCACATTACACTCCTAATGTTTCTGACACACAACACGCTCCTTGTTAAACCTCCTGTGATCCCCTCACAACCTTTGTGTTTCCTTCCTGTTGTTGTTTTGTGGCGTCCCTCGTCCTCCTGGCCGCGCTGCACCACATCCATCACAGAGGAGCAGGCGTCGAGAGGGACGAAGTCATTACACGGGATAAATCTGCTGTATTTACTCCTCTGTTATGCAATAATCAAGACGGAAAGCAGCGCGGCACAAAGGGAAATAATAGTCTTTACACAGCACAGTCGTTTGGGTTGTGCATCCGAGCGGTTTCTAAAGAGACTCATCCGTCCTGACGCCATGAGCACCAGCAAAACCCACCACAGCTAAGGCAGCTTCCAGTCTGAGGAAGGGACCAGTAACAGTGACGGTCTGAGCAGTTGGCTGCATCAGAACCTGTGTTGACCCCAGAAAACAGCCGATCAAAGACGAAGCAGGTTGAAACTGTTCCATGGTGAAAACATCCGCTGATTTATTTCTTGTCTTCTGTGAAGTTGCAGCGAGAGAAGAGCTGCTGTTGGGGGATGAACAGTAAATCCCGCTGGCTCTCGTCTACTTGTGGACTTTCTGTGAACACTTATTGGTTCATTTGTTTCATAGTCAAAGAACGGGAGCTTTTATTTTGTCTTTGTCTGTGCATATATTTGCAGCACAAGTCCATTTCCCTCGCTGGCGACTAAACAAATACAAGCTGCCTAATAAATAAGGATTCAATTACCAAAAGATTAGTGTGTGATATAATTTTTTTTAATATTAACTTTGACTTTAATGCAGCACAGCTCTGTCCTGCTCCTGTATGCGAGCAGTAATTAAACCAAAATCCTCTTTAAACACATCACCAAAGCACAGACTCAGATTTGGGAATCATCCGCTGGAAACTCTGAGACTCCATGTTTGAAAGTATTAACCAGAACACGCTGTCAATTAAATCAGAGGAAACTTCAGCAGGAAAACAATCCGAGCCTCTAATCCGTCCATCACAGGAGGAGAGACACCATGAATGCAGCACAAACCTCATAAAAACTTTCTGTAGTTTCTCTTCAGTGTTTGACCTCAAACACATCAAAGCTCCTGCTGAGGTTTGACACTGAGCCTGTTGTGCCTGCTGGCGACGGCCACATTCTATGAGTCGCTGTCCCAGCTTTTCAGAGCAGGTGTCTGGTTTAGGAACCCGACAACGGCCGTTCATGCAGTGAGTGTCATCAGCATAACAGTGGAAGTCCAACCCATGACTGAGGCCTGTGAGCAGAACCTCTTTCACTGGCATAAAACGACCAGAACCAGCCAGTTTCTGTCTGTGGTTTGACTTCCTGCGTCGTGTGCCGCTGTCACTTCGTCTTAGTCTGACGGACAAACAGAAGCTTTTCACGTAACATTCACATAACATTGAAGCTGAGCACAAGTAAAGAGTAAAAACAACTCTTTTACGTCGTTAATCATTTAAAACGTGTGAGCAGATTCTGCCTCATATAAATCCACCCAAGCTGTTTGGTGTATTTTTGCAGGTGTAGAGTAAAATAAGTGCGAGTGGATGCAGAATCAAGATGAATGCCGAGCGCGGACAGACGGCGGCTGATGAAAACTCGGCAGGAGGCCACTCCATCTTAACATGGCCGTCCTGTGTCTTATGATATCTTATCATTAGTTTCCCTGACAGTGATGGAGCAGCCGACGGCGACCCCCCCTCAGCGCCGCGAGCCGTGTATAAAAGTAACCTTCTTTCCATAATAATGGCCATTCGTCACTTCCTTAACTGTCAGAGGACGAGGGACACAAACAAAGTGGGATTTAACAAGGTGTGTGCAGGAGAGATGAGACATTCAAATGGTCCTGAACTGTTCATGAGACAACCTGCCAACGTTACTGCTCTGATGTGTTCAGGGACCCTGGGAGCAAAGAGGAGCAATGGTACCAGACTGACCCTGTGGCTGAGCAAGTCCTCCATTATCCTGCTGCAGCCTCAGTGGGCCGACATGTTTTCACCCACTGATACCAAGTAACGAAGTTCCTTTACTCCAGCGACTCTAATGAATGTCTGACAGCTTCACCTGCTCATGATGTGAACGCGAAACATGGGTTGAAATCAGCTGCTGCTTTTGTCTCCACACAAACTGATCTGTTTTATGAAATGAGTTTTCAGCTTTGTTGTTTCCCAGTGTGAGACGCAGCGAAGGCCTCGTCGTGGCTGAATCTCAAAGCCACAAACCAGCAGATGGTTGTGTCTCCTCCTGTTAGCGAGCAGATCATGCATCACACTCATGCAGGGTCCGGCCTGATGCATCCAGATGCAGCAGAACCAGAGGTGACATCATGTGGCGAGGGTCCGGGTTCGGGTCATCCTCGCCCGCTGTCAGAGGAACCCGCGGCGTCTCCGCGACTGTCTGAAGCGTTGGTGCGTAAAGTAACAGAGATGAACCTAGAAGTGCTCAGTCTCATTAAACAACGCGTTTCCTCCGTCTTACGACTTCCAGCCTGGTCACTTTTCATGGAAATAGCTTTTAGCTGAAAGTGGGATTTCATTTGGAGCTGAATAATGGCTCTATCTGCTCAGCACTGACTGAGCGCTGACAGAGGAGATGAATGCGTCGGCCTGTCGGAGCACAGCTCAGGCTGCTCCTTCATTAGTCTTTAGGACCATTTAACTCCAAACTCAGAGCGAACAGAGAGGATCAGCTCCAGCATCGCCGTGATTGATGGGTCTGATTACGTTCATAAAATACTGTGAGAGGAGGTCGCTCGTGTCGTGTATGAAGAAATGACTTACAACGCCAGTTATGCCAGACAGCTGCAGCAGAACGAGGCCATTACGGAGACAAAAGCCGAGCGTAGCGTTAAAGAAAGTTAATATGTAATTTGCTCCGGTTTGTTGGACGAGCAGAGAAGACGAGAAAGAAAGACTCTCACTCTGTCCCCGAAGAAACGATTGAGTCTGAGAGCAGCTCTGATCAGAAGACAACCGAAATAAACAGACGAGAATCAGCTGAAGCTAATAAAGTCACACACACAACAGTTATTACTCATCGCTGGCTGTTCAAGGAAAACACAAATCCTCTGTTTGTCCAAGACAAGAAGAAGAATGATGGCAGCGCCAGCCAGTCACACATCCTGCTCCTTAGATGGACACGTAATATCTAGGCAGTTATTTTAATTATTCCATTAATTGATTAATGGAATAATGAATTAAGCAGGAAAGTCAAGAAGCTGCTTGTTAGCAGAACAACCAATTATCTTTTAAGGTGATAAAAGGCTAAAAATGTTTATGTCAACAGCTGATTCAAACCCTTCATCCACCAGGAGATGCTTCAGTTATTAAAGCATCAGCATGTGTTAGTTCTGCACAGGAACCAAAGTCGTCACCTGAAATTAGTGAAGCAAGTTTGAAGTAGCATCATCTGCAGAGAAGGAAATAAAACTCAATCAAATTTGTTTCTTTGTTTTACAGAAAAATTATTCAAGTAAAAGAGATTTAAAGAAACAAACTTGGCAAAAAGGTTTCTTAAAGTGACCTTTGACCTCAGTTTCTGTGGCCACAGAGTGAGTGTGTGTGTTTCTTCTTTCCATCCATCATGTTTTTATGTTTTAACTCTCAAGGTCACTGCAGATTTAATTATGTGTCCGCTCTTATTAACGGGCACATTTTAAAAAGCTGCAGCACAGTAATTACATTCTGTTGCCCACACCCACACACACACATTCATGATGTAGCACAATAATGGACTGAGTCTGAGTTTGGAGATGATGCTGGTTTAACAAGCTGAACTCACCTGTCTGTGATGTCACTGCTCACCTGTCTTCACAGGGCTGACTGTTACAGTTTATACCGAGGAGGAGGCCGAGGGAACACGTGGGCAGCAAACACGGATCCGACCTGTGACATATCAGCTGATCCGCAGCCGCGTTCCTATTACAGCACGTGTGACGTCCGCAGCTTAAAATCTTCAAATTAAATCTGCAAACAAATAATTACTCGAGTCAATGAGAACAATTAATTGCGTTTGTCCTCTGAGGACTGAATCTGCATGTGCAATGAGCTAATTATCATAACAGTGAGAGGTGGAGCTGCACCTCCAACCCCCATTAATCAGCTGCTTCCCATCCTCACACCGTCAACGTTCGTCTGTAAACCGCTCCAGTGTTCATCCGTCAAAACAGCTGAACCCACGAGTCAGACGGTTCCACCCACACGGTTTAAAGACTATTTATTCTGCGGCAGAAAAGCCTCTTGGATAAACAGGGGGATTTATGTGACAAAAAGTATTTGAGTCCGCAGGATCGAGCCAGAGGCAGACATGGCCTTCGTGGAACAGACCCCGACATGGAGACGAGACCCGGTGACTCCACTGTGCATGCGAAATGCTCATTGGTCAACAAACGTGGAGACGACATTCATACGAAGTAGAAACCTCCACTTTTCAGAAGGAAACAATTTCTTCTTGCTGCTCGATGGTCTTCATCCATCACAGTCCTCACAGGCTGGAAGGAAGCAGCAGCGCTTGGACGGTCAGAGGTCATTACCCCACTGACTGATGGGAAACACTTGGATTTCCTTCCTCCGTGCTGATGATCCTCAGATGAAGAGAGGAGGTTTGCTTGAAGAGAAGCGGTGACTTCATTCACCGTCTTCCTGCCAGGAGACGCTGGTGACGCCGACCTGATCGAAACATGGATGTCACAGAGTTCGTTTCTCGGTCCTTCAGGTTGTCCGGGAGCTGAGTCCTGGCATCTGGACGTAGGACGTTCAACAAACTGGGGGAGTAAAGAAATATTTTCCTAAAATATTAATAAAATAATTTTGTACAAAACAATGCATGAACATATAATTAACAGGAGCTTCTGTCTCGTTTAAAAGGAATTGAAACACGTTGAACTGATGCAGGTGAATATGATAAACATCTGCAGCAGGAAGACACAGAGAAGCTGATGCTCTGTTTCCTTTCATTTATCATCATCAGACTGAAGGGAAACATTTGCTTTATTTTCGCCCCGTGGCTCCAAATCCATGCATCATTTTTAATCATCTGACTTTGTGTAAACCCAACACTCCATTTCATATTTCACTGCGGTGGGTTATTTTCCTTCAGCATAGCGACGGAGCGGGGTCAGAGGTCAGAGGATCGTGTTATTAGCCAACAGCCGTTGACCACATTAGGAGGAGAAATGCGTGAGAGGAGGCGTGAGGCTGCACATCGAGCAGTAGGGGTTAAACGCAGCGCTCACGGTGCATGGACCCACGAAGACGGGCGCCAGCCTTTCATCCGCGTGGCCCAGAGCTGAGGTGGTGATTAAAGAACAAGCTGTGATGTGACGTTTGTCCTAGTTACACAGAGGATCAGCAGACGTCTGAGGAGAAACACACTTTATCACGTCAAACGGTCTTCCACACAGAAGATTTCTCCTGATTAAGGTTTTCCCAGTTTCATTGTTTAGTTACAAGCTGATTATTAATCCCAGGCAACAACACAAACAACACAAAGCAAATAAAATGGTCCAATTACTCTTCACCTCATGAATTTGCGTCTGGTCAAATCACATTGGTTTCAGGATTCAGCTCCTTTACGTGAGCATCACTACCACAGTGTAAAGTAAGTAAAAATAGGGAAGAATGATCATATAAAGGACAAACAGCAAAAGTACAGAAGGATTTGCTTTTAATAACTGGAATATATAAAGACATCGCAGAGCACAGTCTGTAAAGGTGGAACGTTTATTTATGTATGAATTTGGGTAAATTCCCTTGTGACAAAAATGTCCACTTTTATCTTAACCTGAAATTCAATCACTTGTAATATTTAATCCAATCAATAGATGAGTAGATACTATAGTGGAGAAGCGTTTTCTGCTTGGTTCAGGATGTTTTAACTTGACTGAAGCTTCACACTCAAACCAACAGTGTTGGTCCTGTTTGTCCTGTTCTGTGTTTTGCTGCCATCTACTGATAAAACGAATCTCGTGTGTGAATAACTGCGATAGTAAACGTGTTAAATCTGTTAAATGACACATCGGCGCATCGCACGGTGGTGAACTGATGCAGAACCTGAAACCCATTCATTTACAATCTTTTAACATTTATGTCTTCACGTTGAGTCTATTAAGTCAACGCATAAACACAAAACCAGTGTAACCAGTGAAAAACAAAAGCGCGGCTGTTTGTGTGTTTTGATCCTTCTCAGCCTCCGTAGAGGAACAATAAAGGCTACGCCTCCTGATAACTTTTCACAATAAAATAACAAAGCGTGGGGATGAAAACACAAACCAATAAAAACAGCTAAATCAGACAAATCAAAATGGCAACCGACGTTATCAGTGGTAAATGAAAAGTCATGTCGCTTGTTACATGTCAAACAAAGATGTTTTAAAGCTTTGTTCGTCTTTTATTGTGAACGCGTTGAACCACAACTCTATTTTATTTTGACGAATTTGTCCGGAAGTGTCCTGAGCGGACACGGCTACTTGTTGTGGAAAGAAGCGGCTAGGCTCGTTAGCTCCGTTAGCTGTGTGTTTGTAGGAGAGTGTACCGTGGTTCTGCTCTTTGGTGCCGCGGGTCATGGCCTACCAGCTGTACAGGAACACCACGCTGGGAAACAGCCTGCAGGAGAGTCTGGACGAGCTCATCCAGGTGACGCCCAGCTCCAGCTAGCCTGCTAGCACGCTGCTATCTGCTATCTGCTGAGTTAGCTTTAGCTGCCTAAACACTGGCATCACGAAGAAACGCAGTATCCTAGTGAGAAAGTGGCGCAGATGCGAAGTAAACCTAAGCAGCGTTCGGAACACACGCAGGTTTTGGATAAGAACCTGGTCGCTCACGTTGGTCGCTTCTTCGTGTAACAGTGACACCGGGGACGCGCGTTTTCTCTCTGAAAAACTAGGCTGATCGTTTAACTTTAAACACGACCTTGCTGAATCCAAACGTTTCAGCGCTTTAGTCTTTGGGTCAGATGAACGTGCTCCGCGACACCTGACCGCTAACGTTCATGTGTTCTTCCAGACCCAGCAGATCACTCCTCAGCTGGCGCTTCAGGTCCTGCTGCAGTTCGACAAAGCCATCAACACGGCGCTGGCCAACCGAGTCCGCAACAGAGTCAACTTCAGGGTGAGTCCGGTTCCTCTTCAGGAGCTAAGGTTGACTGTCACCCCTGGTGATGCCTCTTCTTGAGCCGCCATCTGTTGCTGGACGTCTGGGTGTTTGGTCCTTGTTGTTGTTCCTCAAACTGGGGAAACTGAAGGAGCTGTTGTGCCTGTGTCCTCCAGGGTTCTCTGAACACCTACCGGTTCTGTGACAACGTGTGGACCTTTGTCCTGAACGACGTGGAGTTCAGAGAGGTGACCGACCTAGTCAAGGTCGACAAGGTCAAGATAGTGGCCTGTGACGGAAAGAGCGAGTCGACCCAGAACAAAACGGATAAATGATGAGTATAAAGTTAGACCCGGTCCTCTGCTACCACACGCGTGTCGTTTAGTTAATGCTGCTCGTTTGTTCTGTCTTTAGACTCCGGCTCCAACGCTGCAGTGTGATGGCTCTTCAGGAGTTGGGGTCGGTTGGAGCCACCGATGGACCTGGACTGTACATATAATTTATTACAGCAGAGTCTGAGAACTGTGTGTGTGAGTGTGTGTGTGTGTGTGTGTGTGACACTGTTTTTTTTTATCAGTTTTCAAGAGTTTGTTTTCAGTTTCTTGAGACGAATCATCTTTAATAAAAACTTTATTGAAAACGCGCCTGTGTGTGTCACAAGCCTTGGTCAAACAGCTGATATGTGTAAGTGAATGTAGCCACGTCTGTTATACTCTCTCACATTTTACAATCAAACACTGCATCAGCATCAGCAGCTTTAGTCACACTGTAGTAAAATCTAATCGACATAAATGAAGCATCAAGTAGTTTATCGCGTTTTAATGATTCAGAGAGAACAAGCTGCCAGGATGTTTATCATGTGTGAAGTTAACCTCTGTTTACTAGAACGACCAAAGTAGTGCTACAGTAAACACAAGGAACTTAAGAGCCAAAGACGATTCATCAGCTTTTCCAGTTTATTAACATTAAGACCTGGCATCATGTATAAAACGACTCCATCACCAGGACAAAAAAATCAGTAGATACACGACTGGATACACCGGGAGAATAGAAATACAAAAATATAGATTTGATTGTAAACCAGTGTTCTATTATCTGGATTTAAACAGCTCTTGATCAATGCTGCTCATGGTTTCCACAGATGAGTGGAAATGGCTTCTGATTCCAGGATTCAGCGAATTTGGCGCAGGAGAGGATGGTGATCGAACACCAGACTGTACCAAAGATGACTCCTCAGCTTGGGGCCCCTTAAAGCGCCTTCATTCTACTTTGCCTTTAATTTTGCCCTTCAATTAGTGCACACACATTAACTGGAGGTTGGGTCAGACCAAACTTGATCGACTGCAGAGCCACAGGCTGTTCAGGTTTTACGTTAGAGTCTAAAGCAGCTCGGTTCTTCGGGTACAAGGTGCACGTTGACCCGGGGCCTGTGCACCAGACCTTACGCCTGACATCCCAGCAGTAGACCTATATGATGAACTGCATCAGGCTTAGACGTCGGTGTCCCACTGCAAACTTACTTTGGTCGCAGAACCACCGTCAGGATCCTGGGAAAAGGTTCCACTCAAATAACAGTCAATTTGTTTCCATCCCGACCGGACCCAGAACATTAGTGTTGACAGGTTTGGTCACTCTCCTGATCAAGCTCCTCGCGTTGGACATTGTAAACACACTGTAGAGCCTATGAGGAAGGCGGCTTGATGACCTACTGTAGCTGGACAGATGCCTGCTGACGATGGTACAGATGCAGGACCGACAAGGATACACAGAGGAAACGTATGTACAGAAACGAAGGGGAGGCGAACGGTCTCCAAATGTAAACGGGAACTTTATCTACTGTTAATTCTCCAAAGTGGTTATTTTCAAGTGGCAGCTTTATCAATTGGCACCTTTTAATAGGTTCATTTTGTACTTTTGGTCCTCCAGATCATTTCAGTATAAATATTAGATTTTCCTTTGATGCCATTTAGATTTTTTTTTTTTTTTTTTTTCTCTGCTGCTGCTGGGTCACCAGAATTTCCCCACTGCGGGATTAATAAAGTTTTATCTAATCTAATCTAATCTAATTACTCCTCTAACCACCGCAGGAGACGCTGGAGTTGCAGTCAGATTCTAAGAGCACAGACGCACTGCTCCATCAGATGATCCTGCTCCATTGGCCGAAGGAAGATGACTCCAGTTATGTCAACTCATTCTGACGGATCCAGTCACTTCAGAAAAACGATCAATGAACCCGTGAGTTTACAATAAGTTCAATTTCCAGCACCGTCTGCGTCGTCCACACTGATCCGGACACAGATGCTGCGGCATCCGTTCACCAGGAGGACACGGCTACAAAACGCACATATAAAAGTAAAAAGACCTTTAAAAAAACTTATTTATAAGAAAGTATAAACATCCGTCTCCGTGTGACCATCTGGACTCAGTCGTGGAAGCGCTGACAGGCTTTCTTCCAGCGACAGGCTGTGCACCACTGGTCTCTGTGCTCTATGCCGTAAACTTTGCGGCACTTTTTGGCTTCACCACGAATCCGCCTGCGAGGGAGAGAGAGATTAACCACTGCTGCACATCCACGTGTCCTCTCACTGGTACCTGTCATTATTTCTTTAACTCAGCCTGCGTTTTGGAGAAATACTGACCTGCAGGGGGCGCTCTGATGCTGCAGCCACTGCTCTCCGACACTGACCGAACGAACCCGAAACGACAAGACCTGCTGAGGAGAGAGAAGAAGGAGTCACATCCTCTGTTTACAAACAGCAGCTTCCTCCGTCGGCCTGCAGGTGACAGCATCACGCTGGCGACCTGCTGGAAATAGGACCGCAAACCATCCGAGGGGATTTTCCTTCTGAATGGAAACCGTCAGGGAGGAGTAGGCGCACACACACTGCACCGCCCTGCACAACAGAACCAGTTTTAACAGGCTCCACTTGGCTGCAGGAGGAAGCGAACAACGGGCTGTTGTTCAGGAAATGAGCTGAATTATAGAAGTGGGTGTTTGGGCCAACGTTTCACAGTGATGCAGATAATTAGTCAATTACTGAAAAAAATAACCTGATGTTCTCAGGGAAAGTCCAAAATGTTGGCCTTTCTGTAGAAGATAATCTATTCACACGTCGTGACATTTTGGCTGCTGGCGTTTACCTGTCTGCTGGGGCAGCTGCTCGAAGGCGCGGCGGCCGTCCAGCGGCAGGACGTCCTGCTCGGAGCGGCTGTGGCCACGGTAATGGGAGGCGGCGCCTGGAAAAAACATCAAAGATTAGTAACAATCTAATAAATGGTTTCATATTAGAGTTGATGCCACTTCTTAAAACATTAGTGGTCCGGTACCTGATAGGAGTGCTCTGATTGGACCTGCCAGAGTTTGCCAGGGGAGGAGGGGGCAGAGCGACTCAGAGCTCCACAAGTTGGAGACGGAGGGGAGGGAGGGGGTGGGCTAGGAGGGGAGGAGGGGGAGCCACAGAGGAGAGGAGCAGGAGACTGCTGCTGCTTGATCTCAGTGTAGTAGAAATCCTCCTCGCTGCGAGAACATCGCTCGTGGTCACCACCACGACTGCAACAGGGAGGTCAAAGGTCAAAGGCCTTCAGACAAAATGACAACTTGACCTTTTCAGTGAATCTATGGCCAGATTTAAAAAGCTGAAAACGTATTTCTAGGTCCTTAACACGTCCAATCAGAAAGATATTCTAATGAAAATCATAAAAAATGCACGCGCTCTACTTTTGAAACGCGGTTCTTACCACAGGTGTGTTGTCCTGATGTGACGTTTGATTCCCACCAACGACGTCAGCACCTTCCCACAGCTGGGCCACAAACACCGGTAGGACGCCTTCACCGAGTTCTGCAGGAGGAAGCACACGGTCAGGCATCGCCGCCGGCTGAGAGCTGTCATCGCTCTAACGTCTGCTCACCCTGCGTTTCCGCGGCGCTGGTTCGTCAAACAGCACCTGGTCCATCTCCAGGATCAGACCTTCGTCGGGAGGCGTGGCCGGGCGGACGTCGGGTTCTGTCACGGGTGGAGACGGGACGGGACTCCTGTGGGAGTGGCCGACGCTCCAGTAGCCGCTGCTGCCGCTGTCGGAGAGCTCGCTGCCTCCGCAGTCCATCGGAGCAGCTGAAACACAAGACATGTGCTGCTACTGGAGTCTGACAAAAACCTGAACAGGGCCCAAAAACTCTGTGTGCAGCAGATGGACAAATACACAGACGTCTGATGGCATGAATTCGCAATAGTACGAAGTGGTAATAGAAGCACCTGTGTGGACTCTAGCTCTGTATCTGTACCTGTTGTGTCTGTGGTTCCAGGGCTGTGCAGCAAAGGACTGCGGGACAAGCTGCTGAGGACCATCGCTGCCATCAGCTCGTCCACCTCCACCTCGTCCGGACTCCGTCTCTGGCTGCAGGAGGAGAAACACTGGTTATGCCTGAGGAGAGGATTCCTTAGATTACCACACAGATGGAGACGGCGTCTGACCTGCGAGGGACGTCTATGCAGGAGGAGACGGACCTGCTGCTGCCTGACGGAGGAACAGGAGGAGATGCGGGCCAGACGGAACCAGCCCTCTGCTGTGTGTCCAGCTGACTCGGTGCAGCTGAGCTCTCTGCAGCGCCGCACTGGAAATACACCTGCAGAGAGGACGACCACGACCCGGTGAGACAAGCAGCAAACTGGGCTGTCGCTGCAGGACGAACCGCAGCTCCTCCTCTCACCTTCAGTCCAGCTTGACCTTTGGTCCTGAAGACGCCAGCCTCGCCAGTGTCCAGGTTTGTGAGCGGTCCTGCTGCCGGGCAGGTGGAGCTCAGCAGCGCACCAAGAGGAGAACGCTTCCCCAGGCGGGTCTTTGGCAACATGTCGGTCAGTCTGCAGACAACCTGAAACACACCAGTCTCAGCTCAGTCCACAGTGACTTAGCCAAACGTGCCTGGATCCACTCATTTGGTAACTACTACTTTTTTAGTCACCACATCACCATGGCAACCTGATGAATCATGATGTCCCAAAGGTTTCCTGTTAATCAGTGACTCAAACTAACCAGACTTTCACAACTGGAAACAGCTCGATCACAGAAACGTCAAACACAAACTACAGTCACTGAGTGTCACGGTGCGTGGACGCGAACGGAGGAAGCAGCAGGTGAACGCCGGCCCACACACGCCGTGGCACACGTGTCCTTCCACGTCATGTCTCTGAGCTCTGTGACGGTTACACTTCTACCTCCACTCTGCTGCACTTTTCAGATTTCTTTCTGAGACGTTTTCTCTGTGGCACCGCTTGAGGCCTGAAGAGGTCAAACGATCCAGACAACGTGACAAACAACAGACGTTTGCGTCTGTTTTTCCATCTGTCTTTACGTTTGTCTATGCACGTCTCTGTTACCTGAGTAAGACCATCAGCACGTCTGCATAGAAATACTCGGATACAGCTGAAAGATGTGAATTGAACACGCTACTGTAACAAACATTAACCCTGCAGAGAATCCAATGATCAGCAAAGTAACATTTAGCTCATTGATTAGTGTTTACATCAGTATTTAAACTTTCACTGTTCAAAATTTTTGTCATTTTAGTCTCAGTCGTTTTTTGGTCTTTACTCCAACCAACATCAACTGTAAACAACGCAACATTAAAACATCAGTGTAAAAGCATCATAAATCTGACTGCCCGTGAACACATCACATCAGACGCATCAGGAGGAAATAAGTTATTAACACGTTTTTCACACATTAAACATTAAGTAACACAACAAGACAGAAACACTCACGTTGTGTACGAGTACCTCAAAACCGAACGTCAGTACAACACTTGCTGAAGTATTGCATCAGTGGTGTGTTTACACTCACCCCCCGCTGAACCAATCAGATTCCGTTACACTCTCCACAATAAAAGCCCTCATTGAAAACAATGAGGACTAAAAGTAGAATGATTTTACTTTGAGTAGATTAGTAGAAAAGAAAAGAATTAAGAATTAAATATCAAACCCAGCCTCGACTGTTGACACGTTAATTCAACATAAACAACAACAACCTCCTTCAGCCGAACCTTCAGCGTCTTCAGTAAGAAACTGAAACAGCACCAACAGAACCGAACTGGGCCGCAGCGCAGGAGCGTGCGCTCCACACCCCTCAAAGTTCGAGCCTGAGCACGTGAAACAGGCGAAGCAGTTCAGGAAGCGGGTCTGAACCGAACCCACCGGGACGAAAAGCCCGCACAAAAAAACAGAACCGAGTCCGCTGAGTCCGCTGCTGCTCAGACAGCGCGTGTCTGCGTGTGTGCGTGCGCGCGTGTGCTGCTCCGGACTGGACACCGTCAGGAAAGCAGCGATAAGAAGTGCACAAAATATGGACCGGATCACCCGGACCGGATGACGGTGGTATTTGGGAGAACCCGGGAGATCATGTCCCGGTTTTACCTGCACCTCACAGTCCCGTAGTAAACACGAAACCACGTGGGAAGGAGGCGGGCGCTAATTGGCGGAGCTGGGCAGAGCAGGCTCACACCCCCACAGAGGTCCGTTGTTTACCGAGTCTGTTGAGCGGAACCCAGCGAATCGGACTCACCGAACATTCTAGTAGTAGTACTGCAGTACTACAATAGTACAGTACCACAAGATTACAGTACTGCAATAGTACAATACTATAGTACTACAATAGTACAGTACCACAAGATTACAGTACTGCAATAGTACAATACTATAGTACTACAATAGTGCAGTACCACAAGATTACAGTACTGCAATAGTACAATACTATAGTACTACAATAGTGCAGTACCACAAGATTACAGTACTGCAATAGTACAATACTATAGTACTACAATAGTGCAGTACCACAAGATTACAGTACTGCAATAGTACAGTACCACAAGATTACAGTACTGCAATAGTACAATACTATAGTACTACAATAGTGCAGTACCACAAGATTACAGTACTGCAATAGTACAATACTATAGTACTACAATAGTGCAGTACCACAAGATTACAGTACTGCAATAGTACAATACTATAGTACTACAATAGTGCAGTACCACAAGATTACAGTACTGCAATAGTACAGTACCACAAGATTACAGTACTGCAATAGTACAATACTATAGTACTACAATAGTGCAGTACAACAAGATTACAGTACTGCAATAGTGCAGTACCACAAGGTTACAGTACTGCAATAGTACAGTACTGTAGTATTGTAGTACTACATGGGGTTGTTACTGTGGCTCTACAGTAGTAGTTGGGTCTTATTACAGTATCAGACAACTGCTGAGCAAGAAAATTGCATCAACTGCAAACACAAAAATAGTGTGTGTGTGTGTGTGTGTGTGTGTGTGTGTGTGTGTGTATTTGCGCGCGCACGGAAGTTCTTTAAAATCTTTTCTGAGGCTTTGTATCAGCAGAACCAAGGAAAACTTTGAAAAGCTACAGGAAACGTCACGTGTTCGAGGAGTCCTGTGGTTTTTCTGTCTCCGTCGTTGAGGCGGTTTATTAGCGCGTAGTCCTGGGCTACGTGCAGTGGGCGGGGCCGCGCCCCCTGCTGTTGCATAACCCGTCTGCGGAGCCGCACGTAGCCCACGCGCGGCGACTCTACTGCGCTGCTCTCGTGCGCTACGTGCAGGCGCGAGGCTGCAGCCTTTAAAGGGACGCCCGCAAAGTTCTGTCCAGGAGACACAGTACAGAACCAACACAGGACGTTCAGCAAACACACAATGTCTCAGTAAGTAACACCGTCCTACAAGAACCACACACTAGGTGTCACTAGGACCAACCGGGCTCTGTAGAACCAGCCACCTCAGACACTACAGAACCGAGGGAAATGAACTGAAGCGCTTTGTGCCTTTAACCTCTAGGTCCTGCATTAAGTAGACGCTCGCTCGGGATCAGGGAGCCTCAGTCAGAACCAGCTGGTGGTTCCTCTTGGGTTTATACTGGGAACCAGTTGAGATTCTGTGTGTGCTGGGGTCAGACTGACTCAGCTGTGAATGCTGAGACCGAGTTGGTGAATCACAGGATGAGCAACCTTCTCATGAAATGTTTGTCTTCGCTGCTACAGACGTCAGAGGACGTGAACGGCTGCAGGTGACCCAGGACCAGCTCAGCTTCAGTCTGATGGTTTTAGCTTCTAACTGGTGAGGACTGGTTGCTATGGCGACACAAGATAACTGCACCAGGCCTTGACTGGTTCGTTCTGTGTGGACTCACGGAACATCACCCAACACCACGGTCAAAGGCTGTGACTACGACCTGGAACCTTTTCACTGACCCAGAGAGAATCCAACAAAACATCAGACAGAGAAACAAAGGAGTCGAACGTAGCTTCATTTTATTTCCATGTGTCTTTCAGTCACTTATTTTCTGTATCAAAGCTGAAAGGCAACATTTCCAGAAGCTGTGCTGATTTATCAACATATCACACACTGCTGCAAACAAACAACAGAAAACAACTTTTGATCAAATGTTTATGATAGATTTAAATTAGACGGTGAAGGATGAATCCATCCAGAGCATCCTGCTGCATTATGGGAAATGTAGGATCCAGTCCTACTTTGCTGTCGCCCTCTTGTTTGTCCTCCTCTTGATTCTTGTTCTCCTCCTCCTCCCTTTGCTGTCATTCGTCTTCGTCCTTCAGTGTTTTTCTGTAGCTCTGTCCCTTCGTCATCATCCCTCCATCTCTGTCGTCCTGCCCGGCAGGGGGGGCGACTCCTCCTCCTCCTGTACCTGTTCAGGTGGGTGGGCGGTGCCAGTGGGCATGGTCTTTACCTTCTTGCTGACTTGTGCGTAAACAGAATTGACGTTGCCGCCGCTCAGATCCTCTGCTGCAGAGCGAGGCTCCTGATTGGTCACAGCCTGCTCTCCTCCAATCGTGTGGTAGACGTGATCTGCACACAGACACAGAACAGGACTGAAGAAAACTGCAGAAGACTGAAGATGGCGATAAAAGGCCGAACATCGATGATAAAAGCCCTCGAATGATTCTGCCGTGATGCGGTACCTTGGTTGTTTGCCCCTGTCAGGTGGCTCCTCCACGGGGTGAACTGGACCGAGCTTTCCTCTTCAGCTTTCACCTCTGAACACACAGACACAAGCTTTTAACACTGTTGGTCTGTAAATGTTTCGATCAGAGGACGTTGGACTTCAAGGCCCTAACGCCAGACGCCCTTAGACCCGTCAGCCTCAGCTCACACCATTAAAGTGTGTTAAACTGTCACGGGGTCAGTTACCACGAGCTGCTGACTCACAGTCAGAGCCGGGTCATCCAGTAAAGAGGTGGATTCTAGTCTGACTGTCACCGAGACAAACCTCCGTTGAGCTGCGGCGCCTCCAAGTGGCCCCTGCAGGAAGTGACCTGGACTCGCTTTTCCTCATCGCCACGAATCTCTGAACGACACAGACAGGAAATGTGAACTCAGACACCAGCTGTTCAACATCAGAGACAGAGCAGGTTGCTCACCGTCATCTAACCTTTGACCTTTGCCCCGTCTTTACTGGGTTTTACTATGAAATGAGCTGAACTGAATTTTGTGAGTTTAGTATAAATGAAAAGCTGAAATCTCTCTGAATGTATGACGACCCCGCAGGCGGCTGGAGGTCAACTTCTAAACGTTACCTGACGGCACAACCACAAAGTGTTTGTCTTCATGACAGTCATAATTCATGCGAACACACGTAGCGCTACGCGAGTCTGGGGCTTTTCTCCACACTCCACACAGAGACTTCAGAGGTTTCCACACTAATGTCTGAACAGCAGGTTCTGGGTTTTAGTGAATCACTGACCTTTTTCGTCGCGCTGGATCTCGTCGATGATGGGATTCTCTCGCGCCATGATGGCGTCTTCCAGCTTCACCTGCCAACACATATGACGTCAGACGTTTGCTGTACGCGGTTGAAAGAGGAGAACACAAAGGCAGAGCAGAGGCCTCTCACCACTTTGATGAGGGATGAGGGATTTCTCTCCACGCTTGAATCTTGCAGCTCAAACGAACGTCTAGAAAAACAACGACGCACAGACAGACTCAGCGTCTTCAGACGTCTGTGAAACTCTTGTTGAGGACTCTGAATGAATTCTGCTGCTGGTAAGTCAAAAGGCAGGTTGCCATGGTGATGGCAACAGTGAAACCGGGATTCGTGCACACGACAGAACCACCAACCTGTCACAGTCGCTGCACAGAGACGCGAGGAAGATGGAGAGGAAGACGAGGAGGATGAAGAAGCTGACGACTCCTGGCGACAGGAACCACGAGCCGGTGACCTCTGCTCCGACAGCAGCCATGATCGCTGGAGGAGAGACAGAGAGGACGTCAGTTTATGAGTTGTGAAAGTTGACCTCTGTGTGACTTCTCACTTTGACTGTTCATCTAAAACGCCCAGACGCACCTGCTCACACCGAGCTGGTACATTTTGGGGTAAATGATTCATCTGTGTGGAATTTGTGGGCTGGGCAAAGCATCAGCCCTGAACGTCCTGTCGAACGTCTCATACCTGCAGGTTCTGAGTCACTTCCTCCTGCTGAGACTCCAGATGAGCAGAAAACCAACGAAGAAGAAAGAATACCAAGGTTTCGAAAACATCAAGTTGCTCATTGCTCTTTTAAAACAGGAATCATTAAGACGCGACACATCTGGGCTGATGCTGATCATCTGGAAATCATCAGCTGAACTGTGTGTAGCTTCACAAACACGTCAGACAGAAACAAACACTGAGACCAAGTCTGACTGAAACATGCAAAGAAGCCTCAGAGTCTCGTCCTGTTCACACTGATCAGCATCAAAACACAGCTGTGTAAATGTACGTTATCACCTGTGAGTTAATGCTAATCCCTAACCCACATCATCAACACCACAGGCAGTGTTTCTAAATCTACAGATGAAGCGTGACTGTGCAAACAGAGCTTGTATTTACTTCCTAACGTTGTAGAAAAACACAAGAACATGACGGTTCCCTTCGCTCAGTCCTCGGACGGCGGCCGCTCTAAGCCTCCAACCATGTCACCATGTCTGGCCTTCCCAGATGAGTGACGAAGGCGATTGCTACATGAAGAAGAACGACTGGCCCCCATCCTCAGCGTAAAGCCGGGTTTTCACCCCACTACTGGTCACGAGGATCATCTCAGATTCTTCAGGACTAGTCTCCACTTAACACGTCTGGATGAACTGAACTCTGAACAGACACTGGATCTGTGACAGTTAAACAACCCGACGGATTAAACCTGACGTAAGGGTCCTAAAGTCTACACACACTATAATAAAGAACCTTTGCCTCTAAAGCAACGCACAGACAAACGTGAAGCTGTGTTGTGTTATTCTTCGTATCTGACAAAGTTGCTGTCAACACAGATGGTGGTTAAATTACCGAAGGACGGAACAACATCTGGAGTGAACAGACGACAAACACGAAGTAAAACTACCGCTGTGTAAGAGGCGAGCGTGAGGCGTACCTGTGTGGAGGCAGCTGCGTGTCCTGTTGCAGGTTTACACATTGACAGCCTGAGCAAACACTGAGCTGCTCTGCAGGGCGAGCTGCCTAAAGACACGCACACGGATGCAAACTAGCTGCCAGTGGTGTCGTGCATGCACATCCACTAAACCCTGCATTAAAGGGCAATGCACAAACAAACCCCACAGAAGAACGTCCAGACCTTCCACCGACCTGTGGAGGCTTCCACGTGAAGCGGGTGCAACGTCGGTTGCTTTCTGCGTCACTTTGTGCGAGTTGGTTGGAGACAACATCCAGGTTTTTACCTGTTCTCTGGGTTTTGCAATGTAAAGCTGGGTGTCATCAGCATGGAGGTTCGTGGAGGTTTATGGAAATTTATGGAGGTGCGTGGAGGTTTATGGAAATTTATGGAGGTGCGTGGAGGTTTATGGAAGCGTATGATGTGTCTCATGATGACGTTATCATTCATTCATGCTCACAAACATACATGACAGTGGTAGCGCTGCTACATGGAGGTGCTAATAATAAAGGCGGAGATGGAGTCAGTAACATTTATGACAGTTTCTTTGACCACAAGCAGCTGGGACAGATAAGCTCCTCAGAGCACAAACCAAACGAGAACTGGAACTTTATCGGCGGCTCCACCCAAACACTACAACTGACACTTTCTGCTTGACTGGTGGAGCGAGGCCGGAAACGGAGAGAGAGAACACAACAACCTGCATCTGCATTCAATGCAGTCGATACGATGACCTGTGACGGAGGTGATAGTAAACACGGTGTTTTAACCCTTAGGGTCATGAACCAGGCGGATTATATTCCTCTGTTGACAGCTGCTCGCTGAATCTTCTATATGTAAGGTCATAAGACGAAAACAAGACACACATATGTACAAAAATCCCATGTTCATCCTCAAACGCCTCAAATCCTCTGTGCACGTGAGAGAAGCTTTCTATCTCTGCTCTTTCATCAGTCGAGCCGGTGCTTTCCTCGTTACGACGAGCGCCGTCGTCAAACAGATGAATATCAGGCAGGGGAAGGAGGCGCAGGCCAGCAGCAGGCGCTCCTCCCCGAACTCCCGCACCAGCCCCGGCCGGCGCCACACGAAGTCTTGGAAGAGCGCTTCCTGCTGGACGAGCGCACAGATGGATGACAGGATGTGGAAGAGCTGGTGGCTGTGGCCAACGATGTCATAGCAGCCAGGGGAGAAGCGCTCCGGGATGGGGCAAGAGAAGAAGACGGCTGACAGCGGAAACAGCACCACCTGTAGGAGAAAGGGGATGAGACAGGCAGGAACTGGAAGATTTAAATGCATGTACACAGACATCACCTGCAGGAAGTGCAGCTGGAGTGCAGAGCGAGTCGACCAGCTGTGGGCGGCGAGACGGTGGACGAGGGGACTGACACCCAGAAGCCAGGACGTGGCCAGCGGGACCACGTGGCAGAGCTTCCTGTGGAGCGGGAAACCAAGCTTCGCACAGCACAAGACGGTGCAGGAGAGCCAGGCGAGAAGAGCAGCGGCCGGGAGGAAGACCTGCGAAGACCAACGTCAGCGTCTCGGCCAGGTCGGTTACCGAGGACGGATTTGAGGCGCGTACCTGGCCCAGCATGCTTCGCGTCCAGGCGGCATCCGAGCTGTACAGCCACAGGGCCACAGCGCAGCCATACTGAGAGATGCTCACGCCCCCGTAGTCGAGGAAGGACAGCAGGTCATGCGTCCGCTCCGAGTGGGACTGCAGCAGGTGAGCTGCAGCGCTGCAACGGGTGGCTCTGTGTCAGCTACAGCTGACCTGGGGTCAGAAGCTACTACACAACTGGAGCTAGACAAGCAGCTAGCCTGTGACCGGAGGTGTGCCCTGGGTCTGCCTCTACTCTGGGCTAAACTACAAGCGTGGGACTCACCTGCAGCTTAGGAATGTCACCGTAGAGAAGACATAGAGGACTAGAGGAAGCGAGGAGACGTCCACAGAAAAGCCCCGCCCCTCGGGACCCTGCAGGTGGAGACCCAGAATCCCCTGAGGAGGACAAAGGTAACACATGAGACGGAATGCAGTCAGGGGGTCAAACAGCTGTTGACAGTAACAGTGTGCTACCCCTCCCTGCAGGACGGTGAACATCGCGAACCGCAGCAGCGCGCAGGCGGCTGCCAGCAGGGGGCTCCACGCGCTCACAGTCTCGTTATGGATCTGGAAGAGGCTGAGCCAGTAGCAACGCCACGGCAGACCCAAAGGACGGTACCCCGACAGGACGAAGCGTCGCCGGAGCAGAGTGGGCACGTCCACGTCTCGCACGGTGGGGGGCAGGGAGGGGAGGAGCTTGTCCAACAGAGGGCGGAAGGTGAGGAACAGTGAGGGAGGAGCCCATGACACTCGAGGCATGATGGGAGACAAAACAAAAAGCAGGAGGGTGGTGACAGGTGTGCAGGTGCTATGAGTCAGCTTGATGTAGGAACAGACAGAGGTGAGACGGGTGAGCTGTCATCAGCTGAGGATTTAAAGGAGAGAGAGCAGCTGCTCAAACTGAGTAAAACACAGTAAAACAACGTTCGGCGACACTGAAACAGGAAGGATTAACATACTCACACAAGCTAATTCAGTCTGAACAGAAGCCCTCCACAAATACGCAAGATCCCATGTATTCAATCAAAATAGAGGCAACCACCAGAGGTAAGAGGGTCAAATGTCAGAGGCCACAGGTTTGGACGGTAGCAGACGTTTCCTCACTGCTGCTGCTGCTGATCCACCACTGCCACACATCACTGTGTCCTTGTTTGCTAATTAGAGCCCATTTCAGTCTGAATGAGTTTTTCTCTGCTCTGGGTTTTCGAATGTCATGAGACTCGACAGACTGCTGACACAGACTGAGTGGGAGGAGGAGGAAGACTCCAACATTAGATAATTGGTTTCTAGCTTTTTATTCCTTCGTGCAAACACTGGCAGCAACATTTTCAGGCTTGAAAAAGTTGTAATCACTTTATTACACAGACCACTCATCACATGGCTACAGCAGATTCCAACAACCTCAGTTCCATCCATACTCAGTATTTCAGTCCACGTTTAGTCCTGGTCAACTCTGGCCGGGACACAGGTGCAGCCCACAGCCACAGACTGGTACGATGCCACGTAGCAGGGCCCGCCCCCCCGCCGGTTCAGGACCAGGACGGACTGGTAGACGGGGACCGAGTTCAGGTGCTGTCCACCCTGGTGTCCGGGGAAGGGACTGGAACACACGCTGCCGGTGCATTCAGCCTCCCAGAGGACGGACGGGATCCGGTGCTTCACCACAGACGACCTGGACACAGATTTGTCAGAACACCAAGGTTTTTAGAACCAGAAGCATCGTCTCCTTGATCGTTCTGTACGGAACATCTTGGACCATGTGCTGGATGAACTTCACATCTAATAAGTGCAGTTGTATTATTAACTACTTCTTCTTCTGTGCGCACACACACAGGAAATGGATTTATAAAAGTGTCTTTAAATTCAGACTGAAAGGACCCATGAAACTCATGGTTATTACACATTTTATGGATTAAACACGTATATTTATTCTCATATTACAGATATATTAAAACGTTTTGGATACTAGGCGTCTCAAATGGTCTTTTCACACACGTGTAAATAAATGTTTTGTATATTCATCATTATAACTCCACATGCGTCTGTGAACCGAGGCGTTTGGTTTAGGTACTGACTGCCAGACTGACCTCCACCTCCACGGGGACAGCGACCGGTTGTGGATGCTCCAGTTCTCTTTGGACACGGAGGAGACCTCTGCGGAGAGCACCAGCGTGGAGCCGCACGGAGGAGAAGCCGGTGGGTCCGTCTCCACGTGGCTGGAGGCGGCGGCCGCCCACAACACGCTGCAACACGCCTGAGGCCAAGGCACAATGTTAGCGCAGCTCATCACCTCTTCTCACCTTCACTCAACCTCACACCGACTCTGGAATCGGGTCTTTGTCAGACCCGTTCCCTCGCGTTGCTTCGTTCCTTCAGGATAAACTTAAGCCAGGCAGCAACATCTCTGAGTAACTGGACAAATTCAGTTCCTTTCATTTAAACACCTTCTTGACCCAACGCTCACAAAGCACATCCCAGTATTGTAACGTGGTTGGATCTGTCTGTAGAAGTTCATCATTTATCATAGAACCGCTGACTGTTCCTCACGTTGTGTGTTAATGCAAATCATGTTACTGGATAAAGTTGACTCTTACCAGCAGAGCGCAGGCGTCGACGCCGAGCTTCATGTTGTTCCGTCCAGTGTCTGAGTGAGAGGCTGCTCTGAGATCAGCTGTATTTATGGCGATCTGACCACATGAGATCCTTGTGTCGATAACCAGAAAGAGGCTTCCTGTAGTCGCAGCAGCCCATCGATTTCACTGCACAGACTGTGGTTGGCAGCATGAAACGAGCACGTTTTCATTACTGATAACATCTGCTACAAGAAAAAATAGAACTACTCAGAATTACTACAGACAGAGAGCTGACGCGTCATCATCAGCCCCACGTACGATTCAGACTTTACTACACAAGATGCCAAACGCACACATTATTAGGTTTCATCTGCAAAGTGGATCTGTGGCTACAGAGGAAACCAACAAATATAAGGATAAGATCAAAGAAACTATGAGGTTTGAAGAATCACCCAGACTTAAGATTTGTAATCAAATTCACACACAGACGCTGTTAAATAAGAATATTTGAAATCTGGACTGAAGAGGACGTTGTCCCAGGGGCCAGTCTGGTGGTTCGGCCTTTCTTCTTCATTTAACCGCTTTTATGGGCTTATGACTCCCATCACACAGACAAACATGATCAACGTGTTATGAAGACATCTGCTGTGACACAGTTGTGGGATTTCAGCTTAGTTACTTGTTATAGACACACAACTGTTTGTGTTTGGCTGCTGTGGTCATGCGTGTATTTGGTACCAGTGAGTGTTGGTCCCAATGCTCTGATTAACACGTTGTGTGTTTGTGATAAAGTTGCATCGTATCACAGTAAGAGTCATTAAAATCATCACAAAATCTCTGGTTCGCCTGCAGACGAGTTCAATCACTTCAAGGCTCCTTCTCAGTTGTGCTTATCTGACATGACACGGTTGTGTGTTTGCATTTCTCTGTGCTGTGTGGGGATCCGGCGGCTGCTCGGGTATCACCTACTTATCAGCCTTTTGCAACATTTCAATCAGAATCTGCTCAATCAACTCCTCCACTGATGAGGGAGATTAGCTGCGCTGTGAGTTTTCCCGGGCTTGGCGCTGACCTGGTTCTCCTGGCGGTGTCGGCTCAACTCCAGCCGCTCTGAAGCCGACGTATTCGACACTGTGACTAATGGATGTGACCGTCCACCGACGGCCGACCCCTCTGTGTCCCCGTTGTGGTTTGTATAGAGAAAGTAAAGCCAGGTCTGTAATTTATCTGCTCTGATCATCTGATCACTTCCTTTGGCTTTCGTGACACTGCTGATCATTCTTTATCTTATCGTTTCAACCTGTTTACTGTCAGCTACTGGCTCCTCATCACTGACACACGTAAAACACATTTGAAAACACACTGAACACATACATAGTCTTTTATAAGGTGATTTCATCACATTGATTTGAGGTCTTCCTTTTGAAATAATAAATGAAGCCATAACATTTATTACAACGAGTTCAATGTTGTCGTATTTACTTAAGTAGATTGATGTGAAGTCTAGAAGTAAATGTCCTCTGGCTCAGGTCTGGTAATTGTGACATCATGCACAGAGGCTTTTGGCAGGTTTTTAATGATTCTCCTCTCAGAACAAAATGAGAAAACCTGTGTGGGCAGAAGCTCGACTCACCCATGAAAGACAGTTCATCTGTGTGGTTTTTTTAAAGCAGTGGTGGTTTATTTGTTGAGGTTATTTCACGCGGCCGCCGCAATATTTACTACTGGCTACGAATCAAATGTTAAGCAACAACACAGAATTAGAAGGGAGGCAGCAACTAGTCTGTGCCGAGCTGGAGCGCTGACGTGATTCCACCAGCTCCTGTGTCTCATTCATCCGTCATCAGGAAACACTCTCCAGTCAACCTGACTACTGTCCGGACTACGGGAGAGACCCAGAGAACCGGGACAGAACCTCTTGTGTTACACGGGACTCTGGCCTTTGTCAAGTGACCCCTTATATAAATCCCACAATGGGGTGTTTGCTTCCAACCCATCCTTAAGTGAATACACACACCGTGAACAAACACCCGGAGCAGTGGGCAGCCACGCTTCGGCGCCCAGGGAGCAGTTGGGGGTTCGGTGCCTTGCTCAAGGGTCACCTCAGTCGGATCTGCTGAACCTGGGGCTTGAACCTCCAACTCCCCATCCACTGGGCCACAACTGCTCCACTCAATGGTTTGTTACCTGATGCCATCAGTGACAGGTCCTGACCTTTTACCATTTTTCAGATCTTTGTTCTATAAATAAAGGGATAAAACATGAACTGGGACCAATTTTACAGCTTTTTAGAACCAAACATTCAGAAGCAGTGTCAGCGAGGTGTTAATTTAACTAAAGCGTCTGAGGTTGTAGCTTTAAGTCACAGTTTGTTTCCACATAACTAATAATACAAGTAGGACAAAATTACTGTTTGCTGGATGTGACTGTAATAAATAATAGTCCAACCTATCCAAGCGTGTGCGTGTGTACCTGGTTTACTTGACGCAACGCTGGTCCCCACGAGGAAATCACTCAGTTGATGAAGGATGAGTCATCGTCATCAGGGTTGTTGTTGTTGTTGTTGTTTAAGTGTAATATTTGTTTGTTTAAGCTGTGACGCCAACTTCACCCAGGCTGAAAAAGCTTCTTTGAAGTAGTGGGATGTTTCAGTGACTCATTTTCTTGTACAAACTGCTGAAACTACAATCATGGGCAATAAAGTGAAACGTCTGAGAGACGGTGTTGTTGGTGTTGTTGGTGTTGTTGGTGTTGTTGGTGTTGTTAATGTACATCGATGTGACCGCTCACAACCTGCAGAAGCCTCCCACTAAGCAGGTCTGAGCAGATGGTGGTGGATCCACAGAGGCCTGGTCCGGTTCACTCAAATGCACGGCAGAATGATTTCAATCTCATTCAAGGTTACCTGCAGTGAAGAAGCAGAAACACACAGACATGTTCCGTTTGCACTAAATAATTTAAACAAAAGGCAAAGGCAGATCTTACAATAATTGAAATGATAATGTTTACGGTAAACTGTCAGCATCCAGCCTCCTGTTTCCGCGTACGCTTCTCAGATGCTGCCATGCCTGCGTGGTTTTGGCTGTGATGTGGTCGACTTTCTACTCGAGCAGTCAGCATTTTTGCTCATGACCTGGTTTGACTGACAGACAGGATTATCTGACATTATCTGATCAATTCTAATCTGCTGCTGGTTCCCGTCAGCACTTTACACACAAAGCAGGAAACTCCAGCTGAGCTTTCAGCCTCAGCAGCAGCACCTGGAGCCTGGAGGGATCAGCAAACGCCACAAAGCCACAGCTGGAGAAGAACTGAAGGGACCCGTTCAGCATGTCAGTGTCAGATTGTCCAGACGGTGGCGCCAGAGGAAACATCACGTAGTGTCTAATAGGGAGACTGTTGGACTCGCTGGCTGTACGAGAGGTTTTCCATTTGTTCGCCACTCAGTGGTTTGCTTACTGTTTTATTGGTTTAGTTAAAGTGTTTGCTGTCTCTGTGCGAACAATGACGTTTCTATTACCCATAGAATATGACTTAATAATTAATTACTCTCCCTGGAGCTGTGTCACAACTCTCATCTGCTTGACCCTCAGCTAAACAGGAAGTGGGTGGTAGCAGTAGAAGAAGTACTCAGTAGTAGAACAACGGAACCTCTGGACCTGAGCTCATTAGACAGAAACGTTCTGTGGTCAGAAGAAGCCGTGTTTCAGCTTGTTTACAGGACATCACCGATCCAGACACACCAGCACCTGTGATGGTAGATGATATATGTGTAAAGGCCTCGAGGCAGAATCATGTAGCAGTGATTTCAGAGACTTACTGTACGTGGCCTCTTCTAGGGGATTTCACAGATCTGTCAGCAGGACAATGTCAGGCCACAAGCTACAACAGACAGAGCACCGTCTTACAGTCAGAAGCTAAAGTCCACCAACAGTGTGCTAGAGAAGATTCTCGTTCATTGTTTCATCATCTGAACAGTCCCCCACGCAAACCTTGCACGTCACAGGCTTTGAGAGCTGTGACACAATGCACTTCCTGCTCCTTTCTCTGCTGTGGTGGCTGAGGTCAACTGCTTGTGCAAACATTTCTAAGAAACATGACATCTTTCCTTTTCTGAGTTTAAACAACGCTGGGGTTGTCCACTCAAACACCAAACTCAGATGGAGCTAAGCAGAAGAAAGAAGTTAGCAAAGATCCAGGATTTGATGTTTGACTAACTGGCCATATGATTCATAGAAAAATAGAACTGAGTATCATCTGCATAGCAATTAACATTTATAATGGACTCGGGTCAATAAATCAGATGCTGTGCCTCCAATCCAATGATCCGGATTCTGTAACAGAACGTTGTGATCTGCGTAGCAACGGGCCCCAGCCTGTTTCATGTAAGACAATATTTTCATGGAACTGATTAGGCAGCAGGACACAAAGACGCCTCCACCTGCTGAGACTGACTCCTCTGTGAGGACTCTGTGACTCTGTGTCTGTGGGAGCAGGCAGCAGGACACAAAGAGACTCCACCAGCTGCTCAGGAGGTTCTGTCCTGGCACCGGACTCTGGAGGAGGACGTGGCCAAGCTGATGTCCATCGTGGACGACGCTTCTTACTGTGTCAGACGGTGGAGGCTCTGAGCAGCTCCTTCAGTGGAGACTGATCCAGAGTCAGTGGAGGGAGGAGCCACAGAGCCTTCAGTCCACTGTTGGACTGAACAACCACAGTAAAAATTCTTGCACTGTTCTGCACATTTCTGCCTTTTTGCGCTGCCTATTATGTGTAGCTGCTTGAATTTCCCCAATGTGGGATCAAAGGATGATCCGATCTGATCGTATCTTAATGCCAGCGTTAACTCCTTTAATTATTTATGATTATTTTCTATCTGCGTTGATCTTCCAACGTCTTGACAGTTACGTCATAACGTTCTTGAGACTCAGCAGGGACATGAAACTAAAACACCGCTTAGATTGAGCCCCGTGGTGTCAGCGCTCTAACCATGATGACTGTACTCAGGCAAGTTAAACCAGGTTTCATTTGATAAGATCTTAAAAGTATTTTCTCACGCAGCATCCCCACTGTCACTGAAACAGCAGAGAATGCTGCAGTGCAGCTCTGAGCTGGTTGAATTCAGAGCCTGTGACTGATATGAAATGACCAGAAAAGCAGAGGATCCCTCTTCGAATCTCCTCTCAGAAGCCCACAGACCCCACACAGAGCAAGGATCACGCTCGCATCCTTCCGTTGCATCCCAGCTATCAGCCTCCAGGCCTGGTTCTGACCATGTGTGGACATTGTTTCTGTTGCTCATGATGTTTATTGACTTTAAGCTTAACCGACCAAGACAAAACACATGGGAAAACACAGCACTGAGCTTCAAAGGACAGTTTCTCCCTCACGGCTCCCCAGGAAGCAGAACGGCAGCCAATGACAGGTGGCAGTTTAGCGGTGAAGCTTTTTCCATAACTGTGGTAGAAAAACGAAGATGAGCGTAAACCCGTGGCCTCATGAATCAAAACAACGCAGCAGTGAGTGAAATGCATGAGGCCTGATGCAGCGACTCAGCGATCCTTAAAGTGGAGGAGGCTGCCTGTATCCTTGCATCCTTATACCGTCCATCCTTGAATCCTTACATCCTTATACCGTCCATCCTTGAATCCCTACATCCTTACATCCTTACATCCTTACATCCTTACATCCTTACATCCTTACATCCTTACATCCTTACATCCCTACATTCTTGAATCCCTACATCCTTACATCCTTATACGTCCATCCTTGAATCCCTACATCCTTACATCCTTACATCCCTACATCCCTACAACCTTACATCCTTACATCCCTACATCCCTACATCCTTGAATCCCTACATCCTTACATCCTTACATCCCTACATCCTTACATCCTTGAATCCCTACATCCTTACATCCTTACATCATTACATCCTTACATCCCTATATCCTTACATCCTTACATCCCTACATCCCTACATCCTTACATCCTTATACCCCTACAACCTTACATCCTTACATCCCTACATCCCTACATCCTTGAATCCCTACATCCTTACATCCTTACATCCTTACATCCCTACATCCCTACATCCTTGAATCCCTACATCCTTACATCCTTACATCCTTACATCCTTACATCCCTACATCCTTACATCCTTACATCCCTACATCCCTACATCCTTACATCCTTATACCCCTACAACCTTACATCCTTACATCCCTACATGCCTACATCCTTGAATCCCTACATCCTTACATCCTTACATCCTTACATCCTTACATCCCTACATCCTTACATCCTTATACCCCTACAACCTTACATCCTTACATCCTTATACCCCTACAACCTTACATCATTACATCCCTACATCCTTACATCCTTACATCCTTACATCCTTACATCCCTACATCCCTACATCCTTGAATCCCTACATCCTTACATCCTTACATCCCTACAACCTTACATCCTTACATCCTTACATCCTTACATCCCTACATCCTTACATCCTTACATCCTTACATCCCTACATCCCTACATCCTTGAATCCCTACATCCTTACATCCTTACATCCTTACATCCTTACATCCTTACATCCCTACATCCTTACATCCTTACATCCCTACATGCCTACATCCTTGAATCCCTACATCCTTACATCCTTACATCCTTACATCCTTACATCCCTACATCCTTACATCCTTACATCCTTACATCCCTACATCCCTACATCCTTGAATCCCTACATCCTTACATCCTTACATCCTTACATCCTTACATCCTTACATCATTACATCCCTACATCCCTACATCCTTACATCCTTACATCCTTACATCATTACATCCCTACATCCCTACATCCTTACATCCTTACATCCTTACATCCTTACATCCCTACATCCTTACATCCTTACATCCTTACATCCCTACATCCCTACATCCTTGAATCCCTACATCCTTACATCCTTACATCCTTACATCCCTACATGCCTACATCCTTGAATCCCTACATCCTTACATCCTTACATCCTTACATCCCTACATCCTTACATCCTTATACCCCTACAACCTTACATCCCTACATCCTTATACCCCTACAACCTTACATCATTACATCCTTACATCCTTACATCCCTACATCCCTACATCCTTGAATCCCTACATCCTTACATCCTTACATCCTTACATCCCTACATCCCTACATCCCTACATCCTTACATCCCTACATCCCTACATCCTTACATCATTACATCCTTACATCATTACATCCCTACATCCCTACATCCTTGAATCCCTACATCCTTACATCCTTACATCCCTACATCCCTACATCCTTACATCCCTACATCCCTACATCCTTGAATCCCTACATCCTTACATCCTTACATCCCTACATCCCTACATCCTTACATCCTTGAATCCCTACATCCTTACATCCTTACATCCTTACATCCCTACAACCTTACATCCTTACATCCTTACATCCTTACACCCCTACATCCTTACATCCTTACATCCTTACATCCTTACATCCCTACATCCTTACATCCTTACATCCCTACATCCCTACATCCTTACATCCTTATACCCCTACAACCTTACATCCTTACATCCCTACATGCCTACATCCTTGAATCCCTACATCCTTACATCCTTACATCCTTACATCCTTACATCCCTACATCCTTACATCCTTATACCCCTACAACCTTACATCCTTACATCCTTATACCCCTACAACCTTACATCATTACATCCCTACATCCTTACATCCTTACATCCTTACATCCTTACATCCCTACATCCCTACATCCTTGAATCCCTACATCCTTACATCCTTACATCCCTACAACCTTACATCCTTACATCCTTACATCCTTACATCCCTACATCCTTACATCCTTACATCCTTACATCCCTACATCCCTACATCCTTGAATCCCTACATCCTTACATCCTTACATCCTTACATCCTTACATCCTTACATCCCTACATCCTTACATCCTTACATCCCTACATGCCTACATCCTTGAATCCCTACATCCTTACATCCTTACATCCTTACATCCTTACATCCCTACATCCTTACATCCTTACATCCTTACATCCCTACATCCCTACATCCTTGAATCCCTACATCCTTACATCCTTACATCCTTACATCCTTACATCCTTACATCCTTACATCCCTACATCCTTACATCATTACATCCCTACATCCCTACATCCTTACATCCTTACATCCTTACATCATTACATCCCTACATCCCTACATCCTTACATCCTTACATCCTTACATCCTTACATCCCTACATCCTTACATCCTTACATCCTTACATCCCTACATCCCTACATCCTTGAATCCCTACATCCTTACATCCTTACATCCTTACATCCCTACATGCCTACATCCTTGAATCCCTACATCCTTACATCCTTACATCCTTACATCCCTACATCCTTACATCCTTATACCCCTACAACCTTACATCCCTACATCCTTATACCCCTACAACCTTACATCATTACATCCTTACATCCTTACATCCCTACATGCCTACATCCTTGAATCCCTACATCCTTACATCCTTACATCCTTACATCCCTACATCCCTACATCCTTACATCCCTACATCCCTACATCCTTGAATCCCTACATCCTTACATCCTTACATCCTTACATCCCTACATCCCTACATCCCTACATCCTTACATCCCTACATCCCTACATCCTTACATCATTACATCCTTACATCATTACATCCCTACATCCCTACATCCTTGAATCCCTACATCCTTACATCCTTACATCCCTACATCCCTACATCCTTACATCCCTACATCCCTACATCCTTGAATCCCTACATCCTTACATCCTTACATCCCTACATCCCTACATCCTTACATCCTTGAATCCCTACATCCTTACATCCTTACATCCCTACATCCCTACATCCCTACATCCTTACATCCCTACATCCCTACATCCTTACATCATTACATCCTTACATCATTACATCCCTACATCCCTACATCCTTGAATCCCTACATCCTTACATCCTTACATCCCTACATCCCTACATCCTTACATCCCTACATCCCTACATCCTTGAATCCCTACATCCTTACATCCTTACATCCTTACATCCCTACAACCTTACATCCTTACATCCTTACATCCTTACACCCCTACATCCTTACAACCTTACATCATTACATCCTTATATGCCTACATCCCTACATCCTTACATCAACTACATCCTTGTAGGGATGTAAAATGGGACGAGCCAAAGCCAGTGCAGTTCACTAAATGATTACTTTTACATTTAAACCTTTAAACCTCTTTTGTCCTAATTGTATAATTAGAATAACGGTTGAAACGTTTCCATAGAATCCCTGAAGACATGACAATTAAGAGAAGCCGCTATGAGGTGTGAAGTGACACAGGAAACCAAACGCGCCTCTGATCCCTGATAAGCATCGATGCATCAATCAAACCAGGTCAGATCTGAGCTGGCAGCGTGGGATGGAAACACATACAAAACACAGCCAGTAGTGATGATGCTGCATTCTGCCGTGAACTGAGTCACATCTCGACGGTAAACCAGGTCACACTCTGCGACGTACTCACATCCTGCATCGCTGTACTTTTTAAAACTGCGCTAAAGAAAGAGGGAAAGGTCTGAGTCTGAGACCAGAGGCGCCAGGTTAAAACATGATGATGACTCATCCAACCGTCGGCACGATTCCTCGAGAGTGAAATTAAGAAAAAAAAGAGAGAAAGGAGAAGAGGATTTAGTGTTTTGGGACTTTTAAGCTATTTCAGTGAGTTGGTATTTGAACCCTTTGCCTAAACTCAGCTAAAGTGTTTGCTGGTCTCATCCCTGTGCTGCAGCCACACACTGAGCCTCCAGGCCCGCAGGGCAGTAGATCTGAGCGGTTGATAACCCAGTGGGTTCTACCGCTGGCTTTGATGAACGGCTCCCTGCTGTTTATCAGCTGTGCCATCGTAGCTACAACACAAAGGTCGAGAAGCAGGACTTGAAATGACGAGTGCGTTTAGTTCTGAAAAGCTGACGCCATACGTTACTGGAGGCTCAACGGTTTGGCTGCTTCTCAGCTAAACGGATGGAGCCAGAACACTTCCAGGTTTTAATCTGCACTTGGATGGATGTGCACCTTGAACTGGATCAGTGCTTTGGCTGATGTGGTTTCAGAATGAACAGAAACGGACTCATGCATTTGAACTTTCCATCCAAGATGTCAGACCTGCGCCATCTGATGAGAAGGGCCCATCGTCAAAGACGCATTGGTTTCTGATGCTTCCTGTTGTGTTATTTGATTGAGGTTTCTCTTCTTTGCCAGCGTCTCTTAGACTTGTAATAAACACAGTCCTCCCATTGTCCTACTACCTTTGTGGAGTCACAATCAGTGAACATAGAAACAAAACATGCTGCGCCTCTGACATCCGCCACATTCAGGCCTTTGACGTCATCTTAGGAAACACGAGTTTCATCCTGAACCTTGGCTCCATGGAGCAGAGGTGGGAGCCGTCGTGCTGGCGGAAGTGAGGTTGGCTTCCTCCTCTCAGCTGGAATCAGGTCAGTGACTCGTGTGAGACCCTGCGTTGTGTGGTTTTCGAAACCACCAACTGTACTTTAGCAGGAGCCCAGTGTGACCGATCTATCTATCTATCTATCTATCTTTCTATCTATCTATCTATCTATCTATCTGTCTATCTGTCTATCTGTCTATCTATCTGTCTGTCTGTCTGTCTGTCTGTCTGTCTATCTATCTATCTGTCTATCTGTCTATCTATCTATCTGTCTATCTATCTATCTGTCTATCTGTCTATCTGTCTATCTGTCTATCTGTCTATCTGTCTATCTGTCTATCTGTCTATCTATCTATCTATCTATCTATCTGTCTATCTGTCTATCTATCTGTCTATCTGTCTATCTGTCTATCTGTCTATCTGTCTATCTGTCTATCTGTCTATCTGTCTATCTGTCTATCTGTCTATCTGTGTATCTGTCTATCTGTCTATCTATCTCTCTTCAGGTCGTTCGGATCGAGGTCGGTTCTACAGCACAGCAGTCCCATCACTGAAGTGTCATATGGCTCCAGACCGATTTCAGTTCGAGTGCCTGCAGCAAAACCTTGGAGTCAAACTGTGCACATTTGTGTGTGGAGGCCTCGTCGCTGGGCCTGAGACTCCAGACGCTGGACAGGCCAGTCACAAGTCAGAAGTGAAAGCAGCTGATGATGATACCAGACGTGTTTTTGAATGTGTATGAATGTGTAGAGTATGACGGCCTTTAAAATCTGCTGCAACTTTTGGATGCAGAATAATTGAACCGTCGCTTCGGTGTGAAAGTGGGTCAGCGTCAGTCTGGGTTCTGTGGTGAGAGAAGATTAAAGTCACCAACAGATGCACAGAGAGAAACCATTGTGGTGACATCATCAGAGGACGTCCGCCACAGTGCTGACTCCGATGTGAATCAGAATAAAAAGCGCTTTACCCAGCCTCCATCAGATACAACACCGACCAAGGGTGCCCGGATCTTCAGAGAACACCTGCAACAAAACCAAAAGGACGAGAACGTCTGAGCTGTAAACTCGATCCACATCATGGCTTCTACGACGATGGTAAGCTGAAGTCTGAAGGGTACCGAGCCAAACTAATGTGGCTCAACTTATTATTACAACTTACTACTGATTGGAACGACGTAAGTAGATTTTTGCTGTGATCGGCTGGGTTGACTTTTAAATAACCATCAATTTGACACATGTTGTTTTCTACAGTTAAAGCAGCTGAATTTAAACGAATGTCACAGCTGAAGGTTGAACTTTGACACGTCGATAGTCTTTCATACTTCAGTTTGTATTTATTTCTATAAAGCTGTTAAGAGGTATTTTATTTTTACCACTTGGTTGTGTGCTGATGTGTCCTGTTCCTCAGGCTGCCTGCGTGGTGGTAGTGATGATGCTGATGCTGATGATGACAGAGGCAGCAGCTGTGTCTCGAGGCCACTTGAGGGTTGAAACTGTTCCCCTGCACCTCGACCTCAACGCTATGGTTCCTTCCAGAAGCATCAGGGCGCTGGAAAACGCCTCCATCTCCCCCTGGACGTACAAGTAAGAAGACGCTGTCACGGTTTACGTTGTGGAGATTAAAGCCTGCGGAGCCGTCAGATGACGTCACGTTTCTCTCTCCTTTCCCAGCGTGTCTCACGACGCAGCTCTGTTCCCTCCTCTGCTGTCGGAGGCCCGTTGTTTGCTGCAGGGCTGTCTGAACGCCGACGGCCTGGAGGACTTGAGTCTGGAGTCCAGGCCCATCATGCAGCAGGTGCTGGTGCTGCGCCGGGTCGGGTCGGCGGGCGCAGGGGACCACCGCTACCACTTCAAACTGGAGTCACGCGTCGTCGCCGTGGGTTGCACCTGCATCCGACCCATCATCCAACACCAGCAGTGAAGAGCAGCAGAGCCCGCAGCGACTTACTAAGTGATTCATCTGAACATGAGTTTGTAGCCTTGAAACCTTGATTTTTTCCTCTTCATGTGGTTTTGGTTGATTTTAGAGCTGACGTGAGAAAAACATCATGAACTATGTGACTGCAGTTACAGTCAACATGCTGCTCTGTGACCCTCAGGATGATTCATTCACGTTTCCTTTATTATTTTAACACCTGTCAGTGAAGAAACTACACGACCAACCTCACCCTGGAGTTTGAAAGCAAACAACGTTATTACTGGGCCTGTTTGTGTAATGTGCTGTATTTATTTAAATTAGTATTTAAGTGCTTTGGGTTTGATCTTGCCTGGATATTTATTGGTTTTATTGAAGTTAATGTATTTATATGTCAGAGGCTGAACGTGGTGCATCAATAAAAGAGCAAACTAAGTTTAAATGTGTTTTATTCTTCAGATTAAAATATAATGGGATTTCTGTACACGGTCGCGGTGGTCGTCGTCATCACACCCTGACCACCACACGCTTTGTCCCCATCCTGTGGAACCCGGCTCTGAGCTGAACCGGGTCTTCGAGTCGCGCTGATCGTTGGGCCTGGTCTGAACTGAGGCCCCGGCTCCTGGTGGAACCTCCCGACTGTAAACGCTCCACTCAGTCGATTATCAGTTATTCATCGGTGACACGCAATCGTCCACGTCAGCAGGAGGCTGAGGGTTAAAGGACGTTAGCCTGGTTCCTCACTCAGCTTACACACAGGAATGCTAGCATGCGAACATGCTAATGATGTGAATATTCAGAAATATGAGAGCACCCCAAACATAAAACTAGATCAAAGCAGGGCTGTGGCTTGTCGTTAGGTTGCGTCCAGGCGGTTGGTGGTCATCGGACTTGGACCCTCCTTGACCCTCGAGGAGTTTGACCCAGAATTGTCTGGAAATATTTGTGTTGCTCACTGGCCTCAAACAGATTCAGGATCTGGGTTCAGCTGTGTGAGAGAGGTCACCACAGAGCATGTTCATTTGGACTGTCCTGCCTGATGGTTCTGGTGGCAGTCTGCCCTGGTTCTGCGTTTGGTTGGGTTCAGACTTGAAGACGACTTGATGCACAGTCACACTCACAAACGTTGGCACTGTTGGCGTGAAATCAAAGCACAGTAAAACCCGTGAAGCATCTAATGACGGCGGCAGCATCCTTCTGTTTCACACTTCAAAGCGGATCTGCAGCCTCAGTCCTCCATCTTCTCTGTTCTTCTCAGTCTCAGAACTGGACCGGTGCCGGTGCTCGTCAGCCCTCCAAACTGGCTTGCAAATAAAGTTCAGCTTGTGTTGTGATCAGGCCATCAGGACACCTGCAGGCAGAGGACAGCGAGTGAGCGTCGCCTCGCAAACTCATTCCACCAAACATCACACTTTAAAGTCATGGCGTTCTGCTGGTTCTGCTCCAGACTGTCCTCGCCTCCGGCGTTGCAGTCTGCGAACCAGCGTCTGGGTGGTGTGGTGTGTTTGCGTCCTCACCTCCTGCAGCCGCTCCAGTGAGGCGTTCAGGTGCATCTGTTGCTGCTCCTTGTGAGCGTCGGCGCGGTGCTCCTGGCGCTCTTTGGTCAGAGCTTTCTGTGCAACTTCTCGCTCGTGCTCCCTCCTCTCGGCCAAATGTTTCAACAGCTCCGCCTCTTGCCACTAGACAGAAAGTGTACAGTGAATCCCTCATCGCATTCCAACAAAAGCTACCTTTGGATGCGGCCTCACACACCTTCCTCCTCTCCTGAGCAGCATTTAGTTTCTTCTGGATCTCCTCCAGAGAAGGTTTGGGTCGAGGCGGCGTGGTGGCCCTCAGCTCGGGGCCACCGTCAAAGGTGGGCGGCTTTAGGATGACCTCGAAGGCCTGGCCGCTCGCCCGCTTGCTCAGCTCGATCACCTCCATGTCTCTGATGCTGCACAGGTTCAGGTCCACCATGCCTGCTACAGGAAGAACAAGAGGTGAGATGAAGTTTCCTCTCTGGCAGAGCTCTGGTGTTCAATCATTAGAAATCGGGAAAACATGTGCTCGCTATGCTACGGTGCCATCATGTCATAACCCAAATCAGATCTGTGGCCAGAGGAGGCTCATAATAACACTTCTTAGTTAATCCTCCTGAAATAATCAAATTAAAAAAGCATAAAGATTTAAAATCAAATAATTGTTATGTGGGTTTACTGAACGCCTGGATGGAATAGAATAGAATGAATAGGGAGCCGCTGACCTTCCTTGTTGCTGTCGGCGTCGTCTCTGGGTTGAGGACGGATGCAGGAGCAGAAGAGAGACAGCAGGGGGAGCTCTCTCATCTTCTCTCTGTACGCTGCAACCAGACACAGACACGAGCCACGTCTGATTCACGTCGCACATCGAACCACTAACAACGGTCACAACAGCCAAATCCACCGTTTACCTGCCAGCGTCATGCTGCCGCTGCTGGTTTCTCTCAAAGACACTGCGGTGAGGTAGAGTCTGCTCCTGGGGACAGAGACACGGACACAGTGAGAGGCCGCTCGGCTCACAGGCTGGAAGAAGCACAGTCAGCACCAAAAGACGCTCCAGCATCTCTCTGACTCCAGGACGGTGTCCGAGCAAAAAGCCCTTTTCATTAGATCCAACCAAACGGAATCTGACATTTAGACTGAAAGGTCACATTTCACTTATGACACAGGTTTCTGCAGCTGGTTGTTGCTTTTCTGGGAGAGTGAGTCATGCATTCGTCTAAGTGTTAGCTGTCACTGATTCAGCAGAGATTAAAATATTAAAAGTGCGAAGGCTGAATCATCAGCAAACCCTGAAACACGACACGCTGCAAACAGCAACAGCACGAAAGTGAGTTTAAAGAGCACGAGCTGTAAACTCTCACACAAGTTTTCTTCCTCCGGCTTCCTCATTTATCAGACTCATTAAACCCCTAAAAATCCAAACAGACGCTCACACAGAACCACAGACGCGTCTTCACCCTGCGTTCCACCAGAATAAAAGCACCAATAGAATCATATCTAACTCTGAGCGTGTGCGCGTGTGCAGCAACTAAACCATGATGTCATTGTTGTGAGGGAGCGCGTCTCCTGCAGAGTCGAGTACGCAGCCCCAGCGCTGAACTGACTCTGAACTACACAAAAAGACAAAAGCACTGATGCAGCAGAGACGGAAAAGACGAACATGACGGACAGAAACAAAGAACCGACGCTGAAGAGTGAAACCTCCTGCTTTTCTGGGAGAAGCAAGGCTGCAGACATGCAGAAGCTAAAGCAAAACACCGAACAGATGAATGTTAGAGGATGAAAGTGTGTGAGTGTGTGTTTGCGCGTGTGTGTCCTCACCCTGCAGCGATGCTCTGTCTCTGGGTTCACGCTGAAGATCTGCAGCTCAGCTCAGCAGCATCAGCACCAAACGGCAGCCTGCTGCATGACATCACCCAGCTGCGATCTGATTGGCCATCAGTGTTGCCAAGCTGTGATTGGTCCAGCAGGACAGTGAGCGAAGGAGGAGGGGGAGGATGAGGTGGAGGAGGTGCTGGTTCAGTGGAATCCTCCTGATCACTGACAGAAAGCTCTTCACCAGAAAGTGAAATTCATTAGAACTTCAGATGCTGGGACCTGATGGAGGTGATGCTTTTCTGAACCACATGGACTGTCATGTGCAGGAAAAGCTCTAAATGACTCTAATAACTGTTCAACCCAGCATTTTTATAAGAATAAGGAAAACTAGAGACTCAGAGCCAGTCGGACTAACAGGGTGTTGCTCCTTATGTAGCTGGTTGTTTGACCTCCTGAACACACGTGTTCACCAGAACCGTGATCGCAGCGTTTCCAAAGACCTGTGCTTCCAATAAAACCATGACAGAGAGGCTGGTGATCATCATGACCTTTGACCCTGTGCCTGGACCTCAGACACGCCCACCTGTCTCCAGCTGATGACCTCATCCCTGCGCCTGGTGTGGGGTGTTTGTCTGTGGAACCGTCATTGCACCTGCCTGATCTGCCAACTATGTGCCACAAACACAGGGCTTTGCTGCTGGACGCCAACTGGGTCCACACGATCCGGTTGGATCTGGTTTGTAAATGGTAGGAAATGTCAGAGCTAAATTTAAAGGCTGACAATGAGCCGTTACTCATCCTGCCTGGAACGCCACAGCTCAGAGTGTCTGTGTGCTGCCGCCTCCATCTGTGGCTCTGTCTCCATCCACGACTCGCAGCCTGCACGAACTTCTGCTGAAAGTTCAAACCACAAACAATTCTCAGCCTTTTATTTGCTTGTGTTTAGTGCTTCTGTCAGTTTAGGTCAAA
Organism: Macropodus opercularis; assembly: GCA_030770545.1. Lineage (NCBI taxonomy): Eukaryota > Metazoa > Chordata > Actinopteri > Anabantiformes > Osphronemidae > Macropodus > Macropodus opercularis. The sequence goes on along the minus strand of CM061091.1, from coordinate 19,906,434 downwards.
TAAACCAAGAATCTGAGAAGTAACACAAGGAGAAGAAGAAGAACAAAAACAACATCAGCAACAACGTTAAGAATCGAGAACAGCAGCACTAATTTCAGCAGGGATGAAAAGCCTCATGTCATCTGTGGCAGACGTTTAGAGGAATAGTACTATTAGAAGTGTGTGTTTGACTCTCCACACATTTAGCCTTGTGCTTGCAGAGACAGCGTAACAGAAGCTATGCTCATTATCTGTTGGTGAGATCAGCTAATCCCACACACAGTCAACCTGTGCAGCGGTTGTTTGTAACCTCAGGTTACAAACACAAGCCAGCAACAGCCGCGTCTGCGTTCAAAGGGTTCGAGCCTCATGAACATGTGGAACGTCCTACTGCCTGCAGTCCTGCATCTGTGTGCCTACAGAGCCGCACTTGACTGACATCTACCAGGAGACTACAGCTCCCATCATGCTCCACACTCCACCAGATGATGTAATCCAGCTGCAGAGCATGTGTGTGTGAAGGTGAGTGCGAGGCTGCAGCAGCAACAAGGAGCAGGAGAAACCCCCACATCTCAAATGATGATGTCACCTGCAGCCAATCAGCTGGAGGCTCTGAGCCCGTCGTCAGGGTGTGTGTGTACATGTCAGTCCAGTGTGATGGCGCTGAGGACACTCTGTCCAGACGAGCATCGCTTCCAGCCTGCTTCCAGCAGGTTTAGACGTTCAGCCGTGTGTTTTGTATGTGGAGACACGGTCGTCGGTTTTGTGAACAGCGAGTTCAGGTTGGATTGAACACTGAGCAGAAACAACATCTGCAGCCTGATGTTTTATTCAAGAGCTCGGCTGTTTGCAGCATGTGATGTAAACAGAAGGAGGCGCGGCTCCGGCTCTGCAGCTGCAGAGTAACTGGAAGCAGTGACATCATCTCAGAGTCCCAGCAATGATGTCACAAATGCTGAGGTCACCACACTGAGCTCAGCCTGGGCCGATGTCATCACAGCGTGTCTGCACATGGGATGAGTCGGAGCGAGCAGAGGCGCTGGATTGCTCCAGGTGCCTGGAGGAGTCTGAGCTGCGTCCAGTGGCTTAAAGACACCGTGTCAGCGTCTCTTTCTCTGCACCCGGACTCATGACCCACTCTCCAGATGCAGTGAGGGACCCAACAGAACCTTCGCGTCCTGCTGCTGCAGTCATTCATGTTAGTGTTTCAGCTACGTTTGACTGCATCACTACTTGTACTGGTGTCGCACAGCAGGTTTACAGAAACAACAGAGATCGCTGGCATCGGACCGGACACCTCCCGAGAGCAGGTGTTATCGCTGCTGCTGAGGAGCCCTTGAGCAAACCAGCAGCCTTTGTACAGAGCAGCTTCAGGTTTGCCGATCAGACAAGCTGAGCTGGAGCTTCGTGGTGTCTGCCCATCTAAACCAGTTCAAACCAGTCTACACCAGTGTCGTGCTCAGCTCCAGGTGTGAATGAGCAGCCCGCATGTTTTATTTGTGTCGGCGAAGCGTCGTGACTCTCAGCGCTTCTGTTTCTGGTCGTGGCTGTAGCCCACTGAGGAGGAGGATGGAGAGAGAGGGAGGGAGGGAGGGGCGAGCGAGCTGTCGGCAGAGGAGGAGACAGATGCACGAGAACAGACGGCACCGTGGGTGAATGTCACCAAAGGTGAGTCAGTGCTGCCGGCGGAGGCCTCCACCAACTCACCTGACAGACACCTTCAGCTCTTCAGCAGTGGAGTCCACAAACATCTGTAGACTCCAGAGAACTCCTGTTGCTCTGAGGCTGTAGAGGTCAGAGGTCACACCTCTGATACAAACTGTGATGTGAACCAACACTGAGCTCACCCATGGGTCTAATCTTCCGCCTTGGCCTTAACCACTGAACAGTCTGAAACTCGCACAAGCTACAACAAACTGTTCAGACACAGTCCGCAGAAGCTGAAGTACAACTGGCTGAAAATGAAAACCGGGTTTAACAGCTTGAGACCAAGTCTGCAGGAAATCTGAGCTGAGAACAGTGTTCATTTCAGTGCAAGTCGCATTTTTCTGCTTGTTCTGCATGAACTGTCAGATGGTTTTCTGCTGAACTTCATGCCATGAACCACAGCTGATGGAGCCATGTGTGCAGGGAGGAAGCAAGCTGAAATCCTGGAGATGGAGCTTTTAACAATCCGCTGCCTCTCCTGCCTTTTCACACAGGATGAAAGCGGCGCGTGGAAAGTGACTCAGCCGCTCTACCATCCGACCACGCTGCCGGATTTCAGCGCGCGTAGGCGGCAGAACACAGCGACTTGGCAGATGGTCGGCAGGCGGAGAATCTGAGTCCATTCACTGAGCGGAGGCATGAATGAAATCGAGAGAATGTTGCTCAAATACACAAGCTGATCAACCACAGCATCGGAGACACGACTGCTGCCGCTCTGAACTTTGTGCATTTAATGAGGAGTCTGGTTCTTCTACCTCTGTCCAGGATTTTATCTCCTCTGATGCACATTTTAACCTGGGGTAGAAACATCTCTGCAAACAAACAAACTTGTGGTAGAAATGGAATTAACCTGAGATCTGTGAGACCTGATGAGACCTGGATGAATGAGAGCCTGTACCTGCCAAATATGAAGACCAAGCTATGAGAGAAGCAAACATCTCCACCAAGATAAAAACCCCAGAGACTGTGCTGCATGTTTCATCGCGTCCATTACGGCATAATCTGTCCATGAAGCAACCAAATCATTTCAAAGAAAAAGCTCGGTTTTATTTTGGATAAATACCTCAGTGCTTTTCACAAGCAGCCATAGTCAACACCAGCGAAGAAGAATAGAAGTATTTTAAAAAAATAGAACTTTGAAGACATGGTGACACTGAAGAACAGTCAGCTTCACAGAGGGTCAGAGTTTCTTCTCATATCTGAACATCACAGTGGAAGAATCGACTCTACGTCAAGAGTTTGTGATCCAGTTTGTGATCCTGTTCCATTGCCTACATGCTGTTCTTGTTTCCAGGCAGAGACAGGAGTCAGGGTGTGGAGGTCAAAGGTCAGAGACTCTCAGGTGTTTCACACTTTCTATTGCGGACCTGAAGCACCTCCTTTCGCTCCTTCAAGAAGTTCCCAAAGGCTTCGTGCTCCTTGCTCTCTTCCGTTGCTAAAATACAAAAAAGTTTAGTGTTAGCTTTTAGTTCTGAGTTTTCATGCAGGTGAGAATATTTACTGCCCTCTGCTGGCCACACACACACAATTACACAACTGCAGACAGGAGACAGCTGCTTGGGCAAAGCCATGCCGGACTGGTTCAGCTGAGCTGCAGCTTTAGGGCAGCTCCATCTTCTGGACCATATAAGATGATTCAGGCGTTTCCTGTGCCAGACGTGATTACAAAGGTCACACACAGCTAACGAACAAGCACCTGTTGGACTCTAGGTAAATTTAAGCAGCAGCCATCAGTGACTCTGATTTTCACCACACACATCTTCAGTCTGTAGCTGTGTGTGCAGTTGTCCGGTTGGACTTTTTTTTTTTAACCTGTGTGGTCGATGTCGTCTGTGTCGCTCTCCACGTCCTCCTCTTCACCATCGTCAAGGTTACCACGCGTCATGATGAGGTCACTGGGTCCGGCAATGGCTGTGTCCTCTGTGGCCAGGAAGTCAACAATGAAACACACATATTCTAATTCATTAGATATGATTAACAGGAGATGATCTGCTGTTAGACACGATCGTTGCTGACTCACATTGAACCTCCTTTGTTTCTGTTCCTAGTATTTGTATGTGATGGTGCTGTGGTTAAATGTGGTGAGCCTACATTTAAGTCTGCTCCTGGAAACCAGTGGTCAAGCCCTGTGGCCTTTTGACGCCGTTACAGTTCAGGTAGACTTCGGTTTAGTTTTTATTACAGTGTATAAAAAGGTATTCTACAAATCAACTTTTACTTTTGATTCTAACCTTCTGTCGTTGATGGACATAAAGGAAGCGTTTACCTGTGGGAGGCGTGTTCGTCAAGTCCACAGCTCCCAGGTCCTTCCTCAGACGCTCCAGCTGCTCCTGCTGCTTCTTGCTCTGAGCCTCTGCCTGATGAACAGGACGTTAATGAAGACAAGGACAGACTCACGGACAGAGGAAAGACAGACAGACACACACTCACCAGCTGTTTGTGGAGTCGTTCATATTCGGGGCGGTACTCTCTGAAGGAGGAGGAGGAGAAGAATGACTTGGGGATGTCAATCAAACAGACCGTGATGAGCAGAGCACAACGCCACCCACTCACCTCTCATACTCCTCAGCAGCATCCTCTACCTGAAGGAAGAGCTCATCCATTCCACTTCCTGTCACTGCAGACACGCCCACCACCTGCAGGACAGACGCGGCTTAGACCCTCAACTCTACGAAACTTTGAAGGAAACATTTTAAAGGAGCAAGAGATATCACTGGAATCCGAGATGAGATCAGCTAGTGAACCTAACGGACCAGTTTTCAGGCGCTCTCACCCTGAGGTTGGTGTAGAACTCATCCAGCACCAGACTCATGGAGCGCGTCAGGTTGCTCACATACGAGGTTTCCTGGTTCAGGGCATCCTGGAACACCTCAAAGTCATGCATCCACTCCACTGCAAAACTGTGGTCAATGATGTCGGTCTGTAAAAATGTCAGGAGGAGACAATTAACACAAACAAACACACACATCCGACGACATCACATCAGCATCAGCTCACCTTGTTCATGACGACGATGAAGGGCAGTTTGGTCTTGTAGAGGATGCTGAAGAGGACAAAACATCACATGAGACTAACGCTTCCCTCACAGTGGATCAGCATGTAAACACAACACAATGTTCATGTGGTACCTGCAGGCGTAGAGCATGTTGGACATGAAGGTGACAGGGCTGACGCTGCGTGACGTGTCCATGACGTAGATCACGACACAGGGAAAAGACGACGCCTGAGAAAAACACTCACACTCAGAACATACACTCTTCATTACCAGCACAGCAAACCGTGACAAAACCCACCAGAGCCTCTGTGATGATGGTTCCAGATGCCGACCAGGTGAAGACTTCAATCTGACCCGGGGTGTCGATCAGCACATACCTGTGGGGTTAAGGGTCATCCGACACAGGGGAGAAGGGCTCTGTGTCACTGAAGACTGAATACTTTCCATCTGTTGGTGAGTTATTAAACTGGCTATCGCTGCTCACACAGGAATCTAAATCTGTGTGATAGTCACTGACCGGTGATTGTGCTGCTTCTTCTCTATGAACTGCATCACCTGAAAAACACACAAACACTTGTTAACAATCTGAGTATTTCTGTAGATTTGTTACAAACATGAATCTAATTCCAAGCTCTAACTCCGTCACCTGATCGAAGCGTGTAGCAAACAGGTTGAGAGACGTCACAATGCCTCCGTTCGGACCGAGGCCGTACTGCTTCATCACCTCCTTATAGTTCACCGTGTCCCTGATGTCTGCCGGACAGAACACACACAGACTGAAGGCCGCTCTAAAGCCGAGCATCCGCTCAATACGTTGAGCTGACTACTGCTGTTACAGGGTGTCCAGGAAATTAACCGGCCCCCACCGATGTTTGCAGGGAAGGGGACTTCATGGACAGCCGGGTCCAGGTTGATGACGTATGGAGGAGCTTTCCGGGAGTGAAGATGAGCCGTCAGCCTCTGGAGGACACAAACAGAACACAGCTGAACTCTACCAGCTTGACTAGACGCTGCAGAGAAGCCGACACACGACCGGCTGGAGCATCGCATTAATGCAGGCATTTATTTGGTTCACTCCTCATCACTTGAACGGAGGGAACGTTTAGAGCAAGCAAAGCAGCTTCAGTGATTACACGCACCTGGTGGTTCTGAAGTTCTGTTCCCCTTAGTGAGGCCAAAGCAGCAGAACCGCCCTTTAATATCAGACACTAACAATAGTAACGCGACGCTCCCACTGTGACCCGCGGTACCGTTAACTGCTCACAGTTGATAAAGGATAATTAGTCATTTTGTCTGGGTTGAAATGCGACAGTTGACTGTTATCCGATATGAACCATCATCCATGTGGAGACCAAGCGAGCCGAGCCAACTTTCTGTGGACGCCAACTCACGCCGTTAGCCGTTAGCCACACAGCTAGCTGACCTGAACGAAGGTAGTTTTCCCGGACCCCGCCATGCCCAGCACGATCAGACACACGGCCTGGTCCCGGGCGGCCGCCTCCGCTGCCCCGCCGGCCGCCCCCGGGGCCGTGCTGTCCTGGCTTTCCATGAGCACCTGCTCGGCACCTGGACCAGGAGCCTCCGCTGCTTCTGCCATGTTCTTAGCGTGATGGCAACCGGCTGCCGTAAACGCACAGCTGTTGTCGTAGCGCCTTTCTTCCAGATGACGCGCCTGAGCCCAGCGCCCACTGCTGTCGGTTGTGTTAATGGTTGTTTCTGTGACACTAGTCTAGCGGGGAGTGTGTTCGTGTGGGCGTTCGGCAAGTTCCGCCAATAAACGACTGGGCTCGAGGGCGTGCACGAGCGTCGTTCATGAGCTAGCTGCTCCGCCAGGTAGCCTAGCTTAAGCTAATCCACTCCATTGTCTCAGTCAGACATTGTATCTGTATGTGAGACATAAAAACTACTATTATAGCGCCTTTCAGTGCTTTTAACGCCCTTTACCTGTCGGGGGTGGAGGCACCAGGGGACCGTGTGATGCGGAATGAGGTTTGGCCTGAAAGCCTGCTTCCAGGATGGACGGACCCCTGGAGCCTCCAGGTAGCAAACACGCCACAGGCTCCCTGTGCAGTGAAACATGACAAATCCAACCTGCAGCCTGTGCTTCTCTGGGCCTCGTCTGTAAATGGCCTCATTGTGTTTTCCTCTGTCCAGATGTTAACACACTGACAGATCAGGAGCTGGAGCCCAGCCTCGCGTCAGAAAAGGCCACAGCACCTCCGCTGTCAGGTGCGTCACACCTGTTGATTACCCACAACCCATCGCGTCCACCGTCACCCTGGGTTGTTCGCCGTTTTCTCTGCGGTCAACAGTTGTAGTATAACAATCAAAGTCGAGCAATAGACGCTTGTTTTGTTTGCTCACGCTCCACTTTCATTCTTTTGCAGGTTGTGGCTGTGGTAACCAGTGGATTTCACTGTGGCATCAACAAAGAAGATCTGGTCTGATCTCATTCTTAGGCATCAAATGATTTGAAATCAGTTGTAAATGTAGGGACAGAGACTGACTCAGGGTACCGTTACTTTGCAGCAGTGCTTTAGACACGGTGGACACCGCAACGTTACCAAACGCCAGGAGAACCTGAAACCTGAAACCTGCTTCCGCTGCCCTCAGGTCCGAGCTCAGAGCGTCCCTGGTTCCCTGTCCTATGAGTGAACAGCTGTTTGAAGGTGAGCCACACAGCCAGGACACGTGGATCTAAAAGGTCATAGTTACACACACAAGGTGACGCAGCAGATCTCTGGGCTTTGACCTGAATGTTGTTCGACAGTGGATCCACTGGGTGGCGCTGTCGCACAGAACATCTAACGTGATTGAAATGACCTGTAACCGTGACACGTTTACTGTTGGAAAATCTGATCACACGAAGGAAACAGAAAACGCAATAGACAAACAGAGAATTTAGAGACTTTTTTTCCAAATAAAAAAAATATCGCTTGTGTGGCGTTGATTTAAAAAAACTATTATAATAATACTATTATAATAATTAGAATGATTAGAGGCAAGGTTTTTAAATGTTTTCAGGTGGCTCTAATGGTTTGGACACCACATTTAGAATAAAGCAGAACCTCATCAACGTGGAGCTTTGTATTGGACTTGTGTATCTAATAAAGTGGCGAGTGAGCGGACTTTGAGGTGAGCCTGCTGGAAAACTGGATGTCTGCTGTATGACTTGTAGAAGTTAAGCACGGCAATGAATGAATTCAAATGATCAAGCTGTGACTCTTCAGGTCCAGACTCAGACACGGTTAAACTCCGACCTTCATTGAGCAGAACAATGCATTTGCTGAGTTGCGCACTAGAGGCTGTTTCACCTTCCTATGCTGAGCGAGGAAATTTTCACTGTGCTCCACTACACTGGTTCACTAGTGCACTGAGCAGCACAACAACCAGTTTTAGGCGTTGACTCGGGTCAGGTCCAATCCAGCATCTGTGGAAAGAGCTCGACAAACAGTCCAGTGTTTCTAAATATATTCCACATGAAGCCTGGTGACCTGCCACGTGTCTGAGATGTGAGTTTAATAAGAAGCAAAGTGTCTCTGACAGATAAACAGGAACCTGGCGAGTGGTCTGGGTAATTACAGTCTTTTACCAATTTAATTGCGCTGTAATCTAAATGAGCTAACAGAACAACGCGCTAAATTAGCAGTTTTATAATTACTGCATCTCACTGCACCCCCACTTAATTACTAACAATTTGTCTGTGGAGGAGCTGCAGTCACAAACAACAGACTTTGTAAGAATTAAATATTCCACTGACAGACTGGGACGTTTCAGGTGGTCACATACTACAGCAGCCATCACAAGGGGAAGGCTTCTACACACATATTTAACTGTGTCGGGCTTAAGTGCAGACTTAATAAACTGTGGAGATACTACGACTCTGTGGTTACCAGTGTATTGCCGTACAGTACAAAGGCTGTTCTGTGCTGCTGATCCAGCTGGACTCCAACAGCCTCGGAGGGTCGGCACCGAAGCCAAAGCACTAATCAAACAAACTGGTTGGAAATGAGCCACGGAGCCGTAGAGACACCGCAGCGCATGTAGCGCATGCAAAGAGCCGAACCGCTGCAGCACCGAGCCTCATCGGCCAACGGGTGGGTCCAGGTGAATGTGCTGACTAATGCAGAAACAGACTGCAGGCTACGCTCCTCTCTGCCCAAACGTGTTGTGAAGCGGAGTGAAGGCTGCAGTAATGTCAAACGTGGAGGATTGCGTCCTGTGTATCTGCACAGAAGAGGCAGGTCGAGTGTGTGCGTTTCCCCTCGTTTCAGTTTAGAGGAACTCTGGGACTAAGAGCTTTTGACTTTATTAGGTCACTGTTACTACAGGTACATAGGTGTCATACACATCGCAGTGCATTCTGGGTAATGGCATCACGACTCCTACTTCGCCTGAGACATGAATGTCATCAGCCTTTTTGATTTGAGCTGAAGATGTCGGTCTAGGTGACGATCAGTGTGGTCCTGGGCTTCAGGTTCCCCAGAACTCAAACGGATCGAGGGTCTGTGGGAAATGCTGTAAGCCAACAAACGAGAAAATGGTTGACAAGAAGGTTGCAGTTCAGTCACTGACCCAGATGAGCTCTCCTCAGACGGCACCGAGCAGGCAGGCCCGTAAATGTGGGGGAAAGTCCTGATTGATCCACGCTCAGGGGTCATCATGTTAATTAACAGGAAGTCAGTAGAGAGCTGCCCCCCAGGGAGAGCAGGTCTGCGTGGCAGAGCCCCCCTGCTCTTTGTTAGGGATCTGAGAGGGGGTGGCTTAGGGAGGTGGGGGTCCATCTGCCACTGAGCATGCTGGGTCAAAGGGCTTTTGTTGTGAAGGAGTGATGAGACCGATAGATGGTGGTTGTCACCAACCGCTGATTTAATCAAGTGAAAGTGTCCCAGCGTGTAACACACACACCTGGCATCACAGCGTCATTCCTCACCTTTAATAATTCACCCCCACGTTATGTAAATGAGCTGACATTAATCTGCTAGTATAAAATCACAGCTATCTCCTCCTGAAGCATCCTGGGTAGTTTTAGGGTCTCCGTGGTCGTTGATGGCTTTTACTTTAGCGTGTGTTGCAGCTATTTATAGAAATAACAGGAGTTCTGAACAGTAGCAGCTCCTCAGCTCCCGCTGTCACCTCGACCCAAATTCAATCACCAATCCCCTGCCATGCAAGCTCTGTGCGCATGCGCCTTCTCTGATTAAAGCAGCTGCGTCAAGCCGGCAATGCAGCGGAAGTTAGACGGAACTCGCCTTCAAAGTAAGATCAGTATCCGTGGCAATTAGAACTATATTTGAATCTGATTAAAGCACAACGTTTGGGTTGTAATAGTGAGGTCTGCACGCACCACCGGGTCCCAGTCTAATGTCACGACGGGGAAAATATCTTATTTGTAGATGTATACATCATACTTTTTTCGGTTTCAATAGCGAACGTTTTCAAGGGTTCAGTACTAGTTTATTATTATTATTAGATATTATTTTACTTTATGTTACGCTGTCGTAGTGGTATTAGTCTTATGATTATGAAGGATACTTTGTAAACATTTTAAAAATACAGCCGAAATACTGTAGAATATAATTTTATATATAATATAAATATATAATTTTTGTCCTGACCTCTAGCTGTATTTTGAAGGGCAGCACCGGATGTGTGTGCTCACGTGCGCAGCGTGCTGACGGCTGGAGCGACGGGCGGCAGTAGGTGCTGTCCCATCACCAGATCACACCCAACGGGGCTGCAGCACCATGACTCCCCGGTTCAAACCCGCAATCTGAGCCGCACCGAGGACGAGACCGGCCGAGACCAGGACCCCGAGCGACGAACGTGGAGGCATACGCGAGCACACGCGCGCGCACACGCGCACACACGCCCGGGAGACCAGCAGGCAGAGAGACGGGAACGCCGACCGAGGCGAACTCCACTGCGCCGCGGATCGCGCTTTCCGCTCCAGACGCGCGTCCCAGTCGGAGATCCGCAGGAACGAAACGTCTCTCCGCGTCGCTTCACGCCTCAACATGACATCGTCCGGCAAGGACGCCAAGAGCGGGCATTACGCCAACTACGTAGGACCGTACCGCCTGGAGAAGACGCTGGGCAAAGGACAGACAGGTTAGTGAAGCCCGTCTGACGGCGGCCGGACTCTCCTCAGCATCACCGCGCCTGCCGCGCTGACATCATGGTTTGGCTCCAGCGCTGCGCTCTCAGTGAGCCGATGCGGAGAAACGTCTGGAGATTGCGGCTGTTTCAGCCGGAGACGCTGGTCTCGCGGTAATGATGGTGGTGCTGACGGCGGCTGTGCGCCTTTAATCCTTGTTGTCAGGCAGAGAGGGCTCCGTGATAAAGGCCCCTTAATGACTCGTTTAGCGTCCGTGAGGCTGCTGTCTGCAGGTGGCGAGCAGCTCTGGCTTCAGTGAGCCGGGTTCAAGCTGGATGGAACCAGCCCTGAGAGCCATGTTTGGTGGAAACCACAGTTCTGGGGCTGGTTGGTGTCGGAACATTACACTGAGGTTCCTACTACAGGTATCGTGTTCTACTGTCCTGTTAGTGGAGCGAACACACAATCCTCCTCCTCACAGTAACCAGGACCACACAGGCAGGCAAAGGGCTCCAGTTCACAGTGGATGCGTTTGATGCCAGTGCTGAGCTGACGGTTAGGCTGTAAATGCCATGTTTGGACCAGTGTGTTGTCACTATATTACACAGCAACTTTAAAGAGCGAGCTGTTTGTGGAGTGGTTCTGACCTAATGGGGATGAGCGCTGCTTGCTTCCCTGGTCCATGGCACCGGTTCCTGCAGGTAAAAGCTGCTTCATCACAGCGGTGGTGAATAATTCATAACTGACCAATTAGCCAGTTGTTGGAGTTGGGCTGTAACAGGCCGTATTGATGATGCAGCGGCGTGCGTCTCGCAAAGACGCCCTGAATATTTGCTTTGTCCTTAACGGGGTGGATTAAAGTAACCGAGCAGGACTAAGGGTGGTCGACTCGGCTCTGTACAGCGGTTTCTGGGAACCCAGAGACCCATTTACGTGTCCAGAAAGCAAAGCAGTTCCGCAGACGTTAAGAGTCGAGAAACAACTTTACTAATTCGGAATAACGCCTTCCCTCGTTACACAGACTGCAGTCCTGTCAGGCTTCGGTCCAGGTGGAGCTGACGTTTCTTCATCTTGGCTCTGCTGCCTCTCTTCCCTTGTAGTAGTAGCTTCACTGAGGGCAGTTGCAGTGAAAGCGTCTCGCTGCGGGCTGCGGTGCTGAGCTGGCACACGGGGAAGCCCTCCTCCACACGGCTCAGGGATCTCTGTGGGAGCGGACAACCGGCTCCTTTGATGATGACACAAACGAGCTCAGCGCCGCAGTGACGCAGGTCTGAATCCAACTTCAGCTGATCGGTATCATTCCGTCTGGATTACACACGTTCTGCTGTCAACCAGTTCATTGAGGCTTTATTTAAACAAAGGCTTTCGAAGGACCTGGATAGTAGCGTCAGGATTAATGACGGATGTTGTGTGTTGTGCTGGAAGTCGGTGTTTGTCTTCTGCTGCCGCGCTGTGTCAGACTAACACCGACAACCTGTCTGACTGAAATGTCCTGGATTAAAGCCTGAGCAGACATTTGGTGTCAGCAGCTTTGAATGTCCAGGACAGAGGAGATGCACAGGATCAGTGTAACTCATGACTTCAGCTAAGAATCAAAGATGGCAGACGTTCACTGCTCTTAAATGACCCCTGAAGCATTTCGGACTCTTTAGTAATAGTTGTCGGCTGTGGTCGTCAACGGAAATCAAACAAAGCGCAGTGAATAAGTCTGCACCGACAAACTGGGGTAAACGGGCAGTTGTACCCATGGACAGCGTTTCAGGCTGAGGAGGTGGATCTGCCTGCAGCCACCGCGGCTGGAACAAAGCCTCGGTGCTGGTCTGAGGCCGGAGCCGAGAGACGAGAGGCCGTGCCGACTCCAGTCTGCTTCACGCGTGTGGGGGTGTGGAAGCTTGTTGGTTTCCCTGGCTCGTTTTCTGTTCTGCCGACAGTCGTGGTTTCATCTCTTCTGTGACAATGGACGCTGTTTCTCCCTCTGCTGTCACTCCAGAGCAGAGCTGCTCCTCAGTCACATGGTTCAGAGTGTGTCAATATGATACTCAGCCGTCTTTGATAAGTAGCGTTGGGGCACTAGTCCGGGTTCCTACCGGTCCATTAGCCCAAGTATTTAAGAGCAGCGTTGGGGGACCAGAACCAAGTTGAGAATTTTAACTAAAACCAAATCAATCAATCAATCAATCAATATATGTTGATGTAAAATGCAAAGTCTAGCAGCCACTGATCGTCATTTGGTTGGTTGTATTCTGCATGTTTAGCTACACGGAAAAACTTGGATAGAGCTCTAGAAATCTTTGCAGGAATTTCCCTCCCTTCTTCTTGATTGTATGTCAATCAAGTGACAAATTTCATAGTGAGGATAGATGACAGGCTGGCGTCTACTTTTTTAATGCTATGTGATCTACCCACGCTACCTTTGCGATCGACGTATTGGGCTCCCCTGCTCTAGAGGATGTTTGAGTGACAGGAGGCTCCTGCTGTAGCTGCTGTGTGGTTTGCCGTCGTGGAGCTTCTGTAGTCTGTGCTCGTGGTCCAGCTGTTCTACTGGTTTGTTCTGGTCAGGACCTGTAAAATGCTTCACACTAGTCAGACTGCGTGACTGCAGACATCGTTCACCTTTATTTGCGTGTATCCTGGAGTGTGTCCCTGTTGTTCTAATGAAAGTGTCATGTTATTGACGTGAAACATCCTAAAGACTGGATAGTCCCCCGGCCCCAATAAAGGAGTGTGTGGCAGCAGGCAGCCCCTGCACAGATGGCTGCCTTTAGGTGCCTGAAATACAGCTTCATTATCAGCAGGTTGCAGGTGGGAACGCTCCCATCGCTCACTGCGTGTCTGTGCATATGTGTGCGCCTGCATTTGCATGTGAGGATTTACAGTGAATATTTGAATGCGTTGCAGTGTGCGCTTCATCGGCTGCCATAAATGTAAAACAACACACAAAATATTTACGACACTCATTTGCATTCGGAAGAAAAACACAATGACACACGAGACTCGGCAGCAAATAAAATCCTGAAACTTAAATGAATGATTTATTAACAGGATCATTGTGCGACACAATAGTTCGAAGTCTCTCGAAACAACACGATCAGGTTGTTGGAGGTGCAATAGAAGAATGTTGTGTTTAGCTGCTGAAGCTTCAAATCCTCCCACCTCCCAATTCGCCCTTGACTGAATTAAAGGAGCTGCTGTCCAGCGGATGTGTGTGTCAGTCTGTTTTGGTGTGAGGTCACTGTATGACTTCACTGGTGTTGTTGGTTGTGCGTTGTCTCAGTCCTTCCTCTCTCGTTCTGGCTTCCTGGCGTCTGGTCTGGTAACAGGAAACCGCTGACAGTAGCATTTGCGTGGATTGTTCCTGAGCAGCATCATCTCAGTCAACATGCAGAAAGGGAGGCGTTGCACTGAGTGCCCCCCCCCCCACATCCTTTTGGCTTGCCTCTAGCTCGCATCCCCAGCTGAGGGTTCAGTTACCATGGAAACCATAGGAACGCTCTCCTCTGCGGCTGGCTGGAGGTTCTCTCGCTCAGGATCTCCACAGCCCTTCTGCTCAGCCCTGGAGGGGGGGTGTGTTTTGTCTGAGCCATTAAACAATGAGTGAGAAGCCACCCCCCACCTCGCTCTCGTCGTCTTCCTCACATCGCCTGCTTTCTCCACATCCCCCTCTTCTCTGATCCGCCTGCTCTGAGGTTGTCAGGCTAAAGCTCAGGACTCTTTGAATTCCTGCTGCTTGAATGAGTCATTATTTGGAGGTGGCACGATTTTTATCTTCAGAAGCGACTAAAGCCTCTCTGTCTGCCAGATTATCCACAGCTTCTCCTCACAGGAACAACTCAGCCTCCTTTAAACAGGTGCTGCAGCAGTCAGAGGAACAGAATCAGGAGATGAGAAACACGGTTTGACAGTTTGGTTATTGACTGCAGAACAGATCATAGAAAATAAAGCTGTGAATAGACGCTACTCTACTGAGGGAAACACATTACAAGCAGCTATAGCGAATCTAATTGGCAAATTGATGATGTGAGAAAGAAAACCAATTTTAAGAAAAGGTTAAAAGTGCGGCCGTTGCTGCTGCTGTGATTCAATTAGCTGGATCACCACACACACATCGATGCGGTCGTGGTTCCCGCGTCGCCTCGAGCTCACAGACGCTGACTGGTAGCTGAGATTTGTGTTATCTTGCCTGTGGCAGTCCGCCATTATCACGTCCCACTGCAGGTCAGGAGGCCGATGAAATACTCTGGCAGTGGTGGACGATGTGTGTGTGTCTGAGGTCAGACACCTGGGCTGCGGATGGTTTGGACATTGTGGTTTGGTCTCCCAGCTTCTGTGTTTATGTCTGTAGGTGGGAGCGATTTCTCTGGGGACGCCTCCTCTCTGCTCTCCCAGCTCCATTACCCCATTACTCCTGCAGACGCTGAGAGCATAAACAGCTTTAGAACTGCTGTGTTTTAGCTGCCAATCCAGCGGACGTGTGCGCCAGCGCAGCCGGTGTTCATGTGCCGGTGTACGGCCACGTCGCCATCTGCTGCCTGCAGGGGTGGCGGAGGAAACGAGCTTCGGCCGAGAGCCGTCACATGATGAGTGTCACACCTGTTTAGTGAAGCTCCAGGTTCAGGACTGTGGGAGTATGGTCCCGTATGGAAGGGGAAGACTTGGACAGAACAAACCATTTGAAGGTGTCGCGTTCAAGACATCAGGGCATAAATCTCTTCTTACGCGACGCACAGTCGTCATGTCCAGGTCACATGGCCTGTGGTCAAGCTGTTTTCTATGAGCACCAGTTTCTCTCCAGCTGTTGTCTGACACAGGCAGTCGACAGCGTTCACAGCTGTCTGAGTAAACACACCATGTCATTTAACAGAACCAACCTGCTCAGGTGTGACACCAGCATTTCGCACAGGGTGGTACCAGCGTCGGCCATTTCTGCCTCCAGTCCCGCTTCCAGTCCTGTCAGATAGCTCCACCAGCACGTCCTCACACGCCGCCAGATTCAGCTGGGACCAATTTAATGCCTCAATCAATAGCTGGTAATCAAACGGGAATGGGTTATGGCTTCACATAAGCCCCTTATGGTCCTGCAGCCCTCTTCCCTCAGCCAAAAACTTAATGAAATTGAGCATAAATCCCTTTTCTCTCTCTCTCCCTCTCTGTAAAACTCTTTCATCCCTTTCCAAAAGCAATCTGGACTTTCCCCCTGAGTCAGCACTTAGTGTGTCCAGGAGTGGAGCAGGAAATTACCATCTGAAGAGCTGCTCTCTCTGATCCAGCCCTGTGCCCACACTCGACCCTCACTTCATTTCAAGCAATATAAGGTCCTGCCATCTCACATTAGATAAATAACCACCCCCTGCTAAAACCCCTGACTAGTGCATGATGGGAAGGCAGCAAGCTTTTTTAACAAGCACTCTCTTTTGAATTTCACGACTAAAAGGATGCGCTCATGGCTGGAAAACATATACGAAGTATTGGCAACTTGTTCATTAGTATTACCCATGAGCACCAGGGACAAGCAGCCTCAGTGGTTCATCCAATCACAGGGCATAATCACTTTTAGGGGACGGGGTGTGAATCGCTGCTCACAGGCGTGTGTGTGGAGGTCGTACCTGATAAATCACGTCTTCATAGCAAACTTTACTGAACACAGACTCTCAACCAAACACGCGTCTGTCGGATTCCCTCCTTCAGTTCAGTGGAGCAGTATCTGTGAGGGGCAGTCGGTGGAGCTGGATACACAAATGAGGGCAGGTTCGGGAAAGGAAGCAGATGTTGGTCCTGCTGTGTTGTTGACTCACAACTGGACAGATGTTCTCCAGTTGCTGATTAAAACCTGAAACAATGACACAAAATAACTTTGTCCTTAACAGCAACCTTCACTTTGACGAGCAAACCTTTGAAATCCCAAAGGTTTCTGAGAGAACGGGGAAAATCAGCCGTGACAAAGTGCAGCTTCTGTGGAGCCTCTGTGTTGGCGTTTGTCCTGTGGGACGAGATAAAGGAGTGTGGGTGAGGGGTGGTGATCAGGTCCCAGGACCACCACCCAATCTGGCTCTAATCCAGCCCACACCGAGTTCAGTTGTGATTTTACTGGTCCTGGGGACATTTACTCATGACCTGGTCCAACAGTCACCACCACAATGCATAAAAAATTCAACAACAAGGGAATAACACCAGTGAAAATATGAATTTAAGGCTCTAGTAACTTCTGGTAGTTCAGTTAAAAAAGGATCCTATAATGAAAATGTCGGGGTGGTAGTGAAAGAGGAGGGGCTGACGGGGTCACGACCCTCATTACTGCAACTGCCAGATGGCCCCGGTCGGGTGAGAGCCTCTAACAGGCAGGACAGCTTTTAATTTGTTGCACTGACCGAAACCACAGAAAATTCATTAACCACCTGGTTTTACATTCGACCTGTTGGACTCGTTGAAAGATTCGGTCAAACACAGGAAAATATTACGTCATAAATTGTAAATATACTGCTCCAGTAACGCTGATGAGCAGTCTGATGTCTCCAGTGAACGTCCCCCCTTCACAGACTTCTTAGTCTTGCTGTCCTTTCTTTCCTCCCTCCCCTCAGGCAGCAGGGTGGGGGCAAACCAAGTCAAGTTCTCTTCCTTGACCCTGCTGATGCAGCTTCGTCCTTCAGGCCAGAACCCCTGTTGTTCAGAGGCTGCAGGGCTCCACGCACAGCCACAGGCTCTCGTGTCAGGGACAAACTTAGAGTGATGGGCGACTGTTGCTGTGGAAACAGAACCCTCTTTAAGCCACAGTGAAGTGGCAGGAGCTGGAGCATCACTGAGAGAACCACTGGAGCACACCGTTGGCTGGATTTCCTCAGTCTACCTTCCACCTCAGCCCAACCGGTCGAGGCAGATGGCAGCCCTCCCTGAGCTCCTGCTGGAGGCTAATCTGGTTGAGACCAGATTAGCCTCCCCTCACACCGATTAGTAAATTGCCCTCATTTGAAAACGGAGACAGATTTTCCTTACAAATGCTGGAAACTGACATAACATTTCATCCAAGTTGCAGCTGTGCACGTTTTACCAAGGTGTCAGTGGAAACGATACACAAGGCTTATGGATGCTGCCCGCGATCAGAGTCACGTGTGAATGGTTGGAGGGCGGTTAGCAGGGCCGGCCCAGGACCCGCTGGACTCCCTGAGGATGGAGGACTGGAGCAAAAAATACAGTCCAGCGTCTCGAGCCACGCAGCTCTGGATCAGTGCACATCACACACAAACGCACACACGGCCGAGCAGACAAAGACACGGCTTCAAGCTAAACTGGAAGCAGAGAGGCAGGTGGGCAGGGCGAGAGGAGGATGGAGTGAAAGAGAGAGTGAAAGGGGGAGGGGCAGGCATGTTTGAGGATGAATAAAAGCCAAGGGGGGAGGGGATGGATGTGAGGAGGGGGTAGAAAAGAGGCCTTTCAAAAGAAGAAGAGTGGGAGTTATGGACCGAGAGAATGAGGAAGAGCGACAATCTGACGACCAGAAGAAAAGTATGACAGAGCCGATCTTTGTGATGATACTTGGCTGCTTCCAGGCCTGAAAGCAGCTCTATGTGATGATGTAATCGTTTGTAATTGGTCCCAGAAACCCGTTATTGCTTGATTGGCACCGTGGCCCAGCCAGTGAGACGCCAGGAAGCCACGGCGTAACTGCCCTGAACATCTTTTTCAGACAAAGAGCAGGCGTCTGATGGTGACTTTATAAACATCCTCCATGTTGGACTGTAATGAACGGAGAGCCCCGTGTTCTGTAGAGAGAATGCCGTGGTTCATTAGGCCTCTGTTTAAGGAGTCTGGATGCATTTCCAGGTTGCTGAGGATGAGAAGCGATGGCGCAGTAGAAGGTTGCGAGTGTAGCTCGACGTGTTCTCACAGCCCGAGTGGTTGGGTCTTAATCTGTGACCACATGAGTCGTATGACATCGCGGTTATGCGTCTGTAACAGGAGACGTCCGGTGTGTATCTGCCCAGCAGGGGGCGCTGTGTTAACAGACGCTCCAGTGGATTTTACCCAAGTGTTGGCACAAGCAACGCGTATATGTTTTTAGGCTGGAGGACTCGTTGCCCTCAGCGACCATCATTGATTTGAATTTTATTTTTTGTGTACGTGGAGCTGCTTCAGTCCAGATAATGACGCTCCTGCTCGTTCACCAGTCGCAGTATTTAACAGAACCTTGTCGCTCTTGACTGTTGTTCGCTGCCCATCTGTCTTTACACTCGGCCTCTCGCTGCCAGCTGCTGTCTGCATTCAGCCAGAGGAGACGGCTCCTCGTGGTCCATTGATGCCACTTGATGGGAGGTCAGGCTTAATTTGACAGAGTCCTTTCTGTCCCGCAGTACGGCTCTTTGATCGGAGACGCCGAGCTGTGATTAAGTTGCCGCTATTGTACACAAAGAGAGACTCTCCACAGTCCTTGACGGGCCTCAAGGGCCCTCGATTCAGAGGCGTTTTGTTTATTCTGATGATCTCTCGTCTCAGTCAGCATCGAGCTGCAGGAGCGAGGAAGTACACAGACATATTTTTCTCATATGCACCAGAAATACACACACACTTTAGGCTGAAGTCTGTATTCTGCATTTACTGAAACACCAAAGCCACTAATGTGGGAAGTTCCTGTAAAGGAAGTTTGTCACGGGTCCTTTCAGAGATGGATGGATGGTGGTGAACGTGACGGGGAGGGAGGGAGGGACTGCAGATGGGGAGGACTGAGGATTGATAAAGACAGATGTGGTGTTAAAGACGGACGCCACGTTTCAGGGCAGCAGGGTTGATGGATGTGCTGCTGTGTGTGAGGGACGAGAGCTGCCGGCCTCGTCATCGCTCTGCCTGAGACGTGATGGAGGATTCGGTCCAGCTCTGCCTCCAGCAGGTTGACGACGATTTCCACAAACAGAAACTGTCACGACCTAAAGATTTGTCACCACGTTGGAAGTATTTCAACCCTAACCTCCTTCACCCAGAGGTGCCTGAAGGCCTCAGACGTAGCACTGGTGATGTCGGAGCCATTTCAGAAGATGAGAAGCAGACAGGGTGAGAGGAAGGTTCTGGTCTGGCTGTTCCTTTCCTCATCAGGGTAGTTCCCTCTGCATTCACTCCGGCGGAGTTGGCTACAGGAGGAGGCTTGTTTGCAGCATCACACGTTTCGTAATCGCATGCCGTCAACCGAGCGGCTTTCACGTCCACCAGGCCTGAGAGGTCGTCAGATGACGTAGAGCCGATGGTTCGTCAGTGGATTCACCCAGTCCACCGCAAACAACACATCTCCCAAACATGAATGCGTCCAGAGAAGTGAATCACCTCACAGGCTGCAGAAGGACAACACGAGAACAGTCCCTCTGTCCTTCTGTCTGTCTTCTCTGTGAGCTGGATCCTGTAATGTGTGTCAGGTGTCACCAAAATAAAATCGTCATGAGTTTCAGTTTGGCTGCGAAGGCCAGGAAATGAAATGGTTTGATTTTAGTGAGGACCGTGAAGAGTGTGTCCGTGTCCCTCTACCGATCCTATTAATGTTGTCAGAGAAGTTACCTGATTCGTGTCTTAAGTATTGTTGCGGGACCATGGAATGAGCAGCCTTAGTCCAAACCCAGCAGAAAATAACATTTTTACTTTCACGTCATTCTCCTGCTCTGACAGTAACTGATGTGTTTTGGGGTAAGTGCAGGGTTTAGGGACCAGCGGGGCCTCGTTGGTCCCCTGGGGTTCGCTCCTCGCTGACCGCAGTGATTTAAGAGCAGCCATTGGAGACAAAGTAATGTTAATCCGTCCGAGTGATAAAAGTTGCATTAACCCATCGATCAGTGCCGGCGAGGAAACACCTGTGATCTGTTTCTACAGCAACGCTCCTGGTGTTGCTACGAGGGACGTGCCAGCTGTGTAACTCGGCATCGGTGTGTTGGCTTTGTACAGTGTGTGATGTAAAACTGTGCCATTGCTGGATTAATAACAGTGAACGTGCTGAAGTGAAGGTCAGTGATGTTACAGCCAACAGGAAACTGCTGATGGAGCCAGAAAGCGTAGGAGCAGTCGACAGGCAATGAGCCGCCTGCGGGCCGCCGGTCGGATGCGCTCGCTCCCTGGTGACTTGCTTCATTTTCTCACAGCTGGAAGCTCTCGGAGATAAATTTTTCAATATGCACGTCTGGATGTAACGCGCTCCATCAGCTGCCGATGAGAGGAGGAGTATTAAGATCAGTTATGCTGAATATTGTAAAGATTAGACATGTTCTACAGAATACTTCTGGGAGCTCGCATGAAACTGATGAGACCACGCGTCAGGATCGTTTTTGTTCAACTTGTCAACAACTGGAAAAAGTCAGTTAGTGATAATGAAGAAGGGATCTGAGAAAAACCTTGAGGCAGCTTTATCGATCTGAATCAAGCATTTGATCAATTGCTGGAGGTAAAATGTGGTCGTGGAACTATTTACAGACAGGCTCACTTTACTCTCAGTGGTCGGCAGGAAGCTACAGCAGCGGCGGCACCGAGGTGTCAGACGCAGGCTGATCATAAATATCATAGCATGTTAATAAATGAGTTGTTTTTCTCTGAATCAATGCATCTGCTTGACAAAATGCCAAATGTAGCAGAAGTGCGTCTCCGTCGTCTCATTTCTTTTGTACTGTTGCAGCCTTTTTTAATCTTCGCTTCCCTCTGGAGCTGCTTCCTGCAGTCCCACATCGGTAATGAATAAAGGAGAACCTGTTCTCCGTGGGAGCCGCTTCCCTGGAGCCCAGACGGTGACGTAAAGCTGATCTGTATCTCTCTCCTGTTTATTGTTCTTTTAATCTCCACGCTGGACAGATGTAGTTTCAGACCGGCCCAGATATTAAAGGCACGTGTGGCCCAGTCGCTCGCCTTGGGATAGAAGCGCTTCAGGCTGCAATAAAAAGGATTTTCTGCCTGAGCTCTTCAATGAAATGATATCATAGCTGTGTCTTAAATGAGAACCGGAGCGAGCCTTTCATTATGGCTAAATTGGGCGGCAAAGGTGGTTTGAGTGTTATTTTAACGATTTCACAGTATACGGATATTCAGCTGAAACGGGCAGGAAGGGTTTTGACACCCGTTGAAACCTTATCAGCGTTTATTTAATAGAAACACACAAGAATCGTCTTTGTTTATTCAGTGTATGTTACAAGACGTGACCCACTTACTCTGAAAAAAAAATTCTGCTTGTTTCAGCTCCACTTTAACAAACACGGGCGAGTGGTGCTTTGGTGCAGCCATGAGGTGTAATTAAAGTCTGTAATTAGCGAATGTACACCCATTAGCTAAAGCTCTGTGGTCTGTCCCCCCCTGATTCTACAGCCTGAACAACATGAGAGCTTGAGCTTTATACCTGGAGATCACAGAACTCACAAATCACAGATCAGACAGTAGCGAAACATTTATGATCCAACATCATGCAGCCGTAGTTTAGGAATCAATACTGATGATGGTGGTAAGAATCCTGTGTCGTTAGGATAAACAGAATCCCTGCCACAGCCATAATCTCCAACGTCCACGCTTCAGATGGAAGCTGCAACACTGTGGTTTAGAAACAAGACGACCTCTTGTTAGTTTACGGAGTCAAACAGTGTGAGCGTTTTGCTTCTCTCGCTGTGATGCTGCAGTGGCTGGTGGCTGTCTGCTGGATGACGTGTAGCTCCCACCTCTTGATCACCCCCAGGAGAGTTGAAGTAGAGCCAGACGAGACAAGATCTGTTTCATCCTTGCTCCACTTCAGTTTGTTCAGACGGAGATGAGGCCATGACATCACGGTGTGACCTTCTGAGAGGAACCACCTTCTGTTGGACGCGGTGAAGCTCCAGTAACCAAACAACCCAGAGGAGCCACAGTGAATCAGCCCCTCTGAACAGTTCACCTTAAGTGGTTGTAAGATAGATTTATGTGGTTTTAAACCAAGCTGAGATGGAAACGTTGGTTGCGGTGCCGTGTCTGTATAGATTGAACAGCTGGAAAACGACCTGCCGGTTCTCAGGCCCCTCTCTAAGCTTCTGCTGCTGTTTGTGTTGTTGTCTCCTTCGACTCCGCTGCTGCTCTGATGGACAGATCCTGCTTAATGAGCTGGTTGTCGACAGGATTCAACCGATTCACACACAGCTCATTAAACTGTAATGTTGTTCGTTAGTCTTTGTTCCTTTTGGGTTCCAACGCTCCAGCGCCATCAGAATAACGAGCGCTGTGTGTTCAGTGAGTGGGGATGAGCCCAGACGAGCTACCGGCGGTTTGGCTTCTGTCTCAGGTAAATGTGAAGCTGTGTGAGCGCCCTGGAGAGCAGAGCAAGTCAACTTAACCTTCTTCTCTAAACCTCTGAAACTTTAATGCAGAGATTCTCTGAAGTGGTTTGTGATGGATACGTCGGCTGGATCAGACCAGATACTGGTCCGCTGTTAGCAGTCACAGGTGACGTGTAGTACTCGAACAACTATGTCTACAAAGTGCACTGGATGCGCATTGTAGGTAAATCAGTGGATTATTTGCGGTCTTATCTCCGTATTACAGCACGTTATCCACGGTTTCACTTCAGTCCAGAGCAGCAGTCCTTCCTCTCTCCTCACTTGCTTTCGAATTTTGCGTGTTAGCACCACTTTGCATGAAACGGGTGTCATCTCTGGCTGTGACACCTGAAGGGGGCTGGGGGAGTAAATATGAAGGCTGGGATTTGCTTTGGTTTCCACGTGTGGGGATCCAGCCCCGTCTCGCTTTATCTCCCTCCCCCACATGGCTTTTCCGTCCACCAGTCATTCCAGTGGTGGTGGGATATAGAGCAATGACAGCTTAACCCACAACCCCCCACCACCGCTCGCAGATGCCACACGTCTGCAGCCGTTCCAAAACCCCCTAAACCCCATCTCTCATAAACCCTCATCACGCTGCGGATGAACTCGTGCTCCAGTTTCCCATCCATTCACGCGCTTTGGGGAATCTCTTTGTGTGCTGTGAACATGCAGCACATGGAAACATGAAGAGAAATGAAATGAAGACACATTCATCTTCTGGAAGATGACAGATTTGACATAAGGCTGGGAATAAAAGTGTGTTTCTGTTGGTTCACAGCAGACAAAGGAAAGACGGAGGATTTGGGGCGTTTTTACCAAAGTGTATTGATGTGGACGCGTATATCAGTCACACTCACTAGTGAAATACCTCAAGTTCTGCTCAACTGTAGTCTCGGTGGTGTGCGTTGTGTGTGGCGTAGTGTATGCTGACACAGGATGGCAGCGGTCAGCAGGTTTGTCGTCCGCCCATCAGCCTGTGAGTGGCACCGTGCGGAGGCCTTTGTAGCGTGGAGCCGTGTGGAGGTCTGGTCTCTGCCCGCAGAGACTCACAGCTCAGGTCTTTTACACACTGAGACACAAAGACGGGTTGGTAGAAAACATCAGTCTATGCAGTTCTCAGACGGATGAGAAGAGAAGACCAACAACAGAATGAATCTAATCTTTTTTTCTCTCGTTTGCTGCTACGGCAACTTTCCACGTAGACAGAACAATCATCATACTGACAGTTTTATTTTGTAATCTATATTGAAATCCACTGAACATCCAAACACACAGCGCACCACTGGCTTTATTATTATTATTATCATCATCTTCATTATTATTATACCTTCATTACTAGTGGTGCAGGAGGAGCTGTCTGCGGTGCTGAACCCTTAGGTACTGTAGTAGTAGTAGTACTGTAGTAGTAGTAGTACTGTAACTGTAGTAGTAGTACTGTAGTTGTAGTACTGTAGTAGTAGTAGTACTGTAACTGTAGTAGTAGTATAGTAGTAGTAGTACTGTAGTTGTAGTACTGTAACTGTAGTAGTAGTGTAGTTGTAGTAGTAGTAGTACTGTAACTGTAGTAGTGGAGTAGTAGTAGTACTGTAGTTGTAGTACTGTATTAGTAATAGTAGTACTGTAGTTGTAGTAGTAGTAGTAGTAGTAGTACTGTAGTTGTAGTAGTAGTAGTACTGTAGTAGTAATAGTAGTACTGTAGTTGTAGTAGTGTAGTAGTAGTACTGTAGTTGTAGTAGTGTAATAGTAGTAGTACTGTAGTTGTTGTAGTGTAGTAGTAGTACTGTAGTTGTTGTAGTGTAGTAGTAGTACTGTAGTAGTAGTAGTGTAGTTGTAGTAGTGGAGTAGTAGTAGTAGTACTGTAGTTGTTGTAGTGTAGTAGTAATAGTAGTACTGTAGTTGTAGTAGTGTAGTAGTAGTAGTAGTACTGTAGTAGTAGTAGTAGTACTGTAGTTGTTGTAGTGTAGTAGTAATAGTAGTACTGTAGTTGTAGTAGTGGAGTAGTAGTGGTACTGTAACTGTAGTAGTAGTAGTACTGTAGTTGTAGTAGTGGAGTAGTAGTAGTACTGTAGTTGTTGTAGTAGTGGAGTAGTAGTAGTACTGTAGTTGTTGTAGTAGTGGAGTAGTAGTAGTACTGTAGTAGTAGTAGTACTGTAGTTGTTGTAGTAGTGGAGTAGTAGTAGTACTGTAACTGTAGTAGTAGTACTGTAACTGTAGTAGTAGTACTGTAGTAGTAGTAGTACTGTAGTTGTTGTAGTAGTGGAGTAGTAGTAGTACTGTAGTAGTAGTAGTACTGTAGTTGTTGTAGTAGTGGAGTAGTAGTAGTAGTACTGTAGTTGTTGTAGTAGTGGAGTAGTAGTAGTACTGTAGTAGTAGTAGTACTGTAACTGTAGTAGTAGTACTGTAGTAGTAGTAGTAGTAGTAGTAGTACTGTAGTAGTAGTAGTAGTAGTACTGTAGTAGTAATAGTAGTACTGTAGTTGTAGTAGTGTAGTAGTAGTACTGTAGTTGTAGTAGTGTAGTAGTAGTACTGTAGTTGTAGTAGTGTAATAGTAGTAGTACTGTAGTTGTTGTAGTGTAGTAGTAGTACTGTAGTTGTTGTAGTGTAGTAGTAGTACTGTAGTAGTAGTAGTGTAGTTGTAGTAGTGGAGTAGTAGTAGTAGTACTGTAGTTGTTGTAGTGTAGTAGTAATAGTAGTACTGTAGTTGTAGTAGTGTAGTAGTAGTAGTAGTACTGTAGTAGTAGTAGTAGTACTGTAGTTGTTGTAGTGTAGTAGTAATAGTAGTACTGTAGTTGTAGTAGTGGAGTAGTAGTGGTACTGTAACTGTAGTAGTAGTAGTACTGTAGTTGTAGTAGTGGAGTAGTAGTAGTAGTACTGTAGTAGTAGTAGTAGTACTGTAGTTGTTGTAGTGTAGTAGTAATAGTAGTACTGTAGTTGTAGTAGTGGAGTAGTAGTGGTACTGTAACTGTAGTAGTAGTAGTACTGTAGTTGTAGTAGTGGAGTAGTAGTAGTACTGTAGTTGTTGTAGTAGTGGAGTAGTAGTAGTACTGTAGTTGTTGTAGTAGTGGAGTAGTAGTAGTACTGTAGTAGTAGTAGTACTGTAGTTGTTGTAGTAGTGGAGTAGTAGTAGTACTGTAACTGTAGTAGTAGTACTGTAACTGTAGTAGTAGTACTGTAGTAGTAGTAGTACTGTAGTTGTTGTAGTAGTGGAGTAGTAGTAGTACTGTAGTAGTAGTAGTACTGTAGTTGTTGTAGTAGTGGAGTAGTAGTAGTACTGTAACTGTAGTAGTAGTACTGTAACTGTAGTAGTAGTACTGTAGTAGTAGTAGTACTGTAGTTGTTGTAGTAGTGGAGTAGTAGTAGTACTGTAGTAGTAGTAGTACTGTAGTTGTTGTAGTAGTGGAGTAGTAGTAGTAGTACTGTAGTTGTTGTAGTAGTACTGTAGTAGTAGTAGTAGTACTGTAGTAGTAGTAGTAGTACTGTAGTTGTTGTAGTAGTAGTAGTAGTACTGTAGTGGAGCTGTCTGTGGTGCTGAACCGGCACCGGCTGCACTACAGTCTAACCTGAGCTTGTGGAGGACGAGGAACCTCGGTGAGCTGTGATCTCTGTGAGTGAGTGTGAGAGACTGAGATCTGTCTGCAGTTAACCGACCGCTGATGCGGATACTTTGATCTACCGCAGGTCTCTGGAGCATAGACGTCCAAGTGAACACACACATAGTTGCTTTCAGCCTTGGGGCTCTCATGTGTCTCCTGCCATCCCTCCCCACGGAGGCTGGGATGTATTTATGTAGATTACTGCTGGAAAGTAGGTTAAGATGAATGTTTGGAGCTGAACCCGAAGCATCGTTAGCTGGTGAAGCTGTGATTTCTGTGGCGTCTTTACATTCTGTCGCTCTGTCCCATGCTCTTTGTTTATTAGCGGCCACATTTGCCACTAAAACCACCCACAAGAGACGCAGCCTTTAAGTTGTTGCTGGTTCTTAAATGTCAGGCTTTCTGCACCAACTCCAGATTGGATTTGATTGAGACATTTAGCAGGAAGAAAAATAGCTCTCTGACCTTTTGAAAGCTTTTCCCCCGACAGAATCGAAGTGTTGTTCCTAGACACACACGTCGTCTAATATGGAGCGAAGGCTATCTGTTAATGCTGTTTCCAAAATGTCATTTCACTACACGCTGGTCCACGTCTGTGTTTTTCTGTGTGGACTGATCTCTGTGTTACCAACTAAACATCAGTTTGCCGTAATTAACGCCTTCTTCCTGACGCGATCTTATCTGCGGAGTCTGAGGGCCTCTAATACACTCAGTTTATCGGACGCCCAGATTAAGGTCAGACCAAACACTGGAGCTTTAACAGGCTGAAGCTACAGTTTTAAAGGTGGGGAGATGGGACGAAGAACCTGAGTCTGACATCAACGATTAACTAACCATCAGGACATTCGGTTGTTTTGTCAGATTATTCTGCTTAGACGTAATCCGACCGTAAGGTGAATATTTGCTCCAAGCTCCGGTTGAGCTGAATTTACCAGCTCACTGTGTTAATGGGCATGTTTGTCGGGAGCAGGGGGGAAGGGGGGGGGTCTTTTTTAGGACTGGATAATGATGGAGGAGGGATGATGTCATAGCTGCTGCAGACGTCAGGCGGGAGGCTTTGTTTCTCTGCTGGTGATAAATGGAGATGAATACATTCCCAGTCTGAATACGTCTTTCGGCTTGTAGTTTATATTCTTCAATTAGAATCACTAAAGATTGTTATTGACTGTTAAAGATGCTCAAACTAGTGTGAACGCAGACTGAATGTTAACATCTGGATGAAGGAGGATTTACTGGAAGGATGTGTTTTTGCTTTCAGTCGCAGTGTGATGAGCAGACTTGTGTCGGGGTTAATCTGAAGACGCGGCCTGATGGTAGTCGCGTTTGAGTTTGAGTGGACTGAGAGCCTGTGGTTGACCTCAGCTCTCTCTGTCGCCGTCCTTCCTGTGTTGCATCTCTTCTCTGCAGACGCGATCGTCTGCTTGTAATTTTGTGAACACTTGTCTGGATTAAATAAAAGCAGACTCTCCTCCTCCTTCTGCTCTTTCTGGCTTTTTTTGTGCGGTTCTTTCTGTCGCTCTCAGCCTCCTCCTCTCTTCTCTGGGAGCAGAGAGGAAATGAGAGGGGGGTGAGGTAATTAAATTGCATTCAGTGGTGAGAAGGAAGCGGGAGGTGGATGAAACAGGGAAGCTCTCATGCTGCATGTTTTGTGTTTTTATGTTCAGAGGAGACACATGATATACTCGAACCTTTGAGTTCAGCAGGGCTCTGATGGTGGATTCATGTCTATGTGGACATATTTGAACTTAAATCGCGTATAATGAGGATTATAGAACACGGAAGAGAAGAGGCTGTGGGACGTTTGAGGAGTTATAACCTGTCGTGACTTCATCTTGTTTGTGAGAGAAGTCGACACTGATCACAATCGAAGCGTAGCACAAACACGTCAACTCCTGAAAATAGACACGAGTAAAACAGCGGAGAGTTGAAAAGGTGAAGGAATCTTCTGAATCATGAGTCAGATATTTCTGTCTGCTTCTATTTTCAGTTTCCTCTGTCTGTTGTCGCTCCTGATCCCAGTCGCCCGATGAGTTTGAGCAGCGATTCGTCCGTATTGATCCGTACTAATCTGCTGAGTCAGAGACATTTGTTCTCCCTGCAGGACTTTGTTACAGATGTGGTTACGTATGTATTAAATATTAAATGCATATTAGCCTCCTTCCTCCTGTTTCTCCTCTGCTCATCTTTTCCTCATCTTCTTCCTCCTCGTCATCCTTTTCCTTCTCCTCTTCCTCCGCCCTCTGTGGTCTCATTCTTTCAGTCTAGCAGTGAGGAAGCAGCGCAGCATGAGTCATAGCTCTGGATCTTGTTCTAACCCTGTTTCATGACTTCTCCGTCTTCTCCACAAATAAACTCCCTCACGTGTTATAACAGCAGAGCATCTCCTTTAAACCAGTTGCCCGGCGGCTTTCCTCACCTCTTCCCTCTGTCTCTGTTATGCCGGGTTATTCAGTTAAAGTGACAGCGCTTCTGTCCTCGTCTCATTCTCTGCTGCAGGAAGCTCCCACCAATCAGATTATCATTGATCCCACATTCCCTCTGGTCTGTCCTCCGTACACACCGATTCTCTGCGGTGCTGATAAATTGGAGGTTATGTCATACCTGCCATGTGCTGGCTCGTCTTCAGTTGCCTGTGATGTGTTCGCTCGTGTGCTCTGTTACATAAAGCTAAAAATTAAAAGCGTAGCTTCCTGGCCTCTGGTCACAGAGCTGCCGAGTCCTCAGACTCATAATTGGTCCTACACGTGACGCCAGGTTGGATGTTGCGTCCTCACGTGGCTCAGGGATGATTTTGCCGCTGGTGAAGTGGTGCAGGAGGCGACTCACCGTGCTTGAGCCTCGGAACTGTGGAGGCATCTCTAAACCTTGTGTTCTTCCATGGGTTGCTGGGGTGAAGCCTGTCCAGCGCTGGACATCTGCACTCGTAACCGTGGACAACGGAGCCATTTACTGCTCTGTGTCATGAACAGAACTGATGACAGGGGTGTCATTGTGAGCTGCAGAGTGTTGGTTCGTGCTGGTGATGCCTGCACACATTCCTCTCAAGACCAGTGTGTCCATCAACACTCTTCTCTCAGTTTGTCTCTCAGTTTTGTTCCAACATCTGCTGAACTTGGAGCACGAGCAGACCTGGCCTGGAAATCGTCTTAGAACTGATCCCAGACCAGTGGGAGTCTGTTTCTGGTGTGAAGCATACCTACAACATTTCCTGCCTCATGCTGTCCAATACAGTAGTTACACTAGTTGGTGAACATGTCTGTGAAGCAACAACACGGTCCCGCCGAGGAACACGTGAACGAATGGGGCACAATGGAAAAGCTCCGGCTTTTGTCTCACAAAAGAAAAGAAGACAAAAGAGGTGAAGAGGAAAATGTGATGATGGAGCCAGGTCGAATAAAAGGCTCTGCTACGTCAGGAGAAGAGCGAGCGGCTGTGAAAGAGAGCGAGCTGAAAACAGTTGAGTGAGTCTGAAGGAGCAGAAGCGTCACCTGCAGCCTCCGGCAGGAAAACCGTCCGAGACGCCGAGCATGTGTCTGCAGCTCTGAATGGGAAGAGCTCAAAGCCTGATGCACTCACTCATCTCTGAGTGGTGCAGAGGCTGCGAGGCAGAGACTGGTTGCATTCTAACCCCAGTCCAGTTCCTTCAAATGACTCTTCTAATGCTCCTTTCAGTGCAGAGGCTGTAGTGCTGCTAAGAGCCCAGAGGCCCCGGGACCATCCAGGACCCAGGATGTCGTAAGATCAGAGCATTTGAAATGGCTTTAACACACACACTGGGTGTGGACATGTTCGAGGACCTCATTTGAGAAATAAAGGTTTTTGCATTAACAGTAAAAATACGGTTAAAGCATTTTGACATCGATTCGGTGTCTTGTTGAGAGTCATTCGATTCAGAGTCAAACCAGCAACCGCAGCTGAACCTGAAAACGACCGGGAGAAGCTGCCGCAGGTGCTGGTCGGGGTCCGTGCCTGCGGTGATACTGTCCTTCAGTCGGTCGCGTTCAGATGTGACGTTTCCACGTCGCTGCTCGTGCTGCATGTTACAGCCTCCTGTGTCGTGGTCCTAAGACCTGGGAGCCGGTGTGTGTGTAGTCGTATCGATTGACATCCTGCCTGGGTGCTGTGTTGGGGGGCGTGTACACAGGGAGGTGGCTGCACAGCAGGTGTGTGTGAGCAGTCGGCTCGGTACAGTCCTCCCTGTAGCGACACGAAGCCAAGCAGCTAAACAGAAACAACTGTTCACAGTCATCACTCTGTCACGAATATTAGGAACAGCTCAAATAGCTGCATTAAGAGGATTAGAATCCGATTAGCAGCAGCGAGGAGGTGACTCGGTTTGGTGCCTTGAATGAAACCTTTGTATTTCTGGCTTCCTACGCCTCCGGGTGCAGTTTGTGCAGGATGTGTGTGAAACAACAATGTCAATAAAATGAGCTTTTAATCTGCTGAAATCTCGTAATGCGCATTTGGTGTCTTGGGCACCAGTGCACAAATCTGAGCTTCTGGCTCTGTGGTCAGTTTGGACTTTGGTCGGTTTTTCTTGGTAACGTGATTCCAAAAGGAGGGTTTCTAACGTCCAGACCCTAATGTGAGGACCCGTCTCAGGCTCGGAGCCGTGTGCAGAGCAGAGTAGCTGCAGATTTCCAAAGTTGTCGGAGGAGCCGCGGCTTCTGTGAGTTTATTCTGTTGTGCAGCTTGAGTTTCTCGTGTCTTGTGCCTTCAGATTTGTCATTTTAACCAGATTTGTCAACGCTGTGTGGAAAGTGGGGTCGTAACGCATCACAGTCATGTTGTGTACAGATCCACGATTACGGCATTCTCTTGAACAAACTTGACGTCGTGGTCCTTCAGCAGACACACACGGTCTGGTTGAAAGCATGACTCCCATCCCTCCTCTTTGCCCGGCAGCCAATCAGAGCCCAGCGGCGGGCAGAGCGGCAGCAGGCCTGTATGTGGGTCACCACAGCAGGATGCCAGCTAACGGAGCCGCAGAGCTCAGTGCTGCTCGCGGAGTCTCGTCGCAGCAGAGGTGCGCTTTCATTTAGTCGTTCTGAACGTCCCACCGAGCTCACAGAGCTGATTTAAGGTTGGTTCCACATGTAGAGCTCAACCGTTCACCCTGAAGTCGACGGGACGAAGCTGATGAATTCAGATGAAAGCTAAATAAAACGCATTGGATTCATGAAATCAGCTCAGACAGGACTTGAATGAATTGAATAAAAAAGAATTGTCAGCTTCCTTCATGATGGATTCCGTCTCCTGAACGCTCAGGCTCCTGGAACGTTAGGACTTCACCTAATATGTGGCTGCATGCAGCGATGCAGGAGGCGATAAAAGCGTTTCCTGGATGGAACAGGGTGCAGACGCGCGGAGCGACTGATGAGCCTCCTGCAGCCTCCAGTGGGGCCTGAAGCGTGTTTCACGTGTGTCGCAGCTATATTAGTAATCGCAGAGACTCTGTGACAAAGACATCAGGGCTCATTAACAGCTGAGGGCTGACAGGCGAGTCGAGGCAGGTCGCAGCCATGTTGGAAATTAATTTGCACAGGAAATGCTGGGTTGTGGGAGTTTGATGGAGAGAGAGGGAGGGCGCGTCTCTGGAGAAGGCGTCTGAGACTAATTAGGAAGCTGCGACTCGAGGCGCTGAAAGTTGAGCCTGGGGCTGAATATTTGACCAGACGCTGCAGTTACACGGGAGCTGACCGTGTGCATTGAGGCTCCACCCCCTCGCTGAGCTGGGGCTGTGGTGGCTGGTCACTGTGATGATGATGGAATCATGTCCAGACCGGTCTCTGACTAGAGTTTGCACCTTGGTTCCTGGCCACGTGTTCGGATGGAGGCGTCTGTCAAATGACTGGATGTAAATGCAAATGCTGGAAACAATTACCCCAACAGGAGAATTATTCACATGGAAGAGGATGAAAATTAGATTCAAATGTATGGAGAATCCGTGAATGGTGCCAGGGGACGGAAGATTTAACTGAAAATCACAAAGTCATTAGTCTTTGAATCGACTGCGGCGTCACGCTGAGCTCAGTAACGAGGCTCGAGGTCCGTTTGGGACTTAAACCCGTCGCGTGGCAGCGCTTCAGCTGGTTGGTCGGTCAGAGCTGCAGGTGAGAGGTTGCTGGTTTGAATCCAAGCCCGCTGTTAGAGCCTGGCTCGCACTGCTTTTGCCCTAATAAGTCTGGAGGCAGCGGCTGCCCTGAGGCCTTGTGGCCCCCTCCTCTGCTCTCCCTTCATCATGGGTCTGAACGAGGACGGGAATCTCCCTTTTCCTAGTTTCTCTCTCCCCCAGGGGTCATTACTCTGTGTTGCTGCTTCCCTCTCAGTCCTCTGAGTTACATAAAACTGAACTCATTAAAGTGAGGAGCAGGAGGTTTTGCTGCTCTTCGGTCACGACAGGATTTTCGTTTGATCCCTTATGGACAGAGATTCGCTAAACGGGCGCGAGGGCTCGATGTCACTGCTCCTGCCTCCAGTAGCTAACGTAGCTATAAGAGTTGGCAGAGGAAGGTGAAGCTGCCAACTGGAGCAGGTTGTGTCAGGAGGTGTCTCCTAATCCAAAACGCTCCGATGAGGCTGGTGGGCTCAACAGCTGTACCTAATAAAGTGGCCAGAGACGCTCAGAGGCTGGACGAGGACAGTAAATGTAAAAAGAGCTGAACAGTACTTGATCACTTAGAAGTTTGTCTTTATCGCTGAACCCTGAAAAAGTCCACGTCCTCAGATTGTTTGAATCACGACTCAGAGGTGTAGAAATCCATCAACCGTTTGCAGCCTCGCTGTCAGAAACGAACTGCTACTAGCTGCTCGTTGCTTTTTCCAGAGGTGTGTCTTCATTGAACATTTGATAGTGATGAATACCTGCAGGCTGTTGAGCAGAGCTTCACTCACATCAAGCTGCTCGCTGGTGGATTTCATTCTGTCTGCGTTCAGAGTGTGTGTCGGTTCCGGCCTCCTCTCTGCTAATAGCGTCTCAGCAGGGAGCTAACTCGTCCACAGCAGGTTGGTAAAGCCAGTACCGGGTGGTTTCTGTAGTCGGGTCAGGGCCGCGGCTTCGGTGGGTGAATTCTAGGATGTTCTGTACATCTCAACTAAGTATATGTTGCACAGGACGCGACTGAGTGATGAGCAACCACCAGAGAGAGAGAAGAAAGAGACGCTTGACCTTTTACTGCTTTGACATGTGTTATGCTTAGAGCATGTTCTGTCCCTCGCTGTCCGTAAGACAGGACGGTCGGCTCTGA
The DNA here is from genome assembly GCA_030770545.1 of Macropodus opercularis. NCBI lineage: Eukaryota > Metazoa > Chordata > Actinopteri > Anabantiformes > Osphronemidae > Macropodus > Macropodus opercularis. Next base: position 19,872,526 of record CM061091.1, on the reverse strand, counting down.
TGTCGTGAACTGGGGGGGACTGAGGAGCAGGAGTTTCCTCCGAGCTGACCTGGGCGCTGCAGGAAACCGTTTGCACGCTCCTCCTCTGCCTCTCGAGGCCTGACCTGCTTTCCTCTCCTTCCCCGCTCGCTCCTCAATGGAGGGAGAAGCGGGAAGCAAAGCAGGAGCTGGTTTTATTAATGACTTCATTAATGGAGAGGAATCGAATCACGTTGAGCTAATTCAGTGGGAGACGTGGGAGGGTGGGGGTGATGGGGGCGACCTTGACACAGATACCTGGATGCTCAGCGTGTTGAACATGTGAATCGGTTCAAACAGCTGCAGCGTCATCTGTTGCCGGGTAGATTTCTGTGCTGGCAGCTAATCATCGTCTCTTCTTCTCTCCTCGTGCTCCCTGTCTCACGTCACGTTTGATGTTTCATTTCATTTCTGATTTGACAGCGTTCACACAGCAGAACCTTGTTTTCTGTTTGTGCTGTTCACTCCTTCGTCTTTGCTTATTCACTGCCGATATCAATAACAAGACTAGTTTAAAACGCGGCGGCTGTCCAACCAAACCTTGATTGTTTCAAATCCGATGTTTCCTCACTGGTTTGGAACCAGGGGTGTGAGAGCAGAACCACCTGCGATGCCTAATTCACGGTATGAAATCGATGCCGGGCCTGTTTCTGTCTGGGATTTCATTAGCGTCAGTGGGCAGCTATGACAGCCGGGCGTCTCCCAGGTGAACCGGCAGCAGCAGTTAATCGATGCCGCAGAGCAGCGAGGGCCTTTGGACTGAAACGATGGGTCGGAACAAAGGAGGGTCGCATCAGATGACTGACACCAGAGCAGGCAATTACTGAGGCTTAGTCGATATTCTTAGTGGACACGAGGCAGGAAAATAAATGCATGGACTGTGAATGAACAGTGATTTGCTCAGGGTTGGACCAGCTCTGAGCCTTTCTTTTCACCAAACGCACGTGGCTGCATCATCTGCCGGCATCAGGAAAAGTTAACGTCCTGCTGCTTTGCTGATATATAACGTGTGTGCTCATCTCACGCTGGCTGAGAAATTGTGTATTTTTGCGCCGCTGCTGGATCATCGCACATTTACAGCTGACATTTTAGGAATCAAGTCACACTCCAGCACCGACGGCCTGGTGACGGGACTTCCACGACCAAAACACAGTTTGTCACATCCGGAGGTGGGAGTGCGAGCGTGTGAAGGTCACCGCTAAGTGTGTGAGCGGTGTTAGCGTGGAGCTGCTGGGTCCCCTCTCTGCTCCGCTGGGAAAACCTCAAACACTTCACATCCCCGAACAAAGTTCCAGACGCTGTTTCCCTCAGCGTCGCCTGGCAAACTGTTCTGGGTTCAGCCTCCAACACCCGCTACCAACCAGCTGCTGAAGACTGAGGTTGAGTTTTGACCAGGTGCCTGATGCCCTGGAGGATGCTTTGACCTCTCAGGAACAGAACACGCCACCAAAGCCGGTGACTTCATCCGCACGCACAGTTTTGTTGTTTCACCGGGAAGGAGTTCGCTGCTGCCTTTGATTTTGATTTGACATTTGAAGGATTTGTATCGTTAGTGAGGCTTAGTTGACAAACGGAGGGATTGTCTGAGCAGAGGCCGGGTCCCAGTCTGGTGGTGGAGTCCGTTTGGCTTCAAGACTCACTTAGATACGGAGCAGTCAGGTCAGTCCGTGACGTTTGGCTGCGAAGAAAACCTCACTTCAGGTGCAGCAATAAAATCACCACGTGTTTAAAACATAGAAATGGCGTGATTGGAAATATTACATTTCAGGCCTTTAGGAGTTTATTGTTTGCGTTTCAGATCCATAAAGCACCAAGAGCCGCCCTCAGACAGCAAATGGAAAAGCGTATTGGCCAAGTTATTTGGAAACGAGGCCGCGGACGTGTCACAGATTATTACTTCACGAGCTACTTTTGAGCTTCATAATGACTGTAATAACTGAAGCACCGTGAAAGATGCCAACAAAGGGCTGTAATGATGGTCGTACTGGGCTGAATCACGGCAGTAGCTGGTCACAGCGGAGCACAGCGCTCACAGGCAGGTGTCAGAGGAGTCATTAGAGCCCAGCAGATTACAGGGTCGTGAATGGGTTTAGTGGAGATAAATCACCGCACGCTTCCCACCGGGCCTCTGCAGCCGGAACCGCACTCTGTGTGGACCCAGTTTCTCATGGGAGCAACATACTCAAAGCATCAATCACCAGTGTTGCTGTTGCCGTTATTGCCTGCGTTATCCTCCAGTCTTGAGGTCGGTGGTTCGATCCCTGTGGGCTCCAGCTAAAGAGCCAGGTTGTGGCTGGGCAGGAACCAGAGCAGTCACACCCAGGACCTGCTTTACTCGGCTGATTATCCCGTCTAGAGACACAGTAAAGTCAGGGATGAGCCTTCTTCTTCTTTGTCACTGATCACATTTACACACTAAATAAATACAGCAGTAACACTGGAGCGGTGACAACGCCACAGATCAGATCAGAGAGGGTCTTCTCTCCGGGTCTGGTCCTCCTGCTCTGGCTCTTCAGCCCTCAGTGATCTTCTGATCGTACTGACAGCAGTGTCAGTGAGTCTGAGTGAGCGTGGAGACTCAGGCTGCTCCACACGCTTCCTGGAGGCCCCGCAGGGACATCACCTTTCAAACACGGAGGCGTCCTCTGAAATACGATCAGCGTGAAGTAATGAAGGCGCATATGCGCAGTGGCATTTCCAGCGCTGCCTGCAGACCTTCAGCGCAAAGTAAAATATGCTCCCCGGTGTCGCAGCTCAGACGAGATGGATGGAGGCGAGGTCTCAAAAGTTCACGTGGAGAAGAGAGCTGAGCAGGCGGAAACGGCCGGAGGTCCGCAGCAGGAATGTATTATGTAAAACCATCTGAATGGAAGCGGGCGTCGGGCGTCTGTATTGAACCTGTACGTCTGACCCGCTGACACCACGTCGCAGCGTTTTGATTGAAACTGCTCTTGGTTTGTTCCGTGCATGTTAGCTGGAATCATCCGTTTGAAGGCAGCTGCTCTTTGTCAGTTCTGGCAGTGACCTTGATGTGAATTTGTGTTTCAGGTCTGGTGAAGCTGGGCGTCCACTGTGTCACGTGTCAGAAAGTTGCCATAAAGATCGTCAACAGGGAGAAACTCAGCGAGTCCGTCCTCATGAAGGTGAGACTGTTCTTACTTTTTGACTTTTTACTGTGCAGCCTTGTGAAGCCCTTCTAGAAGCTGATTTGACAGGCTCCATTGTGTTTATTCTATTCGCTGCCACTCACACACAGACTTCACAAACTTTATCAGAACCTCAGAGTGTGCGTAATTAACGGTTTTACTCTGGATTAGTGTCGCGTTGAGACATTTGTGACGGGTCTGCACACGCGTTTAAACAGCGGCTGCCTCAAGCTGCTCTCTCACAGTGTGCGCGTGTTCCCAGAATGCCCCGCTTCAGCTCAGGAACCTTTACATCTGCAGGATGGTGTCGGAGAACTCGCTGGTGTCTCGTCTCGTTTCCTTTAGGTGATTGCGGTTCATGCGTTCGCTCTGTTGCCGCTCACTCGTCCTCCTCGTCTGTCTCGGGGTTGCCCCGGCAGCTTTCTCTAGTCTGTTCCCTTCGTGCTCTTATTTTAGAAGATGCTGGAGCTCTGTTGTCATGGCAACGAGTGATGGCCATTGTGTTTCCACACAATGAAGTGTAAGCGGAAAAGTAAAACCCATAAATAAAAAGCGGAGTGATGTTTAAAACATGCGGCCGCCCCTGCGCCGCGCTGGCATTTTGAGGAGACCCCATTTTGTTTGACATTTTCAGAGCAGCACGTTTACTTTTTCACGTTGTTCCTTTTCTTTTCGCTGCTTTTATCCCAAACTCTGCGGCGTTGGATGTGTTCTGTCCTGGTTTTGCATATGAATGTGTTCTCTGTTCACACTACACAAGACACATTTACATCCCCTTGTTCATTGTTACCTCCCAACTCAGTCCCAGAGTCATTATCATATAAATACACATTTTCATCGTGTCTGTCCACGGCTCCAGTTCTTGTTCCGTTCGGTTGGAGTCAATAAACACACGAGTTTCTGTCAACTCATCAATAAAATCAGTACAAATCCGTCAGTTCAGAGTATGTGACAAGCAGCTCGGGGAGAAATGTGGATGTTGTGGTAGATTACTGGCGTCTGTCACACACTGAAGGTGCAGGCCTCCTGGATCAGAACCGCCAGCTGGACTCCGGTGCCGTGGCACATATCGAGTCCCTACTCCAGCATGCGATCGAGCGGTAACCTGTGCCTGCGGGTGTGTGATTCCCGCTGAGACGAGCAGCCTGACATTTAGAGCGTTTCTTCAGAGACGAAACACGGGCGACGGCATCACCCCGTCTGGCACCCAGGTGTCAAACCTGGCATTTAAAGCCGCACGGCCGCCGAGGGAGGGTCCCGTTAGAGCCGACGCCGCTGGAGGCTCTGACGCACCAGGCCCGTTCCAGTGTGAAGGTGCAGGACCAGCGTGTCTTCCAGCTGAAGGGCAGCAGAGAGTGTGAGCGCTTAGAGGTGGAACATGAGCCTCGCGTCTGACTGGACTCGTTTCATCTCAACGACTGGCTGCTCGCGTTAATGGTGTCAACACGGACTCAGCTGCATCGACTGGACCACTGCTTCTGCAGCGCGCAGAGCGAGTGTGCATTAGCATCTCCGCTGGATAACCAGTGCACCAGTTAGGTCGTCTGAATCCACCCCAACCCGCCTGTGACCGTCAGGACGTCCTGGTAGTTACCCATCAGCCCCTGCAGGACGGGCTCACTCTAAACGGCTTTTCCTTCGTTGCCCCTTTCTGCATCTCCTCCAGTCTTCTTTCTTTCCTTCCTTTCTCCTTTTCTTTCCTTTCTTTTCGGCCTTTGCTATTATCTTCATTTCCGTCTTCGGCAGCTTGATTTGAATCTGATCCTTTTTTTCCTTCCTCTTATTTGTTCAGTGGATGTTGTTTCTTTCTGTTGCCGTCTGATTGCTCTCCTGTGCGTGGGTCAGCCTCTGCCCTTCAGCTCGCCTCCTCTTTTCCAGGGTCTTTCAGACGTTATTGCAGCAGATGGCGGTTTGATTACCAAGCGGATGTTCCAATTTATCGCCCCTCAGCTCTGTATCATGTTTCAATTAAGTAGAGATTTGGAGGCGCTGCTTCCCGAGTCAATCCTCATAATTCATTAGGAGCGTTGGCACGAGTCAGGAACTCTGGGCGCCTCGGTCAACGATCGTTTTAATCGCTGCAGGATAATTCTCACGCCCTCAGTCTATCCACAGGTTGAGCTGTTGCATAAGCTGAGACGCCACAGCCCACCTCTACCTGTACGAGAGGTATTATGAGTATAGAGACAGTTTGAGATAAAGTTGGATGCCGGTGAACTCTTGACTTTCTAACTGACTGACTGCAGTCGTCTTGACAGCACCGACCTTTAAAGATCAGACAGCGGGAAAGTACTAAAATGGAAATAAGAAGCTGAATTAGTTGGATGAATGGCTCCATTAACAGACCGTACTTGTCTTTAGTGGCCGCGTAGTTCAGGTGAAAGGTGTGAGGATGCACGGTGGCCTCAGTATATACTGGAATTATGCAAACAAACAAAGCACTGTGGCCTTTCAGCTGCTTCATTAATATGCTTCTACAGGAGCAGAAGGCAAAGGAGCCTTTAAAACGCTGCCCTCAGACACCGAGGGCATTAACCCATGGAGTAACAAGAGTTAAGAGCCACTTTACACATACCTTCATCTGATTCCATGCTGCTTCAGACCTTCCACATCAGGACAACGGTCGGTTTCCGTGAGGTCGTGCTTCGTCCGTCAGAGTCTCTCCGAAAGCTTCAGTGTGACACAAACCAAAGTTCCGGTTATTTAACGACAAGAAGTCAGGAAGAACGGATGCACGCTCCTCCGTCCCACACTGCAGCCACTACTACACTTAAGAACTGCTCCGCTTATTCAAACTGGATGTTTTTGTCCCTCAGCGTGTAGAAGATGAACATTACTTGTTGTGTAACCGTTGTGAAAATTGACTGTAGCAGCAGCTGGAAACTCGGAGATGCTCACGCTGGACTGTGCCAAGTTTAAGCTAAGGTCCGTCCAGCTTAAAGGGCGATTCTGTGCTGGTGCTATAATGTGAAGTTTCTCCAGTGAAGCTTTCAGGACGTGTTAGAAGTAGCTGATGCTGGAAAGGCTGAGTGGAGGGAGACAGTGTGGCCCAAAGATTAAAGGGACTCTTTATTTATTTGCCTTCGTCCATCTCTCTCGGTCACAGACCTTTGAAGACCGTCAGCTTTGATGGAAAAGAAATTTAATTTTCTCTATGCTGCGTCCGTCCTCTCAGACCTGTCACATCGCTCCCGAGCGAGGACATCGGGCGACGATTCAGAGTCTGAGCCGACAGAAGGGCAAGAAAAGAGTCACGGGGACAAAATGAGCCGTCAGAGCTGTGATGGACGGGGATTGATGGAGGAACTGGTGATGATCTGAAATTGATGGGCTTCGCTGGTTTACCTGTCGTGTCCATCCCCGGTGACTCCGGCGCTGGTTCCCTCAGCGATTCCGCGAACGCGTGTTGAACCAGCTGACATTTCCAAGGGTGCAGAGCAGAACCGTTAGGATAACAGAGTCCACGGACTGTTGGAGCTTCATGCCAGATATGAGCAGATACTCTGAAATGGGCTCCACCTGTAGCGAGTTCCTGAGCCTGGACTCTGTCTAAGGGGAAGTTTCCTGAGCTCCTCATTGTGTTGGGCACTAACCTGCTTCTCTTCTTCTGCGTTTCTCTGCAGGTGGAGCGGGAGATCGCCATCCTGAAACTCATAGAGCACCCCCACGTTTTAAAGCTGCACGACGTCTACGAAAACAAGAAGTACCTGTAAGTAAGCTGCCTCTTCCTTGACGGAGTCAGTGAGTCGGGTTTACTGGCGTCAGTGTAAAGTGGGCTTAACGCAGAGTGACCCGAGCAGCTCTGGTCTTTGTGCCTCCAGAACCTGAACTGGGACCTGGTTCCAGAGAGTAGCTTGTAAAGACTCAGCAGGAACCACAAGTAGAGTAAGCGTTCTGTTGGAAGCGTAGGAACCCAAAGAGTCTCTGATTGTTACAAACTGACTAGACTAGAACAATACTAAATGAGCAGTACCAGGGGTAGGAGCGCCTGGACCCCGCGGACTACCTCTAATCACAATTCTGGGCCTAATGCCCCACTACAAGACTGAGGACCCAAATGCACAACCCCCGAACACAAGTACGATAAACGGAGTTTTTAATTAACACAAAGACACAATCAAACCAAATACCAAGACGTACAAAACAAGAATCTAAACAAGTATCTAAGCACATCTCTAACAAGTCTCCAAACAAGTTTCTAAGTCTTTAATAAATCTCTAAGCAAATATCTGAACAAGACCCTTAGGCTCTAAACATATAACAAACAAACAAACCAGATGTAACAGAAGGATGCTCTCAAGAACTCCATGCTCAAATACTCAATACTTAAATAACGAAAAGAGACACAGGGAGGAACTTAAATACAAACCAATCGGGAAATAACTAACAGGTGAAATCAATAATGAACCCAACCAGGAAGTGAACAAACAGAAACCAACAAAGAAGAAAGGGGAACAATTCGAGGGCCGAATCGTTACACTGATGTCTCGCTCCTTCAGTGATCAGTGATTCTGGCCCAGTGTTAAGGGAGGACAGGGTTTCTCTGGACGACCAGGGCCACAGAACATCTGTGGAGAGACCTGAATCTGGTCCAGTCATTCGACTTTAATATCTGACCCTCGTTTAATAAGTCCTCCGTTAAAGGGCTGTGCTGACGTTGTTTGGGGAAATCTTCAGCTCTCCCTCTGTGCAAAAATGTGTTCCAACGCTTGTGTGAAACGAATCGGTTCAGCAAATCATGTGGACGTTTCCTACGGTTACTAGCATGAAACGTTTCAAAGTAAAACGACTCGATCTGATGAACTCCTACAACTCAAATGAACTTCAAACCGACACAAAACAAAGGCAGTGGATGTTGTCCTGCAGCGATGTGGAATGAAATGACCTCAGTTAATAGCAAGGTATTAACGGTGTAATAGGACGTAATAGCAGGTGATAACAATGAGTCGGGGTCATTCCGGGCATGACATGATCATTATTGCTGGGGGCGACTCTACATGTCTCTGCTCCGCCGCCGTTCACTGACTGAATCCGTTTGTTGATGTTGCGACGGTCGGTCGTGTCAGGTGCAAACAGATTGTTCACACTCGCGAGTTACACGCGGACGCGTTGGTAATTTAAATCGTTCTGACGCGTTCGCGCTTGAGCGGATCCGTTAATCTGCTCATAAATCAGGGCGAGGAGCAGGCGATCCACGCAGGGAGGATCAGCGATGTCTCCCAGATAAATGATGCAACGCTGAGGATTTACTCTGCATCCATGTTCTGACTTCAGCGTGTCGCAGCTTAACACTCTGCACTTTATGACGGGGTTGTTCCATTAATTCCTCTTTGATGAGTTAGTCTGTGGGGAAGCAGCGCAGGCAGATTTACACACGTACGAGTCTGAGCATTTGTTGAAGCTGCATCAGACTCATTACACCGAGTTCACCTGCTTCTTTCCTGTGCAGGTACCTGGTTTTAGAGCACGTGTCTGGCGGGGAGCTGTTCGACTACCTGGTGAAGAAAGGCCGGCTGACACCCAAAGAGGCCCGGAAGTTCTTCAGACAGATCATCTCAGCCCTGGACTTCTGCCACAGCCACTCCATATGGTGCGTCGCTGGTGCTCACGGCTGCATTTCCTTTACTGATTTATTTCTTTTGATAATGGACCAGATGCAGATTTGTGGAAGAGTCACACAAGGTTTGTTTGCATGAACACAAACTGTTCTACGTATTTGCTGAATGGTGTTTTTGCTCCAGCGTCTTTGCTGAAGTCAGTTTTTCCTGAATTCCGTGCCTCACAGCAGCTTCTTCATCTGAAGGACCCAATAAACGAATCAACTATTACAGCTGTGGTTAAGTTGAAGCAAAACCGTCCCACTGAGGTTTTTCGTAACATTGGCATCGCTGATCTTTTGATGATTATTTCTCCACACGTCTTCTGACGCTTCAGTTCAGCAGCAGGAACCTTAAACAGCTTTAACAGTTTTAAACACCGAGAAGAATCAGTGAACTTGTAGCAACATTTGTGGCTCTAAGGTGAAGTTAGTTTTCTAAGACTTCTGTGTGAGGAGTTTCTGAGCTCGATGACTAACGGCAGCCTCGCTCCTCATCAGCTGCAGCCGGGGGCGACTTTAGAGGCTCCGGCTCCTCTTGATCTCATTTCATCTCTTGGAGCACCTTCGGTTCATCGACACACGAGTGCAACGCTGTGTATCTGAGAGCAATTGCACATCAAAGACTCTCAGCCTCTGACTCTGTGTTACATATGAAGTGTTCGTCTTTGAAGGACGAGATTTATTCTGCAGGAAACGGGAGGATGCACAAGTTAAGCCGTGAGCGAGGGATCCTGGTGTGTGTCTCTAAAATCAAGGGTCCAAACAAACGCTGATGGATCAACAGTCACCGACACAGAGAACCATCCCTTCATCACAGCATCTCATGTGCTCTTTCATCATCTGTGCTTCTTTTGCAGCCACAGAGATTTGAAGCCAGAGAACTTGTTGCTAGACGAGAAGAACAACATCAGGATAGCAGACTTCGGCATGGCGTCTCTGCAGGTCGGGGACAGTCTGCTGGAGACCAGCTGTGGGTGAGTTCTCTGCGTCAACCTTCTGAGGACTCTTTCTGTGGGTGAAGGATGAACCGTGACCTTTAGTTTGAGGTGCAAACATCAACCACGGGCACTTAAAACGATAGCATTTGATTTAAAGTGTGTTTTTCTGTAACTGCTCAGCGGCAGTGATGAAAGGTGAGGCTCACAGTTCATCCTCACACCAGAACCTCTGATGGATCCTGTAAATATCTCGGCTGAGTAACGAGTGAAATAACAGGGACGCTGCGCGTGACGTTAATGGTATTAATTGAAAGTCACTCAGGGACGATCGTGGACCATCGCTTCCCACGGGACGCGTGAACATCGGCTGCGGTGTGTTAGATCGCGGTTAGTTTGCTTCAGCTGGCTGCGTTTGGCCCGTTGGAATCGTCTGGTTTTACATATATTAGCATAACTCTGGCAGTGATGGAGCGTGTTTACTCCGCGCCGCAGAGCATCAGCGAAACGCGTACAAGTAGTCTCGGCTGCTCCATTTGTTCTGATTAATGCACAGTGAGTGAAAGCAGGCGGCTGCGTGTGCTGCTGTGGCGTAACTGACACGTCCTCAGTTTAACCCGTGATGCAGACATTAAAGCCTGATCTGAAACACCTGTGTAATGACCGGACAGCACGTGGAGCCACGCCGTGGTGGCGCGATGTGGACCGAGGCCATTTCCTCTTACGTAACAGTAAAGGCTCATTTGTCTTCTCCACGTAACCACCTCGCTCCCTGTTTTCCAGGTCTCCGCACTACGCCTGCCCCGAGGTCATCAGGGTAAGTGCTTTCTTTCTTTCTTTCCTTCCGCAGATGCTCTTACATCACTGCTCCGTCCTCCCTCCCTCTCACCGAGATCCTTTTCTCTTCATGCACAGTTAAAACTGAAATGACAAAGCTTAAACAAATGAGTCTTCCGTCTCGGTCTTGAAACCAGGTAGCGACCGGCTGTAGGGTCAGTCTGAACATTTGTCTTCTTTTAAATGCACATCTCTATTTAGATGCTGTAGTTATGTCTGGGTTCATGTTTAGCTTCGTGTCCATAAATCCACGGTGAAGAAGAATGTCTGCCTGTAGTCTGTAATGTAACTGTGCGTCATCGGTCCTAGGTCTTCCCTCTGTGGCTGGTTCTTAGCTCTGCTGTAGATATTTTGGGCAAACCTGGAAACAGGGCAGGAGGCACAATGCACCAGAAAACGAAAATTCAGACATTTCATCCCAAAATAGCTCCTGCAGTGCAGTCAGCAGCACAGATTGCTGATGCTACACTGCAGGAATGTCCATATATGGGTGGAATGTTCCATCCAGGAAGGCGCGGAGGCTCAGAGCCTTCCTAAAGCTGCGCATGGTTCTGCTGGAGTCCATCATGAGTTTGATCCCTGTCCTTCTGTCCCAGGGGGAGAAGTACGATGGGAGGAAGGCAGACGCGTGGAGCTGTGGAGTCATCCTGTTTGCCCTGTTAGTGGTGAGTGAGCAGCAGAGAACAAACCTTAAAATGAAAGCATTCCGTTATTTAAGCTCCTGTGCAGACTCCGAGTCTGTGGAGCAGCTGCAGGATGTCACATTTAGGCCTCCAAGGTCAAAGGTCACTTTGGGGGCACTTAGTTAATGCAATATTTCTGATCACTCACGTTTGTCTCTGTTTGAGTCTGTCTGTGAAAACCGACCCCGCCTCCTGGCCTGACGCTGCACTGCAGCAGGAGGTCGTCCACTCGCAGGGAATGAGCTTCAGGTGTCGCCCAGACACCGAGAGCTTGTCCACATTCAGCTTAGCGTGGTTTAAACTCTGGACGACCCAAGACGACGCAATAAAAGCTTCTAACTACATGCGCTGTGAAAAGCAGGATTCAAAGCTGTGACCCATTCACAGCACAAACATTCACATGTGACGTTTAAACAGACGCTGAAATAACTTCTCATCTTTGGCGCGTTTGTTGTTGCGCTGCTGTAGCGATGGGACGAACGTCGGTGGTTCTGTCCTTCTCCCGCCTCGTGTCTACAGCCACGCACCTCAGCGGCCTGCAGCCGTTTCAACGTCAAGCCAGGCAACGTCCTGTCTCTGAGTCAAACGAGGCTCTGATGAGTTTTCCATCAGTGCTGATGCACCTTTCAACCGACGGACGTTGACCTGCTTCCCCTTCGTGTTCTCCTGCAAATCCAAGCTACTGCAGAAACTACAGGAAGCAGCCACATGCGCCACGTGCTTCCAGTGAGCTGGGCTCTGTTCGGTCGTTGAGTCAGTTGTGCGTCCTGTGAGTGTGACTTGCATTAAAATACACAACAACAGCAGCTCAGTAACGTGACAGTGACAGAGCAGCCAGAGAGCCAAGAAAATGACGGTGTTTGTTTGTGTTCGTCACTTGATTAAGATGGATCGTGCAACACAGTCATCATGTGAAGATAAATCTCTCCACTTGTGTACTTTTGATTACCCACACGGCGTCAGCGGCCATCTGGCTCGGTGCTGCTGCCTTTCAGAGAGCAGGAAGCTGCATCAGTCATCGCGTCACAGCTGGAGAGCAGAGGCCGAGGCGCCTGCTGATATCGCTCACAGGCTCCGCGTTATCTCCAGGCAGCACCTGGCAGGACGATCGCCTGACAACCGGAGCGTGTCAGCGTATGGGTTTCTGCCTCAAGGCCCCACACGTGGATCTGACCACTGGACAGAGGAGACATCCACTCTGAGCCTCCCCCTCAGAAGGAGCCAGCCGAGGTGCTCTGACCTTCCTTTAGCGCTTTCCCAGGGCCGTCGACTTCTAATACTGAGTCGTCTCTCTGGCCTGGGGCCGTCTCCGGGAGGGGGAGGTGTTTTTCTGTTTTGACGCAGCGTGAGCCTGAACGTGCCCCCGTTGACCGGGCGTGTTTCCTCTCTGCTTGCAGGGCGCTCTGCCTTTTGATGACGACAACCTGAGGAACCTGCTGGAGAAGGTGAAGCTGGGAGTTTTCCACATGCCGCACTTCATCCCTCCAGACTGTCAGAACCTCCTGCGCGGGATGATTGAAGTGGACCCCAACAAAAGGCTCACGGTAAGCTCCTGTGCACACGTCTTCAGGCTCGTCTTCACCGTAGGGACGGCTCCAGCTAAATTTATCCGCGTGCTTGTGCCTGCAGCTACTGCGCTTTGCATAAAATCGTTTCATCTCAGGTCGAGGATTAGCTCAGAATAGAAGCATCACAAGAGTCAGTTAGATAATGGGCTCCTGCCCCTGCACCTCCTGATGTCTGTTGATGAGCCAAATGAAAGATGCACTAATGTGGATTTCCTGGTCTGTTTCCTTCCAGCTAGAGCAGATCCAGAAGCACACCTGGTACCTGTAAGTACACCAGCTTCCTGTCTGTGTTCGCTGTCAGCCGCTCCATTAGTCAGCTCCTCTGTGGCGCCACTAATGGACTCCCCTCTAGATCCACTGCTTCTGGGTTGCTTTGAGATGACACCTGTAACGTGTGCGAGTCTAGTTTGTTGCTCTGTGACACGATCCTTCCCCATGAAACGCTCAGAACCAGCGTCATTTTTTGCTCTTTGTGAAACACTTGGAGCTGTAAGAGCTGTAAACATAGACGCGTCACACCTACCGCGTCGGGTTCCCTGGGCTCCTTCCGTCTAAGACTCGTATTGATCCGTGGTGGGCTCACGGCTCGGACTGAATATGACGTAGTCGTGTTTTAGTCATGGTTTGTTGGGATGTCAGGGCTCTAAAGTCGTTAATGTTTTCTGGCATCACTTCAGCGTCTTCATTTCTGCGTGTGTGAAAACCCATCAGTTATTTGTGCGCGTGTTGTGTTGCAGAGCTGGGAAGAACGAGCCTGAGCCCGAGCAGCCGGTCCCCAGGAAGGTGGCCATCAGGATGCTGGCTTCGGCCGAAGAGATCGACCCCGATGTCCTGGAGAGCATGCACTCGCTGGGCTGCTTCAGAGACAAGGACAAACTGGCCAAAGACCTGCTGTCTGACGAGTGAGTGACGGGAGGAGGCAGATTAAAGTGGGAGAGGGGCACGAAGGAGCCGGCGTGAGGGAAAGAAATGGAGACGGAGCAGAGATTGTCACATTGATGGATTATTCCATTTAATGTGTCGTGTGACGATGGAGCGCTCGCCTGACGGCCAACTCTCACTGCCCTCTCTCTCCAGTGACAACCAGGAGAAGATGATCTACTTCCTCCTGCTGGACCGTAAGGAGCGATACCCGAGCCACGAGGACCAGAACCTTCCGCCCCGGAACGAGATAGGTAGGCCGTCCGCCTAATGCAGCTCGCTTTCAGGCAGGCTCTTCAGATGCCTTTTCTTCTCCTATTTTCTGAGCCTGCGTTTCCTCGTATCAGCAGACCCTCCCAGGAAGCGCGTGGACTCTCCAATGCTGAGCCGCCACGGCAAGCGGAGGCCCGAGAGGAAGTCCATGGAGGTGCTGAGCGTCACGGAGGGGGGGTCTCCCGTTCCGGTGCGGAGGGCCATCGACATGGCGACGCACGGTCAGAGGTAAGACGGAGATGTGCACGCGTGTTCACAAGCATGAGGCACACGGATCACGGGTCACATTTGTCATCGATGAAAACTATCTTATCACTTATTGTGATAAATACGGTATTTAATCCCGGTTTGGTTTGAGCTCGGTCCTCCTCCTCTGGACTTTGGGTTAAATGCACGCATCAGTCTGTCGGTGCAGGAAGTCCAGTCCGTAACGTGTGGCGTGTGCATGGAGCATGTCCGCCAGCGGGTGCTGGTCCTGCTGGAGACCGTGGCCTGGACAGACTGTCCTAACTGGATTATAGCAACAGCTCATGGGTCCATCACAGTTGCTGAGACGCCTCCATTTAAGCGTCACGCACGAATTCACTGTTTCTCAACAGGCCTTTACTAAAAGTACAACCACCGCTACTGTGGAGAAATGTGTTTATTAAAAGATTCCGTTGGTAACGTTAGTGCTGTGTGTGTTGGCATGCGTCCTTTTAGTCTGTGCTGATGAAGCATTGGGGATTTTGCATGCAACAGTTTGTGTGTAAATGTAGACACAGCTAGTGAAGCTGAGCAGAGAGTAAATCCTCATTTAAATCCTTCAGAGCCTCCGTGTCTCACAGCTTCAACTGTGTCGCCGTTTATGCTAAACTGAACGCTTGCAGGCCTGACGTGATGTGCAGTAATGGTGTCGCTCTGCTCGGGTCCAGCGCCGGACGGCGCAGGAAGCCGTCGTCCACGCCGCCGCCAACAGGAAGCTTTTCAGCCTCTTTACAGCCGTCGGACAGAGGCTGCAGTAAAACTGTGGCGTAAGCAGAGGCTGCGAGCGTCTGCTCCAACTCGCCTCCGGTTCGGCCGTAGCACGAACACGTCTGGTTCGTCACGGTGGACCGGTTTGACTTTCAGCCTGCTGATTTCTGAGAAGAGGTCAAAGCTGTGAGCGTCCTGTCGGCTCCAGTCTGGTCGATCCTGCTGCTGTTTCTTCCTGAATCTGTGCATGCGTGTGATTTTGGTGTCATGGTGCTGGTGTGACGTCTCAGTGCCGAATCTGTTGCAGCTTCTTGTTTGCTCGCTGTTCGACTGCTGCATGCCGGACGGTAGACGCCCCTGACGTGACTTCCTTTCTGTCTGTCTCCTGATTTTCTGTCTGCCCCTTTTTAGCAAATCAGTTTTCAGTAAAAGCTTGGATATCACAAACGCTAACTGCAGCAAGGAGGAAAGGTATTGCTCTGCTCATTCTGTCTTCTCAGTTCCACCTCCTGTGTCTGTTCCATCCTTAGTGCTCGCTCCCGTCCCTCCTCGTCTGTCGATTACATGTTGTATTAGATGATAACTGTCTTTAGACGTGACCTGAGATTGTGTAAGACCTTACTAACAAATACATCGGCAACAATATCTGTTCAAACCTGCTCCACAGCAGAAAAGTCCCACAGAAAAGTTTTTACAGAATACCATACAATATGGACGGATGATGGATGATGGACGGACGGATGATGGACGGACGGATGATGGATGGATGATGGATGATGGATGGATGATGGATGGATGATGGATGATGGACGGATGGATGATGGACGGATGGATGATGGACGGATGATGGATGGATGATGAATGATGGACGGATGATGGATGGATGGATGATGGATGGATGCGTGGGTTTATATGTTTGTGGGGTTTATGTTTGTGGGGTTTATGTTTGTGGGGTTTATGTTTGTGGGGTTTATGTTTGTGGGGTTTATATGTTTGTGGGGTTTATATGTTTGTGGGGTTTATGTTTGTGGGGTTTATATGTTTGTGGGGTTTATGTTTGTGGGGTTTATATGTTTGTGGGGTTTATGTTTGTGGGGTTTATGTTTGTGGGGTTTATATGTTTGTGGGGTTTATGTTTGTGGGGTTTATATGTTTGTGGGGTTTATGTTTGTGGGGTTTATATGTTTGTGGGGTTTATGTTTGTGGGGTTTATGTTTGTGGGGTTTATGTTTGTGGGGTTTATATGGTTGTGGGGTTTATGTTTGTGGGGGCTTCCCCCTGTGTGGTCAACCTTTTGCAGGAAAATTCACAGCCTGGATGCAAATTAGCCTAAATTAATTTTCAGAAATGCAGATGAAGCAGAGCAGGAAACGCGTCTCGACTCTGGCTGAACGGCTCTTTATCTCCCTCATCATTTAATTGGGGAGATCCATGAAGCCAAGCGTGTTGTGCTTCTCTAACACACGGCGGCGATGAACCGTAAATTAATTTTCACATTCGCTTGTGGCTGTGGGCTGTGAACCGAGGCGTCTGTTGGGATCAGCAGCCTGTTGTTGCGTCGTAGGTGAACACAACACACAGCAGGGATTCAGTTTAACTGTACCGACATGAAGTGTAACTTGTGAGAGATGATGTCACACAGCCGAGGAGCTGATGACATCACAGATAGCTAATTTATTCCCAGTGATGTCATCGCTGCTTCTTGAGTGTGTGTGTCTTCAAGCGTATTTAAATATGATTTACTGCTTTAATTTTTCACTTCCAGCTAAATCCAAATTGTCTACGGACAACTAGATGCCAGAGTCCTCAGAGACGAGTGTGAGAACAAAAGGAGAGAAGAGATATGAAAGTTAATGATACGTGAATGGAAAAAGCTCCTGAAGAGACGGGGCTCAGCCTCCGCTCACATGCTGGAGCAGGACGCGAGCTGACGCTCGTCCCAGTGTGACGTGTGAACACGATGTGTCACGCTTAGTTCAGAAACCACAGGAAGCTTGAGCAGCGTCTCCTCAGGCTTTCATTCCACTGAATCCAGCTGCTGCTGAGATGCTGCTTCATCTCCTTTATTCTGTCGATGTCCTGCTTTGCCTGTCGTCCTGTTACACGTTTCCCTCCGTCAGATCAGTTGTGGAGGGTGAAGGATGATCTGACGATGCGGTGGCTTCTCTCCTTCTAGAGACTGATCTGATTGTGTGTTTGTGTAGATCACGGTCGATCAGCGGCGCCTCCTCCGGCCTGTCCACCAGTCCTCTCAGCAGTCCCAGGGTAAGTCTGTCCTCACCTTCCCACAATGCACCTCACCGGCTGCCCGGTGCGCTGATATCCATTCCCATCAGCAGCTCATACGCACTACTCTGGACTTCATCCTGAGCCTGTTTGACGTACAGCACAAGCCACAGAGACCGACAGAGGCCAGATCCTGGTGATCTGTACGTCCTCCTATGATTTGACCGCGCTGCAGACAACTGTGCTGAGCGTCTCAGGGCTTTAGATGAAGCTGGATTGGATCCATCAGAGGCCAAACTCCAGATGAGATCCATGGTTAACGTCCATTCAGTCAGATTCTGATGCAGCCGCAGGTGAAGAATCCATCCATCGCGTTGTGAGAACGTTAGTCGTCACAGATCCTACAGCCAATCAGGTTTATTCAGGAAACGCAGTCGGGCCAAAAGTTGAACAAGTCGTTTAAAGTGGCTAAAGGAGATGCTGACTGGAACGCTGCTCTGGGATCAGTCACTGCTGCTGCTCATTCATCTCCCACGTGCACCCTGACGGCTGCAGCTCTGAGCTTTTAAGCTGGTTCACATGCTGTTGAGTAGGGATGCACCGTAAGAAACCATTTAACGCTTCGGTGACAGAACACGACGCCTGCGTCTCCAAGTAAGAAGGTGAAGATCTATCCATGCGTCTCAACCAGTGATACAAGTAAAGGCATCACATAGTCCACCAGTTGACATCGGTTAGTAAAAGCTGTTGGGTGTCGTCTGCATAAATGATGCTTTGCTGAAGGTTGATCGTTGTCGTGCGTCTGCTGTGTGAGCATCGGCCTCCAGATGAAGCCGAGTCATGATAACAGCTCGTGAATCTTCGGTGCGGCCGACGTGATTTCGGTGCATCCCTACCTGTCACTGCTGCCTTCTGATTGGCCGATCACTTCGCTAACTGCATGTTTTGTTTTTCTGTCTTTCTTGCACTCTCACCACCTCCTGCCTGCTCCACCTCTCAACCATCTGCTCCTTCTTTTAATTTCCTGCTGTTTTTTTATGGGAATGAACGTTTCTGGGCTGTGACCTCGCTTTCTCATTGGCTGACGGTGCATGACCCCTCCCAGCCCAACCGGCGCTTTTTCATCCCGCCCCAGTCCCCAGACCTGTGTCAGTCTCCCAACTGCAGCCCCACCCACTCCCCGGAGGTCCGTCTCAATGGGGTGGGGCCCCACACGCCTAAGTCCTTCCAGCCAAAGATGGGGTCCCCCCTCATGCACCCCCGCACGCAGACCCTCCCCGCTAAGCCCAAAGTGTCGGAGAAGCCTCTGCAGACCACCAGGTCCAACCCGCTCCCCAGCACAGCGCAGAGCCCCACCACGGCCAAGTCCGAGCCCAACACACCCATTCCCAACAGCCCCCGGGTGCGACGCCACCCTCCTCTCACCGTCCCCCCAAAACTGTCCATCCCCCTCACCACGGTTCCTCCGGTGTCGCCCCTCCGCCGCCACCACCTCCACCCTGACCACAACGGCAAATCTGTCCCCATCACACAGGTGACCCCTCACCCCTCCCCCAGAGGGAGCCCTCTCCCCACCCCCAAGGGCACCCCGGTGCACACCCCCAAGGACAGCCCTGCCGGCACCCCCAGCCCGACGCCTCCGCCCAGCCCCTCCATCGGCGGCATGCCCTGGAGGACGCGCCTCAACTCCATCAAGAACAGCTTCCTGGGTTCGCCACGCTTCCACCGCAGGAAAATGCAAGGTAGGGGAGGGGGGGGGACTAAATGAGAGCTCTGCTCCACAAGCATTCACATCATGTCTTATTATCTGTGTGAGTGTTTGTCATCACGCTGCCTACAATCATCTGGGCTCCTAATGGATGCATTTGCTGTGGTTCAACAGCAGAACTGAGCTGCTCCTTCTGTTCTGAGCAATTATAACAGCACTGAGTGAAGACATGTAAGGAAGACATGACCTTTGACCTCTGTTTCCATCCACAGTTCCCACACAGGAGGACATGTCCAGCCTCACGCCAGACTCTTCTCCAGAGTGAGTAGCGTCGCTGCTTCCTTCTCGTTTTATAGTCTATCGTTAATCAGGTTGCTTAGATAAAAACTACAGTTACGTCAGTATAAGATGCCTGGTTCTGGTCTCAGTGGGGCCTGGTTCTGCAGCTCGTTGGACCCGTGGTCTCTATTAAACACGTGGCAGACGCTCAGCAACTGATTTCAATGTTGAGGCTGAAATTCAAAAACAACTCCCGTGTAAATAACAACGATCCATAACGTGATCGATTGATGATCTTTTATTGATCGCTGTGTGAACTTAAAACCACCTTTAATTAGTCTCTTATCATTTCCAAAGCTCTTACTTCTTTAAATTGCTAAGTGAACCTGAGCCGCTTCTGATCTCTGATCTGTGCTCTCATGCGCTGCAGACTGGCCAAGAAGTCGTGGTTCGGTAACTTCATCAACCTGGAGAAGGAGGAGCAGATCTTCATCGTGATCAGAGACAAACCTCTCAGCTCCATCAAGGCCGACATCGTGCACGCCTTCCTCTCCGTGAGTTTCTTCCTCAGCCGTCGCCTGCTCCGCTCTCGGCTGTTTGTATGACCCGTGCTCTCGCTCTCTCAGATCCCCAGTCTAAGCCACAGCGTCATCTCTCAGACCAGCTTCCGGGCCGAGTACAAGTCCGCAGCTGGTCCGGCGGTTTTCCAGAAGCCGGTGAAGTTCCAGGTGGACATCACCTACACCGAGAGCACCAGCGCCACCAAGGAGAACGGCATCTACTCCGTCACCTTCACGCTGCTCTCAGGTCAACACACGCTAGTGAAGTCAGTGTTTCTGTGAATCGCTTTGTCGTCGCAGTCCAAAGCGGCAGTTTCATTAGTCATTTAACAGCGTGTCGGGGATCAGGGCGGTTCAGAAGACGTCTCGGGCCTCTCTGCCTGCTCTACCTCGCATCCTCTCATTCTTTAGACTAAGACGCGAGGAAAAGACGCAGTTGAGAGAACTAGGAAACGAGGACATGACATTGTTCTCTCCTCACCAGGTCCCAGTCGGCGTTTCAAGCGTGTGGTGGAGACGATCCAGGCTCAGCTGCTCAGCTCCAACGAGCAGCCCGGCGTCCAGCCGCAGATATCTGGTAAGTGTTCCCCGCCTCCCCCCATCCCTCGTCCACAGCCCTCCCGCTCCCAGCACAGCCACACCCGCGGCCCACGTCGGCTCGGCTCGGCTCGGCTCGGCTCGGCTCGGCTCGGCTCGGCTCGGCTCGGCTCGGCTCGGCTCGGCTCGGCTCGGCTCGGCTCGGCTCGGCTCGGCTCGGCTCGGCTCGGCTCGGCTCGCTGCTTTTAGCACACAGCACCGCCACGTGCATGTCCTGCCACATACCAAACACACACACACACAGTACGTGGCTGTTATTTATGGATCTCGCGGGACTGGGTCAGGAGCTGTACACAAACTGATTTATTGTCTGCAGCAGAGTCTGAGTCAGCAGAAAGACACGGTTCCAGAGAGGATTAGCTGCCTGATTAGTGTTTGCTCGACGACAGAGGCAGAGCGCTTTCAGAACACACAGGCCGTTTTCACGGGTCCCTCCCTGTCAGAACCCAACCCACCGGTTCCTCCACCTCAGAAGTCACTGGACGTTTCACGGCTGCCAATAGATCAAACAAATGGAAGAAAAGAGACTGTTTCCTCTTCAGTTGTGTCTGTTCGTGATGCTGTCGTCTGTGGTGATTTCCTTGATAACGGTTCCCTCTGGTGGCGAAGCTGAGCAACTGCAGAGAATCGCCTGGACGACGAGGGCAAGTGGTATCGTCCATCCAGAATCCGTTGGACTGAACACATCGGGTCCATGTGGGCAGAGCTGTGTCTAAACTTAGGTCCAGAGCCCAGATCAGCTGGTGGAAGCCAGAGGAAGCTGTTACTATTTATTGCAGTGAGATCATTCATTTTGCTGCGTTAGATGGCCGGGTCTCATGTCCCTGGCGCTCTGTGTAGTTTAGCGGTTCGGGTTTGGCTCAGTTCTGAAGGTCCGAAACTTAACCTAAACCCGATGAACCCGTAGCACCAGTCTGACCAGTCGCTGCCACCGATGGGAACTGTTATCAGGCGCTGTATGCACAACCTCAGTCACCTCCACTGTGTCGATGTGCCAGTAACACGCATGTCTGCATGCCACCCTGCTTCTCGCCATCACTTCACTCGGTCGCCACGCGGACGGACCCAGAACCACGCACTGACCCGTTGGACCGGCTGGCCTTCAGATAAGCTGGCAGGCTCAGGTCAAACTGTGCGCAGGTGGTTCTGGGCGACTTGTGTTTGCTACCAAAGCAAAAGCATGTTGTTTGGTGTCGACAACCTTCCTGTGTCGTTACCCAGAATGCACCGTGATGCCAGCAACCACAGCTACTTACCCAGAGCACTGTCTGTGACGTTTGTGTGTCTTATAGTAGTCAGACAAGTATTTACAGCGAATGTTCAGAACAGAGTCAGAGTCTGAGCCTGAGTGGAGCAACAGAACATCCAAAACTAAAGATCTGAGCAGAACGTTCCCGTCTGGCAGCCGCTGCTTAATTCAGCCCGTTTTACAGAAAAGGAAGAAGCCTGAACACGTAGTGGAGCTAAAACACACACAGTCAGAATCAGACTCGGCTTCATTTAAAGCAACATGAAAACGCAGTGTTAGGGCTCAACAGGAAGCAGACATCAGTTATTTTCAAAGCAAGACCTGAGAACTTGTTTTACGTGAACTCGGACACAGGCAGATCAGTTAATGGAGCATTGGTCTCCTCAGGTTCAGGAGTTAGGAAGACAGAGATGAGTTTCCACACGTCTGACCTGTGACGGAGCGAATCTGCCTGCATGACGCTCGCTGCTCTAAACCACGGGAAGCGGCAGCGTAAGTCCGAGAGGGAGCCGCCGTGAAGACGAGCTGTCGCATGTTCAACACACACTAATGGACGGACGGTGATGGAGGCGTCGCCCGGCGCTGCCGCCTCCAGCCCCCATCACCCTCCTGCCTCACGTTAACCTCATGCTCATGTGTTGTTTGTTCTCTCTCTGTCTGTTCTTTTCTTCCCGTCTGTGTAGGCAGCCCGTTGAGTAACTTCTTTGACGTAATTAAACAGCTTTTTTCAGACGAGAAGAACGTCCAAGCGCCCCACTCCCCCGGCGCCACGCCTAGCTCCCCCGCCAAGCATGCCCCCGGCAGCAAGCCCGCCCAGCCCCCGCACAATGACTCGAAATGCCCCTCCGGCAAAGACAAAACAAAGGTGGCCGCCGGCAGCAGGACGCAGGAACAACCTTAAGGAGCGGTAGCTGTGCATGAGTAGACGAGGAGCAGTTCAGGTCGTTCAGGCGAGACGGACAGAGAGCTGCTAGCGTCGCCTTTAGCTTAGGAGGAAGCAGAACCAGGTGCTTGTGTCATGGGAACCGCTCTCGCTTTAAACACGCTCCGCATTTTACAAGTAGCAGCAAATGTAGCTTTGTCGTCCCTCCTCGCGTCCCTCTGTGTCTGCGGGTCTGTCGGTGGGTGTGTGTCCTCCTCACATGTGTGACGGCTTGACTTGTCTCTACCACCAGGGATCATCCATAATAGCTATTAACCCCGGCGCCACGTGACCTGGAGAGGCCACTAAAGACACTTTTGTCCGGCCGCATCAGTTTGTCCCAGCAGACCAAACAGACACATCTCAGAAGAGTTGTACACAGAGAAAAGGCCTTAAGACAGTGACGTCTGTCCATCTCCCACCTCTCCTCGCCCTCTTCCATCCCCGTGTACATAAAGCGCACGTTCTCCACGGGCTCCGCAGCTTGTCGTGGGATGTATCGCGCCCGGAGGCGGCGGGAGCACAGCGGAGGCCGGCGAGCGCTGGCTGGATTGTAGTTCCTTTAGTCGTCGTCTTTCTTTGTGAAGACGGGACCTTGGAGTTCGCGCTGAGGCGTCTGGGGGCGACGCTGCGTAAATGAATGATCTGTTCTGTTGTACAGACTAAATAACGCCCTGTGTGTACAGAAGTGTTGTAGTGACATCATGTTTCAGTTGGGTTGTGGTTTTGTGTTTTGTGAGGCCGGGTCACACCAGCTTTACCCACGACCGCGACTAAGCAGCTTTTCACGGGAAATCCAGTGTTTAATAAGGTTTTAATCCCTTTCAGTAAAAACACTAAACATGATTTAGTTTTCAAAGCTGACACTTTACTTTCCTTTCCTTCGCTGGTGGGAAATAAAGCTGTGATGTTCGTGGAGCAAGTGTAGGCAGCAGAGAAACGCGCCCTGATCGGCAGAGGGAACGTGAAGCCCGGAACGCTCTGAGCGGTCCGGTTCTGCTGTGGCCCGGCCTCAACCACCGAGCGCTCGACTGCGTCGGCGCATTTTCACTTATTCTTTCTTGTTGTTCAGGTTCGTTTGAATTATCTGCAGGTTTCAGACAATGTTGAACTGCTTGTATATTTTTGTACTTCGTTGTATTTTGCCATTGTTTGTTAATTTATTCTGTTATTTATATGAAAGCTGTAGAGAATGTTTCTTAATGTTATTTAAGGATATTTTTGTCATGTTTAACTTATGGATCACAGAGGAAACGCGTGTGACAGAAACCTTGTAATATACGTTTGGAAAATGATTTCCCGTAATTTAAGAATGTAGACGTAGCCTCTTCGAGAGGAACAAGCCCTTTGTTGATATTGTGTGTACGAGGCCTCAGATCTCACCGAACCTCATCCTGTAAATAAGCCGACTTTACTGACAAGCTTATTTGACTCCTACTCTTAGCTTTGACCTCCTGCGGTTGTTTGCATGTTCAGCATTTGTCTTTTCTTTGCATGTCGTCGTTGGAATTGTTCTCCTGTTCGCGTTTTCTCTCCACACTTGTTTAGGTTCAGATTCGTTTTCCTTAGCTTTCGGATTCTTTTGTACTTCGAGGTTCTATTTCCTTCGCCGTCCTTGTCTGTTCTCTCACAGAGGGACCTCGCTGGCGATCGGGTCGCTCATTCACACCAGCTGGGTGGGTGTTGGGTAAACAGAGAGAAAATTAAAGCAATACCTTCCATTGTCCGCTTGCCTCTTTTCTACCGTGGGGACCCGGAGCACATGGACTCGGAGCAGGATAACCACTGGCCGTGTATTCCCTTGTGATGTTACTGTGAACAACTTCAGTGCTAAAGGAAATAAATCTGTTGACTTTGGAGCCGTTTGTGCGTGTGAGGGTTGTTTGCTGCAGATACTTAGGTTATTAAAACGTTTATTCACAGTGACACATTATTTATATCCTCAGTTTATTAAGTAGCTGCAGAGGTTTGAACTTGTCTTTACTGAGCAGCATCACCTCCATTGACACAGTCTGACCTGCAGGTAACGTACAATAACTCAGAGGCGCAGACTTGTCTGGGTCACGTGTTGTTGTTAACGTGTGAACCGACAGGTTTCTAATGAAAACTGTCCAACGTGTTGCTACACGGCCTTTCAAACGAATGGGAATAGACGAGATGCCTGCAGCTGGAACCCAGGCTCCAGCGATTCTACTCTCGACACGCTGAGTGGAGGGAGTAGAGTCTGCTGATCAGCGCCGCCTCCAGGTGCATCAGGAGAACCGCTGGCTGGGTCTGGGTGTCTGGGCGTGAGCGCAGGTCCCGGCCGACTCCACCCAACAGCAGGCGGTGGAAGTCGTCCCGGTCCAGCAGCCGATCCATGTTCTGGAGGAAGAACCCTTCACAGAACCTGCAGAGTTCAGCTGCTCCGTGGTTCTGCAAACCCAGAAATGATGCGTGAAAACACCGACACGACTCCTGATCACAGGCTTCATGTGTAGCATAAGTTTAACATTAACAGTAACAGTTCAGTTGTAGCGTCGCCTTCAGCAGGTTTAAGAGACAACTCTGCTAATTCAAAAATCCATCAATAGGTTAATTTAATTTAACATGGAGTCCACAGAGTAAAATAACACGTCTCCCACAGGAGACTTTCATCAAGTCGTTTCCTACTGCAAGTCTCTGTCGCTGATGTTCTGAGAATCGTTTGCTGTGTTCAGATCAGTGGCTGAACCGTGGCTGGAGTCAGGCTTGTGTTCGTACCTTGGCGGCCTGGTAGATGCAGACGCCGTTGTCCAGAGTCAAAGTCTGAGACAGTTTAATCTCACAAATCCTGTGCAGAGCTCGGAGCTGGAAGAACGTGGCCACTGGCAGCAGCTACAACACAGAAGACACGTTGACCTTCGGAGGCAAACTGCTGCATCATGAGCTGAAGGCTGGTCTGGTCGTGATTTTACCTCCACGGCTTCTGGCAGCGAGAGAGTCGGTCCTTCTGTTCCTCCACAGTACAGAGACTTCATCATAATCTGTGGAGAAACACACTCAGTCACACCACAGAGTAACGCAGCCGGATCTCGCGAAGACGAAGGCGGGAGGGAAACATCTCACCGTGAAGGTGTCGTAGGTCATGTGGCTGATGTGGACGATGTCGTCTGTGGAATCGCTGAGCATCTGACGAAATCTGCAGGTGAGAAAACGTGCACTGCCTCAGGTTTGTTAATAAATGACACTGACACTGCTTTTCCAAACAAAATGATACGCACAGAAAAACATCACCGTCAACATGAAATAGGTGAAGTAAGACTAAAGTAAAACATTGTTTTAAAATGTTTGCTGCTTTTCCGTCCATTGTTCATTGTCGTGTTTCTGCCATAAATTCACTGCTCTTAAATCAGTGAGTCAGTTCTAGTCGTCCTGTCATCACGTATCTAACGTGGCCGCTCGTGACCGATGAACTCGTTCAGACCGTTCAGAAGCCGACATCAGCAGCACTCGATGAGCAAAGAAGGGCCGCGCCTCCACCATGAACGTCACGTCAGACATGTCCTGACTGTTGAAGAAGCGAACGTCTGAAAACACAGGAGCATCGTTTAAGCTTTAGAGAAAGCGTCCACCTGCACCTGACAGGTGTCACGAGCTACTGACCCAGCTGTGCGGACTGAGCGGCGTCTATGGGAGGGATCGCGGGAACAGGAGACGCTCCGTAGCAGTGAGAAAACACAGACGCCAGCCGCTTGGTGGTCACGTAGTCCTGCAGCGGGAAAACAACGTCAGCTTCACATCGACGGCGTCACTGGTTGCTTCCCAACAGCAGAACTGTCCCTATCCCTGCAGAAACGCAGAAGACCTCCTCCTGGAAGCTGCAGTTGTTCGAAGCCACTACTTTATCCTCCGTGATGCTCAACACATCACGGAGTCCGTTACAACCACATCAGCGGCAGACGATCAGCTCAGATCAGCTCTACCTTGCTGCTTTCCAGCATCCTGAACATGAGCGGTATCCCTGTGGAGAGCAACTCAGGGCTGTAGTCCTCCGGTCGGATGGAGGGGAACTCCGTCAGCAGGGAGACGGTGACTTCATCCCTGCACAGCTGCTGAGCTCTGTGGAGAGTCACCAGCCAGATGTGAAGCCTCCAAGACACACCTGCAGAGAGCAGGTAGATGGAGCAAAGCATGAGACCGAGGTTTCACACAAACACAATCTGCTTGGTCGTGTTCCCTTAACAGCAGACTCTGACCCGTCTCTCTGAGCTCCATGGTTACGTCCAGGTAGCCGTGCTCCGCGCTGTAGTACGCCGCCTGCTGCAGGCCTTTCATCGTCACCCTGCACAGGCTGTGAGCAGGTGGAGGAGGTGCTGCTGGTTTCACCTCCTCCACCCCTTCAGCCAGGATCTCCTCCAGTGAGAGGATGTCCTCCTTCCTGTGCTGACGCTGCTGCAGCAGCCTCCTCAGGACATTTCTGCCAAAGAGAAGAATCGTGAGGCGTCTTCAAGCTGCTTTAAACCTTGTGTCTGTAGTTGTAGAAAGTAGAAACACTGTAGGTCTGAACCTGTGACCGTGAGCTGCTGCGTAGCTGAAACAGTTCATGTCCTCATACAGAGGTGATGTCAGGGAATTCCCATGATGCACTCTGAGCAGAGGGTCTGCGCCGTGGGTCAGCAGAAGGCTCACCATCTCATAGTCACCTGGAAAAATCAGATCGGAAGTTTTAATATTTGAACGTCTCCCATCGCTTGTCATCTGTTTCAGTGCAGCACGTGGTCGCGGGTCAGATTCCTGTCAGGCACCATGACATCACACGGATGAGCCCGATCGTTCTGGTCATCGTTACTAGTAGCTGAAGTCTTCGTCGCCGTCGTACCTGCAGCTGCCGCTAACTGCAGCGGCGTCTCAGCTGAGCTCTCCTCACCGTCCACCAGGGCTCCACCCTCCACGTCTGCTCCAGCTTCCAGCAGCAGCTGCAGCACCAAGACCCAGATGTTTGATTTTGGTACTGGTGACAAAAAAGACATCATCCAAACTGAAGGTTTTACCTGAGCCACACACAGGTGACTGTGCAGCGCAGCAAACGTCAGGGCGACCCAGCGCCGGCTGCCAGGGTGCACCGATGGATGCCTGACGGAGCAGCCCGGGACCTGAGCACACACTCATCCTAGTCACCACGCCAGCAAGCAGCTGTGTGCAAGCGCCTGGAGGGGGTTTTACCTGCAGGTCCAGGTGAGCTCCAGCCTCTACGAGCATCTGCACCAGCGCCTCGTCCCCCGCGGCGGAGGCGTACATCAGAGGAGTCATTCCCTGCAGCGACAGACACTCTGTCATTCCACTGGGATCCGTTACCACATTCCCACAGAAGGAAGCTTAAAGTCCCCAGTATGTCACCTGCTCATCCATGGTGTCGACTCCCTCTGCGCCCAGAAGCTGCGTGGCCTGTTGGAGCAGGTCTGCTCGGCCACACGACAGCATCCTGAAGCCCAGATCCAGCTGGAACTGGACTGAGGCAGCTCGTGCATCCAGACACTTGAACGACTGGAGGCAGCAGTTTGACCTGGAGGAGGAACATATGATATGGATCTAACTGATACCAGACGCTTGTTCACCAAGTCTGCCTCCGCTTACTTCAGCTGCCTGGGCTCACAGTCCAGTCCTGGGAGGAGCAGCCGGGCCGCCTGCCTGACGTCATCGCTGTCCACCAACGGGCTGCGTCGATGTTCGGCGTGAACCGCGGCCACTTTGATCCACTCCATGAGAGGAGGGAGCAGCAGGAACGGCCTGGAGGCAGATGCATGGAAGTCATCCTATGGGAGCGGTCTTTACTGGAGCCGTTCAGGTTCTCTGGCCTTTGGACTCTTAAGTTTAAACACGTCTGACTTGGGTTGAATGATCACAAACAGCTGCAGCAAATCGAGACGGTCTGACGTGTCCACTGTAAACTGCATCTGCACAGGTATGAAGGTCACCTTGGAGCACGTAGACACGAAAACGGTCTGTTTCCTGATTAATTTAAATGAATTTGAAGGAAGCACAAGACTCTGAGGTTCAACCACATGAGTAAGACATGAAGCAGCTTCACACGCACCTCTCTCTGCTCAGCATCATAGCTGGAGGCTCCAGGTTGGGATTCTCCAGTGCCTCCATATGTGGGTTGGACAGGAAGTAGTAGAGAGTCCGGAGGGCATCCGGGGCCCAGGACACTGAGGGCTGATTGGCTGTGCGTGCAGGGCTGACGGGGGGACTTGAACGACGCAGACGCTGCATGTGGCGCATGGCTCGAGACACCAGATCACCTGCACAAAGACAAGGAGTCATAGCCAGCGCCGGGTCTTATTGCTGGGTCCGTGGCGGCACAGAGACCGTTTTGTGCTCTGGTGTAATGAGCGTGCAGATAATGAGCTACGGTGGCCTGCAGGCTGTGAAGGTGCCCTTGTCTTCCAGACACAAGCCACTGGTTGTTGTGTAACTGAGGGGGAGCGTCCCAAGAGCCCGACACCGGTCACAGTTTAAACAAACACACACTGAACACAGGAGTCGCCTGTGGAAACGTACTGAGCTCCGCGATGCTGCCCACACACGTGGCCAGTAGCGCCTGCTCCAGCGTTCGCAGCTCCAGCTGGATGTAGACGTCCTCCCTGCTTTCCGCCGGGTCCTTGGGAACCTTAGTGTACGGGCTGACGTGGGCTGGCAACGACAGCTCGCCTGGAGAAAAAGGACACAAGTTATTTACTACCTCACAGTTTATCTGCATCAGTCCACCATCGGTTCACACAGAAGCGTCTCCATGACGACACAGAGTCTCCAAAGTAAGAAGGAATGAGTGAAACCACAGTGACAGGACACACACAGAGTCACCTGGTCTACTGTTCTCTGCTGAATCAAATGCAACCGGCTCCAACCAGCTCTAACTACCTGTAACCAGCTCTAACTACCTGTAACTACCTGTAACCAGCTTTAACTGGCTCTAACTACCTGTAACCAGCTCTAACTACCTGTAACCAGCTCTAACTACCTGTAACCAGCTCTAACTACCTCTAACTACCTGTAACCAGCTTTAACTGGCTCTAACTACATGTAACCAGCTCTAACTACCTGTAACCAGCTCTAACTACCTCTAACTACCTGTAACCAGCTTTAACTGGCTCTAACTACCTGTAACCAGCTCTAACTACCTGTAACCAGCTCTAACTACCTCTAACTACCTGTAACCAGCTTTAACTGGCTCTAACTACCTGTAACCAGCTCTAACTACCTGTAACCAGCTCTAACTACCTGTAACCAGCTTTAACTGGCTCTAACTACCTGTAACCAGCTCTAACTACCTCTAACTACCTGTAACCAGCTTTAACTGGCTCTAACTACCTGTAACCAGCTCTAACTACCTGTAACCAGCTGTAACTGGCTCTAACTACCTGTAACCAGCTCTAACTACCTGTAACCAGCTTTAACTGGCTCTAACTACCTGTAACCAGCTCTAACTACATGTAACCAGCTCTAACTACCTGTAACCAGCTCTAACTACCTTTAACTACCTGTAACCAGCTGTAACTGGCTCTAACTACCTGTAACCAGCTCTAACTACCTCTAACTACCTGTAACCAGCTGTAACTGGCTCTAACTACCTGTAACCAGCTCTAACTACCTGTAACCAGCTCTAACTACCTCTAACTACCTGTAACCAGCTTTAACTGGCTCTAACTACCTGTAACCAGCTCTAACTACCTGTAACCAGCTCTAACTACCTCTAACTACCTCTAACTACCTGTAACCAGCTGTAACTGGCTCTAACTACCTGTAACCAGCTCTAACTACATGTAACCAGCTCTAACTACCTCTAACTACCTGTAACTAGCTCTAACTACCTTTAACTACCTGTAACCAGCTCTAACTACCTTTAACTACCTGTAACCAGCTCTAACTACCTTTAACTACCTGTAACCAGCTGTAACTGGCTCTAACTACCTGTAACCGGCTCCAACCAGCTGTAACCAGCTGTAACCGGCTCCAACCAGCTCTCTTCAACCAACCAGCAGTTTACCGGAACGTGGCTCTGGATGACTTTACGCGTGGAAGCATTTCGTTCTCTCGTCTGTCTTGAAGGAGACTGAATCTCTGTCAGGTGAAGTTGAGAATGTCTGACCATCGCATTTCTATGTTTGTATTATGATATTTCCCAAATGTCGTGCTGACAAGGCTGAAAACACTTTTCTGATTTCCGACCACACCTACACTTTCAGGAGTCGTGCCTTTATAAAACAGGCGCTTTTCTGACTCGCCGCTCTCGTCCAGAGAACAAAGCTCCTTGTGAAGGTCAGCGGCCTGGACCCCAGGGCCTGTAGTTCAACACGGCTGAGTGTGGCAGGTAATTGGTGCCGACTGCACGGCCCAACGTGAACAAGCATGTATTCATGGGCACATGAGACCAGTCTGCAGGGAACAAAGCACAAATCAGCCCCCAACACAAACGCCCAGCTGGGTCCAACACTGACCCGCTCACATCCCGCCTCGGAGACATTTCGTCCAACGACGCAACCGCGTCCCAGACAAAGAGCCGGTGTGGCGGGAGAACAGACGCTCAGTCACGGGTCTGAGGCAACAGGCTCCTGGTGTTTAGCTTTGCAACAGGACCAGGTGTGTCAGCCATGAGACACGGCGTCCGCTCATCCGTCTGATCACCTGCCCGACCTCATCAGAGGCGTAAACCGTCTCTGGTCCTCACTTCCTTCTACTGCGAGCCAAGTAAACAAAACAGATTAAACCACTGGTGTGCTGAGCAATGCAGGCGGGGGGGGATCAGGCCCACGTCACAGCCAGAGCGAGTCCCGAGTCCCGAGTCCGCGGTAAGCAGAGCACAACCCGATGGCGTCTCCTCCTCAGACACGCAGAGACGTTCTTTACAGTTGTGCATCCAGGCCGATGACTCCGACGCCTGTGTGCTTTTGAACGTGACGTCCCAGCTCAACACAGCGAACATGTCTCTGCCATCTGTCCCTGGTAAAACCGAAGCGGGACACACAGAGCCTTTGTGTCGTCGGTGGGGTCAGAGGTCAACAACACTTTGCCTGCTTCCACTCGTTCATTCCTACAGGACTTAGAGCCGGTTGTGTTCCACTGGTTCCTGGCCACAACCTGCTGTCGCGATGGCCAACATTCAAACTTTCACATCTTTCCACATCTGAGCTCCTCTTTTCTGCCGCCGCTAAAGCTCAGTAAACGCGTCCGTGTGGACACAGACAGTCAAACAGCACCTGGAGTCCTGGCGACGGTGCAGTAGCTCCTGACTGTCACAGTATGAGAGTAGAAACTAGCAGGTTCATGTGAGAATGATTCAGCTCTGGCACGAAGCAGGAGGCCCTGGTGGGTCAGACTATGTCACAGCGGAGCTAAACAACTCACCGCTGGCGTTTTTGCCGCAGACGAGATGCTCGTAGACCTGCAGCAGCCCCCACAGCTCGGCGTCGCTGCTGACGACCCCGTCCAGGATCTCTGCGGTCACCTCGCCGCGCGGCTCCGTCTCCTCCTCCGCGCGCAGCCTCGCCGCCTGCAGCGCCCTCGCCGTCACCTCCTCCGCCAGCCGCTCCACGCCAGCCGTCAGGCACACGGCTGCGTACTCGTGAACGCGCACCGACACACGCGTCTCGACCATCCACCGGAAGAAGCGTCCCACGGAGAACGACAGCCCGCAGCGTGCGGACTCTCCGCGCAGATGCGCAGCGTCTCCGGAGCTCATGCAGTGCAGAGACACGGCCCTCACCGCGGAGGAGACGCACTGCTCGGCCAGGCTCCAGCTCAGCACGAGCTCCATCGCGCTCTGGACCTCCAGCCGCGTGCACCGCCGGTGGAGCTCGCTCAAGCGCTGCGCTTCTCTGCAGATCCGCACCAAAGCCCTGCGGAGCAAAACGGTCATGCGGTGAGCAGCCTCCGGCGTGAACGACGCATCCGACCCGGCGACTTTACGCACCACCTCCCGCAGCTCGCGCTCGCCCCAGGGGTAATCCTCCAGCTCCGGCAGGCGTGGACACCTGGACAGGATGTCCGCCGCGTCCCCTGGCAGCGCGCTCACCGTGTCCCAGCTGCCGTTCCTGCTGTACAGGGATCCGGCGACCTGCCATCCGGGACCGCGCTGAGGAGAGCTCGAGGTGGGACGAGAACGGCTCGATCTGCCGGAGGAGGACAGGCTGAGGGACGGGCAGGGGTCTCCCACCACTGAGCCCCGGTCCGGAGTCAGGTCCTCCAGGGCTTTCAGCTCCAGGCTGGACATTGCTTTCACAGCAGAGAACAGACGCAGCCCATTGAGAAGTGCCCGTTTAAACCAAGGGGTCGAACTCTGGACCCACCGGATCAGACTCCGATGAAAGGAGTCTTGTGGAAACGGACCAATCAGGTGTGAAGCGCGGTAGCGAGGTTTGGTTCACTGCGGGGCTGCAGCGCCCCCGTGTGGACAGGACGGACACGACTCAGCTGCGTCCGGGCTGGACTAAATAAACCGCGTTAACAGAAAGGATTATTGTTACAATGTGCTGATGAGGTAGCGCATGCGCACTCTCTTCCTTCTGATTATAATTGAGACCTATTGACCTGTTCTAATTACACGCGTGTACATTTGAGCTAGTGGGAGTTTCTCTGTTTACCACCTGCGGGCTCAGCTGTCACCCCCGCACCCGCTGGACGCCTCCCTGCGCGGGGCCAGGTAACCGGCAGCGGGTCGCTACTCTCCTCCCGCAATGCTAACGAGTCTGGCTTGACTACCGTGAAGGGTTAGCGTAGCATTAGCACAGTTAGCATCAGGGCGGAGAACACAGACACACACATTTACTTCGTCATTCGGTCTTGACGTCACACTTTTGTGTAAGTTTCAAAAGGTAAGACTGACATTTATACACGTGTTGCTCCGTGACGTGTACATCCAGACATGCTGGCGCTAGCTTGTCGAGATTTAGCTGCGTGCACATTGAATGAAAGAGTCTGGAGTTTTTCACACGTTTTAATGTTCAACGTCAGCTTTTTTAAATATATCAATAATAAACAGTCTACAATATAAACTACCACTTTTGGCCAGTTAACACCCACTAACTTTATGTCAAATGGTTTCTTTCTAAACTCAACACCCGGAAGTTGTGTATAATTATTAGAAATGCTAACAATGTAGTTTTATCATTGAAACACAGTCAAATGTCGTCACACACATCCAGCGTTTCAGAGAAGCTTTAAACTGAGAGACGTCCTCGTTTCCACGGTCTTGATTAAACGTGGAGACGAGCTGAACCTAAAGCTGTCGCTAAGCGGAAGAACTGGGTCTACGTCTCTACAACACTGCACGTTTCTACACACACGTCGTTTGTCCAGGATAAAAACACAAGCGCTTGGCCGTTCTAATAAATTACTGAGCTAGAAAACCACAAATTTCAAATGAGCTCAACAGGTTTCAATGTACAATCATAAGCAGTGAGCCAGCTCACATGTCAGAGGTCTCCTGTTGAGTCCAGCACGGTCGGTACCAGTGGAGCCGACCCAAATAAGGCATCAAGACATTCGTACAAAGTCTGTTCTCTGACATCATGTTAGAAAACTACAAAAATGGTTCTGTTGTAAAGGTGACGCCTTCTGTACACGCCTCACTCGGCTGTTTGTACTCAGCTTCCCAGGTAATTCAGACGTGTCCAGTCTAACAGGAACCGCTGCCAGTCCCAGACACCGTCCTGCCTGAGACAACGCGGGCATTCGACTCTTCTGAGAGCCGGGACTCCCTTTGGGTAATGAGCACGTTTTTATAACACACTCAGTGACCTGCTAGAAACCAGAGCGATATGGGTTTGACAGGAAAGTAGTGAAGGCAGTGAAGTACATGTTCTGCACAAGACAGTTTGTTTAGGAAATTTAAAAAATCATGAAGGTTATCATAGATCATTAGCTTAGCACAACCCATTAAAATAAGCCAATGAGCATTAATTACCTTTGAAATATTGGTTAAAATAATTAATTTATTTTCTGTGCATGCAGTGGATGTGTTCCTCTTTCAAAATAAAGGCTGGGGGTTTGTGGGAGAGAGCAGGAGCAGAGTAACTGAGGTGAAACACTTGATACTACACTTCCCATAATGCAACACAACGGTGACTTGCCTGACACAACACAACTCTGAGAGCAGGGCTCGCTTCTGGTGCTTTTCATTTCTATAAAGTGAATAACGGTAGAAAACAACAGACGAATTACTAATATTACTTCCAGCTCTGAACACGTTTCTTAGCTATTATTGCTTGACACTGATAATAATCGTACTCCTGTAGTTAAAAGTAACTCAACATCAAAACCTTCTACCTGCTTCAACCTGAAACGATGAAGCAGAGCAGCTCCAGCAGGAGCAACAGGAGCGGTGCAGCGGGTTTGGGTTCTCCTTCGGGGCCTCGTTCTGTCGCCGTCATGGTCTGTGAGCTGAGGCCTGCTGCAGCAGCTGGACCACGTAACGGTCCTCAGCGCTCTCTGCCGCTGACACGCCCTCACTCCGATCCAGGCCTGAACCTGGTGAGGCCGCTTGTGAAACCGTCTGTGGGACACTGCAGGAGGACGGGTCTGCAGCCATGGCTCCGGGCCTTGTTTGTTCGCTCTCCTGGTCCTCTGTGACCCCTGCTTGATCTCCAGGAGGCTGGTATGGTGGAGGCCCCATCAGTGGGGAGCCATCGGGGGCCTGGCTGTGGATGATGATGGGGTCCGGGGAAGGCAGAGGGGCATCCTCCTCCACACCGTTGAGGTCCGTGGGGTCCTTGGAGGGGCTCTGGTCTGGAGATATGGAGTCAGGCTGATGGGAGATCATGTGGAGGCACAGGCCTGCTCTGGGGTAACCGCTGGCCGAGGAAGGTTTTCCTCTGGAAGGCTGGACTGGACTCAGCACCGACAGCTCCTGACCCAGGGGCCTGCGAGGCAACTCGTCGGGCTTCCCTGAAACAACCGAGGATCATGAAGAATCTTAATCCTGTTTTGTGTTACTAAACGCGCTTAACATGTTAATTATGTGGACTAAAGGAGTCGTGCTCGTCTTAATTGAGGGGTTCAGAGGCACCGAAGACATTTAGTACCTGGAGGAGGAAGATCCAGCTTCATCTTTCTCAGTTCAGCCATGGAGGCTTGAAGCTGCTCGATGGTCAAGTCGTCGCCATAGAGGAAGGTGTGTGCGATCCGCTCCTGCAGGAAGTCTCTGAGCTCCTCCAGCGACATCTTCAACAGACCTTCTGCTCACACACAAACACACAGTGTCTGTTAAAGCCATACAAACAAACAGCGTGACGAGTCTCCCGACACTTCGCTGATGGACTGTTGTGTTTGCGCTGTCCTGCGTTTTTTCTCTATATGCAGATGGATATGAAACGCCTCTGGTTGGACCATCAGTAAAAGAGCTTAACGCTGCGTGTGGCGTGGCCGTCCTTACTCTTGTGCATCCTCAGGACGGTGAAGGACATGGCTGTGAGCAACCGCTCTCCCTCCAGGATGAAAATGTCCCAGAGACGAAGGGTCAGCGTGAACGGCGTCTGCAGGAACACAAACACACGTCACCTCATCGCCGGGATTAAGCCGAATTTGTCAGTGGCAGCAGTTCTGCACGTTCAGCTCCAGGCCGGATTCAGGAGGTTGGTTTGGGTTCTGCCCAGACCTCAGGAGCTCACGGGCTGCAGAAGCGCTGACAGCGACTGAATGCTGCCAAGCCGCTGCCACAGGATTGTGGGCATGCACCGAGGAGACTAATGGCAGTTTAGCTTCTAATGTCCCACGGATCAAATATCAGCAGGATGTGTTTTTAAAAGGCAGCTCAACGTGTTTCTCACCGAGCGTTGGAAATGACACGGTGTGTTTTCAGGTTTCACTGCCCAGAAAGTTTAGGTTTGTATGAGCGTCACAGAGGCTGGATCCAGTTCAGACCGAATGATGACGCTATACAAATAAAGCCAATGCAGCTCACCCTGTCAATAAAACACTGTAGGAACCATTTCGTGCTGTAAATCCCTGCAGACATCTGCTCCCTGTCCTAAAGAGACACAAAGACAGGAGACGGTCATCACAGCGGCTTCAAACTTCCAGGCTCTGCTGCTGCTCCAGCTCCCTGTGTAACTATGACCTCACCAGATGTTTCTTCAGCTTAGGGATGAGTTTAGAAATGATCTGATCGTGATGTGCCTGGAATCGCTGAAGTTTGGGAAAGCCGGGAACAAAGAAGCCTGACAGAGAGAGAGCAGAAAGTCGCTTTTTAATTTCGGTCCCGGTCCAGTCACAGAGAGGAGCCAAGCGCCCGTCTCACCGTGCATGGCGTGTTTCTGATTGGTCAGCAGCTGTGACAGGGCCCAGAAGGCGTCCTCTTCGTTCATGAACATCAGCAGCAGGGCGGCGATCTGACTCATGCCCTGGCAGTAGCTCACCTCCTGAAAAGCAACCACACGGTCTCACACATCTACAGCTACAAGAGGGAAGAAAGACGTGAAGCGGCTGTGCAGCGGCCAAACAGATGTTAAAAAGCAGCCGTGCACTGACACGTGACCACAATAAGGCTTCCAGGTAAATCAGCACATATTCAGTTACAAAGCATTTCTCTAACGTGAATCTTCTGAGGACGGCAGCAGAGGCAGAGTGTGATGCTGCTGAGCTGAATCAGCAGCCGACTGAGTCACAAGCTGCTGTTATTATCTGCTGCGTCTGCCCAGTTCATACAGAACCTCCCGCCAGGCCATCATACGGGCCTCAACAGGTCTGGCACGAAAACAAGCCACAAGTGGAAAAAGCTGTTAACGAATGTTAACAAATGCACAGCTACTCACCGTGTTGTAGACTGAATACGCAGACAGTACGTGGAACAGAGACTGCTGCCTGTAGGGAGGAGAGAGGAGGAGACAAGGAGACGAGTGAAGGTCGTGAGGATGGAAATAAGACGTAAACAGCCTTCATCAGCGTGTGCGATGACAAACAACGTTTAATCTAAAGCGTTCGTCTGCACAGCCTTTACTGGCTCAGGTCTCACACGGCTCTGACTTAACAAGACGGATTTACTCAAAGTTTGAAATGCTGCCAGAACCGACAATATCCAAGAATGCAAGAGGAGAACACAGAACATAAATCAGACAGAAGATGAAACACGCATTATTAAAAACATGCGCCAATAAAAGATCAAAAGCAGATCAGAACCGAGCTGAGCAGCGCCGCCGTCTACAAAAACGGGAATACGGAAACGTTCTGCCTGGGGTCCACTGAACTGGCAGCGACATCACAGCGTTACCAGTTCGGGTTGAGATCTGGGCCGCGGCTCGTCTGTCATCTTCAGGTCCTTCCTGGATTCTAACTTACACCCGGGTCCGTCTCCCAACGTTTCGCGGCTCAGCCCACAGGCAGACTGTGACTAAAGCTGCTGGAGAGAAGCTTCCGTTCATGTTCCCAGATATAAAGTAGTCGTGTTCTCCAGAGGATGAACCATCAGGCTCTTTTCACTTAGGATTTACACAATAATTAGCAACGTTTCATTAACATTTTTGAAAATGATACCAACTTGACATGTTTTGCTTTTAGTCTGGTGAATAATGTCCCTCTTTGAAACGTACTTGATACCAAAGCGATCCATGAACATGATGTGGTTTCTAAAGGTCCTGTTGATGTCCAGGTCGATCTGTTTGATCTCCGCTGAGTAGAGCCGGGCCTGCTCCTTCATTTTCTGTGGGAGGACAGATGGATGACAGATGCTAGTGACTGAGTGAAACCATCAAATCGAGATAATAAACTCAGTCTGTGTAGCTGGTGTTACCGGGACCAGGATGAGGCTCCAGATCTCTTACCTCATACTTGCCCTCGTTCTCCCTTTTCGCCGCCTCCACGTCGAGCATCAGCGCCCAGGCCCGGCCTCGGAGCTGCAGCGGGATGCCCTTGTAAACCCGCTTCACCAGCTGACGACACAGAGCAAGGAACAACACAACTAGAAGCTTCAGACAGCTGCCAGTCAACGTGTGAACCACACAAAGCACGGGAGTGTGTTATTACTGAGATCACACTTCTAACATAGAGTGTTGGTTGGTGGAGAGAAGATGCAGAGACTGAGCTGGTTCTCTGAGGGGTCATGTGACGCAGATTTAATGTTTCTAACGTTCCTGAGGAGAGGGAAGCCAGCATCTTGCTGTAGGAAGCTGTTACTGCACCACTGTGGTGATTCACTGTGTGATAAAATTTGCTCTTACCCGCTCGCTGTTCTTGTATTTATCCCACTTCTTCACCATCTTCAGCCATTTCTCTGCTCTTTCTATCTCCAGCTGCTTTAGCTGCGAGGGACACAGAATCTGGTGAACAAGAACCCGCCAAAGAACCTTTGGGCCTCATATACTGCTGCAAAAGCTAACTAGCTGATAGTAATACTGTAATCAATGGAAAACCACTAAATTAGACAAAGAGAAGAGCGGAAAAGGCGAAGGATGATCACGGATCTGATGAAGGACGTGACGCTACGTCAGATCAGTCCAAAGCGCTCCTCTACAGCATGTGGAGTCTCTGAGCTCCTGTTTTTACCTTTTCCTCGTGTGCAGTTGGTGCCGGAAGCTCGTCCTCGCTGGAACAATGAAAGAGCTGAACGTCAGCAGACTGAACATGACGACGCTGCACCGCGAAGAGCAACGCGGCCGGACTTACTGCATGAAGCCGAAGCGGTCGATGACTTTGTAGATACTGTAGTCAGCATCTTCCCAGGGGTCGATCTCCACCCCCCCCTGCCGGCCCTGAAACGCGGTTAAACACGCTAATTAGAAAGTGCAACTGGTACCAACGCTGCACGTGAAAACCAGCCCTGTGGGAAGAACAGTAGCAGCTTCTGACAGGCCAAATCTGTACTATCACGCGGTACCTGAGTACCTGTCCCGCTGCAGCGGGTCCAGCACGGGTCCAGATCCTGCATGACCTGCACAAATATAGGAGTTGAAGTCGTGGAAATATCCATTTAACAGCTGTCTGGGCCGTCAGCGAGGGCTGGTGGACGCTCACGAAGGAGAGAGGACTAAAAATACCTCCTCACACAGCTACAGTTACAGTGTTCTGCACTGTACGTTCACATTCTGGACCGGGCCGAATGTTGAAACTGCAGAGGAAAAGTGTCGGGTTCATTTTGCTTCAATACGCAACGCAGAGAACCCACATCCGCCCACAGGTCGGCCTGTAGCCGTGAGCTTTTCCTCCTACAAACGGTTCCCTTCCACACAGTGACACACGACTACACGGGAAATAACCAGTCCTCCCTGAAAACAGAACTCAAACTCACCGTAGCATATTTCAAGATGATGTCAGCACGTTCCTCTGCTATTAGAGTCTCGATGTCTTTCTTCATGTCAGTGTCTGCAGAGAGGAGAGGAGAAGAGCTGAACAACATGAGAAGGTGACTCAGAGCCCAGCTGATGGATGTGGGCGAGCACAGAGCCCGGAGCCGCTTCACTACGGCGCCGAAGGTTCGCGATGCAACTCACAGTGTCCTCAAATGGCCTCGAAGCGCAATCTAGTCAGAAATGACAAGCTCCTGTAAGGGCGACTTGAACATCCAGAGGAGGCCGATGGTAAACCCTGGATTTACAGTCTCACTGCTGATTTAAGGTTTGGAGGCAAAACATCCCAGATGCCAGTTCAAGCTCAGGTTTAGGTTTAACTGCGGGCGGAGCAGTGTGTGCAGACTAACGCTGTCCCAGTTAGGGAGCCTCTGCTTCAGAGGGACACTGACACCTGGACCGATTCAGGACACGGCATCTATCGGAGCCACGTCTCTGGACAATGCAAACAGCAGCGAGGGCATTAATCCTGCTTAAGCTACGTTGTCTTTGCGGGTCTGCGCTGATGCCAGGATCTGGGCTACGCAGCGTGATAAACAACGCATCCGGATTAGGTTTCGCCAAAGCAGGACTATACGAAGGAGGAGTGTTAGTGGCAGGAGGAACAAAGAGCTGCAGCAGAAGCAGCACATCTCTAACACACGGCCCTGAACGCACCGCTGACAGTCTGTAGGGGAGAAACGTCTCCAGCCCGGTTCGAAGCACGTGTGCGTCAGACCTCAGTCTCTTTATAGAAACTCTTTAATGGATCGGAACTGAGCGCGTTTCACATTCGCTGACGGTTGTAGAGCGGCTGCATGTGACCCGAGCTCTGTCATGTGGGTACGTTACGTTCAGAGGAAGGCGACTGTGAGGTTAGAGCAGCTGTAGAATCAGAGGGAGCTGTGGACACAGCACAAACCTACCAAAGGTCACGTCCTCTGGGTCCGGACTCCACCTCAGCTTTGAGCAGCTGAACTAACTAGAGGCTGGAGAAACCCAACAGGGCGGTTCTCTAACCAGTCTAATGTTCTGACCAGCGGTACTGGTACTGAGCGGATCCATTCCTGTGGCCGAGCTGAACATGTGTGGAACCTTCACTCATCGGGTTTCGTGCTGCTGCTGTAAATGCTGCTTTAAACGTCCATCAACGGGTCACGCCGGAGGATGCGGCTCCGTCCTGACACCGGGACAAAGCCCCGGGATGAGCCCGGTCGCGCGACGTCGCCTTTATTCTAACCAGGATAACGGAACAACAACAGGAACAGTGCGCATGAGCAGGAAAGGCACAGCCGCGTATTTACCGTTTTGTTCGCGCTATCCGAGCGGGAACGCGGCTCCGGTTCCTCTGCGCATTCTCCGGTTAACGCGCAGCTCCAGCAGAGCGAACAATGGGCTCGCTCCGTCGGTCCGAAGGTCCCGGTCCCGGATCCGATCGGCGGCGGCGGAGGCGCACTGAGCAGGCGCCGCAGCGTCGCAGCCGTCAGCTTAAAGACGCAGGAGCCGCCGGACCCGCTGCCTCCAGAACAGCCAGCGACTGGGCCGTGGACGGTCCGGTGCTGGCGCCATCTGCTGGACACGGGCGGCAGCGCAGCAGGTTTCCTTTATTTACACACAAGTAACAGTTGAACACGTGACTCTGGACCAATCGGGGAACTGTTGCGTAGAGAAAGCAGCACGAAGCGTTGGAGTCGTTTAAATGTCTATAAATAACAAAGAAGTCCACGAAACACAACTAGTTCATGTTCATTTATTAGGAATATAGAAAAGTTCCACAGCTTTAACCTACAATGAAACGTGAAGGCCTCGCGAGTCTAGTCACACAGAATTAGGTCAGTGACACGAAGCTCAATGGTAACAAACACAATAAACACAGTGATTTAGTGGCGAACGCTGACATTATGAATTAGTGCAAACTGTGAAGAAACGTGGTCAAGAAAAGAAATTCACCATGAGCGAGTCACATTCATTCACTTCCCTGAAAGGACACGTCAGCTGCTCCGTCCACAAACATGCGTTTACTGGCGGAGAGGAAGATTTTATTCATCCATACTACAAACGCTGTTTAAGTGCCATCAGTGAAGCAGGACACTGTGGAGCACAGATGAAAACAAGCAGCCTGGGAGATGGTGGCTCTCAGATGAAAGCCACCTGCTGATGAGGCCCGTGGCCCGACGCCAGCCTTGCTGGGTCTCGGCCCACGTCTGCGGCCGGTAGGCCCGGCTCTAAACGTGTACGGACAACAGCAGAGTGACGCCTCTGGTGGAGAGAAGAGGAAGCTGGTGATGTGACCTGCAGCTGAGAGGAGGAGGAGACCTGAGCTTGTTGTGATTCAGATTAAAGGGCAGCTAAACCTCACGTCACCTTGGTGGATGCGCTGCCTTTGCTTTCTGACGACTGATGGCTCCCGTTTCCTGCAGTTAAGCACGTTCGGTGTCTATTAAACACACCTAATAAAGGCCTAATGAGGCCTCTGCAGCCAGGACGTTTTAATGCAGTGACCTCATTCAGCAGGAAGCAGGTTTACCTTTACTGCGGGACAGACGCAGCAGCAGTTGAAGGCTTAAAGCGTAGATTTAAAAGGAGAACTTCAAACCACAAAGTTTGTTTCTGACAAGCTTTTCAAACTCTTGCGCGGTGGGATTTCAGCGTGAGAGCCTCAGTTCATCCAGGCGTAGGCGTACAGGCCGCTCTCCTTCCACAGCTCGCACTTCTCAGTCGAGCTGTTGTGGACCACATTCAGCTGGTCGGACAGGAGAGCAGTGGCTGCTGGGTACTCGGACCAGTCGCTCTCCATCTTTCCTGCAAGGCGCGAGGAGAAAACACAGCGTGACCCCAGACGTCCACGTGGCTCAGTGTTTAGCGTTGAAATGTGTCAAATGACAGACACGTGTTATTAACAAACTCCATTATCTTCTGTTTGTCTCATGTGATTTTATGCTGCAAACACCTCAACTGATCATCATTTCATCCTGGAGCCAGAAGCAGGAAGCATTTGCACCTGTTTTTGCGAAGCTGACGAGATGTCGGGTGATGAGGCGCTGGAAGCTCAGGTCCTGGTCAGATGGAGGTTTCCCCAGGGCAAACTCCA
Source organism: Macropodus opercularis (assembly GCA_030770545.1). NCBI lineage: Eukaryota > Metazoa > Chordata > Actinopteri > Anabantiformes > Osphronemidae > Macropodus > Macropodus opercularis. Next base: position 19,829,687 of record CM061091.1, on the reverse strand, counting down.
GCCCTCCAAAGAACGCCAGGATGTCCAGACAGTGGAAGGAGAAGCGGCTGGCGAAGGGCAGCAGATCGCCTGACGAGTTGACGGGTCCGGACGGCGTGTAGGTCACCTCGTAGCGATACACCGGACTGTTGAGGGCCGCTGCAGACGGGGAGAGCGAGACTGGCGTTAGACGGGAGGGAACAGGAGACGTGTCTCTGCTGGCCAGGCCAGAAAAAACAAAATAAAAGGAACCCGACGAACCGCGCAGACATATCACCCAGCGTCACCAAGTGATCTAACAAGCCGCAAACCAACGAAGAACCGGAGGAGCTGCAGCAGACGAGCACCCGGAGGAAGGAGGATGATGGCAGAACAAAGAGTTCTTCTGCCCCCTGGTGGTCAGCATCAAACATGACGCTTCATTCTACGTTACTTCCTTATGCCCGGCAGGTGGTTTTACGGTCAAACGCAGTGGGATGTGAGTTTACCTGCAGCCCGCGCTGCCAGGTCGTTGTTGGGGCAGGTGACCCTGATGTCGGACACCATGGTGGTGTAGGCCCGCTCTGGGCAGCGGTCTCTAGTGGGGCAGAACGCAGAGCATGGATACAGGTCCAGTGCCGCTTTGGAGAGATTCCAACTGAAGGACTGAAGTTTATCTGAGGGGAAGAGACGTGTGAAGATTGAGTCCACAGCGCAATTCATTGCAGGTCAGGTTTATTTCTACCAGGAACAGAACAGACTACGTCACCAGACAGGCCCAGAGCAGGAAGCCCAGATGATTCATCGACGCAACGCGTTACCTGTGACGAACCAGTTGAAGTCTTTGCAGGTCCACTTGGATATGTTTTGAGCCGGCGGGCTACGGAGGAAGCACAGAAGACAGTCTGACCAGAGCAACAGCTGACAGTCCCTGAACCAGGCGAGCTCTCACCTGAAGTCGGCCTCCTGCTCCGTCGTCCCGACGACGAGCGGGACGTCACTGTGGTTTCTCTTCTTCTCCCACACCTCAAAAGGTGGAGCCTCCAAGACGTACCCGTCCACCACGGCCACCGGGCCGATGAACTTCCCCCTGGTGGGGAGGTCGGTCAGGTCGTCTGCTGCCCAAGACGGATATTCCTGCCACGGGACGGCCTGGGGGCCAACACAGGGTCAATATAATGACCAGGCAATACCTCAAATGTTCCTACAAGTGAATTTCACCAAAGTTACTGTATTTCATGGAATAAATGGAGACAAAAAGTTGAGTCGCTGGCAGAAATCCTGCAAATACCATGTGGATAAGAAGCAAGTAAACGGAGCAGAACAAAGAGTGACAGACGGAAAACCTATTTAACGTGACATTTAAAAACTTAAACGGTAACCGGGAGCTTGACTTCATCTCTCTCTGCCAGAGCGTGTGTGTTTTCATTTCATGGCATAAATTATTCATGACTCATCCCAGGTTCTCGTTCTCGGACATGTTGGAAGAAATTCTTTTTAAACAAATGAACGGTTTTTCTTCTCTGCAGAAAATCTTTTATTTATGACATGGGAGTGATTCACAGTGAAGGTGTGAAGTGCTGCACAATAAAACTTTCTTCACAATAAAACCAGAAACGCATTCAAATGAAATATAGGCCGTCACTGAATCACAAACATGAGATGTTCCATTAGATTTCAAGCGGCTCCTACCTGTAGGACCTGTTTGACGGACAGGCGTCTCAGGCAGCCCGCGTCTGTGCAGCCCGTCTTGTTGAGGAACACCAGGTTGTCGGACTCGGCTTGATTCAGACTGGCGTTGTAGACGTACGAGCCGCTCATGTCCACCGCGGCGTGGAACAGCCCCTTCGCCAGCGGGGACGTCATCAGAGTCAACACCGAGGTCCCACCTTCACAGAACCCACAACCACACAGGAGAAATATCTGAGCTGTCCGAGGTCCACGCAGCTGAGGAGATACTTTAGAGGCTCGAATAGACTGAACACATCACAAGTTGATGTCACAACGTTCTTTCAATGAGGAAGAAAAACCAGGAAATCAAAAGTAACCTGCAATAAATGTATAAATACTTTGTAACTGAACATTAAGTGGTAACGATATTATTATTAAATTATCTCAATATAATATTTGCTTGATGTCATTTTATAGTCAGTAACTAAACAGATTCAGTTTAAATGTGTAATATTACACATTTAAACTTATTATTACTCAGACTCTGGACTGAGAGGATGCGTCCTCAGATTGTCACTCGCCACGGTTTCATACCTGAGCTCTGTCCCATGATGGTGACCTTCCCAGGGTCTCCTCCGAACACGTGGATGTTGTTCTGGACCCACTTCAGAGCCGCGATCTGGTCCATGAAGCCGTAGTTCCCTGCAGAGCAGAGAGGAGGGGCCGTCAGGAACAAAAAAGGAACTGGGGCGTGGAATCAGGACCCAAAATTAGAACCGCGAGTGTGGCTCGTGAAAGATGAAGAGCACATCACGCCATCCCGTCACGTGAGGGCGTCTCATGCCACGGCTCGTTTCACATCCAGGTCGGCGGGCTCCTCTGGATTACGCAACAGACACGACCCAGCTGTGTGTCCCACAGCGTGAAGACTCAGAAAGCAGCTCCATCTATTCACATCAGCGACCGGCCGCAGCTTAACGCAAACCTTTCAAAGGTTTACAACAAAGGAACCGACACTAAGGCCGCACAGCGGTCAGCACCCGTCACTTCCTGATCCTCCTCCTGACTCTTAACAGCAGCTGGAAATGACTGCAGACATTCCTGATCCCCAGAGGATGCGTCCTCCCTACACTGCAGCGATGCCGCATCGGTTACTTGTACATTAAGGTCTTCTATTTTATTTCATAATATTTTATGAACAGAAATGTGAACATGTCTTTGCAGGCAAGTCAGAGGAACCGTGGGAGTGAGGCTTGGCCTTGAAGGACGCATCAGCTGAAAACACTGTGGCCCAAAGAGCTTGATTGACAGCTGCCTCGGTTTCCGCGATGCTCTGTGTGTAGTTTTCTGTGCGTCAGTGACTGACCTGAGGTTCTGGACGGAGACCCTTCTCTCAGCACCTCCAGCGCCAGGAAGCCGAAGGCGTTGAGTCTGTAGTTGAAGCTGACGTAGACCAGTCCGGTGTCAGCGGCCAGCTTCTCCGTGGGCGAGTATCCGGGCTCTCCTCCGCTGAGAATGTGCAGATATCCTCCGTGGATCCAGACCACGACGGGCAGCCTGGCGTCCGGCTGCAGCGTGGGCGTCCACACGTTGACGAACAGGCAGTCCTCCTGGCCCATCACCTTCCCCGTGCTCGACAGCGGGCGCACCTGCGGACACATGCTGCGGAAGCGGCCCGCGTCCATCACGCTGCTGCCGCAAACCGGATCCTGCGGAGGAGCCCACCGCCGGGCGCCGACGGGCGGAGCGGCGTAGGGCATGCCCTTAAAGGAGTAGGCTCCGTGGCGCTGCGAGACAAGGATCAGAGAGAAGGGCTGTGCTCCATTATCTGCATTACGCCACACAGAGACTCTTTAGTTCCAGTTTTAAAACGACGCTGAAATAAATACCCAGCATGCATTTGGCGGTTTTGCTTTGCAAACACGAGCGAACATCGTCTGCGTGTCACTGACCACGGGTGAAACACGAGCGTCCTAAAGGAAAGCAGCGCGTCCGGGGAAGTGAAAGCCCAGAACAGCCAAGCAAGCAGCTGCTGGACAGCTGCCGTTTGCACGTCAAAACGCTGGAGTTAATAGGACAAAGTGAAGCTCAGGCCGAACGTCTTCTGTTTAGGATGTGCTGCGCGTCTCCCCTGAATGAGACGCTGACCGGGTCCGACTCCTAGTGACTGTGATGCAACGGGTCCAGGACCTGTGAGGCTGTGAAGCGCTGGACTCACGTGTCTTCCTCTGAATTCTCCACAGCTGGTGGCCACCTGGACGAGGCCCGGCGGCAGCCTCTGGGCCACGTAGGCCAGGTAGCAGGCGAGGGCGAGCAGAGACAGCACCCCCACGCAGATGAAGCAGATGCAGCGCCTGGACAGCACCAGGAACGGGCTGACGTAGTGCCTGTGATGCACGTACTGGACCTCGTCCTCGTCCTCGGGCTGCACCAGGTACCGGTACTCCGTCCTCTCCGGGACCTCGAACGCGTCCTCGCTCATCTTCTCTGTGGGGACAGAAGGACAGAGCAGCTTGTGTCAGGGCAGACGGTGTCGGAGTGGAGTTCATTCTAACGATGGGGCCCGGCCCGGCCCGGCCCAGTCCAGGAAGGGGACGCGGCTTTAGCTCATGGCTGCGTTGCCGTGTACACACGTGTTTTTAATGACTCATAGTATTTGTCTGAAACCTTTGTTGCTGCCGTTTTTGCATGGGTTCAAAAAGTAAAAGAGGGTTTTAATCTGAGTGGAGGTTAAACAAAGAAGAAGAAGAAGAAGAAGAAGAAGCAGAAGAAGAGGAAGAAGAAGAAGAAGAAGCAGAAGAAGAAGCAGAAGAAGAAGAAGAAGAAGCGCTGGGTCCTACTGCCTGAACTGGTTTGACATGTTGTGTAGTAAAACAATTAATGCGTTTTAACGTGAATGTCGTTTTGTCGTCGAAACGCACGCGCACACAAACAAACAAACAAACGCACGCGCACGCTCGCACGCACACACTGAACAGGGCCGCGACGTCAACAACCTTAATAATAATAATGACGACAAACGTTCTGTTTGCGCGGATCTCGTGTTGGACCGCGTCCGGAGCCGCTGGCTGTCAGATCAGACGCTGGTTCGGCTGGTTCGGTTCCGCCTCTGCCGGACTTCTGCCGTCTCTTCCGTCTTTTCCTTTTCCTCGCGCTGTGACCGGTCTCAGCTCTTTTCTCTTGGTCGGTGATTGTCTGAAAACTTCTCATGACACATGAACGAACGCAGCGACGGGAGAAAGTCCACAAAACAAATCTGACGCATTTACTTTTTCTGCGGAAGACGCGCGCACGTCCTGCGGCGTTTTCCTGCCTGGGAATTTAAAGCGACAGAGACGCGGGACGCGCATCGATCACGGGCTCTGAGAAGGAAACGAGCTGGACCGAGCTGGACCGAACTGACCGAACTGACCGAGCTCCAGCTCCAGCTTCGTTCCATAGAACCAGGCCTTTCTGCTGCGACTCGCGTATCTAAATGGCAGATTGTCAGCGCTGGGGTTGCTGCTTGTCCTTCGTATTGTTTTGTGTGAAGATGGTCTGGTCTAATTCCTGGAAACCGTCGGGAGGCGGGTCAAAGTTGACCTTCGTTCCGTGTGTGTCTCATTTTGTCCTGAGCGTTTTAATATAATCCGTTCGGGGTCAGTGTGATTTTACCTAGTGAATAGTTTGATGCTGTTAATCTTGGGCTTTTATAGCATTTCATAACTAGCAGCTGGTAGAAACTAATGAAAGCATTTTTCTCCATGTGACTGTTTCTGCTGTAATGAAGGTTACGGCCTCGCAGGGGAATCTATCGCTGCTGCTCACATTTAGTCTGCTTTTAAAATTGCTCCCATTCCTCAGGAACTATTTAGCAGCGGCAGCGTTTCCTTCACAGTGTGGAGAAATAAGACGGAGGGAGAAAGTGAGCGATCGGTTCCGGTTTCACCAGCCAGTAATATTAACACGGCTTCAGAACCTTGTTTACTCTGCGGGTCGCTGCATTCATCTGCAGCAGGCGCCCGGGAGGCCAGAATTAGTCCGTGACTGATGATGTTTCCTCACACGTACGTCTCTGTGAGAACCGCTCGGCCGGTGTGAGGTTCTGCGTTTGGTTCTGGTGACGGTCGGGTGAGACGCGTCACGAGTGTCCTCATGAAGACGTGTGGGCTGTTGTCATGTGGATTTATGGTGCAATATAACAACTGCCACTTCTTCCCCTTTCCAGTGATTTTCCTCTGCACTAGAAAGGAGAGAATTGAAGTGAACAGACGCTGGACTCTAATCAGCCAGTGTGGCTCCAAAAGCCCATAAATCATCCACTAAACGTGTGAAGGCTGGTCTGGAGGAGAGCAGGCGGCAGGACGGTGTCAGTATTCAGCCGCTGCTACCGATTTCAAAGGGTTGTTTCAGAAAGGTTCCTTGTTTATCTGCATTTAGGTCAAACTCACACCAGGTCCTGAGCAGGACCAGCTGGCTCGGACTGATCCCAGGCTTTTATGCGCCGTGTGTTCTGATCCGTTCCGATCCAGCTCAGTTCAGATCGGCGCCCTCAGGGGACCGAAGATGCTCAGCTGACCGCAGACAGTCAGGACGCAGCTGCGCTCTGCCGTCAGATGCCTGTGACCTTCCTTAAACCCCTGCCCTGTTGGGCTGTGAGTTGTGCTGGACGATATCATCCCGGTTCCTGGTGGAACGAGTCCGCGCCACGGAGAACAACCTGGAGCCATCGCCTGGCTCCTCACGCTGCAGGTTAACATCGTGAGTGTTTGCTTGGTGCCTCTGTGGCTGATGTGGACTTTATTACTTTATCAGTAGAAAACAGTAAAGGCCTGTCTGTCTCTCACAGAGGAGGGCAGACGGACGCGCTCCCTCCAGCTTCACCGCCAGCCTTCGTGAAGCGTTTCCATCAAGACATTCCAGACTGTGACCATTTGGTTTCATTAAGTCATGATGTAGCTTCAGTGCAGGGTTAAAAACAGGAGCCTCTACACTCCCTGATTTACTGCCTCCTCCCTTTCAGTCCTCCTTCGCTTTATCTCAGTCTGCACTCAGAGGGGATGAGTGGGCACATTGTCCTGTCCTCATCTCTCTCCTCCTCACGAGGAGGCAGAGGAGGTGGGACCCGAGGAGACGGGTCTAAAACGCTGCAAAAGGGTTTTTAATGTGCTGGTTCATTGATTTTAACTCGACTGGATGGTTTGATGCTGCTGTGACGGTTTCTCAGGACGCTCTCACCTTTGTTGACTAGATGCCTCCGTGTCCCTCTTGTCACTGAGTCGCCAGCAGGTGGAGCGAGCTGGCGCTGATGCTGAGGAGACGATGCCAGGTTTGGCTAAAACCAGGTCTGTCGTTTTCTAACAACCATAACTCCAGATGTCGGGGTCAAAGGTCAGGCTGGTGGGATTTGTGGCGCTTGGACTCATGCGTTTGTCTGTTCCTCATCATATTTGTCACCAATGGTTCTCGGTGCCGCCAGTGCTTCAAGCTGCCATCTTGTAACACGTCTCACTCTCCAGTCACCAGATGCCTTAACGTGGCCTGTCCTCACACGTCCTCTGCTCCGATCGCTCCTGAGCCTCCGGCACATTCCGGCGACGCCTCGTTCCCTCGGGGCTCTGCTGATTGGCAGGGCCCTTAATTGCGACCACGTCTTGGTGAATAATAGATGGTCTTAAAGTTAAGTGGAGGGATGAAATATTAACAGGCCTCGAACATATCGTACAAGTCTATTTTTAAAGAGCACAAGAGCAGCAATCAAACTGTAGGAGGAAGGGAAATCAAAGAACGTCCTGGGTTCAGCAGGAGGCTCGTGTTTACGCTGGGCTCCAGGCTGTCAGATTAACATGCTTGTTTGTGCATGAAGTCCCAGCTGGAAGATTCTCAGCAAAGCGCGGCCCTCCCCACCTATTTCCTCGTCTCTCGCCGACAAACTAAAGCTGCTGCATCAGTTATAGCTGTCAAGTATAAAACAGAACACAAAGGATTACAACTGTGTATCGGAGCGCGCTGCGTGAAACCCCTCGCTCTTCCCGCTTAGTGCGTTAATTGAATGACGCTGCTCCGGATCCAGATTTAATGTAACGGAGCTGATGCAGAAAGAGTTTAGCATTTACCTGTGAATCAACACAAGCGTGTTACTGTAGATCAGAGCGGGACTGAGGTGATGCAACCCGTAAAATAGCCCACGCTCATGTTAAGGAAACGCTCCTCAACCTTTTCCGTGTACATAACATATAGATCCATGAATTCATCATGCGAGCCTACGAACGAACGGTCACTGAACGCGTCGTCTTCTGAAAGGCTGCTGCTTCATCCATCTGTGAGATAAAGACAAAAGTGCTGAGCGTCTTCATTTATGGAGGTGTTTACACGCAGCAGGACAGGAAGCGAAGCGCGACGCGCGCGACGAGGGGACGGGACCGGCTGAAATTAGGAGGCTGAGAGCAGGGTCGTGTGCGGTAATGACAGCCAGGAGATTGCTCTCAGCCTCCTCCACCTGGTACGGCACAGAAATACGCTGAACGCATGTGACAGCCGTGTTCTAACTAGTTTAGCTGCACATCCCTCAGAAGGCTCTTAACAAGCAGCTGGTAATGAAAAGCTTCCTGTCGCTGTCCGGGTCGACGGCAGGACGGTGCTCTGGTCCAGTGTGCGGTGCCGGAGCCCAGCAGAACCTGCCTCGTCTCTGCTGCTCGTGCTCACTCATAAGTCACCAGTGAACTGACGTGTGGTGAATTCAGCTGCAGCGTAATGAGCTGAGCTTATGTGAGGCAAAGCGGCTCCACCGCAGAGTCGCTGCTCGCTGTGTGAGGCCCTGGTCAGCTCTGACAAATGAACGGAGCGGAGCGGGAACAGAAGGCCCGGCGACGGCCCCCCGGGCCCGGTTCCCTCCGTCACCGCAGCGCATTTTAATCATCAGCAGCTGTAAAAGGTTGTGCTTGCCATGCTCAGTGTGTTTGACAGGGTTTGAGTAATTACGTCTCCCCGATCGCTGCAGCCGGGGGAATAATGAGCTGATAAATCACAAGCAGCTCTTTCACGCAGTCAACATTTGTGGGGAATATTCTGACACGGCTCATTTTGGGCTCAGGGCTGAGCGTCGGCCTCAGACGCAGGATGTAACCAGCGGTGAGAAACCAGAGCCGGTCCTGCTCTCACAGCGCCAGAGGAGTCGCCCTTTAGAAGATCAGTGCGTCACCATGTGCTGGACTCATTTCAGCAGAGATCTTGAGTTGGTTAACCTCCCAAACGTCAACGGGAACCTTTCTGTACAGAGCCCTCACGTGGACGACGCAGTATTATTGGAAGCTCATCAACGTACCTGTGTGAAGTGAACTGAGCTGTGAGTCTCTGCAGCCCTCTGTGGCGTCGTCGTTACTATTTATCATGGACCGTGAGGGACGGCACAGCTACACAGTGTACATGTCACTGGTGGTGGAGACCAGAACCAGAGCTTAGAGACTCTCACAGCGTCCGGTCCCTTCACTCCTCTCACATCTCTGAGGGCCCAGGGGAGCCGTGAATCAGCCTCTGATCACATCTGAAAACATGAATATTAATGTAATCGCTAATGTTTAACCCCGCCACTGTGCGCATCAATAGAGCGGCGCTTGTATTTCATTTCTGCGGGTCCGGAGCAGCGTGAAGAGGAGAGAGCGATCAGCGACGGGCTCGGATGTAATTGGGTGATTTACTCTGCTCCCCGGGGATTCAGCCCACGAATCGATGAAATGGCAAAGGCAGTAAAACACCGAACGGAGCATCTGCAGGGACTCATCAGTCATGAGCCAGGAGGCGCGAAGCATCTCCAGTCGTCAGTGAGACAGAGAGCAGAGCGTGGAGCTGAGGCCAGCGGCCGGCGGAGCACATGACGACACGAACAGAGCGCAGCAGCTGCTGGATGGTCCTGGCTGACGTCCGGTGTCGTCCGGTGTTGGGTGACTGTGGCTGTTGGGTGGCCGTCCTCGCTGGTCCTGCTGAGCTTCCTTCTACAGTCCTCACCTCGCGTAGCGGATTTAACCTACCTGCAGCTCCTGTTTCTCCTCCTGACTTGAGACGCTGTGTCTGCCTCCTCTAAATGTGGTGAAGTACTGAAAAGTGGGATGTGCGGCGGCTCGGTCCGGGTTAATTATCTAGACGGTTTGAGCAACGTGTCAGGAACTGGTGTGACACGCAGGGAACGCGAGCAGCTAATTAGTTCGTGACAGTTTGACACTTGAGTTCTTCTTCTTCCCGCCACTTCTCCGTCTCGGTCTGTTTTTATCTCTCACAGCAGCGCTGATGTAAAGGCTGATGGGCCTCCTCTGTAAAAACTTTGTTACCTCTCTGCATTTTCAGGAGGGAAGATGAGCAATAAGCTCTGGTTCAGCGTGACGTGCTTTCATCTCACTGGCCCGTTGTCAGGTTTGTCATCTCTGGGCTGTCAGAGCTGCAGCTCAGGTAGGACGCGTCTTACAGAGCTGCCAGGGGCATAATGAGCCATCTGGGCCCGGTGAGGTACGCTGGCACCAGAGTCGCACGCGTCCTAGAAGGGGACGACACCAGTCACAGCCTCAAACCTCATGAAATGCATGCTGGGAGAAGCCGGGTTGATAACCGCCCTGCGTCTGCCCGACCATGACTTCCCACTGTGACACGTGCTTCTCATGGGACTGACGGGTGATAAACGTCCCTCCGACCTTGGGCCACTAAACTACGGCTGGTAACACTTTGCCGGTTTCTGCCTGTGTGTAAATCCTGGGCCTGGCTACACGTCGACCTGCTGCCTGGTGTCTCGTCCACTAACAGTGATGCCAGTGGTGACCGAACCTCCTCAGATCAGCGTGGATGGAGACAGATGTCTCCTGGTTTCTGGAGGCTGACGTTTCCGTCTTCGTTTGCAGGTCTGTGTGTTTGCTGCTGCTTTTTATTCAGGCTCCATTTAAAGACATAACTTGTTGTCTCTGCGCTCCGGTCGGATCTGGAGGGTGGTTCACATCAGCCCCCGTCGCACATGTGTGTGCGTTCATCTAATAGAGTAATGTGACACACACCGGTTCATTCATGCAAATTACTGCTGCTGCCGCCTCGGCCGTAATGTGGTCATTTACATAATGATGAATGTTCTCGCCTCCCGTTAGCTACAGGAACTGGAATCGGGAAGAGTTTGGATGTGGCTGCAGGTGTGTGTGGCTGTGTCAGCCCTTCACGCGCATTGACTCCAGCTGATCGTGGTCACCGGAGGAAACGGGCCAGAACCGAAACCAGTGCTCACAGAACCTCATGCTGGACTTTCAGCCACCTGGAACCGTGACGTTCACGTTCTGCGTGTTGTCTGCGCCTTGTGTTAGGAGACACTCATCTCTCTGTGAGGAAGCTGCTGCTTGGACGAGTGTGAGGGGATGAGAAGAGGCAGCGAGGAGATTGGTTTGCCCGGCGCTGCCACGTGATGGATGCCGAGGAAACCTGGAGCGTGCACGCACAAATAAAACACAACCAGGTTTCAGCTGAGATGACATCATAACCTCGTCGTGTCCTGTCAACAGAAGGTTATTCTTATTGCTACGGATCATGTTATTCCTCCTGCAGCATCGGGTCCATCGCAGAATGTAAAACCATTGTTTCTGACTGACTTGTGAGCTGAGTTTGTAATAAAACAACGTGTCATTCGTGGAGCCGATGAACTCGGACAGTAACCGGATTAACTCCAGGCCAACAAACGCTGAACAGCTTCTCCTGAATCCTCTGTCGTTCCTGTGTGACGTTATTAGGATGAGGCCGGACGTGCTCGCCTGACGGACTCCTAACGAGCTTTCATCTGCACTAACATGGCAGCATCAGGCGTGATTGGCTCAGGTTGTGTTTGTGGTTCAGCATCATCGTGTCTAATTAAAGTCAACACTTGTCAAAATGCTAATTTCCAACGTCTGCGTCTACGAAGCCAGACTCGACCCGTGTGTCCTGGTAAAGGTCGTTCGTCAGCTGGAAGCCTTCAGGTGATCAGCGCTGACCCCAGTGACACATCACCCACACGCTGTGCGTCTGCATGTTTAGTTTGTTTTAGCCGGAAACGACAGCTGCAACAAATGAAGCATCAGAGTTTCATGAGGCTGCTGCTTCGTCTTGGCCTCAGTGTGTGTGTGTGTGTGTTTTCAGCCATTTTTTCATTCCCAGCAGGTTTCATAAAGCGTCTGATCGATTTTTCCTGCACCTGTTGTTTCTTTTGAGGCTTGTTGATAACTCAGGGTTCTGGACCTTATGTGGTCGACTGTTGTTGTTTCCTCTGTTCCATTTCCAGTTATTTTTCGCTTTCAGCCTCCTGTTACTATCGATATTTAGCTGAAACCAAAGCTTTGGCTCATCACCAGGTTCGAAATGATCCTCAAATGCAGTCGTCTCTTATTTCTGAGATGTTTGATGCTGATGTTTGACTCTTTCAGAAGATCCCGATTCAATGAGCAGGTTTGTTTTTAGTCAAAGTGGCAGAGGGAGGAAAGGAGCCTTCGTCTCACGCTCCTCCGCCGCTTGTTGTTACGTAAATTAGCAGACAGGTGTGACGCAGGCTGAACACGACCTGTACGTTAGGCTTCCTAGGTTCCTGAGCCAGTAGCAGAGAAATGCAGCCAGCGCCAGATGTGCTCTGCAGCAGAGACACGTCACCACGTCCTCGGCCACCGGCTCCAGGCTGGAAGCTTGTAGTTCTGCACCAGCTGTCAGTGAACCCATGGAAAACCCCCTCACGCGAACAAACACGGATGTTCTGAACACCGGTAATACGCCGGCGCTCCTCCTCTCTCTAACCTCCAGAGTGCGGTGAACCGTGCGATGAAAGGTTAATGGCTTTTTACAGCTGCGAGGCCTTAATCGTGTGCTAATTAGAGTTTGTTCGGTTTTGCTCCTTCTGCGCGTCTCTCGACAATTAGCCTCTCGCTTCAACCGCAGACATCCTCAGCTCGCTCTGACCCGAACGGTCGGGACGCGCTGTCGACTCACTCCGACGGGTGAAACAGGCTCGTTGTGACGCTGGCAAACGGTCAGAACGACGCCACAGTCCAGCCAAGCACATCTGTCTACTGTGACGTCTGAGGACGGGGTTGAACCAGCTGGGGAAGCTGCGAGTCAGAAGACCTTCTGTAATTAATCTGAGACGGAGGAGGTTGACTTACAGAACAACAGGAGGATCCAAGGTGAAGCCCCGAACGTTTCTCCTGCTGCTCATTTCATCTCATTCTGGGTGCCTGATTTCACACTAACGACTTATTTCCCCACAGTTATAGATCAATAGCACACTCAGCTGAAACGAATACTACACAGGCGCAATAATTATTTTTCCCATAATGCATCACAGCCCATTCTGAGCGGCTCATGAACAGCTTTGTTACCTGAAAAGACTTCAGAGGTGTTGGGATAATAAGGCGAAGCTTTGCTCTGTTGTTCAGGCTTCTGTGTCCTTCGCTAATAAAGGAGACTAACCAATGCTTTAATCTACAGCTGAAGCCCTGACCCACGGAGGAGCTGAGGTCTAGCGCTTCTACTGCGAGACGCTCGTTAGCCTCGCTGTGACTCATGATGAGCTGCTGACGCTCAGGTGTCCTGCACCGGACTCGGCGAACGTCCCTCAGCTGCTGAGCCTTCAGAAACGCTGCTGTAAAAAGGCGATGAGGCTGCGCTTTACTATTAATTCTGCACCAGTGAATGAATGAATTTTTAAAATGTTCATTTCGTACCTCATCAGTGACTCATGCTGCATCGAATTATATGAGCTGCTATATAATTCAAATCAAATGTAACGCATTGGAGGTGTGGCTGGGCAGCGGAGGGAGGCGCGATGGAGCCTCTGCTCAGCACAGAAAACCCAAAGACGCTGCAACAAACTCAACTGTGTCCTGCTCCCAGATGTGCAGAGAAGCGGGTTCAGCTGGTCCTCAGTGTTTCTTCTCCTTCCTGTTCTGACGTCTATGTGTCTGAATGTAAGCTTCGCAGGTCTGATCCACGCTCAGGCAGGTATGTCTGCTTTCTGCTTTCCTCTGGGGCTTTGGGCTGTTTTGACAGAGAAGATAAATGATGATGCTCAGAAGACTCGAACTTCAGAAACAGTTTGTTACACACACACATCAGCACGTGCTCAGGAAGCCAAACGTTGGATGGGTCCGTATTTGAGTCCAGCTTCATGTGTCCCACCTGCTTCTGCCGTTCAGAATCGTCTGCCTGATTTTAATGTGGGCCTGATTCTGCGCATGGCAGTTCAGCAAGTCTCACCTTCTGTCTGAGTGAAACCCACAGGAATGAGCAGCACCAGGAGGCAGAACCGGGCCTCCGCCGCTCGGCCCCAGCTTCTAGATCTGCAGCAGCTGAACTGTTCCTGACTCTGAAAACTTCCGTCCATAAGCTGTGTGTGTGTGTTGATCAGTCATTGCCAAGCCTCGCTGTTCACACGGCTGCTTCAGCTTTGTTCCTGTCAACATGACAAATCACTGAGCTGATTTCAGACCAGCGCTTCTCCAGTGGGACACGAGTCATTTAGGTAACAAATTGGCCTGATTACTCTCCAGATTGCTGCTGAAGTGACTCTCAGTCATTCGCTGTCTGGCACATTGTGAGCATTTTAATAAAACCTGGGCCGGTTGAACTGTTGGATCAGCCTCCACAAACTGAACAGAAGCTCAGTCTGTGAGTTTTACTACTTGCTCAACTCGTCCCTGAAGGCACCGCCGCCAAGCCAGCGTCTGTCCAATCTGTGTATTGGCTGAGTTTTAGCTGCGAAGGCTGCAGATGGGCCGAACCGGCTCCGCCCAACAGATAAATGCGTTTGCGGCCGGACTGACCCTTTAAGGTTGAGCTCGCAGACTTGCTGAGCTCCACTAACCCGGTGGTGGGATCTCTACCGTAGTAGACGCTGCTGCTGATGCTGTGATACACGTTGAGATGCACTTTGCCTTCGTCTCCGCTTCTGACTTCAGTCATCACTCTGCCTCAGTGATGCACAAACGCTTTCAGTCAGTAAGTTAAAAAGGAACGAAACAAAGCTCTTTATGGTGAGAACAGACACAGAACCCACTTCTGCTCCATAGATGGGTACAGCACCAGCATCCACGTCACAAATAGCATCACACTGTTACTGAATGTGGTCAACGGGCCTCAGCAGGAACGGGCCACGGCGCTGACGTCCACCATCGGTGCGGCAAACCCTCCGGCCTAAGGCAACAGGTTCAGGGACTCGCAGCCACGCTCATCAAGCTGCAGGTTGGGAGAAAATCCGTCCCTCAGAAATCGCTAAGTTGGTCCTGCAGTGACTCGTAAATGTGTGTTGTCTGGTTGAGCCTCCATCAGAGCAGCGCTGCCGTCTCTGCCAGTAACACTCCAGCCGGTCTGGTTTCAGAGCTCCAGCAGAGCAGCTCTTACCGGGGATCATCACTCATATTAAAAATTAATGTTGCTCAGCGCTGGATGTCGGTGCGCTGAATACTGATTAATGAGCCAAAAGCCAGAATGTGGCGACAGAGCCATGGCAGCAGGGACAGAAGATGTGAAGACCCTGACCACTAAAGAACCTGCAGCAGAGCAACGTAAGTCACAGAAGTGTCTGTTCAGAACAAATGATGGGGACAGAGATAAGAGTAAACCTCTACAGTAACTTAAATCAGCTTCATCCGACCTGGGTCTGGGCTGAGTCAAGCTGGGATCGATCTCCATGGTAACCGGGTCCGATTGAGCCTGCGTCTGTGCAACCAAGTAAAGGATGAGTTCTTCATCCCTGGTCTTGGTTTTAGCCCTCAGCTGTTTGTTTCCTCGGCTTTGGAGCAGACTGTCGGCAGCTGCTTTGCTTCAGTGTCATCTGACCTTTGTCTTCTTTTTTAGGACGTGTGGCAGCGAGGGGCCAAACCAAAGCTCCTTCTCTCTGACACACTTGTCAGCGCTGAGCTATTTTGAGCAGAGTCGGTCGTTGATAGTTTTGGCCTTTATCATAAACTGCATCTAAGGTCAGCTGATGAAAGAGAGCATCAGTGTCTGGATGGAGAAGGGAGATTAGCTTTTGAAGGAGCCAGGCGAGGGCAGACCCTGCTTTTAGAGGAGCTGGACCCTTGACAGCCCCAGA
The DNA here is from genome assembly GCA_030770545.1 of Macropodus opercularis. Lineage (NCBI taxonomy): Eukaryota > Metazoa > Chordata > Actinopteri > Anabantiformes > Osphronemidae > Macropodus > Macropodus opercularis. Next base: position 19,814,002 of record CM061091.1, on the reverse strand, counting down.
AAAATGACTTAACAGCTGCAGAATAGACGTCAGCTTCAGCCCCGCTCAGCCTCCTTCAGCGGTGCCCATACTGGTGTCGGACCGTGGGTCGCTCCACCTCCTTCTTTATTTCACACGCCCACAACGTCCTGACTCTTCCTAAATGTTATGAGGGTCGGTTTGTGCGGAGTCACTCAGAAGTCACGGCTCCTCAGGCTGAGCCATCCAATCGCAGTTTGTTCTGACAGCTGATGTCATCTCAGACCAGGAGTGATGGATGCGTCCGACTCACCGCTGTCTCCTTGGACCGTGGATGAGAGGGGCCGTTTATATAATCTCCTCTATGGGCAGAGTGATGAGCGGAGGAGCGAATAAAGCAGGCGAGTGAGGAAATTGGATGAATGAGGAGCCCTTTACCCCCCCTCCTCCAACCCCCACCCAGACTCCGCTGGCACTCACAAACAAACTAATGACATTACGGCTTCTGTTGGTGTAGAGGACTCGCGCCGACCTTTTGACCACAACCAACATCAAATTATAGCGAGTCAATTATGGGATGAAGGCAGGAGACGAGATCCTTCACATTCTCACCAGCCCTTAGAGGACGTTTAGACCTGCTTCACTGAGCCAGTAGTCCCAGTACTACCAGTACTACCAGTACTACCAGTAGTCCCAGTACTACCAGTACTACCAGTAGTCCCAGTAGTCCCAGTACTACCAGTAGTCCCAGTACTACCAGTAGTCCCAGTAGTCCCAGTACTACCAGTAGTCCCAGTAGTCCCAGTACTACCAGTAGTCCCAGTACTACCAGTAGTCCCAGTAGTCCCAGTACTACCAGTAGTCCCAGTACTACCAGTACTACCAGTAGTCCCAGTAGTCCCAGTACTACCAGTAGTCCCAGTACTACCAGTAGTCCCAGTAGTCCCAGTACTACCAGTAGTCCCAGTAGTCCCAGTAGTCCCAGTACTACCAGTACTACTCCACCGTTGTCCTCTGCGTGTGGAGCAGACCTTCCCTTTTCTGTGGTGCCATTGCTGCAGAGTAGCATTAGCTGGACTCAGCTCTTCAGTGGAGGATAAAGCACATAAAGCCTGGCTGTGTTTGACGCGACTCCCCTTCACGGTCTCCAGCGATGGGAAGGCAGCGCCGACCGGCCCGTGATCACGGTCTGGCTTGAGGCTTTAATAAAGGAAGGGCGCGTGTTAAGTAGCGGTGGAGTCGCTGCTCGGCCCGGGAGCAGCGACCGATGCAGCTCCAGTTATCTGATCCCCAGTTACAGAATCTTGGTTGCATGCCCAGTTTTGAGGCCATGATGCAGACGGTGTTTTAATATTTGATGGGAGTGTTAGCGGATGATTCTTTACCGGTTCTTATGATGAGACCCACAAACCGCTGCATGATTCAGCTTGAGACAGAAATAGAACCTCTCCCTGGGCTCGGTCTAAACTTTCACTAATGTCATTCCAGCTCTCTGTGTCTGCCCCGTGAGGCTGATTCACACAGAACCGACACCATCTGGCCTGGTTCCACTTTATTTATGTATCGCCCAGCTTTGCTCCAGCCTCTGGTTCCGGTGGCAACAGGTTCTGCCAGGAGGGCTCAGATGTCTTCGACAGAGCCAAGCAGAACTGCTGAACGCAAACGTGATTCTGGTGAGACATCGATCAAGTGAAGCATATCTGTTCGTTCACATAATTAGAAAATGTAAATCTCAGAAATATATTCAATAAAATATTAAAGATACGATTCAGTGAAATTCATTCGGGATCTATTCCCTGCTTTCATTTCTGTACCCAGGAGCCGACTACGCCTGATGTCTGTGTGGTGGAAGGAAGAGCTGGACGTCTGAGCCTCCGGGCCTCCTGATGCTGGGTCCGGCCAGAATGCAGCCGTATCCAGCTTCTCTGATGTCGACCGCAGGTCTGAAAGTCTTCATTTCACAGATTCCTGCCAAACTTTTCCTGCCTAAACGCGATTATACGTGTCCTTCATGAAGACAGAAACCAGAGAATAACTCAGCTTTTGATCTTTAAAACATCAAATCAATGTTGTCAGGGTGAAGAAAGGCAGAAGAATCATTTCAGAGCTCGTTAGCAGCGGCGAGCTCTCTGCTGTCTCACTCACATTCTTCTGCTTTCTTTCTGCTTCTCAAGGTGAAGCGTGCGGCAGCCAGGCTCTTCCCATTCTCTTATTTTGAAGGTCACTCTGTGCCTGCAGTGCCTGTAGTATAATGGAGAGGAGCTGAAGAACTGTAGAATCTTAATTTCCTGCTGTTGTTAATATTTGAGTTGATGTAACTTCAGGACTCTACGAGTTTATTCTACACAAACATTAAGAACAGAGATGAAGAGAGATGCTGCTCAGACTGTGAAATGCAGCTCGTCCGAGGGAAAACCACCCTGTCCAGCACAGCTGCTGCTTCATCTTCCCACAGTCCCGTTTGGCTCTGAATTATTAAAGTGACCAGTACTTTGGGTGAGAAATGGGCTTTTTCAAGCCTGTCCAGCTGAAATGTTGCTGTGTAGCAGCGCTGATGCAGGAGGCTCGGTGAGGGTGGAGGTGCTGCGGCCAGAACCGGCCCACTGACACGGGCCGACACCCAGAACCCTTAGACGCTGCAGTGGCTCTATGTGCTGTGCTCCCACATCTTTGTGCAGCCCACGAGGATCCCGGAGGCCGACGCAGGGACAGAGGCTCGTCCCAGGCCTTAACGTGTCCCTGTTTGTGGTCAGCAAGTCCGGATCAGGCTGGACCCAGCGAAGGCTTCTCTGCTGTGTGAGGATGCTCCAAGTCCATGCACTGGACAAACGGACACGGTTTAATACATCTTTGCTTTGTGATTAATTTCCAACCTGCATCAGGTGAATATTAATAAACCCAAGGAAGCGACGGCTGCTCCTCAGACTCAGACGAAGCCTGGACTCATCGAGTCTGAACCGCTTCCAGAGCCAGAGTTTGGGGAATGAGGGCCAGTTTATTCAGCGGCTCTGGTGCAGGTCACAGGTCACAGGTCACAGGTCACAGGTCGCTCTCGTCCCTTCAGAAACCCCAGCTCTGACTATGACAGATTGAAACTGAGGCGCGAGCAGAGCGCCGTGGAAATAATAGTGAGGCCGATGCGGCTTGTGGAACGGAGCTGTCACATACTAGCTTCACCTCGTGTCGTCTTTGTCAAGCAGCTGTCATCACGCAGCTCATAATTGGCGCGTCTGAGGCTGGCGGCGGCGCTCGGCTGCTCCTCGCCTTCACTGTGGCCTGCAAATGGATTAAGAGGAAATGATTTAGGGCTAAAGACAATCAAGACGACGGAACGTCGTCGTTATCACGAGCCAGGCGTTCGCACATTTGGCTCCTTGCGGGTTCTGGTTCCTTCCTATCACTGTGGATCAGTGCTGCACCGCCCGGACCAGACCTGAGGAAAACTGAGGATTCAAGCTTCTGATGCACGACAGAAATGGAGACAACGAAGACCTTTGCTGATGAACTCAGGACTGAAGCCACATTAGCTCTGTGAAGCCTTATTGGCTGGTTGTTCAGGTGACCTCATCACCTCTTCAGTGACCTGACATTTTCTGAGATTCAGTGACAGTGAGACTCGTTTAACCAACTTCTCCAGAGTCTGAACACTAGGACGCAGAACCTCGTAGGTGTGGTTCTGAGCTCTGGATGTGGAGCCGTTCCCTCGGTAGGTGCCTGGGTTAGTGCTCAGGTCCTCAGACTACGTTCTCTCATTTCATGGAACGAAGGCTGTAAATGATTTAGTTCATTTGTCGTGACTACAGTATGACGACATTTAATAGGATGAGACTTTGTTGAGTCTCTATCCTCGCTGAGACTCTGTCCTCGCTGGGTCTCAGTCCTTACTGAGACTCTGTCCTCGCTGGGTCTCAGTCCTTACTGAGACTCTGTCCTCAGTGGGTCTCAGTCCTTACTGAGACTCTGTCCTCGCTGGGTCTCAGTCCTTACTGAGACTCTGTCCTCGCTGGGTCTCAGTCCTTACTGAGACTCTGTCCGCGCTGGGACTCAGTCCTTACTGAGACTCTGTCCTCGCTGGGACTCAGTCCTTACTGAGACTCTGTCCTCGCTGGGTCTCAGTCCTTACTGAGACTCTGTCCTCAGTGGGTCTCAGTCCTTACTGAGACTCTGTCCTCAGTGGGACTCAGTCCTTACTGAAAATCTGTCCTCGCTGGGTCTCAGTCCTTACTGAGACTCTGTCCTCGCTGGGACTCAGTCCTTACTGAGACTCTGTCCTCGCTGGGACTCAGTCCTTACTGAGACTCTGTCCTCATTGGGACTCAGTCCTTACTGAGACTCTGTCCTCGCTGGGACTCAGTCCTCGCTGGGACTCAGTCCTTACTGAGACTCTGTCCTCGTTGGGTCTCAGTCCCTACTGAGACTCTGTCCTTGCTGGGACTCAGTCCTTACTGAGACTCTGTCCTCAGTGGGACTCAGTCCTTACTGAGACTCTGTCCTCGCTGGGACTCAGTCCTTACTGAGACTCTGTCCTCAGTGGGTCTCAGTCCTTTCTGAGACTCTGTCCTCGTTGGGTCTCAGTCCTTACTGAGACTCTGTCCTCGCTGGGTCTCAGTCCTTACTGAGACTCTGTCCTCGCGGGGAATTCAGTCCTCGCTGGGACTCAGTCCTTACTGAGACTCTGTCCTTGCTGGGACTCAGTCCTTACTGAGACTCTGTCCTCGTTGGGTCTCAGTCCCTACTGAGACTCTGTCCTTGCTGGGACTCAGTCCTTACTGAGACTCTGTCCTCAGTGGGACTCAGTCCTTACTGAGACTCTGTCCTCGCTGGGACTCAGTCCTTACTGAGACTCTGTCCTCAGTGGGTCTCAGTCCTTTCTGAGACTCTGTCCTCGTTGGGTCTCAGTCCTTACTGAGACTCTGTCCTCGCTGGGTCTCAGTCCTTACTGAGACTCTGTCCTCGCTGGGACTCAGTCCTCGCTGGGACTCAGTCCTTACTGAGACTCTGTCCTCGTTGAGTCTCTATCCTTACTGAGACTCTGTCCTCGCTGGGTCTCAGTCCTTACTGAGACTCTGTCCTCGCTGGGACTCAGTCCTCGCTGGGACTCAGTCCTCGCTGGGACTCAGTCCTTACTGAGACTCTGTCCTCGTTGAGTCTCTATCCTTACTGAGACTCTGTCCTCGTTGGGTCTCAGTCCCTACTGAGACTCTGTCCTCGCTGGGTCTCAGTCCTTACTGAGACTCTGTCCTCAGTGGGTCTCAGTCCTTACTGAGACTCTGTCCTCAGTGGGTCTCAGTCCTTACTGAGACTCTGTCCTCGCTGGGACTCAGTCCTTACTGAGACTCTGTCCTCGTTGGGACTTGCTGAACTGAGTAAATTGTGTTTCTCTGCTCACCGAGAGACGTCTGAGCTGTGAATGAAGAACTGAGCTTCCATAACACACTTCTCCACCTGAATATTGTTTCCTTCCATCTTTGCTGTGACGGGACGCTGAGGGTGAAAGGTTGCGATTTCATTTTCTCTGCAGACATTCAGCTAAAAATAATGTCTGTGTGCCCCAGGTTTTCGTTAACACAGCAGCAGGATTCGCTTTGCTCTGTGATCGAACGTGGAAGCAGCGGCGTCCTTGTCGAGGGTTAATGTGACCTTAGTTTCTCTGTCATCTGGAGCCTGACCTGAAAATGTAAATCTCAGAAAAGACGCCAGGCGTCTCCGGAGGCTTCTGACTGAGGATGTGGCGAACTCTCGTCTCATGAACTGGAGCCTGTTGATGCTCTGCTGTTAAACTTCTCTCAAGCTCTACTGAACACGGTTCCTTTGCTGACACGCAGCTGCATAACATGATCCTTCGTCCAGAGCAGAGTGAAGTAAAGTGTTTACGAATGTTTTCACGTTCCAATGCACCGTAAAGAAAGTGAGTCTGTGCTGGTTCAGGGTCATGGAGAGAATTTAAAGCAGCTTTTTCAAGCAGCCACACAAGCAGATGAATTTTGCCTTTGGTGTTTTAATATTAAGATACAGCAGCAGAATAAAAAACACCTGCAAAATGAGTTGGTGAGCGTTAGCAGACAGTTCAGTACGAACAAACACAGCAAACAGAAGCAGCGTCTTCTTCTTCTGTTGCCCGTCCAAGGACCTGCTCTAATCCACAGTCACTTCCCTTCTACGCAGAGTTCACAGACCAGCACAGAGCAACGTCCGGAGCCCGAACAAAAGCTGCTCTAATGAACGGAGCCTCTCGACCCGATGGACGAAGGTCTTTGCTGCCGGTACTCGATCACCGCCCTTCACTGTGTTCATTCACGAACCGACGCAGGAACATCTGACGACTGTTGCGCAACGTGTCCAGTGTTTGTCTCGGTGACGTGACGAAGCGGGAGCAGCGAAGGGATTCTACGAGAGGCGTGAGGTCCACGGTCAGGCTGAGCGGGAGCAGGTCTGGACCACACAGCGAGGCCACAGCAGGACGGAGGCGGACATTTTATCAGCTCACTCTCTCCCCGGTTATGAATTTTGTCTGTCAGGAGCCGAAGTGATGGAGACATGACTTCATCACTGCTGTGGTTGGAGCGATACAGTCGCAGCCGTTGGTGACCTGACGAAGAATTGTCAGAGTTGGTCTCTGTGTTGAGTCCTTCAATCCCAGCCTGTTACAGAGACGGTCAAAGGTCACTGTGCTCTTACCTTTTATAGACTTGATACCAACTTCTGGTTGTTTGCATTGTGCAGTTCGTGCCGTCAAGCTTCACTGAAGGTCACATTTACCTCAGATATTCAGAGCAGGACTTTCTGAGACAGACTATTAGAGCAAACTTATTTTTGGACAAAAGCTTTTGAAGATAAAAGGGACATTTTTAAAGGCACTTTGTGTTTTTTTCTTCAGGTTTTGTCTTTTCCATGAAAGTCTGTGTCTGAAGAGTCGGTGGTTCTTAATTAATCACCTTAAAAGCTTCACAGAGGAAAATGTGCAGCATTTGAATAATTGGTGCAAACGCTGGTGTGTGGCTGTGACCTGTGGCTCTGCAGCCCTGCCGACGCTCGGCCCGACGCTCGGCCCGACGCTCGGCCCGACGCTCGGCCCGGCGCCATGTGCTTCTTACGTAACTCATGACAATGACAGAACTTGTAAGAAGTCAACCCACACGTTAGCATCGGAGTTTAGCAACAACAGGCTTTTTGTTGTGCATTAGATGAACGTTGTCATTATTTTTATAGATTTCTACAAACAGCAAATTCCAAACATGTTAGTTTTACATGTGGGGAAATGTTGGAGGAGTCACTTTGCTGTAGGATGGATGTGTGGAACAAAGATGATGACACAGATTCTTGCATGGCCTCGCATCCCAGCATCCATCCCGCACCTCATACAGAGAGAACAACTCTCAGCTGGAGCAATCCATCAGCTCTGACACGCGCAGCAGAAAAGATTTTCACATTTACTGATCTCAAACCAACTCAACACGCAGATCAATGGAGGCGGACGAATTATGAGCCAGGAGTAATTTCACACTCCACCTCCACCTCGTGCTGGCGGTTTCATCTCGTCGCCAAGCGAACGCGTTCTCCTACGCGAGACCTGGAAATTCCCTCTGGCGAGACTCTCGTCTACGAGACTCCAGCAGCTGTAGCTGGAGAACCTGGCGTGGTCGGTCTGCGGGTTCGGCTCCGTAGCCCAGCGTCTTCGCACCAGCAGGGACCAGCTGCTTTCCTCTTGTGTTTCCTTTTAGTTTGTATTTACATGTCGCTGCCGCTCAGCCTTGATAGTTTGAGCCGTTTCCATCTGCCTGCAGCAGAGTCTGATGATGGTTAGAATCATTCTGACACAGAAGACCTCGGTTTTTCCGACTTAAATCCGACTCCAGTCCTGTTCGTTCTTGGATTTCCCTGTAAAAAGTCCATATTTGAGTTGCGTGGGATCCTGCAGCCGTCGCTCCGTCTCCTCTCATGACATCCAGTAATATTTCTGTGAGCTGGAGGAGAAGTGGGAGGAGGAACTTTGAAGTGGAGCGCTTCATTGAACATCAAAGTTTTGTGCAGCAGGATTATCCGAGGAAGGGGATTACTGTAATTGGGGACTGTAGAGGTGGAACAAAAGGTTCTCGTCTCTGTCAGAGAGGTGGACGCACACACACACAGATCCTGTGTGTTTACGGCCGAGTTGAAGTTGACTCTGACTCTGACTGAGTGACTGCGTTTCAGCTCTAAATGCTAATCTACTACTTTAATTAGTCAAGGCAACGTGATGTTGTTGTTGTTCGCCGGACGTGATCTGCACCTTTCAGTCCGGACGCTCGTGGTTTGCTGTCAGAGGTGAGTGGAGCTGTGACGACGGGACGAACCAGATGTGCGTCTTGCTGTAAACAGGCTTTTGTCTGCGCTGGCGCCGGGCGAACGCTCTCTGCAGGGTCCATTAACCTGTGGGGGGCGCAACAATAAGCTGCTGTGTCTCTGGGAGCTGCCTGTGTGTGCAGCGAGCTGTTCAGCTGACAAATAGCTAACGATTTCTAATTGTCGGGCTGATCAGAGGTACAGAATTTGTGCTGCCTGGCTTCTCCCCTGTGCTCTGAAGAGGTCCAGGTTTCTGTGCGTCAACATCGTGAGTAACGGCTTATTCATGCAGAGAGGAGGAGCTGATTCAGTAAAGCCAGAGCAGGAGATGACACACATTACTGGAACACTGCTTTAAATCTGGAGCAGCATTGATTTCCTGCAGAGGATACTGTTGAGCCTTATGGAAAATAATGTTTTGACAATCGAGGAGAAACATCCATCGAGCTATTCCTGTCAAAGCACTTCCTGTGTTTACAGCACAGAGTCTCCTCACGAGCATCAGCCTCCTCCTGATTCAACTCTGAGGGGTGAGCAGGGCCAGCAGAGGGTGGAGGAGGAAGGAGCAGAGTAATCACATTACTCCTTAGGCTTAGCTGGGACAAACAGACCCATGAGTCCGTAAAGTATCAGCAGGCAAATGGACTATGAACACATTTGATTCTGGTTTGACTTATTTTACCATAAACACTAATACTTTTACATGTTTTATTGTAATGAAGTTGGCTTCTCTCAGTTGATCTCGCTTGACTGTGAGGCGAGTAATGAAACGATGCTTCTCAACGCTTCCCCTCCGCTGCCACAGCTCGTTCCAGTCTGTTCCAGGGACGTTGCATCCTGACGTCTGCTCATTGACGTGTGACACTGACACAGAGCCCACAGGCCTGAGGGATAGAGAAGAGTTGTCACTGGCGTGTGAGGGGTTTTCCTCCAAACCTGTTTGAGATTCATTGCTTTAGAATTGGACTCTGAAGTGTTGGACGCACATTCTGGTGCCCGTCTGGCTCGTTTCCTCTGGGACTCGCTTAAAAGTTGGGGTTGTCAGAGTTTGGCGTGATGGAACCGAGGTGCAGAGAGCGTTCGACGATGGGACATGTTCCTTCACCTCAGTCTCTGCGCGGCCGTAAACATCTCGTCAGTCCGGGAAATGATGACTTTTGTGTTTTTGCCTCAGGGTATTTTCTGGTAAACCAACACTCACTGCTCATTTTCTTCAGCTCTATTAAATGAGATCGTTATATAAACCTTCTAATTTAGTTCTCTCCTTTTTCTGTTCTTGGCTGTTCTCTCCCACATTCCTCCCACCTGTGGGACAATAGGATCCTGTAAAACCATTGGCAGGAGTATGAAGCATCTTCAGGTCCCTCCTGATTTCTTCTGTGTTTTTTGAGTTCAGATCCTTCAATGAGAACACAATGCAGCTTTAGCTGAGGAAACCCTTCCAGAATCAGACGACCAACACATCCAGGAAGTCGATCCACTCTGGGCTGATCCCGCCGCTCTCCCTCGGTGCACCATCGCTCTGAGGTTAACGTGCATCTGACCTTTGACCCTTTCTTCCTTCACAGTTCAGCGTTCATGCTGAAAAGCTGAAGAAGAACGAGTTTCTGTTCCACGGCCGTGAAGCGTTTTGAAGGTTTCCTCAGGTTAAATCCTCATTTCAAAAACGCAGCAGTAAAAAGTTTCTTCTTTGTCTCTGGCGGCACTTAAACTCAGAAGCATTTAATCCTGGAAATCTCTCCAAAAATCTTCTGCAGTTTGCTGCACTTATGCTCCTCAGATCCATTTTTGCGTGTTTGTGTGAGTGGCGTTTGTGCGCTGTTGTGGGGCTGTGTGGTGTGTAAGGCTGGTGTGTTAAAAGCCTGGCTGATTACAGCCTCTCTCTGATGGCAGCGGGATCTTCAGGCTCCATTAGACTCAAACACACAGCACCGCAGCCTTCACCTCGGAGCCTTTCACTCAACGCTTCCTGCCAAATGGTTGGACTTGATGGTTTCACACGTGAACCGAGGTGGGCAGACAATTGGTCGTGGAAAAGCCTCGCACCAGGACAGCTTTGATCCGTCTGCATCCCTGCTGTTGTGCCAGTTATGTGAAGGAGGCGCGAGCACACGCAGCGCCGCTGACAGAACTGACAAAACCCTCAGACTCCCACTACCACCAGGACGACGCGTCTCCCACGAAACTGATTGACCACATGTAAAAGGTGGAACGAACCATGAGCCGTGAATGTGGAGGGACAACAAAAGCAGCCTTGACTTTGACCTGACCAGCGAGCAATAAGCCAGCGGTGCTGTGCTGTACTCATCTGTAACAGGACAGAGGCGTGATGTAGGTGTTAACAACAGAGCTAAAGCAGCCTCATCAGGGTGAAATGACACTCGGCGACGGTAAATAGCTTTAAAATGACCTTATTAGCAACTAAAGCGATGAACAAGCTCCAGTCAAAAAGCAGGGTTGTCACCATGGCAACTGCTGCAGCTACTAGCATCTGTCAGTTCATCCTCCAGCCACAAATCAACAACTTTTATGTGTGTGTGCAGAAATAAGCAGCAGAGGAGTGAAGACGCTCTCCTGCAGCCTCTGCTCCGTCCATCGTGATTTATTCGCCGTTGTTCACCCGCTGCCCTAATGGCCTGTTGCTGCAATGAACATCTCAAGGCGAAAAGTGCGAACTCTGCACCGCCTATCGATCAGCTGTGTGGCAGAGCGTTAGCTGCAAAAGAAAACTCACAGGGCAGCAGACAAAGGCAGGGATCTACGTCCAGGAGCCCTCATTCATGACACTGTAACAAAGGAGCGGTTTGACCTCGAGGAGGTCGACGGGCCCTGAAGCCTCCTCCCTCTCTGTCACTGCTGACACTGAGGCAGCGCTGATGCTAATCCCAGCCTCGCCTCTTGTTTTGTCTTCTCGCCATCTTAATGTGCTTCATTCATCAAAAACGCCGCCGTCTGTTTTTCCCACCTGACACGTCAGGCCTGCGGGGAGGCGGAACCACCGCAGCCAGTCTGTATCAGCCTCCGCGTCGGGCGACGACACGAGCATTAATTGATAAGATAAGACTAATTACATTGCGGCTGTTGTTCGGTGCGTTTACACAGAGGAGCCCTCTGGGTTTTCTGGCTCGGGTCCATTGTCGCGCTGCTGCTGTGCTCTGTTCACCGCGGTGGCGTAGCTCGTAACCGTGCTCGGCTCCAGATGTGGCAAAGAGTTTGATGCTATTTATGCTCATCTGCTCCAGTTGGGCTCATTTCTGGACCAGTGGTTCTCTTTCCCACCGGACGGTTAATTGCTTTCACCTGGACTCATACCTATGAATCGCTCTGATCAGGCCTCGGATCAGGATTAAACAGCTTCGGTCGTCCTCCTTTACTCACAGTAATAAAGGCGCTGAGGACGAAGCCAGTTTAATTCAGCCTTTCACTGCAGAGTCAGAGAAAAGTTCGATGGGATGCAGGTAACAGAACCTCAGGACGCTTCCCTTGGTCCTGTTTTCATAACGAGGGAAGAAGCATCGTCCGGGTGCATCCTGGCCGAGTGGTCAGAGATGACTGACAGCAGCTTTGGTAGAAAGGCCAAGATCCAATTAGCTTTTCCCTCAGGAGGACGGAGGCTGCTCATCCGCTGCGTCGAGCACAGAAACCTGCCGAGACCGTTTTCATCTCCAAGCTCAAGACAATGAGAAACTCTGGGATCCGGCCTGTCTGGGTTCATCCCACAGTTCTGTGTCGGACCTGTGCGTGTTGAGCGTGCGCCGGCCCGGTGCAGCTTTGGTGCAGCTCAGAGGAGCAGCTGGAGGCGGATGGCGGATCTGGCGGCTCTCGTGTAACCACCTGCAGGCGCCTCCCTACCCGCTGGACGCGGCGCTGTGTGTTTTGATTTGCTGCCCGCGGTGTGTGATGTGTGTCTGCCAGCGTACGCGCGATCGCGCGTCCGAGCCGTTGCACGTGTGTGTGGGTGTTGTGCAGCGAGAGCAGATGGAGGCAGATGGCGACTCCTACTGCTGCAGGAAAATGGCATCTTATTACAGCTCGGCCAGTTTAATCTGCCCCCAATAAAAATATCCTACGATGAAATAAGATAAGTAGAAGAAGCCAGAAGAGGAGCAGGGGGAAGGAGGAACAGGTGGCGGCGGGGGACAATGACAAGATAACTAGAAGCAGACTTCCCAGGGAGGGAGGAGGACACCTCTGCTCCTCACGCTTCTGTTCCCTCATCAGTTCTGTGGTTACCAGCCCAGTTTAACGGCTTGGTGAGCAAAACACTAAAAACCTTTTTTCCGCTGAATACTTAATCCAAGTTGTTACTTTTCTGCTGGAGGGTTAAAAAACTTTGCTCCGGCTTTGTTGGAGTTTCTTTGTGACCTTCTGCCGTTGCCGTCAGTGCTGCTGGAGCGAGTCGCCGGGTCGTGGAGGTCGGAGCAGCCTGGAGCCACCGTCACAGCTCTTTATTACAACTACACTTCAGCCGGTCACGCTCCAGGAGCCGTTCTCCTCCGCTGCTCCGCCGGCCCAGGAAATGTCAGCGTGCCTCGGCTGAGAACCACAGCGCTCACACTGACTTTTCCACGGGACGGATCAAGGGCCACACAGCCATTACGGAAGCAGGGGGCAAAGAAGAGGACATGGGCTGGCATCATGGAGGAGACCTGCCCTGAGCAGCTGGAGCGTCTCCTTCCTCAGGTTTCCTCCTGCTCTGCACATCTTACTGAATTACAGCAAAGCCAAGACACAGGAGACGAAGTGACATCGTTCAATCAGTCTCGAATCTCATCCTCACCCCGAACGGAGAAGGAAGACAAAGAAGACGTAATGTGCTAAACATGTCACGCAGGGACATCAGCAACAGAGGAACGTCTGCAGGTCTCAGGGGACCGAGGCCGGGACGATCTGTGTTCTCACGCTGGTAGATCACGTCGTCTCCTTCCTGGACATCTGTGGTTCTCCTGCGTCGTCAGGAATCTGGACTCGCATCCTTCAGGCTCCTCACACACGACTGAGCTAAAGTCAAAGGATCCACCAGCAGCATCGGCTCACGAACCCAAACATGGTTCCGTGAGGCGTCCGTTTGTAGCGACTGGGCCAACGACTGCGTCTTCTGCCAAGACATGACTGTCAAGTCAAGTCTAGACTGATGAGGAACGTTGACTCGTCAAATCTAAGCCACACGTGAACATCTGCTGCTTAAGACGTCGCCAATAAGCGAAGATCTCTGTGATTTGGTGTTTATTCTATTGTTCACATGTCAATTAAATGACATCAACTGTATAAGTAAGAGCTTCAGCAACATCACACATTAGAACGTCTTAAATACTGAAGCAGATGTGAAGATCTCGTTCTCTGTCATACACACGTTTGTGCAGTTGGTTCAGAATAGCTTTGAATCCATCACGACTCTGCTTCTCTTGCCGCACAGCGAGTGAAGGCCAACCACCCGGATGAAGACATTCATCAGCACAACGCAGCGTTTGTGCTTCATCTGGCCAGTAATAGATGAAACTGCATCGTCTGCATAAGAAGGAGCACAAGTTCCACCTAAATTATTCATGTAGATGAAGAAGGGAAGTGGGTCAAACATGCAGCCTCGGGGCATTTCATTAGCTACGGTGAGCCGCTTAGCGCCGAGCGGTTCACTGGCAGGTTCCGCCACACGGTGGCCACCTGCCTCAGCCGGTGGGCTGACGTCAAACCACCGCTGTACAGGAGCCAAATGCTGCGATCACCCGGTAAACAGGACTGAATCTGGCAGCGGTTTCGTGGCGCTGGGCGTTATTTTGGGCTCATTTCGTGAACTTGCTGCTTGCACTTTGCTCTGAGACTGTTCATCTGTCTGCTGCTTAGAGACGGAGGGATTAGTCGATATGCAATCATTCAGTCATGAAGGGAGGATTATGTGTTGCTCTTAATGCTGCAGGAATCCCAGCAGACTTGTATGTGCGTCCTGGGTCAGCTGGTGCAGACTCAGGATCCCAGGTCCTGCTGTCGGTCAGGGAAGAGGTGAAGGTCGCGTTGGTTCACTCTGCTCCTCCTCCTCGGTTTATGTGGGAGAATCTAAGAAGCTGAAATGAGCTGGATGAGTGATGGGAGATGAAAACAGCATCTGTTACAAGCAGCCTGTTAATGTTCTCGGATGTGTTTCATTCTGCTCGTAACTGAACGTGTTTCTTGTTCAGATTTGACTCTGCTGATATTTCAACCGCAATAATCCACATTTATCTTCACTGGTCAGGCTCAGAGTGACATCATCATCAAGTACCTGATGTCAGTTTGGCTATTTAATGGTGTTTCTGTGCGGACACACATAGGAACAAATCCCACCAGCACCAGGAGACAATGGGAAAGACGAACCGGAACCAGGGTGGGAGGAAACCGGACCACAGCCAGCGGGCGTTTCGGCCCAGCGTCCAGCAGGACGCCCCCAGACCTGGAGTCACTGACGCACAGACAAACAAATGCATTTAAATATCAGAGCCTCTGTGCTCAGAGCAGTGAAGGAGGGTTTGCTGTCAGATGTCAGACAGCGATGAGAAGGAGATTTCCATGGCAACAACCTGCAGACCGTCACATCATCAGAAAGCCCAACATGGACACTTTCACACGGACTGAATGGGCTGAGCTGCAGTGTGGGCGGGAAGGAGCCGTGACCAGGAAGCGGATGATGGACGCCTGCGTTAGTTCGTATTTAGTGGCCCATCAATCAGCTGCGCGTTATTTGTGTACTGCACAGGTTCATGTAAATCAGAGAGTGGTACCGGAGACTGAGCGGCTGCTCGAAGACGGAGCTAATGTGAACAGTTGGAGACTAATGAACTAAGTTATAAATATGCTAATTCAGCGACTGCAGCTCTTTGAAGTCAACCTTATTTTTAAATGTTGTTTCTGAACTCATTTGCAGTTTGAGTTAAGTTGTATAGAAAACTAATTGTGGGTTCAGCTCAGGACTCCAGGCACCACGAGACAGAGCCAAGCGCAGGGCGGAGAAAACCAACCGACCAGCGTTCCCTCGTCCAGCCGCGGCGTGAACGCAGGCTCAGGTTTACCTTCATCTTGTTTTAGGCGTCTAAGCGTTTCAAAGGACATTTCACAGCGATGATGTAACTTTCAGATCCTATATTTTCATCTATTTCCCACGTGTGGATGTTAACAGTGTGTTTTTCTGATGTGACTTTGTGCCTAACTTCCCACTTTGGCAGTGAGTGTGTGTGTGTTTGATGAATTATTGATGTGTGCGTCTGGATCTTGACGTGTGTCTGCCACTGGATTTTCTTCTTTGATCGCAGCAACCACACACACACACACACACACACACACACACAGGTCTGCTCCCCCACGTATATTAAAGACGGTTATTAAAGGCTCTGCGGTGCCATCTGGCAGCTCATCAAATATTAAAGGTCTGTCTGCAGCCGCCGCCACGCTGACGCCCACGTACAGACGCACGACTCGACGTTTTCTCCAACCGAAACACACAACACGGAAGCAGAGTCAACATCTGAAACGCACAACCTCCCGGATGTTGGTTCCAGCTTAGTTTCATTTGAGGGATGTTAGAACCTGCCTGATGTCTTTGACTTTCAAAGTGAGTCAGAGTTTGTGTGTCTGCGTTCAGTGTACAGTAACCGTCCAGCTGGCCCTTATGCAGCTCACCTGACCTCTGACCTCACCATTAACACACTATCAGCTGTCACGACCATGACACACACACACACACACACAGCAGTGTGTGTCCTGAGTGCTGCTGTGACAGGTACAACATATGGCCCATTTGCATATGATGGCTCCCTGGATCTTCAGCCTCACCTTGAATACGTGTGTGTTGCACTGAAACTCGTCTCCATGTGATTTTGCTCCATGCTCTTATAAAAACAACTTGTCTCTGAATAATGTATGACCTTCGCTTTTTTGCTGCTTCACCTTCTTTCCCTCCATGAATCGGGTTTGTAAACTGTAGTTTTGGGGTTGTGGGATTTATTTCACCTCTGCTTTTCAGGACAAGCTTCTCTAAACCTTCGCCTGGGTCCGGTCCGGTCCGGTCCGGTCCGGTCCGGCCCGCGACCAGACGCTGCTAACACGCACACACTGCGGCGGCAGCACAGACGTCGACCACGTTCACCACGAAATGAAGTGAACGCAACGTGAAAAGCTGCCAACTGCTCCGTGGCCCCGACGCAGCAACACGAACCTGGAGCCTTCACTGATCCACCTAAGAGAAGATTCAGGAACCGGGTGGGAAGGTCCGTGGCCGTAGTTCTGCGCAGACGAAGCTGCTGCGGTTCTGAACCGTGACCAGCGGTCGGAGAACAGAACAAACCGTGGCCACGTCTCGCTGGCAGGTCCGTTTGTTCAGTTAGTTGTGCTTGTCTTTCTGTGACATCGGATCCGGATGATGGGCCTACTGGACCTTCTGTCGTTTGCTGCGTTCAAGTGCAGCTTGGATTAGTTGTTTAGGTTGGAGCTGGTTCTGTAAGCTCTGTTTTCTAGGTCCACATGGATCATGGACCAGTTCGACTGGTTCTGCAGGACACAAACGTCTCCTGGACTTGACTTCACCGCTGAGCAGAACTAACGGAGGTTCTGGTGGCATCCAGCTCCACCTGCTACAGGCCATGAAACAGACGTTTAAACAAGCAGGTGTTGATTCTGCCGTCGCTGCAGTGGAAGCTGTAGATTCTGAGCTCGGTTCCGTTCCGAGCTGAGCTACAGGCGGCGGCTGCGGTTCAAGCTGCTCTGAAGCCTTTGACGTGGACAGGCGCGGACTGACGGAGCGCGTGCCTGCTCTAATTAGAGGCTGAGCGGCCGTGATTGGCTCCTGAGCTGAAGCTGGGCGCGTGCGCGCGAGAGAGAGAAAGAGAGAGGGAGAAAGAGAGCACGAGAGTGAGCGCCTGTCTCTGCTATTGGCTGATTCTGCATGAGGGCGGGGCCTGCGGTGATGGGGCGGGACCGCAGCCTGCTCAGTCCTCGGCAGCTCAGCGAAGAGTCAGTGTGTGTTCAACTCGCGGCGAACAGTGACCCACATCAAAACTGGACCGGACAGAACCGCGGACTGGATCTGGCAGCCGGACCGTCCTCTGCTGTCTTTCCACCGCGGCGGGGTGCACCTTCCGGCCGCTGCGTGCATTCGTCTCTGGAGCTCCGCCGGTTGGCTCCGCGTCTTCGCCGCTCGGTGCCGCTTGGTGCCGCCTGGTTCCGCCGCTCGGTGCCGCTTGGTGCCGCCTGGTTCCGCCGCTCGGTGCCGCCTGTGCGGCCGATTCGTGTCCAGACGTTGACGTGAGCTCTTCTGAGGCTGGAGCCGGAACCAGGGACTATGCCCCCGCCTCCTGCAGAGCTGTGCCCCAGACTCTGGATGGATTGTTGAGTGGATTAGGACATGGAGTGATTCTCAGCTCAGAACCGGACCGGGACTCCATCTTCAGAACCGCAGGCACAGGTGAGGATCTTTACTTTCAGCTGGTTGGATTCTGCGTGTTTAAATGTAATCCTGCGGCTGGATTAAGTTCGCTCATAGATCTGTGCGTGTTCGCGCGTGTGCGTATGTCAGGTGCACGTGGACAGGGGCTCAGTGAGCCTGTCCACTGATCCATGCCCCCCCCCCCCCCCCCCCCCCCGTCGTGATTGTACATCTCTTTAAAAAGAGATGCGCGTGGTTGATGCTGTAATTAATGGTTTGTAAGGTTTTGAGGTCGTGACCTGGCTCCAGCATCAGAAGGAGGAAAACGCTGCGTAATCAACAAGCAGCCGTTTGGTTTTCAGACAAAGCATCAGAAGTTGGAGAACCAGAGGTTCTGCTGCACTAGTGTTCTGTTCTGAGGATGGGCTGTAGCTCTGCTTTGGTCTCCTCCAGCTGCAGGCTGGATGACTGGCAGTTTGTCTCTATTAAGCTCAGCTCTCTCTGAGTCCTAATGCTGACATCTGGGTTTGACTGTGGTTTCCACCTTGGCCCAAAGTGAGGCTGATTCTGCTGGTTGACATAGACGTGAACATGAGCCGGTTCTGCATGTGCAGGAGCCGGTTCCCCTCGCTGTAGCGCTCGGCTGTAAGGCCTCGGCGTTCCTGGACGTGTGCTGACTCACTCTGCAGCGCACAGCCAATAATTACAGAGCTGCTTGTGTACATGCGTGTCATCGCGCTGAAAGATAAAGAGACGCGGTGAAGAACAGCAGCTGCTCCTCGTTTACTCAGGTTCAGGTGCTTAATAGAAAAACTCATTTTTAGCACAGCCCTGGGCTTGGTCGGGAACAAATGCGAGGATATCTCACATAGTTGTGTCTTGAAAGCGAGTGAGCGGGTTCTGAGTGTGGCCCGGTTCAGCCAGAGTCCAAAGCAACGCGGAGCCCAACGGCGTATAATGGCAGCACAAACGTGAAAAGGTCCGTGTGAGTTTGGGCTTGTTCTGCTTTGCAGGCTCCTGTTACGTGAACATACTGACATGTCTGCTCCTCCCGTGTTCATCTGACTCCTCGTTTACTGGACCGTGTGGAAGGAGTCAGAAGGTTCAGGGAGCTGCTTCACGAGCGTGTCTACGTGCTCCACTGTGTGTGTTTGGGCTTGAGTAGGTGAATCTGCTATTCTTACCAGACGGGAGGTTATGTAAGCAGCGTTTGGCTCCAGTTCATAGCATCAGTTCAATATCGTATCGATTACTTGGAGAAGTGAACAGATCAGGTTTCTCATGGAGCTTTTAACTCTTTTAAAGCGTCCAAGTCTCGATCCACTGATCCAAAGCTCCTCTGCCTCCTTCAAAGCTGAGAGGACGCTGGAGTGACGAGCTGTGGTGCGTCTGACCTACAGCCTGGCTGTTCGTGTGATCGGGATTCGGAGCAGCTCCTCCTCCGCCTCCTCCTCCTCCTCCTCCTCCTCAGCCATTGATCTTTAATTGTTCTTTTTTATGAAGCCACAGTTCATCGCTTGAATCTGTAGTTTGTGTCAACAGACAGTTTGAGAACTGACGTCCCAAGATGCCACATCTGCAAAAGTAGTGGCTGCAAAGTAAATATTCCAGGATTGCGATTCAACCAGTGGACTCGGGTTCTGCTGAGAGTCGGTCCGGGCTGAACCCGAGCTCCCTACCGCCATTAGGCTGACGCCTGACTGATGACCAGCAGGTTGCGCCTGGAGCTGCGTCGTCTTCTCCCCGCGTCCTGTCGGCTAATGCTGTGTGGGTAATACACACAATGACAGACAAGCAGAAAGAGGCATCAGCAGGCGAGACGTTCCCGCAGACCCTCCACGATAGAAGCGCTGCGTCCTGTACGGCGGCGCCGGCCTCGCTCAGCTCATCCCTCCCTCCAGACCCAACACAGCCCTGCAGTGCATCCTGGGTAACGGCGCAACGGGGGCATACTGATCTGAGCGTAATTGTTTTATTATTGTCATTTGAGCCAAACTGCAAATTTAAAGTTGACGACAAGATGGAAGATCAGTCAGAGAGGCTTTGCAGCACGCTAACAGTTAGCATTAGCTTGTCAGGCTCAGCTCAACAAGGACAGATTTATCTCTGACAATAGTCAAGATCACTGCAACCATGTGACCCCATTACCCAGAATGCACAGCAATGGCTAAGACGTAGGTTCTTAACAAAACTAAGAGGACGCATCTTCAGCGCCGGGCTTCCTCTAAACAACCCGGCTGAATGTGTGCAGATGTTAGCGGTTCTTCTTCAGTCGCCTAGAACTGGAGCACGGTTCTGTAATAACTGGCCTATGAGAATCGGCTGCACATGAACCATCACACAGCGTTTGAGCCACTTTAAAAATACATCAGCGTCCCCTTACTGAGTTTGTCCGGACTGGCTGAGGGGCGCCGGCGACCAAAAAGCCAATAAAACATATTTAATATTTGATGCTGCCAAAGGCCAAGAATAAAAGCTATTAAAAGTGGGGCCTGTGGTTGAAGCTCCTCTTATCTTGTCTGCAGGGTAGTTGTGGGACGTCGTCCGTGGACGGTTTGCTGCTTTTAAATCTGCCGAAGCCTTAATGTGAATTAATGCAACAGCAATATGCGTAACAGCCGATGGAAGTAGCTCGTCCGTTGCTCGTAACGGAGGCAGACCTGTGTGCTCTCCCTCTGAAGCTGCCATTGATTTCAGGTCATTATCTGTTTGCTGTGTTTGTGTTTTTGCTTCTTTTATGGTCGAGAGCCATTTGTCAGATTTATGTCGTCCAGTGCTGAGGATTAAACGTTAACTAGTGACTCTGCTGTTAGGAGGCTGGTTACCGTTCCATTTAGATTTGCGCCACGTCGTGAAAGCGTCGGCTGACGGCAGCTTTGTTGTCAGTTATTCATTCATTTTGTGATTTGTAGGCCCAGTCACAGCTGATGGAGGTTGGGAGGGTTAAATGGAATATGGAAATGTCCTCATCCTCGTCAAGGGTTTAAAGTTTTAATAGAGCTCATTTTGTTCCGGCCTAACTGACATTTCAGTGATAATTTGAAATGATTCGGGTTCTACCTGGGGAGCCAGAACAGGAGCAGGACGAGCGCCGAGGATATTTACCTGCCGCGCGTCATGAGTTCAGTAACACGCCAGGCAGGCAGGATGCATGATGGGAGTGTAGAGCCCTGGGGCGACCTGGCTCCTCTCGGTTTTCTTGGACGTGTTTGTCTGCAGTTGGAGTCTCACTGGTTGTTCTTCTGAAGCTTTAGCCTCCTGCTGATGGGCAGCACCAGGACGTTATTTCAGCTTTCTTTGGTTCTGGCTCGTCTCCAGTGGGACTGAAAGGAGCTGATGCCAGTGAAATTAGATATGTAATTTAATTTAAAGACCATTTTCCGTTTTGGTCTTGATGTGTGATTCTCATTGTTGACAGTCAGAAGCTTAAACCTGCCAAATGAATCCTGATCTACGACTGATACCGAACCGAAATAACTAAATGTAATAATGGGACCAGCAGAGAATTCTCTGAATGCTGGAGCTCGTCGTCAGCACGATGTTTTGGAGTGAGACTGTTTAGACTCCGTCATCCTGAGATCTGACCTGAGGTTGCGTCTGAACTGTCAGATGAAGATGTCAGAAAACCCTTGTTTTAATCTTTTAGGTGTAACACAGATAAAGGGACTTCCTGTCTTCTGAGACTATCAAAATAAAATAAATACACTTAGTAAGTGAACCACCAATAAACGTGTCTACGTGTAAACAGTGTTCAGTACGTTAAAATCCGAGCTAAGCTAATCCACTGAACGGGGCCGAGGCTCAGACCTGAATCCATTTGTGAAATAAGGCTCTCGGCTTCTTAAGCAGGTAACGCTGCGATCGTGGAGCTCGTGTTAGCGTTGGTGAAGCGCTGAGGACGAGCGTGTTCTCTAATCGCTGCGTCTGCTCTCGTATCCAGGCTGTTTACAGCCGCCGTGGCCTGAATAAATCTCAATTAGCTGTAAGTGCTAATGCAGAGTGTTGCTGCCTTGCTCTTGCTTTCTAAGACCTAATGCTTCTCTCCCGCTGCGCTGCCTCACATTCACTTACAATTTAAGCCACAGTTGCACTTTTAGTTTGCCTCCAGCGTGTCCGTGGCCTCACGGGGAGGAGGGCCTGAGTTTGAACCCCTGAAAGGCAGCAGGGTGGAAGGAAGCGGGTCGCTCTAGTGGCTTGTGTTAGTCCTAATGGCCTGGATCCAACATGTGGCTTCCCACCATGATCCTTGCATTAGGCAGGTCTGAGCGGGGGCTGCTGGCCCGGGGGCCGCGGGGATGGGGCCTCCTGCTGGGCCGCCTGAATGCAGGCTGAGTTAGGGGCGGGTCGGCGGGTGGGGGTGAGGTGTTTTAGCCCCGGGAGGTGTCGGCCGTCCCCAGGCTGCCTCTTTTGTCCTCGGCGCCGGCCTCTTCGCATTCACATCAGCTGTTCTGGGCTGAGAGGAGCACTAACGCCAGTGTTAGGACGTTCTCCTGACGCCGCGTTCGCTGGCCTTCAGGTGAGTCACACGCTGCAGACACCAGCCGCTAAAAGCGACGCTACAGGGCGTGAAGGGGGCGAAGGGAGAGGCCGGAGTCTTGTGTCTTCACTGTTAAATGATGATGCGGAACGTACAGACCCCTGGTGAACCTCTGAGGGAGAGCGGCAGGTTCGCACACGCAGCCGGATTCTTAGGAGCAGAAATGTGCTGAGGGCCTCCAGCCCCCGCTGCTCTCACCGCGTTCTGATGATACTTTGGGTTGTTTAGCTGCGTGTGGAGCTTTGCACAGTGCAGACTCTTAGTTCTGAGTCAAAGGTCTAAATATGTGTGATAATGACATCGGAACGCAGCAGATACCAATCAGCTCATTCTGCAGCTGTTTCCCACAGCTCGCGAACGAGCCCCAACGTGACCCAATGTGAGATAAGAGGAGGAGGACGTGAAGATGAAGCAGGGCCGTAGAGAAGCGATCTGCTAGACTGGAGACGTGTGAATGGAGCAGAGGAGAACACGAGGAGAACGGGTTTCTTGCATTCATTGTGGTTTGGTGGTTTATTGCTTCCTCCCTCGTTGTTGAACCTCCAACCTCCCTGTGAACGGACCTGCTCTGAGTTGGCTTCATGGCTGCTTCACGTGTCGTCTGTCGTCTGTTTCTATCTCGTCTCCGCTCATCAATCCTTCTGGAGCTGAACTTTGCTCTAAGCGTGCCTTGATTGACAGCTCTGCTCAAGAGTGTCCGGTCTGACAGCAGATGATGGATCAGCTCTAGAGGCCTTTGCGTGAGATGCAGCCTTTTCCTCTTTGGCTTGTTTGCTTTGCTTCCTGTGGTTGTGTCTGTTCACAGTGATGGTTCAGGATTAGGAAACAGGAGGAAAACATCAGGTGCCAAGCTCCTAATGTATGGATGGTTAAGGATAACTAATATTCTGGAGCTACAGCTGACCTTAAACCCGCGTTTGAGGAGGAGGTGCTGGGAGTTTTTCAGGCCGTTGGTGAAGGTTAAAGATGAAACCGTCTGGCAGCTTCTGCCTCCTCTGTCCCAGGCTGTTTGTGGCCTGAGGCGGCTGAAGGCTCAGTCCAGCTTTGATGCTCTGACTGTTTCAAATCAAGTCAGAAACCAGACGCGGTTCCAGTGGAGCCGAGCTGATTGTCCCTGACGCTGAGGCCTCCAGTCAGACACCGGATCAGAACATCTGTGCTTTTAGCATCTTTAGAGGTGACTATGCCTCAGCGGGTAGAGAAGTTAGCGGGTCCGTGACCTTCAGGGTCGCTTCCTGAAGCCACGCGAAGAAAGAAACTAAACTCTCACAATAGGTTTGTTGGTGAATTAGTCACATTATAATTATGTCTAAGGACTGAAGCTGTATTTATGAACAGGAAGCAGCTGGAGGACGCGTCATAAGTTGGATGTTTCAGGAAGGTCGACATCGGAGGTATCGGTCGCTGGAGGTCCGGTTCGGACGGGATGGCTGAACTGCAGTGCGAGCTTCGTTTGTGGCGCGGCCGTTGCTGGGTGGCCAGGGCAGCGCTGCGTAAAGCTGTAGCGTGGTTACGTGACGGCCGGTGCTGATGTTGCTCCGTGTACTTGAACACATCACAGTGCAGGACATGAAGACTCGCTCTGCTTCCACGAACCAAACGTTCCCTCTTACATCAGCGGCTGAACGTACAAGTGCACTCTGGATGTGTTTATAGCCGTGTGTGGGAGCGGCTCCAGTCCTAGTGATTCGTGACTCTCCTCGGCCCGTTTGTGTTTCCGTACGGACTCTGGCTCCATCGTCTCGTTGGCAAAAGGACGAGATGCGGGACCAAGCGCTGTGTGGAGGGCAGGAGGGAGCAGAGATTAAAAGCAAGATAATGTTTTTTGTGAAAGCGGAAACACGTTGAACATGAGCTGTTAATCTTTTTCATAAATAATGTAGTTTCCATTTTCCAAATGCTCCTGAACTCAGCGCCTGATGGTCGCGTGTATGAACTCATCGTCTTTGAATAGTTTTCCTGCAGGTTTTAGTTTAAACCAGCTGATCTATGTCCAATCTTGAGGATCTATCTCCGTCCTCTTTCCAAAAACACCAAATCTGTTGGAATGTTCTGAGGACGCGAATCACACAAACGCTGCTGAGCAACAGCTGCAGCCTGAAACCTGGAATCCAGTTTAGCCATCACTTTGTAGCAGAACCGTAAACTCTTCAGTAGAAACCAACCCCAGCAGAGAGCAGACGGCTGTGACGGTGGAACCAGAACCCTGGACCCCACCGTCGAGCCTTCTCAGGGTTCTGGACCCAGCGTGGTTCAAGCTGCGTGTGGACGTGCCGCTCGGCTGGGGACGAGTCAGTCTGGACCGGCAGCCTGAGCCGCTTTGATCCACAGTGAGTGATGATCGAAGCAGCTTTCACAGACAGGTCGGGTCAAAGGTTACGGAGCCACAGAGTGAGGTCAGAACGCCACCGTCAGGATTCTGGACTCCCAACATTCACAACCCACACAGGGAACACGCAGTTTTAAACTCTGCAGGGACAAGTGAATCCTGCAGGAGTCGTCATGACAACAGAAAAAATGGTTTTGGCTATTTTAACACCTGAGCTCTAATGAAATGAAATAATTGACTGTAGAGGGAGTTGGAAACGATGAGGCAGAGATAAACCGGCGGGTTTAACCAGGAAGATGATGGCGAAACAAACTGGTTGAGCAGCTGATCTGGTTGTTTCCTCAGCAGCAGCTGCAGAAGCGTGTGGTCGTGTTTAGGTCAGTGAGTGGTTTCTGTCTGACGAGGTCCATGTGCGTGTTCAGCTTGGTTTCTGTTGGAAACAAGGTCATTTCCTGAAATGTTTAATTTTAATAAAAGTGCAGACATGACGTTTTAGATGAGAAAATATTCACTTTACTTATTATCGAAACAAAACGGATCCTGTGAGGAAATTTGATAAAATGTTGTCAGAAGTAGCATCTTATTCTCTGCGAGAGATGGAAAAGCCTCTGAATCGTCTCGGGTGATTTGTGACTCAGAGACGTGGAGTCCGTCGCTTTTCCACACGAGGCCTTTTAACCTGCTCTGAATGTCGATCACAGCCTCGCTCCGCTCTGTTGTGCTCTGGCAGATGTGAGTCAACTCTGTGGACGCTGCCAGGTTGGGTTTTAGGGTGTGGAGCCGGGCCAAAGCGGTCCGAGCCAGAGTTGGCTCCACAGGCAGACCAGTGACGTGTAATGCGCCGGTAGCGTCCAGTAGCAGCCTCCGCTCCGGCTGGGCCTGTCACCGGTGAACGCCTTCCGTGGGCTCGGCGCCGGCGTAGCGGGGGCTTCTGGGAGCGGAGCGGGTGTAATGGAGTGTGGAGCGATGCTGTGATAACCTCATTATTCTCCACCAGCTACTGAGCAGCAGGGAGAGCGAGTGAAGGCTGGATCTGTGTGTGAGACCTCGTCTGAGCTGCTTGTTTATTTTTGCGTATTGCAGTCAGGAATCGTTTTGTCGTTTCACCAGAGCGTCGTCTTTACTGTGAAATGATGGGATCCGGTGCAGCCTGAGTGCTGTATCCAGGAAGGAAACGATGCCTCCTCCCCTCAGTGCTCTGCACCAAGCAGGAGAAGTGATGGAGCTGGATGCTTTAACCCTGCTCAGCGCCTTCCTCTCTCCCCCACCTCCACCCGAAGCCAGGAGCCGTCCCAAAGTCCCAAAACTCATCAGAAAATCTGTCTTATCTCAGATCTTCCTTTTCGGTTTTTCACCCAGCAGCGATGTCCTCGGCTGTTTTGAACTGTTCGGAGATTTCAAGGCCTAAAAACCCAAATTCATCCCAGCGCCTAAGCTCGGCGTCTGAGGATGCTCTGACACGGAAGCCTGCAGCGTTTTCACCGCCCCCGTGCGTTTGTCATTTGATCTGAATAACACACCTAAAAAGATGATTTCTCCAAACGAACAGCAGCTCAGTTCACCACAGTAAAGCACAGGCTGATGTGACCTCGCGTTAGAGACGCTGCGTGATGTAAACAAGCCTGGAGACGATCGTCTGGGCCGAGGTGCGTTTGATATTCGCGTTCTCTCCTCCAGCTCATGTTCAGGCTCCGCTGAAGGATGAGGACCTAATGTCAGCAGGACTGGATCCCACCTGTGGTTCTGAAACCTTTGTGTCATGTTATCTTCTTGTTTGCCCACATATTAAAATCACTCATCACAAACTGCACTCATGCCCCGGCTAAGAATCCTCTCCCTCCAGCCGGATGGAACCAGCGCCTCTAATCCTGCCCCAATTACACAAATCTCTCTCACACGTCTCCTAAAATTAGCTGAGGATAACCAGAACACTGACTGACTTCAGGACCGGCAGTGGAGTACTGACAGGACCAGAACCCGGCCCAGCATGGCAGGACTTTAAACGGGTCAGCTGCATGTGGAAGGACTGCCTCGGCTGCTTTTATACAGATATTTCCAGCTGTGACACATGAAGGGGATGAAGTGAACCTCATCCAGGATCCAAATGTCCACATGATCAAATAATCCAGCTTTAAAAGTGCGAACGTCTGAACCTCGCCTGTTTATGCAGTGAAACACGGCATCACCACATTCCCAGGTTGGAGCTTTAATGGCTGCTGTTGTTTCACACCCTGAGCTGACGTGTCTGTGCTGCTGGAGCCGTCACGGAGCTGTTGGCACACAAACACGGCCGTAAAGCAGCCTGGACCTCCCACGGCTCAGCCCGACCCCCACCCTCCACATTACACATGACGGCGGCTTGTTGGCTCCGCCTTCGATCGGAATTTCAGCGTTTCTGACAGATACGATGTGGCCTCCCTCGGTTCTGAAGGCAGCAGGCTTCTCTCTTCGTTTCTTTCTTCTGTTTGCCTCCGTGTCCCCCTCAGGGTAACCTTCCAAAGGTGGGTCCTCACCACTCAGCCTACGGAGGGACCGAGTCAGGGTCACGGTGCCGCCGCCTGCTGGTCTGGACAGGTGTCTTCCATCACACCTGGAGGGTTTAGATGCCAAGTGTGTCAATGTTCTACTGAGCTGGGCCGTTTCCACACTCTCACGCTGCAGCGACACACATTTCAGATGTGGAATCTGTTTTTAGCTGCTGCTCCCCGTGTCTTTATCACCGCCGGCGTGTTTGTCTGGAACCGATGTGTCGGTTCGCGTGAACACAGAGCCTCTGGCTGTGTAAACACAGAGTTTGAAAGCTCGCGTTCCCATCTGCGCCGCGTGATTGGCAGGTGAAGCGCCGTACGCTGAATCCTGATGGTAGCCGCTACAGTAAAGTGGAGCTAATCATGGCAGTGATGAGCAGCTTCCTCGTGGTGTTATTTAACGTCTCCTGTGTGTTTCAACGCTCCCCGTGCGCTTGGCCTCCGTCGTCTCAGACCTTTCTCCGTGCTTCTTTTCAGACTGGATTTCGCCTGAAGGTTCCTGCAGGAATTGTCGACGGCTTCCCATCAGTTTTGCCTCAGTGGGATTTACTGCCGTGAATCTGGTGAGAACCGATGCTTCTCTGTTTTCTCCTGCTTCAGTTGTCACACTTTTCCTCTTCACTCCCTTCTCTTCCGCTCAGTTGCTGTGTGTGTGGGCGTGGGGAGGATTTATTGTTGGAGAGGGAAACGGCTGCATGTGAAGTGTAAAATCAGTCGGATCGGGACAATAACAGGTTCTGGTTTTCTGCCCAGAGGAGGCGGATTCACACGGGCTGAGTGTGACGTGACGTAAGGAACCCAAATCGTGTTCCGGTGCTTGTTCCACTAATACGAACACGGTTCCTGTAGCTGATGACAAACCAGTGAACAGGCCGCTGTTTTAAAGTGATGAATGCCAGGATCGAGCTGTTGGTGCGACTGGTGCTGGCGTGAAGCCTCATTATCACAAATGTCAGCTGGTAATTATGATGCCATGTTAATTGGCTGGAAAATCATTTGGTTTGTGTTTTGTTTGAGTTGTCAGCTCTGAACGTGTTCATAGCTCAGTAAACGCAGTCAGGCTTCTCGGATCAGGTTAAGATGGGACGTCATCGCGTTGGGTGAGATCTGCATCTGTCGCCGTGACTCACTGAAGTCGCTGCTGTGTTTCCTCTCACTTCTGTTCATTCAGTCACAGCAGCTTCCGGTTGTGTCTCCGTATACGCTGTTGTTGGGTTTCTATGTTGTTATTGCGTCTCTATGTGTTGTTACCTCGTGTCTATGTTGTTGGATCCCGCCCGGCCTTTGTCTAATGTTGTTAGCATAGTCACTGCAGCGTCTTGACTGCGCTGCATCTCAGCCGCTGCTTCCCGGCTACGAGCTCCATCATCGGGTTTTACTGTCTCTGAAAATAACGCCCGGAAGGAAAAGGCGACGCCTGCTCTCAGGGTTTTATAAAACCTACAGCAGGGACATGTCACCCTGTGCTGCGGTGTGACTCACTGATGAGTTTTTAATAGATTTCAACCACAATAGAGCTCGATGGCACAGAATAATGAGCTGGAATCAGTTTCAGGATTCACAGTATTAAAGCGAATTAATACAGCGACAGCAGTAAAATATCTAAAAATGTCACTGTGGAGAAGGAGAAGGGCCGATGGACGCACGCCTGCGGTCACCAGCTGCAGCCGCGACGCCATCAGGGCGCTGCGATGAGCGAAGGCTGCTGTAGCGAGGAGAGGACGAGCCCACCAGCAGACCAGGCCCAGGGCGGCCGCTTCGTGGCGGTTTTTTGCCAAATGGCTTTAGCCCACATCCTCCTTAACGCGACCTGCACAGCGTTTGCACGGCGCGGCTGCGTGCAGTTGTGTTGTCAGGTGCTGGGATTTAGTGGCAGTTGTCGGAACGCGCGAAGGAAGCGTGGAGGGTGTTTTCATCCTGATAAGCCGTCAGAGGCAGCGTTGTGCGAACCGCTGCAGCAGATTATTTAGAGTTGGGGAACAAATGGCCTGTGGAGTCTGCTGATCCCCCGTTTGCCCGTTTCGTAGCCCTGTGTGACGGGATGTGGAGCCGTGGCCTGTGATGGTTGTTCCTCTGAGGATCTGCCTGTCGGTGCAGCCTCGCTTTGTTGTGGCTCATTGTCATGTGTCGTGATCCCGGTTTATGGACTCAGATCCTGTTTTATACCTTGTAGCTGCAGACACTATTTCAACCCGATGAGAATAACAAGCAGTTTTTGACACTGAGCAGTGTTTTACCTATTTGACTGTGAAGTAGCTCTTCGTGCAGTTTCTTAGGCTTAAATCAAATGTTCTCGTTTCTCGTGTCGTGATGCTTCGCTGCGCTTTATGCTTTCTGTCTTTGTTCCATTAGCCGCAGCTGTGAAGCACTGCGACTGAACATGACAGCCAAAAGCCAGAACTCTGAGCTAAAAGAGGCTAAAGCCCCACAGATCTGCCGTCTGCTCCATGTTTACAGTTAATGTGGAGAAAATCACTGGTTTGCTGAGGTCAAATCCTAACCCTGAACCTGCTGTGTGCAGAGATTCAGCTTCCCATGAATCAATGCACTGCATCACACGCACACACGGCCCACTATCCTGACACCTGAATCTCCACAAAGCCTGGTCCTCCCACACCTAATCCTCTGACCTTTGACCCTGCTCTTCACCCTGCCTCTGATTGGACACACACGGAACATCAGGGGTCATGTGGAGTTGTTGAAAGGTCGCCGGGGCTGCTGGGAGCTCGGAGGCGTCATGTTTAATTAGGCCGTGTTCCCAGGACAGGGAGGGTCGGGGCCAGGAGGTCATTTAAAGCTCCCAGCCTCAAACCTGTGCTTGGAGGATTTTAAGTTCAGGTAGAAGGTGACGACATAGCTGCTCATGCTCATAAGAATATCAGGGTCAGTTTCTGCTCTGTTTTGAAGCCACGTCGCGTGAAGACGGCTAGAAATGCAACAGAAGTATTCAGCCTGTGATCAGAAGACTCCTTCCTGGAAGCACGTTTCCTCATCGCGGGGAGACGACGAGACCCTCCCGCGAGCCCACTTACTGCATCTGTCATGACTGATGGAGGAATTAGAGGAGAAGATGAGGAGGGGACGGGACGAATGAAGACTGAGAGGCGAGATGTGAGAAAATAACATTACTGAAGCACCGGTGTCCACACACGCAGCCTCCCGGCCTGTCAGATAAATCTCTGCTGGGGGAGGTGAAGAAACGGAGTCCGGGGAAATGAACCCGCAGCCATCCTTAACAATTTGCCTCTCTGCACACGTCTTCCACCCCTCGTCTCAATCTGAAGATCAAATCCTCCGGTTACCTGGACTGTGGTGTCGGCTCAGTCTCACCGCTGCAGGTGATATTTTTCACTTCTGTTGAGATGAGTGTTACATAAACATTCCAACGCTCCAGACGCAGACGTCCAGTGATGCAGGACGTTTGTTGTTGACGTGCGTCCGTCTCAAACATCACTGTGTCCTGAACAGACCTCAGACCAGTGAGCGAGCGGTAATGTGTCCTGAAATAGCAGCATGTGACTCACCACATTAGCAGCAGCTCGACGAGAGGAGGCTGCGGACACGATGGCGGGACGAGTGATGTGTTATTATAAACGAAGCAGTCGCTTCATGAATTACAGCTCGTCTATAATTCATGTTTTTTAACTTTTTTAACGTTTTCTTGGAGAGTCTCTAAACTTTTATCCCTTTTTGCTTTTAATCAGGTGCTTTTGGGTTTTGAACTCTCTGAAGTGTGTTGGACTCTGAGGCTCATGGGAGAAAGAAAATGGTTCAAGCAGCTGCTGTGGTTTGATCAGGTCGATAAAGATTGGTTTCGAACGCCGCGGTTGAAGCAGCCGGTTCCTAGTATCCACACAGTGGTTGTGACCGTGCTGCGTTGGAGGGCTGTGAAACACCAGTATTTCATATTGAGTTCGGCTTTTACACCTACAGACTGATGGTGATTTGTTTTTCAGTCACACGTGTCAACCCTCTGATAACAGACGCCAGCGTTTGGAGGCTGTGGCCTGCGAGCTGCACATACAGCGGCTGTGGCTGTGCTGCGACGCCAGGCCCGTGTGGTGTGCGTGTCCGTGACTCATTGGGCTTTCACATCACGCGGCTGCAGCCTGCTGCGCTGGACGCGGGCCGATGGAGAGCGTGTCCTGATGCCGTCTGCTCCTGTTAGCGCTGATGACTGACAGCCGTGACAGCGGAGGGATCGGCAGAGAGCGGCTTATTAAGGATGGGGACGGGAGCAGGCTGCAGAGAGGGGAACACGAACGCATCACGGCCTGACGCTGTGCAGCAGAACACACATGCTCCGATTCTGTGGTTTGCTCCTGTCACACTGATCTGATGTGAAGAAACATTCACTCTGATTCATTATCACAGCTGTGATGACGATGTCTTTTGTCTGTGGACGCATTAGGTCACATTAAAAAGTGTGATTTGAGATTTAGAAATTTCTTGTTCAGTCCTGTAACATGGAAGTTTTTACATCCACATCCTGTGTTTCTCAGCGTCTCAAACTAAACTAAACTCCACCGTCTCAATTTTCCTCACTTAGTCCAAGAAAGGCAGAAAGGAGGATGTGGACTTTGTGTGCGTGAAAGACGTCATTGTTCCAGTGAGTGTGGGCGGCAGCGACCCGGCGCCTCGGATGGAGCATGTTATCTAAGTCGGGGTCAGGAAAAGAGCAGCTGGTAGTTTTTGTTGCCTGCGGGCTCTCATCCGCCCTCCGCTGAGTTTCAGCTGCAGCTCCACAACGCGATGGAGCCGCCTCCACGTCATCGAGCTCCGCGCTGAACGTTTCCACTGCAGCTTCCAGCAGAAACGCGCAGATGTGCCCTTCATTCATCACAAAGACTTGTTCTCACTGTCAGGACTGCTCACAGAAGCAGAGGAAGGCAAGCAGACGAGAGGCCGATCAGGGGAACGGACGCCAGACTCGTTCGCGTTCTCCTTCCTGTCCTTCCGGGTCTAAGCGCTGCCGTCCGTGCTGTGGAGTCTTCGAAGGAGGTCGTTGTCTTCCATGAGGCTGCAGAGTCTGTCAGAAGCCGAGTCACCGCTATCGATCGGCAGCCTTGTGAACCCACGCGGGCGCGTCGCGTCATGTCCTGTTCCATTCGCTGCGTCACCAGCAGGTGAACGTAACGCTTCCTCCTTCGCCGCCGTCCTGAAGTGGACCGAGCGGCGTGTAGGCGGCCTCGCTCGCTTGTGCCTGCGTGAGGGTCTGTGAAGTCGACTGTCACATTGTTTCTGTTCTTCCTGCAGTGGTGAGCGTGGGCGGCAGCGAGCCACAGGGCAGCTCATGTTTACTCGGAGAGACGGAGACGCATGTGTGCGCCGCTACGAAAACACGTCCTCCACATACAGCACGAATTTCTGAACCACGAGGAGCCTTTCTTCAAACGAACTCGTGAATGAAGCTCAGGAAGCCACTGGAGTGACTCCTGTCGGCTGTTGTCTCGGGGAGGAGGTGTGAGGCGCAGCAGGTGCCGCAGGGGAAACCGGACCCCCAGCCTGTCCTCACTAGCTGACCTCCCCCCTGTTTATGAGCCAGTAAACCTGACCTGTGACCCCGTAACAAGCAGCGACGTGTTGGTGTTAAGTTGTCTAATCGTCTGATCCTCGCACCTCACAGCAGGAGTCCAGCTGCTGCAGCTCAGCCTCGTGGGAGCTGTAGTCGGGAGGGTATATAACATATTATAACACATAGTGTGTTTATTCACGGTTAGCAGAGATGATGTCATTACCTGATGTTAATGACATTTAGCGGCTCCGTCCCTGGTCTTGGTCTTGGTCCTGGTCCAGCTCGTTCCTTGATGTGATTTCTACTCAGTGTTGTATAGAGTCATAAACCATCGACTGTCTTTTGTCATCAGTTATTGAGTTTCTACGAGGCGTAACTCAGGGTTTGGGTCAGAACCACCGGCTCCATGTTTGTTGACAGGATTCATTGGACCGAGCCCTGTATGTCCCTGTAGTGCTCAGGTGTGGAGGTTCCCCTGAGGCCACGCCTCCCTGGCTCCTAACCAACGCTGTAATCACGCGGCCGCTCCCTCGCCAGGCGTCTGTTATTGCAGAACCCGACTTCACGCCTGCAGCCACGGAAAAGCAGGAAATGAAATCACATCTGTCAGGAATCTGACGGCAGGTGTTTAACTCCGCACCGGTTCTAAATGTTTCACAAAGGAGCCTTTGTAGAAGTTCAAAGGTGGAACATGGATTTATTCTTTATTATTTATATAGCTGGGATGTATAGACAGCAACACTAGCTCACACCTGATTTCAGTCAGAGCGGATGATGTTCTGTCGTCATCGTGCTACGGGTCATTTTCACGCAGGGCTTCTTTACGCGTCGTCTACTGGTCCCTGTGAAGCTGATGACCATAATTATCATAATGATCATAATTATGCTTATTCAGATCTGGATGGTTGGTCGTGTTGGTGTTGGTTGTCCGTGCTGAAATCAAATTTACCAACCAGGTACCGTGACCTGGACCTAGTCCTGACCTCTGGACTGAACACAACGCCTGCTCCTCCTACGCAACCGGGTCGAAGCTTTTCTGAACGACTCCAACATTCCACAGCTTTGCAAAAACACAAAGCTTCTTTCTCCTCCTCCTGACGCCATGTAAGGTGACACTGCTCCTTCCTCCCGCTCACGTCTCCTCTTTTCACCTTTCCCCCCTCGTCTGTCTGACTGAGCTGATCTCAGTTTCTCTGTTTCAGTAAAAAGCCGGAGGAGAGGGGGCTGTAATCAGAGCCTTTCTCAGAGGTGGAAGCGATTCACAGTGTGTTTGTGCAGAGGGAGGAGGAGGAGGAGGAGCAGAGAGAAGGAAAGGAGAGCACGGAGCAGCAGCAGAGGGTGAACAACTGGGACAAAGTTTGCTGAGACAGAAAAGAGCTGGAGCTGAACAGGATTAGCAGGAAGAAGGTCGCCACCGGTTCAGGTAGGACAGCAGGGCAAAGGTCGTCACGTCGCCGTGAACCCGTCCTCACGCCTGACGCAGCTGTT
Organism: Macropodus opercularis; assembly: GCA_030770545.1. Classification (NCBI taxonomy): domain Eukaryota; kingdom Metazoa; phylum Chordata; class Actinopteri; order Anabantiformes; family Osphronemidae; genus Macropodus; species Macropodus opercularis. The sequence continues at coordinate 19,779,937 of CM061091.1, read as the reverse complement.
TGTCTGTGAGTTGGTCACGGGGCGTCGTGTTTGTGGTGACGTTTCCCCTTCACATGTTTTTGTGCTTCTGTTTTCATTTGACCATATTTTCAGACGCTGGTTACATTTGAGGGCGTGAAGGAAACTGTCAGAACCTCTTGGACCTTCACGGACCTCCGCCAACGGGTTCAGTCCGGGTTCTGTGTCACGTGTGATCTGGTTTATCACTCGCGTTGCTTTGACCCTACAGCTGTGGACGGTTTTTATATGTTTGGGTCGAGACCAGATCGTCTTAATGTCAAGGCCGTTTGAAGCTGACAGCTGAGTTATGATCATAAATGAATGTTCATGCATGAACCACCTGACTATGATTACACAACCGAACGTCCACATATCAAATCACGTTTTATAGAAAAGCCAACTAACCAGGGACCTGATCCAGAACCAGGTCAGTCCACCAATGACCCTCAGTCCCTGCAGTCCTCTCACGCTGAGAGTATACGGCCGCGTGCCAAGGCTGGAGTTCAGTAGTTTTCCACCGCTGCTCCGTCTTATCTCGTTCTCTCTCGCCGCTGCAGTTTAATTGTACATGTGCTAAAATAAAAGCTGTGAGTTCCCGCCGTGCGTTCCTGCCTGTCAGCGCGGAGCCGCAGGGAAGCCGAATGAAAAGGTCGGCCCCGGTCGCAAACCCACTAATCCCACCTCAGCTTACCCTGATAAATCACAAAGAAATACAGAGCAAACCTGCCGACAATAGAGCAGATTAAGTCGAGCTCGTCTCTGTGACCCAGAGGAATCACATTAAACCCGGAGCAGGAAGCGTTTAGACCGCGGACGTCCGACGCTGCAGCTCTGACACCTCGTGTTCGCTTCATTCGTGCTAAACGAAGCTGGTGTGAAACTACAGGAGCTCTGGTTTATGGTCCAGGGTCCGCGTCCGGTGAGTCCAGGAGCAGAAGCTGACAGGGATTAGTTTGGACTGAGCCGCGCATCAGGAGCTGGAAGCTGTTTCAGTCTCTGCGTGGAACTCGTCAGGTGGCTGTGTGTCAGGAACCTGTGGCCGTGGAGGAGGCGGCGCCTCTAGAGCTGATTATCGTCTCCGTCTTATCGCCGCGAAAGCAGGAAGCGCCTGCTGATTATTCCCTTAATCAGAACGTCCCCTCTGTGATTAGCTCAGTGCTAAAAAGCCCTTGGGGTCGAACGTGGACACTGCACCAAAGCTCCTCTTCCACGCATGTCACCGGCCGATCACAGCTCAGGGAGGCCAGAGTGGAAGCGCGTCGCTGGTTTCATCTGTTTTACCAGAAGCACAGCTCTCCTCCAGATTCTGGATCAGTGGATGAATCACCAGAAGAGAGTCGAAGTGGTCGGTGCGTTATCCTGCACTTTACAGCCGCGACACAAGTCCTGCTGCACAGTCCCTGGTTCGGCCTCCGCCTGCGGAGCAGCTCTCAGCTCCGAGCACACGAGACTGTAAACCGCCGCAGCCGGGCCCTTTGGCTTCACGGCTCCAATTACAGCTCAGCTCCTGCAGAATCAACAGAAGCTGCCTATGAAGTCGTCCTCAGCGGCGCCGTCCCTCACCTTAACGCCCTGCTGGGCTGGAAGGACACGCCTCCTCACCCTGTTGTTTCTGTCTCGTGTCGTCTCTCTCAATGACGGCCAGCGCGTGCTTCAACCTCACTAATGACACGCTCAGCTGGGTTCTCTGCTGGCTTCTTCAGGGCGTCTCCGAAGCCCAGCCTGGTTTAAAGCGGTGTCACGCGTCATCTCCTCTGTACGTGGAGGTCTCCACGCCAGGGGACGTCTGTCCGCCACAGCGGGTGCGTTCGGTCACCTTCAGGTGCTGCAGAGGAAACGCGTGCGCGTCAACCGCCACCGTGCTTCCTGATTCAGCTGCCGAGGAGACGAAAGAGCAGCGATGGCAGAAAGTCCTGACAGAGACGTATGGAGCCTGGAACCCAGGCTGAGGAGCTGCTCCCACATCTCACCTGGTTCCGAGGGCCTGACTCAGGGGTTTCTCGCTGCTCTGTTGTCGAGTGGTGGTGTTTAGACCCTGAAGGTTGAAGGACTGTTTTGTTTATTTAAAATCAAAATTTTAGTCTTCAAAGCTGCTTTTGAAAATACAGACTTCATCTAAAGGTCGTCCAGCTTTTCTCAAACGCACAAGGTCGCTCAGCGCAGAGATTTATTTGTTATCTGACGGTTGTTTGGTCTGAATTTACTGAAATGGAAAACAGCCTTTGAACGGATGAGCTTTCAGTCTCAGTAACCAGGAGTAAGGTGGCGGTTTTCAGCTGATGCCACTAGACCAGCGTCTGAGAACCTATGAGCAGAAATACAACATTTATAACCGTACTGAAGGATTGATCTGCCCTCTGACACGTCAGCTCTGTGTGGGTGGGCTCAGACTCCATCGTTAGTCTGTGAGCCTCCCGTCTGTCTCCTGGACCCCGCGGTGCGAGTCGGGCCGACCTCCCGCTCCGTCCGGGCCCAGCGCAGACGGTCGCGGCTCCTCTTCTCACGACTTCTCTGTTTACATGACACAAATGAGACACTTATTGATTCTCTCTTTCACTTCAGCTGAGCCCCATTAGACACAGAGTCTTTAGTCACAGTGTGGGAACCAAGCTCCAATGTTCTGTCTACAAAACGGACCATTTCTTGTTTAACAGTTTGTTTTATCATTGAGTCGAGTTTGAATTGGCCACAGCGCAGCCGTTACATCATCGTGTGCTGGAGCTGGACCTACTTTGTCCGTGTGTGTGTTTTTGACAGGTGCTTCCTCTCCGGCAGGTAAAACGATGCTGCAGGGCCTGGACGAGGGACCGAGCCCGACCTGAATCCCTCCTCCCTCCTCCCTCCTCCCTCCCCGACCCTTGGTTCCTCTGCGTCGTCCTCCCATCATGAACCTGCTCTGCCGCGGACGCTTAAAGCTGCTGGTGGCGTCTCTCACGGCCATCGTTCTGCTCACCTGGCTCTACCTGCTGGCTGGAAACCTGGAAAGTGAGTAGATGAGATGTTTGCGTTGTGCATGTGCCTACGCTTCGCTGTGGTTTGGTCTGACAGCGGCTCAAGAATCTAACGCACTAGAGCAGAGAACCACAATTATCAGATGTTCTCTTGCAGCTTAGCTCGATTTCCTATCAAACCTGGTACTAATTTTCAAACGCGCTGACGTCCCAGAGAGCCACAGAGTCTGCATCAACAGTCGCCTTTTCTGATCACAGCAGCTGCCTCAGTTCACAGAATGTGGTGAAGATGTTTCCTGGAAACGTTCAGGGTGCAGCAGCGTTACGCAGAGCTGGTGTCCACCAGGAAGCGGCAGGTCGTAGGAGTAAAATGCGTCGTGAGTTTCAGTGTCCATCACATCAAAGTCGGTGTGAGAGCAGCTTCCTTTCAGATTTAAGCCTAAAGGCTCTGCAGACTGTCCCAACACACGGTGTGTGGAGGTTAGCAGGGCGCCGTGTGTTCTGTTGGGTCGTCAGACTGCAGACGTCTCAGCGTCTCCTTCTGTCGCATTGTTCCTCTCAAACAGATTTGCTGGAACGTCCCTTAACCAAGTTCGCTTGGTGACTTGTTGCTGCTCTTACTAAAACTGCAGGGCAGCCAGTAAAGAACGCGTTACAGCAACGACTGCATGAAATACTGTAAGAACAATTGATGACAAACACAGAAAAGTCCCTGCTCCTCACTGTCAGATACTTTGACTTTCTCAGACGAGGGCGCGAGCATTCCCAGCATGCCTCACTTCAGCTGTGGGTCAGCTGCTGCTCGACAGGGCGAGAGAGACAGAAGGAGGAAGAATGAGAGGGAGGGAAAGAGGAAGACAGGCGGAGAAATCCAATTATTCATAAAACACAGCCTGTCACACCGTCCTGCCACTAATGGAGGCGGGGCTGTGACTGATCAGACGACCTGCAGCAGCGAGAGGGAACTCAGTCACTGGCATAACGCTGGGTCCGGGATGAAGGACTCGAGTAAAGCAGCAGGGGCCGGTTTCAGGTTCTGGAGTCACTGCAGGTGAATCGTTCAGGGGTTAGTCGTTATCACTGACTCGCTTCAAACCTGTGCAGAAAGTTTATGCTTAAATGGTGTGATGGGTTATTTCTGCAGGTTCTGCTGGGTTCTGGTTCTTTCTCTGCTGTTTTAATGTCACTTCCATCCAGCCTGAACCAGACCATGAACGCTCCATCTCTTCACCCTATAAACTGGATCATGTTGGAATGTGTCCGTTGGTGTATTGTTCGGTGTTAGTTAGTCTTGTGGTTTTAATCCTTAGACGGTCGCTCCCTCCTCATGGCTCCCTGTCTGGCCGACACCCCCGCGGCCCGGGTTCTGGAGCGCGCCGTCCTCGAGTCCCGGGTCCGAGAGGTGGAGGAAGAGAATCGACAGATCCGTCTGCAGCTCAGCCAGTCGCAGGGCACGGCTGCCCAGCCGCCGGATGGTAACTATGGCAACCAGCAGTGGGGAGCCTCGGCGGACACGGGGCCGGAGGACGGGGACAACACAGCGGAGGAGAAGAACAACCACACGGAGTGTCCCCGATCGCCCAGCGTCCAGAAGTGTGAGGTGAGTGAAGCGGAGGAAGCGCCGCCACCTTCCTCAGCTGATACAAACCAGTCCGAGGGAAGCTGATCGGTGCTAAAAGCAGCCGCTCAGGCTTTGAAGTGGTTTCCAGCCTCTGAGCTCCAACTTTTCAAAGACTTGACATGAAGTCATACATATTTCAGAAGCTAAATATGAAAATTTACACCAGAGAGAGCAGTGAATGTCCTGGATTATGTGAAGCTGTCACAGGGAAACCGCTCCCGCTGTGCATCCAAAGCAGAGGCTCAGAAGCTCAGACGTCAGAAAACTGATGATGATGTGTAAGATTCACAGCTGAGCCGCGTGTTGAAGCTGGAGCTGAAATGACCTGCTGCCTGTCCCGCCCTCTGTCTCTGCAGCTCATCCACGTAGCCTGTGTTTGTGCCGGTCACAACGCCAGCAGAGACGTGGTCACGCTGGTCAAGTCCGTCCTGTTTCACAGGTGAGTCACAGTTTCAGCCAGAACCGCTCAAGGCAGCGCCGTAAAGCAACTGGAGGAGCTTCACTGAGGGACGGTTCAGGGGTCGGTCGCTGCTCAGCCCTTCTTTGTCTTTACGCTGAAAGGAACTTTAAACTTTAAAGGTTTTCTTCCTCTTCGTCTTTGAGTGACGGCCCTTTGCGTTATCGCTTTCATGGAAGCGAAGAGTTGTTGTGTGTCCCTGTTCTGTGGATTTGTGTGCGCGGCACTTTCATCCTGCTGTTTCCTGGATTTCTGCTGACCTCAATCAGCTTCACTCAGATGCGTTTTGTTCCTTTCGTGGAGGCTTTTAAAGATTTAAACATCGATTGAGTTATTTTTGCCTGTGTTTGACCTCATTCTCGTCGTTGTGCTGCTGCTTTGACAGAGTCGTGGATTTGTGACTTACCAGCTAAAGTTCAGATGGTGATGAGTGGCGCTGAATCTGGGATCCAGGGTTTTGCTTGGAGCTGCGTTGGTTTGAGCGGCACCATGTGGCCCAGCCGTTGTTGGCTTCAGTTTGTTGATGGGATTGGTTGAATATTATCGTAACGTTTAAAGGACTGAAATTCTGAGAAGCACAAAGAGCAGCGTCTATTCTGGGATGTTACTGACATTTACTCTCCTGCATCTCTTCTTGTTCTGTGTAAGCTGCAGCGTGGAGGGTTTTTAATTCGCTTTATTTATTACTATTCATGAAGTCAATTAAACATCTCAGGGCACTTTACCGTGTCAGCCTTTGGACCAGAAGCCCTTAAAGCTCGGTTTTAAGTCCTGACAGTAGAAGCTGAGCTCAGCAGCTGAAGGCTCTGCCTCCCATTCATTTAGAAACGGAGCCACCGGGTAGAAAAGGGTGAGATTAGGTGAATGAGGACCAGACCAACCTCCTGTCTTCTCCTTCTTCTCCTCTACCCAGGAGGAACCCTCTGCACTTCCATTTCATCACAGACACAGTAGCCAACCGTATCCTGAGTTCTCTGTTCCAGTCGTGGATGGTCCCGTCCGTGCAAGTGAGCTTCTACGACGCGGACGAGCTCAAGGTAAAAGGAAACCACACAAACACACAACTGTGGCTGAGGACAGATCATGAGATCAGAGAACAGAGGGTCGTTACCTCAGGGTCAGGGTCAGAGGTCAGCGACTCTGACGAAGTCTTGGAGTAAAGAGCTGCTGATGATTGCGTGTCTGTTTAACGTCAGACATAAACGCAGCTGCATGAGTGGATCCGGCTGATGTGTAGGTTCTGTCTAATGAAATGCATAATGCCAGTCGCCCACGTCTGGAGTCAGTTGATGAAGGACTGACACCGCTGTTCAGATTAAAGCACACGTTTCTGCAGGATCCTAAACTCAGCTCGTTAAGTAGAACCACACCCGAAGAAGTCGAGCGACACACAAAGAGCCCGAGTCTCTGAGTGAATGTGAAGAACGAGGCTGAATCAGCGCGACTCCGACCTGCATCGCCTCCGTCGCAGCGTCTCGTTCTCCTCCCTCTCGCTCTTTGTGCTGAACAATGAGTCCTTTGTGCTGCCAGATGCTTGGACCTGCCGCCTCCATTAGCTCGCATTGAACCGGAGACAAACAGCCGAGCCTCAGAGCTACACGTACAGACGATGCAGCTTTAATTACTGGGAACCAAGACGGTTAATTAAAAGACAAACACACAGCTTCTGGCGAACATGGGAACGTGTTCACCCACGTCCACTGGAGCCACGGTCGCCGTTAATTAACAAACCAAATGCCTTGTCTTTCAGTCCGAGGTGTCGTGGATCCCCAACAAACACTACTCAGGTATTTACGGCTTGATGAAGCTGACGCTTACCAAAGCTTTGCCCTCCGACCTGTCAAAGGTCATCGTCCTGGACACGGACATCACCTTCGCCACTGACATCGCCGAGCTGTGGGGCATTTTTAGGAAGTTTACAGGCAAGTGAAATTCTAAGCTCTGCATGAAGATGAAGTATGGAACTAGTGTATGTGCATGAAGTCGTGAGCTGAGGCAGGCGTTTGAATCGTGTCTGTTCAGATTGTGTGAAGGTTGAACCTGTTTGGTCATTTTTTTTTCAGCTGATGAGTTTGACTTTGTCTTGCAGAGAAACAGGTGATTGGCCTGGTGGAGAACCAGAGTGACTGGTACCTGGGGAACCTTTGGAAGAACCACAAGCCGTGGCCGGCGCTGGGCCGGGGCTTCAACACCGGTACCACATCCGATCCAAGGGCACAGTCCGTCTGTCTGGAATGGACGGAGTCTTTGATTCTTGTCCGTCCATGCTCTCTTGCAGGCGTCATTCTTCTGTACTTGGAGCGACTGCGGAGGATCGGCTGGGAGCAGATGTGGAGGCTGACGGCAGAGCGGGAGCTGATGAGCATGCTCAGTACGTCGCTGGCGGACCAGGTCAGGGGCCCTTCAGTGTCTCTTTAAACGTTACGGGTGCTCGTTCCCGTCGCTGACCTTCCCTCAGCCCATCGCTCCGCCGCTCGGAAGCCGGCAGGGCGGATGGTTGGAAACGGCATGTGAATGAGTCACGGTCTCTCCACTGAGCTCTGTTCCTCCAGGAAAGCGAGGCCACATGCATAATGTATTTGTCTTCTCATGTGACTGGCTCCATGCAAACAACTGTAAACAACACAGATCAGCTTCTGTTATTCAGAACATTCACTAAAGTCACAGGATCAGAAATATACAGACAATGAATAAGAAGCAAGTAAAACCGTAAGACTCAAGTTCCTTGTTCTGTACCAACGTAGGTGAATAGAAAAGTCGTAACAGCTGGGCGTCGCGCCGGTGCTCAGAGCCACGATGCTGCAGCAGCCTGGGCTAGAGGCTGAGGCTGGCAGGGACCCAGCAGACGCACAGTCTTGTCTGCGAGAATTCTTGAGGACACACTGTAACCGTCTTCCCTCTGTGTGCAGGACATCTTCAACGCCTTCATAAAGCAGAACCCGGTCCTGGTGCACCAGCTGCCGTGCTTCTGGAACGTCCAGCTGTCGGATCACACTCGCTCCGAGCAGTGTTACACCGAGGTGTCCGACCTGAAGGTACTAAGACGAGAAGCGGCTCCGGCCGAAGCCACAGGAGTTTCTGCTTCCTGCCTGACTGACCCTCCGCTGTGGTTTCAGGTGATCCACTGGAACTCTCCCAAGAAGCTCCGCGTGAAGAACAAGCACGTGGAGTTTTTCAGGAACCTCTACCTGACCTTCTTGGAGTACGACGGCAACCTGCTGAGACGGGAGCTGTTCGGCTGCCCGAGTCAGGCCAGCGCAGACAGCGTCCAGGTCAGAGACGCACACGACAGTGTAAGAGGACGGTCACGACCCCAAAACGACCCCCAGGGGCCAGTTTTGTTCTTTGCAGACATCTGTGAGGTTGTTGCTATAGTAACAGCTGGTCGCGTTTGTTGAACCTCGGTTATATTCCATATTCATTTGAGCTCTGTGTTCGTCCCCCGGCAGCTGCAGACGGCTCTGGAGGAGCTGGACGAGGACGACCAGTGCTACGACTTCCGGCGGGAGCGTCTCACCGTCCACAGAGTGCACCTGTACTTCCTGCAGTACGAGTACACGCCCGCCGAGGACGACACGGACGTCACGCTGGTGGCTCAGCTCTCCATGGACAGGTACGCAAGAGGACGTGAAGCATACCCCGCGGTTGTCTACTGAACATAGCCTGAGCCTTATTTCCCATCATCCCTCTGTGTGATGCTGCCTGCAGGCTGCAGATGCTGGAGGCCATCTGTAAGCACTGGGAGGGCCCCATCAGCCTGGCGCTCTACATGTCCGACGCAGAAGCTCAGCAGTTCCTGCGCTACGCTCAGGCCTCAGAGGTCCTCAAGAACCGCAAGAACGTCGGCTACCACATCGTCTACAAGGAGGGACAGTTCTACCCAGTCAACCTGGTGAGGAACGTGGCCCTGAAGAACGCCAACACCCCGTACGTGTTCCTGACCGACGTGGACTTCCTGCCCATGTACGGCCTCTACGACTACGTCAGGTAAGTCTCCCCGGCTGGCAGTGCCTCCGAGGATGTCGAGATGTGCCGTATCAGGTGTTCAGCAGCGTGTCGCCGTCTGTGCTCCCTGCAGGAAGTCCGTGGTGCAGCTGGACATGGCTCACACTAAGAAGGCTCTGGTGGTTCCAGCCTTCGAGACGCTTCGCTACCGGTTGTCCTTCCCCAAGTCTAAAGCTGAGCTGCTCTCCATGCTGGACATGGGGAGTCTCTACACCTTCAGGTAATTAAACGCACACACACACGCGCACACACACTTCACCTTCTTCACCTTCTTCACCTTCTTACCTTCGCAGGTATCACGTGTGGCCCAAAGGTCACGCTCCCACCAATTACGCCAAGTGGCGAACAGCCACCACCCCGTACAAGGTGGAGTGGGAGCCGGACTTCGAACCGTACGTCGTGGTGAGACGGGACTGTCCAGAGTACGACCAGCGCTTCGTGGGCTTCGGTTGGAACAAGGTGTCTCACATCATGGAGCTGGATGCACAGGTAACCAGGCAAACTGCTGACTCGTCACTGGCTGGGGGGGAAACGAGTCATGTCGTCTTCCAGTGCAGTAGAGCTGTAGGTGTCGTTATTAGCTCCTGGTCTGAAGCCGTTTGCTCTTGTTCTCTTCCAGGAGTACGACCTGATGGTTCTGCCCAACGCTTTTATGATCCACATGCCTCACGCTCCCAGCTTCGACATCTCCAAGTTCCGCTCCAGCTCCAGCTATCGCAACTGTCTGAACACCCTGAAGGACGAGTTCCACCAGGACCTGTCCAGGAAGTACGGCTCGGCCGCTCTCAAGTACCTCACGGCCCAGAGGAACATCTAAAACCGGAGCGCTGAGAGCCGGTGAGTCCGGCGAGGTCGGCCTCAGAGCTGCAGGAGCTCGGACATGCGCCGCCACCGACATGACGGTAACGCTTTACAGCCCCTTCAACACGGGGGCTTCTGTGAACTGATTCTCCTGTCGACGCCATCTCACGGTGGCCAAGGACGAGCTGCAGAGGGCAAAACCCGAACTGACCGGGCTGAGCACAGAGCGGGAGCTGATGGGACACAGCTTTAGGGCCGGGAAACACCGAGCGTGTTCGAAGAGTTTGTTCTGACAATCAGAGCTTTTTCCAGAAGGTCATTATTCACATGGATGAATGAGAGAATTAAGGAGTGCGGTCGACCTGGAGAAACTTTAAGCCTTATCACTCCCATGATATTTAGTACGATGGTTCTTTCCTTTCTGATCACCCGTGTAAATCTAAACCAATGATTAACGAACTTTGACATTTACAGCATTTTTCTATTTTCTTAGCAATCCTTCACGATTTCTTTGGAGTTCACACACTGTGTGCGAGCGGGATCCACCCAACCTGCTGCTGGCCGCCAGCGCCACCTGCGCTTCGTCCTGATCACATGTTTGCATGTACACACTACATGTTAGAAAAAGCCATCGTTTCGTCTCCGTCACTCGTCCTATGACTATTGGCTGGGACCAACTCACACGACCAACACTGACACTCTTTTTTGTGTCCGATCACTGGATTTGTGCTGTCTACTGTAAAACCACCTGCCACACTGTGAGGTCCAACTGAAATGAACTAGCATCCAGACTGAATAACTGTTTGGTTCATTATCTACAGTCCAAGACAACAAATGACGACTCTCAACAACGTTAATGTTTAAGGCTGCAACAGACGTGACTGGCTGAGGAAAAATGTAGAACTGGGGGATAATAATTGATGAAAGAGTCGTTTCAGCTGGACTTCGTTCACGGTAGAGGTTTTATTTCATTGCTTTTGGAGAACAGCTGTGTGCTCAGTCCGTCCAATACTTACTTCTAACGGCTCAGTGCTAAGTGACAGTTTGGATCCTTGTGGTCCTGGCGGAACAGCGACTGTTCGGCTGAAGCTTAGTTTTGATCATTTGTCTTTTTACCTTCTGTTAGACATTCTCATCCTTCTGTGTCTTGTTTTGTTTCTTGATCCGTTGGTGAACGGATCCCAGTCCTGAGTAATTCCCGGTGAGCGGGCGATGGTGCATGCGAGGGCTGCTCACCCCCTCGCGCCGCCGCTCACTCCGCCTCCATTGACTTGTTGTTGATTGTGGTAAATGCTAGTGCCTTTGCTGTATTGTGAAACTGGATATTGATTGTACTGTTGTACCAACAGGGCCTGGGGAAAGTCAGGCACTCTATTTATTATTGTTGACTCAAATCAATCATATTTTTCTATGTAAGTGCTTTAAATAAATTTGCCCTTTTTTATCACTTGTCTGCGGCGGTTTGTTTTTCTGCTCTGACTCCTGGTCCCCAGCAAACACAAAGTGGATGGAGCTGAAAACACTGAGAGGACAGACGGATGTTCCCTGATCTGAGCAGAGACGAAGCAGCTAAATGTCACAGGATGAGGTGGAAAAGTCTCTGAAGCTGCAGTGTGAAGCCTGAGATTGGATCGGATGACTTGTTAATGTGAAGCAGGTCAGTCATAGCAATTAAACCCGCTCTGCAGTCCTTTAGCTCCACGTCCTGTATTTAGTGACAGACTCAGAGGAACTGACATCGTTCACGTCATCGGGTTTCATTCCTGCGTCTCTGTTTAATAATGTGGCTCCGTGCGTCTCTGCACGTGTTTACATTCATCATGTCCAACAAACATGTAGAGAACTTCAGCTTCAGCACACAGGCAGGTTGTGTCTGCATGTGGAGCAGCCCTGCAGCTGAGTCGCTCCCCGAGCTGCCGGTTCACAGCGGGAGCACATCCACTTCTCCCCTCGGGCTTCTAAGCACCTCATCAATTATTAGCCAGGCTCTGTGCATGTAGGACAAGCGGGCCCATATGTACGGATGTCACCACAGGCACTGCACATATGCGAAGGGATTCAGCGAGGAGCCGGCGTTCTGTTTACAACCTTTTAACCCAGTCGTGGCATGTGGTCGTTTGCAGGAGAGAATCAAACGAAAGATGGTCGCAAGTATTTAAGGCGCATGAGCGTGAAGAAGAGATGGTGAGCCAGCTTCTTGAGCACTTGTTTTGACAGCCACCATTAGATCCTGTAGGGGACGGACGACGATCCACCGCTGCCCGGAAAGAAAAAGGTTCTGATCTTCGGTCCCGTTCCAGTGGAAACCTGAACTCATGAGCATCAGTCCTGACTCAAACCTTAATATCACACTAAGCCTAAGTTTGGTGATGAACACTCGAACTGTTCGCTGGGTGGAGACACAGCAACTACACGCTGACCTCTGACTCTTATTACAGCATCCACGTTCCCATGGCAACTGTACAACGCCACAATATAAATATAAATATAAACATATAAAATTGTAGAGATTATTAAAAAAATAAATAAATACCAGGAGAAAAGTGTAATGGCCTTTGACCTTCAGAGATTAGTGTTTTGAAGTGTTTTAGCTTCTGTTGTGGTTTATTTTCTGTTGAACTGTTAATGCTTTAATAAAGTGCTTTCTGATCGGTTCTTCTTTGGGATTTAGAGAGAACACCTCCCTGTCTTTATTCCAGCTAATCGGCTGAACATTTTTGTCTTTCATCGTTTTATATGATAAAGACCTACAACATCTGATGATCAGACGTAGTAGGACACATTTTCCTCCTCAGATCAGATTCTCCATCGGCAGCTTCCTGTCGCAGTCTGAATATTGTCTTTTGGCCTCCATCCAGTTTCCTGAAAACGTGGAGTCGAGCGTTTCTGTATCCTCAGATGCTGCGATTGTTGCGTCTGAGCCGATGCTGTGGCACCATCACTTACCGTCACACTGAAGCGTTGAATTCCCAGTTGTTACAGATATCTCCTGTTTTCACATTAGTATTAATGAGAGAATTTAGTGAATGTTTGTTTACTCAGACATTCACTAAATAAATAAATATTATACTTCTAGGAGCAGCTGGTGACTATTTATCAGACAATAAAAGCTCCTGCTGACAAACTAACAGCGCGTCTCCTAAATCTACGCAACCACCAAGGTGTTGTAGACGTTGTGCTGGACAGGTTTGTTTAGTTTGTAAGGTTAAATGTCTGTGACGACACATTTGTGGCTACGACTGGAACACGTCCGGCATGTTGTGTTTTTACATTCACCCGAGGCGTGAAGCCCTGAGATCACGGCGCCGGTTCGTCTGAGCTAAGGCGACGGCTGAGTGGAGCTGTGAGAGCAGCGGTCCCACAGGTGGACCACTCTGATGGCTGCCTGCCCCGGGCCTGGTTCTGGTGGAGGTGTCCCCTGGTGCCGCTCAGTGGGACTTGCGTTGTGTTTGACGGTGAATTGAGTTGATTTGACTTATAGAAAATGCCCAAACGTGGAGCACTATCACAAATGCTTCATGTTCTCATTGGACTAAAACTTAGGAAACTTCCACAACTTTCTACTCTGAACCACAAGCTAATTATTAGAGTCGTCTTCTGAGCAGCCGTCTTCCATGCACTCGGCTGCCCGGCGGCTAACCCCCAGGCTACAGTACGATATGCTAATCCATGAATTCATAAAAGATGATCCGAGTAGCAAACATTTCTGTAGACTCTGAAAAGAGTGTGGTTTGTTTCTTTGCAGAGCCAATCAGCAGTCGGCCTGAACCCACAGCAGATACAGTCAGCTGATGAGAAACTGTTCATGAAACACAAACGTCATGTTTCTTCATCACTGATTTGTTCTAAAGCCTGAGGACCTGCTGGGTCCTGGATGCAGCATGAGCAGAGGACAGTGCTCAGTCAGACCACGGCCTCCGTGCGGTTTGTCTCCAGACCAGGGGGACAAACGTTCTGAGGGATGTTTCAAGGACTTTGCTGCTGCTCCGGTGGCTGTTTCCAGGTCACCTCCTGATCTTGAGCTCAGTGTGGAGCAGGAGGTGCCGATGGAGTCATCTAGGACCCGGCTGGGCTCAGGCCAATTATTAGTGTCGGAGCAGAGGTGCGATCGATGCGGCTCCAACAAACACAACCCACCAGCGGCCCAGAGGATCCTCCTCCTCCTCAGATCAATGGCAATAACCGCCGGCCTCTCTTCCTTCTGAGCGTCATGAGCTCAATAAAGGCTGGGGGGCGACGCGCCGTGTCCCTCAGCAGTGATCAGGCTCACAGGAGGAGGACACTGATGTATCCATCATATTTACTCAGGGGTGGTTATTGTAGTGCCGTAGTTTTATTGACTGCTGGGACCCAGAGGTTCTCAGAAGAGTGGAAATCCTGCAGCATTAAAGGGCTGAAGGCAGTCATTACACACGGGCCCATCGAGTCCAGTGGAACCTGCTGGTACCAGCATCGGGGTTTAACTGGTGCAATCCAGTCCACTGAACCGAACCTTTGCTGTACAGTCTGCCCGCACAGCAGCAATATTACACCAAGTACAATGGAATCTGGAATGTGGACAGTAATAGAAACTGAAATCTGCCACTTTGAGATGATTTGTGTCATAAATGTTGCAGAGCAGCCGCTCACACTAGTGAAACAACCAAGATTCACGATCTGCTGTGACAAATGTGAAGTAATAGCACAATTACAGCCGCGAGCTTCGTGTCTGGGTCGAGACGTAGTCATTTGCTAATCGAGTCAATTTAAATAAAACGGTTTCTTCCTGGACAGCGTTGGCTGCTTCACCGACCACCTTCTCCCAGAGCTCCAGGTTGTCTGTCTTGACATGTCTGTATTCCCATTGGTTGTTATGGTTGGTTGCAAATCGGCCCAATCAGAAAGGTGAAGGGGCGGGACGTGAGGCGACGCCGGAGCTGCAGCCTTGAACGTGGGAGAACCTTCGAGAAGCTGCGGCGCAGTTGCAGCAACTTCCAGGAGGGAGTTTCGCTCGTTTACCTGCCGGTTCAGGACACGTCGCGACCTGCACAAGGTAAATTACCCCGTGCGCTAATTTCACGACCGTTAAATAAAATGCTACTTGCAGTTAGCAAGGTTAGCACATAATTAGCAATGTCGCTCCTTTCTAATAATAATAATAATAATAATAATAATAATAATTATTACAAGAAACATAATCCACAAATATGGATAATACCTTTCAGAGCGTTTCCCAAAGAAACCTTCGATGACCAGAAAGCTCTCCTGCCGTTCATTCTCAGCAGATGTAGGAGCGAGGTCCGTCAGCGCCAGGAGCCGCCTTCACCGGGCCTTCGCCTCGTGGTTTCACCGGGCCTTCGCCTCGTGGTTTCACCGGGCCTTCGCCTCGTGGTTTCACCGGGGCCTTCGCCTCGTGGTTTCACCGGGCCTTCGCCTCGTGGTTTCACCGGGCCAGGGGTCGGTGAGTAAGACAAGCAGACGCGTTGAGTCTTCAATGTCAGGAAAAGACACGAGGAGTAACGAAATGTCGCTGAGAGGAGAACTGAAGCAACTTTACTTAAACGTTAAGCTTCCAACTCTTATTTTACCAAACCTGATTTAAAATGCGTTTATGCAGGTTTGCATTATAGATGTGTAAAGTGTGTGTTGATTCACATTCACTAAAGGGTTTTGTACATATTGGAAATGAGGGGTTTCCTGGGGGTTTACACAGAGGGAACCCAACATCTGAACACTGCTACCTTACCAGCAGCCACTAAAAGCACCTGGGGCCCAACCCGTAGTAGTTCACCACCCTGTTAATCGCATCTGTTTACGACATGTCACCATCCTCAGAACCGGCTCCTACTAACACAACGGTTTGCAAATGCCTGATCTGGCAGCTCAGTATTAGCATATGCTAACCTCCTAGCATTCAGCAGAAGCTGCGTAGATCCATGTGACACCTCCGATAACCGTAGGAGTTCTCCAGACTTGGAATTGCTTTAATTTCTGAAAACACAATTATTCTTCATTAGAGATGACAGGAACATGATTCATGGCCGACTGCTGAGCGTGTGAACTGAGAGATGAGACCCATCACAGCGATGCAGGCAGACAGATGTTGAACACAGCAGGACGTCAGGCTCTCAGCTTCAACATACACAGTCTGGATCGGTGACAACACAAAGAACAGTGAATGCAGGTCCACTGGGTCTGGTTCGGTTTGGGTTCTGGTACAGACAAACACGTGACCAGCTGCACTCGGTCGACCACTTAATTAATGTGTGTTAAGATGAGACAAATTAGCTGCTGAAGCAACAAACAGTAAGAGCTTAACAGTAGACGGTAACTGTTTGACTTGTGAGGCTGGAGTCTATAAATACTACTGTTGTATCATGTTTTATGCTTTTAACATGATCAACAGTAAACTCTTCTGTTTTTCTTTCTGTGATTGAACCTTCTAGCTTCGCTGTAGTTGGGCCTCACATTTGCTGCTGCCTGAAGGAACTAAGTTCTGATGGGCTCCATCTGGTCAAACGTTTGTATCCGGGTTTCTTCAGAGCGTTTTTGTGTGCTTTTTATTTCTAGCACTAATCTCATTAAGTCTCAAGCCGTCAGACTTGATGACAGAGTTTGGAAAATGGTTTGGGAGAGAGAATGTAGGAAATAAGCAGCAATGATTAGAGTTTATTAGTCGTTTAAAGTGCATAGGCGTGTGAGTGGGTTTAATTAACTGAGGTGAAACATCCTGTTCAAACACACAATGCTGCTTTTATCATTATCTGCTGATCTGCTGTTTTCAACGTTCCCTTGTCTGCTCTGCTCTGTTCCTACTTGACAACAATCTACACAATGAAATCGGTAAACATTTCTGAGGAAACGCTCCGTGGCTTTAACCAGCGTCTCATCAGGCTGCGGCAAAGAGGCTTTATAAACACTAGACCCACGGCCGGGTCCACGCTGTGGATGAACTCGCCCATTTGGTTACGACAGGTGTCATCGGGCGTTGCATCATGCATTCGGCCTACACCAGCGTTCTTATTCCAGTTCTGCTGTTGCACCGAGAGAACTTCATGCTCAGCCTGAAGGACTGCAGCAACAAACGTGTCCACTCGGGGCCTATACCTAAACCAACCAGAGTCAACATAATTGCCCCGTGTCAGAACATGTTATGTTTCATGTTCTACGTGACTTAGCAATTTTACACCAAAATAAACGGCACATTTCATGAAATGTGTTTTCCCCTGTCCGGACCCCTGATGGGAGGATGGTAAGGGAGCCTCTCAGCAGCCACCGGCTCTAGTCGGTGATCAGAGGCCCGTCCTCTCATTTCTGACCTCGCACGTCCCCAGTGAGGAGCTGCAGCAGCAGTTAATGAGGGCACAGCAGTGAACACGGTTTCATTAGAGAAACACACTGCAGCATTTGGTAAATGAAGCCCAACCGGTGCAGCGCTGCTGCTAAACGTGTGTGCGCCCTGCGTGGCCCCAGGTCTGCAATTACAGAACAAACTTCTCACGTGGAACAGAGGCCAGAACACCTGCTCGCAACATCTGCTGAGAAATGCAAGGAGTCTGAGGAAATGCCTGAGCTGACGCGCTGCACGGACGAAGAGCAGCTTCTAGCAGCCTCACCCGGTTTTCAGAGGGAGGCTTGAATTCTGTCCGCTTGCAGAGAGACCGACACTGAAGGCAGCAGCCGTTTACCATGTGGAGAGAGTTCGGCCTCCTCTGGTCGAAGGCAGGAAGCAGCAGCGGGAGACTGCTTATACGGCCCCAGTCTGTCCTCTCCAGCCTGACCACTGCTACGACGCGTGATGGAGAAGCTGCCTTTTCTGACCAGCTGTACTTACATGGTGAAACTGACTGTTGCAGGGCTGCATATTCATGAGTTTGGTTCATGATGTTGCTGCTGCGGAGGTTCCCATGAGCTTTAGAGTCGTCGCACACAGCGTAAGGCAGTGCTGTCACTCTACACGCTGCAACGTGATTCTGTTCACAGGTGGCAGTGAAACTAAATCATAGCAAACTTACTTTTTCATTCATTCAATGAGCTGTTCATCAATAAATCCACACAGTGGCTTAATCTTCATAATGACAGCTCTGCTAAACATCCACAGACTAATTGTTTCATTGGTTTTCCTGGAGCATTTGAAGCCTGATGAATATTTATTGTTTGGGATCATAATTAGCTGCAGTTAAATGACTCAACACCAGCTGACAACAGAACATTTGGACTCAAATCCTAAACTTTCATTAGAACATATAATGTGGCTGTATATATATAAACAAATATGGAAATTCTGTAAGAGTCCACTCCGCATCGTACGTCGGGTGTCCACGTCTTTGTCCTCCTGCTAACAGCAGCACATGATAAGGTGACCACAGGCCTGCGCAGCACAGATTTAAGAAGAGTAGAGAATATCAAGTCATTTCTGTCGCCAAACGTGTTTTATTGATCCTTCCTCTGCAGCCGCTGACCTCCACGTCCTCCAGGCTCAGGTTCCCACACAACTTCTTTTTTTGGATTTCTATCGGACTCCGTGTGAAGACTTTAAACAGTTTCTGCCTTCCCACGTCACCCAGTCACAACCCCCAGTTTCGCTCTATTTCTTACTGTTTTTAGTTCCACTCCTACAGTTTCAGAGCAAACTTTCAGGTCGATATCGCTCCTCCATGTGCCGACACCCACACACACCTGTGGCTCCTTCGTGGGATGGTGACGGCTCTACAGGAAGAGGCGAGGACAGGACTGTTTTCTTGCTTTTCTTTATTTAACCAACCTTTCACCTGGAAATCATCTGAGCAGAGATAAAAGTGAGAGACCGTTGTTCCACAGCATGAAGATCCTGGGAGCAGTGGGCTTGTTAATGGTTCTGTCTATGTGAAGTGCTGTGAAGGGTGAAGTCGGCCTCTCACCCAGTGCCTAAACCAACTGTGTGGCAGGTGTCCAGCAGACAAACTGATGACTGACGGCTGGTTTCTATTCACACAAATCACAGATAGTAGATTCTTTACTCGTGAGAAGCTGCAGCTAATGCAGTCCCTGCGGATGGTGAGGGCAGGCTGGTTCCACACGGCCTGGTGGGAGGTGAAACCGAGCCCAAGAGAGGAGACCAGGTTCCGAGACGATGTAAACCTTCACTGCTGTGATGAGGTGACCGTGCCCAGCGTCGTTGGGCCAACTGAACAGCGGCTGTGGAGCATCAGTGTCCAGATACTGTTTTCTTCTTGGTGGTGACCTCTGTGTGGACAGTGTCAGAATCACTCCTCTGCTCTGCCGCAGTGGGTGAAGCAGCTCGGATGACGACCAGCATCTCCAGACCTGTCTGAGACCGTCGTCCTTTGGTTCTCTTCTGGTTGCTGCAGAGGAGTTCAAGTATCTGGTAGGAGCGAGCGTGAGATTGACAGGTGCACTGGTGCAGCGTCAACAGGAATGCTGACATCGTACTGAGGCGGAGGGTAAAGCTTTTAATTTCCCAGTTGGTCAATATTCAGAACGTGAACTAAGGTCATGAGCTGTGGGTGTTGCTAAAAATAATTAGATCACGAATCACAAGTGGTTGAAATAAGATTTCTCAGTAGGAGGATGGAGCACTGAGGGTCCCGGAGCTGACCTGGGACCAGCCAGTCATGTGGTCTGGCAAAGTCTGTCTCAGAAACATGGCTGACAGAAGGGACGTATGGACCAGAAGCTGAACCAACTGCAGACCGGACCAGTTCCTACAGTTTTATGCGGAACTCGGTACAAAGATGTGGACATTGTGGAGCAGATTTGTGAACCTGTCTGAGGGATTAGCACAGGTACGATTTACGCTGCTGAAATAAGTCTCTGGATGACCGACTTTATCAAATCCCGTCGGAGTGGATGTTTAAAATAGGTTAAATTCTTCACCGCCTCAGCTCAGTTTTAGAACAGTCAGACAATCTGTGATGTCTTAAGATGAGTTTTGAACTGAAAGTGTAACTTCCCTTGTTAACAGAACTCCGTCTCATCGTATCTGGAGTCTGGACTTGGCTCAGACGCATCATATGTGTCGACGTCCTATTTTCCTGCTGCACTCAACTCAAATGCACCTCACGGCTTAGCCGCAGGCCGAGCGAACACGACAGCGGGCGGATAATCGCTCCAGCGTCTGAGGAACACGTCCCCTCCTTTTCCCCAGCCTTCGTCACACCCTGCACCTCTGGTCCCATCGTCGGCACGTTATCTAGGAGTCATGGCACGTTTACCATGTTCAATCTCAGCAGCGCTGTGTTGTCAGCAGAGGCGATTTCCCCTGAGGCGCTCGAACGCTCTCTCTCCACTCTCTCAGAGCAACCGAAGACATGCAATAAGAATAATCTAATATGAAGAGCTGCTGTTTACTTACAGTAAGTTGCCATGTTTCCACCATGTGTGACTTTTTAGGAGCCGGTTCGTGCCTCGTCTCTCACAGACACTGATGTTCAGCTAAGCGTTACAATCGAGAGTCTGTTACACGAAGCAGAGAGATGCCTAGTTTTGATCATGTCGTCCAACTTTCTGTCTAATTCTGTTTCATTTGTATTCGTCGTCTTTGACTTTCTAGGATGTTTCCATTCTTGAAACCCACATGGGGTCATAAAGCCACAACAGCTGCAGAAATTACCCACAGTAATCGATTCGAGGCCTTTTTTGTTAGAAATGATGGGACCTCCGGCTGCAATACGTTTCCTGTACCAGAGTGAAACTGCCTGGAAAACAAAGCCAATGTATAAACGTAACGAATTAAAGCTGAAGCCATTAGCGCATCTGAGCTCATTATTTACAAGACCCCTTCAAAGTAGACTGGTGGCTCATGACCCACTGGGTTCTTCACAGTGAGCAGGAAGTCGCCAGTTTGCATTTTTTATTCATATGAAATCTGTCTTTTGTTAAATACACATGAGATTAATGGCTCTGTGTCACTGAGGTGATGCACTGAATCAGTGCTTGATTCCACATATTTGAGTTTTGCATAATCACATTCATAATTAAATAAGCTCAAATGGGATCAAATTAAAGATGTCATATTTTTAATAATCCATAGTTTTTTCTCCGTAAATGTGGACAGCTTGGACAGTTTGGATGATTAAGCTGAACTAAGGCAGGTTTATGCAGAGGGACCTCTACAGAGCAGGCATGTTGGTTAGGAAAGTCATTTAAGGAGCGTTGATGTTATTGTGGCTTCTAATGAAGGCGATACTAGGTAATATATTAGCAAGGGATAAAATTAGAGTCTTCCAAACAAAGCTGCGTCATCTGTTTGAATCTAAACCAAATTCTTTCTGTTCCTGTTGCACCCCAGCCGGGTGTCTGGGCGTTAGACTGTCTGCAGACCCTTTGGAAAAGAAATTGAATTACACTGAGATAGAATGAGCGAAAAAAAATTCAGTGTAATAATAAAGAAGGGATAATTATTGTCTGGCTAGAAAATGGATTCCATTTGTGTCGGAGGCACATTTTATTGTATCTCAGACAATGAGTGACAAAGTTCATGGTACTGAATTCATCATGATAATTCAGCTTTCACCTCCATCCCTTCTCCCCTTGTCCCCCTCCTTTCTGTTCTCCATCCCTCCATTGTGCTGCAGGCGGGTCTCATCTTTTCATGCTACCACTGAGTGGCACCTCTCCGTTTTTAATCAACAACTCCCGCGCTGAAAGCAGCGGCGCACTTCAATGCAGTCGAAAAGCTTTGGCTCTGTTATTGAATTATTGTCAGAATCAGTTTTCTGCTTCCGTCATCGAGAACTATTGTTAGCGGATAGATTCTCACTGGGTCGATGGGAATGGAGTGAAGGTGAAGAACGGCTCCGTCGTGCAACTGCTGCCCTCGTTTTGTTTGTTCATTGTTGCTTTGCCTGTGCGGAAATTGAAGAATCCAACAGTATCACAAACGTCAGACACAGACCGATTCAGTCTTGTCTGGTGGAAATGTAATGAACTGCATCTCGAAGAAGAAACAATAATGTTGTTAGTTGGAACGTGTGACAGACAGGAGGGCTAAAACTGTGTGAAACCCGTGATGTGACACAAGGAGACAGCCGGACTAAGAGCACCGAACGGTGTCGCACATCCAGCCTGAGCTCACCTGACTTGGATGGTCAGCACATAACACGTGAAGAAGACGAACAGCATCTGACTCAGGTTTTATGCTCTGCAGATGTTAGTTTGATGGAAGCTGTGGTCTTGAGAGAGCAATGCATCATTAAAGCCTTCTGGCCTCTGTCCATCCTCAAATGACGGGTGAAAGTCTTCAGTTGCAGCCCAGCCAAGCATCTGGCTGCATCCTGGGAAAGGCTACAAACAAAACAAACCTGGCTCCGTTTAATGGTTTGGACAAAACGCATTTTCCAACACAGGCCAAAGAAGCAAATTTCTGCCAGACTGACTTCTCCACAAACTGTACAGTTAAAATAAACTGAGCTGAGTAAAATAACTGAAACCGGACCGAGCCTGTGATCACACATTCTTCTCAAGCTTTGGGATCAGGGTGCAGGTTCTGGAACGTCATTACTTATCCCACAGGATTTATTTGACTCCACAAGAAACTGTGACATCTGCGCATTGAGAACCTCGTCAGGTTCAGTTTCCAACAAAACGTTAATATGTGTAGCGGTGGTCTGGGTCCAGTATGTCTCAGTCGGCATCTGACGAGGGCCAACCTCCAGCAGGGGTACTGGTGTCGGACCTGGGACACACGCACTGTGACGTTTCCACAGCTCCTCCGAGGCTCTGGTTTGCTATCGTATTTGGCAGGAGGAGACAAATACGTCAAACCCGTTGCTAAATCAATCAACCTTGTGCAGCGCTTTTAATGGACAGTAACTTTGAGCTGGTACATGAAATATTTAAAATGCCACAACACCATAGAGCCCGATGTTGGCGCGTCTCCGTCATCCCTGTTCGCCTCAGAGGGCTTTTCATCTTGGAACAGCTACGCTTCAGCCTGGTTTTGGCTCGACTTGATTGCAGCTCATCTTCCTCCAAGTGATAAATCTGCTTTGCTTTTCTCTGGACGTCTTCCCACATTTCATGGAGTCTGGATCACAGAAGGGTGACCGCAGCAAGTGACCGACGTCAAAGCTCAACATGTGGTGACATTAATCAGCTCAGTGACAGCCAAACTGATGTCTGTGCTCTGCGTTGTTAAGGTGTGTGTGAGAAGTGCTTGCCTGAAAGAAGCTGTCGGCCATCTGCTGTGACCCGCTGCTGACGTGCGCACATAGCAGGATGGGCTTTAAATGTGTGCGTGCTCACTCTTGGGTTTATCTTGTTGTGATTTCCTCGATGTGGATGATAACTGCTCTCTGTCAGCAGTCTGCAGAAAATCCCCTATAAGCGTTTTTTGCCCCTTTGGTTCCAGCTGAGCCGCCGTATACCCCCCGTTCCACATACATCAATTCCTACTGCTCCTCATCAGCTTTGTGATCTCTGCTGCTGGTTCTTCTCTGCGCCCTTTAATGAAACACAATTACAAACAAGTTCCTTAATTCTCTGCATCTTACCTTTGTAGGGAAAACGAGCCTCCTCAGTGTGTGGACGTACTCCTTTTGTGTCGTCTGTCCTCTTATCCAGCGTCCCGATGTCTGGAATGTCCATCTGTTTCATTGCTTCGTCAGAACAGATGCTGTTGTCTGTATGTCTGACTTAAGGCACCGGGTCTATGGTACCTGCTCTCTAGCACAGGAGGAGTCTCCAAGCCCCGCCTCCCTCTGCCACCTGGAGCTTTCTTCTCACGCCACTTGTGCCATGCAACAGTACCCACTTCACTACATTTCTCGCCAATCCACACACTCACTCTACTGTGTGTGTTCATGTCAAACTGTGCCTGACCTGAAAAGCAGCAGTTCAGAACTGAGGCTGAGCTTTTCAGGAAGCAGGAGAACCCACTCCCTCAGGCTCCTCATGCTGAGGTTTATCCACTGTGTGTGCGTTGTAATGACACCCTGCTGTGCTTGTACACAGCTGCTGATTGATCTGGAAATCTGAGGAGCAGCAGTAAGTGAAGTGAACAAGCTGCTGGAGGCCTGATGGAAGTCTTATCATCCAGACTGGAGGGCGAGCTCCGCCCAGTGTTCATGGGATCCTGTCTGCCTTGTACCTCTATAGTCGGCGCGGATGGGGGAATATTCAGCACAGTCTGATCAAGAAGCGACGCGGAGGCTGACTGACTCTGTTCTTTGCAGTAAATTGACGAGTGACGCCAGGACGCTGTGGAGGTGAGTGTGCTAATGGAAGTGTTGAGCCTGTGTTTTACTGTAACATGCTTCCAGGGCACTTGACCACTCATGTCCACCGGCCACTGTGGGTCTGTACTGAACACGCATTTGCAGCTCATTCAACATCCCCAGAGACACAGATATGTGGCGGCTACACTTCCTCTCCCTCCCTTTTGCGCTGTCGCACTTCATCAGTGAAGCTCCGCCTGCTTGAAAGTTTATCTTTATACGTCAGCTAATATGTGGTCATTTGGGTTGAGAGCCTTCATATGGACGCGACACTCCAGCCCAGGGTGGAATCAAGTGTCTCTTCTCATGTGAGTAGCTGTGACTACAGAAATGCTCTTTCACTGCATTCGTTGCTCCTGCTGCAGTGTGATGGATCACACAGGACACTGGAATGAAAATAGAAGCGAGTCAAGGAGCAGAAGGTGAAATGTGGCGCTCAGGTCTTTAAATCCGCTGAGCTTTGGAGAATGAGCTCTCTTCTGAAGCTTCTTTGACACATGTCACTCATCTGTCAACACATTTACAGCCCCACCGTCACGGAGTCGTGCACAACTCCTCAGGCCTCCTTTCTGCCCCATTTCGTTCACCGAGCTGTTGCTTTTGCGTGTTGGCTGTGAGCTTGCTGCTGCTGCTCAGTGACGCTCCGTTTCAAATGCGTCTTTGTGCTTCGCCACATCAGCTGTGCAGAGTCTGGACCAGTTGTATTTATAGATCAGCCTGTCTGAGGACGCAGCCAGGAGCCAGGGAGTAATGATGCGCTGCAAATGGGACTCATCCCAAGATCGTTCCCCGCTGCCCCCACACAGCCCTATTAACCTTCACACACAGCCAACGAGCCATTTACCGAGTTTTAACCTATGGAAACCAAATAATCACTGGGGGCAGATTTTTATTCCATGATGCAGGTGGAGGAATCCACCACCACTGATGAACATCTTCATTAAATGCAACATTAATAACAATGAAGCATAATTGTGCTGCTGAAGCATTTCTGCAGATCTAGGTTCATTTCCTTCAGCCAGGGTCATATCAGTCCATCTGTCGGTTTGGGTAGGAAGCAGGTCAGACCTAAAGTCTCATTCACACACGCTGGACTGGAGCATCACGGGTGGATTGTTTGCTCCCACGTGCAGAAACCAGACGTTATCTGCTTTAGGTGCATTCGATTTCGACACATCAGACTGACGGTGCAGAAAGATGCGAACGACCTGCAAGAATCACAAGTTCTTGTCACGTCCCCTTAGCCCCTGTCTCCAAAATCCCAGTTCACACATGCAACTGTACATAGATGTTGCGTTTTGCAGAGGGAGGGTCACTTAATGCAGTGTTATTAATACGAATGTGAAGTACCAGCATCCCATGACACGGACTGATGTGACATTAAATGTCACTGCACTACTTCACCTGGTCTGAGCGGACTCTCCACCTCCGAGCAGCCGCCGCCGTGTTCCCTCTTTCGCGTTCAGGTCTGGATGCCAAGCTGCCGTCAGCTTCAGGCTGTGTCTGTGCTAACAGACGGCTGACCCTGTTGTCCTCAGCTGGCTCTACGCCCAAACACAGACCCAACACATCTGTCCACGCGATGCTCTAAGGCCCAAACTGTAAAGTGCCTAGATGGACTGATTTGTTGATGATGATTGATGATGAATTCAACTGTGGATAAAGTTTGGTTACAGTGAGTCATCCAGCAATCTCAGGCTCAACACCTGGAGCAACAGCCTTTCTTATTCAGATGGTTCAGTGTGTTTGGTTTAGCACCATAGCGCCTGAAATGCCAGACTCACTCACTGCTTTTGTAGTGAAGGTAAGACCAGTTGACCCTGTTTCACCAAGGACCCTCTGTGTTCTGACCATCACACATACCCAAGAACCATCAAGGAGAGTCTCCCTGCATTTCCCCTCTGCTTTATGTGCAAGCTGTCGGCCAACTCAGTCGTGTGTACATCCATCCTCCCTCTCTACCTCTTCTTCTACTTCTACCTCCTGTGTGGCACTTTGCAATAATTCAAGCCGAGAATAAAAGTTGTAATGAAAAAGCAGATTGTATTTAGTCAGAACAAGAGCCGACACAGTCACTGGTTTAATCCTTTAAAGAGAAAATGTGGCTGCCAGTTAAGCTTTACATGATACATTTAACTCTGAAACTTGCATCGTTTGTCACACCAATTCATAATTTAAGCAAAACCCAACACGTGAGTTGGTGAACAAACAATGGATTACGGCTGCTGTTGAATAAATGTATCCGCTGACTGAAATGTTTTTGCATCTCGTTAACTGCGTTTACAGAGATGAAGAGGGAGACGTGTGTGTTCGGGGTAATGCCAGAGATGCAGATGAAGTCTCTCAGCGTTGGGAGTTT
Source organism: Macropodus opercularis (assembly GCA_030770545.1). Lineage (NCBI taxonomy): Eukaryota > Metazoa > Chordata > Actinopteri > Anabantiformes > Osphronemidae > Macropodus > Macropodus opercularis. Next base: position 19,753,548 of record CM061091.1, on the reverse strand, counting down.
ATAGCTTTTGACAATTTGTGAAATTGTAGAAAATACATTTTGTCAGATGTTGGGAACTTGGGGAGTTTTCTCACATCAGAGATGACGAGGACAGGTAGTAAATAATAAAAACGAACTCCCTGAGCTTCTCCGTCATGTCATAATAAAACACCCTTTGTCAGCACAGCAGTGACGTCTCTAACCCACACAGGCTGTGGATGAATATGTCAAGTACAAGCCCTTCACCCAAAGGTACTCACGCAAATATACACGACTACAGGAGCAGGCAGGGACGCCGCGACGGAGGAGGCTGCAGGATTAGCTGCGTTTGTTGAGCTTCTCGGGGGAAATCAGCAGCCGAGCACGAACGCCTCCAGGATCTGCCAACTGTTAACGTTGGACGTGATGACTCCGCGTAAATCTGACTGCCATTCAGGCTAAACCTCAGTTGCAATGCGCTTCAGTGCTGCTGGCTGTTAGTCAGCTGCAGGTTGAGTTAGCCGGCCGATGGAATGAGGAGGATGGCTCCAATCTGAGAAAGTGTTTGACTGGTTATGGGCATGTTTGTGGACGCCACGCACCACAGCAGCTGCTCAGTCCTTCTGTACCTGGCCTCGGAAGGCCTTCGCAGTCCCGGGCCGATTGATTGAATGAAACATTAATTGAATTTCTGTGCTGGTCACACGATGAGGCCTGTGAAACGGTGAACGAGCATCACAAGCCAACAAACAGATTTTTCTCTTTGTCAGAATTTCATCTGTTTGAGCCCACGTTTTGGCCTCTGCTCTGCTAGAGCTGTTTTACTTCTATGACACACAGCAGGTAGATGTGACTGGAGGACGACCCAAAGAGATCAGAACTGTCTCGAGTTCTGCCAGCGAGCATCTTTCACAGGGATGAATGGTTCTGAGGATGGAGACAGTAACCTTGTCTGGTGTAGAAATAGTTCTTTCAGTAGCTGCATTCAGGGACAGGACTGAGTTCAGGCAAAACTGCTCACGGTCTGATGGAAGTCCTGGAAAAACAGGAATAAAATCGAATGTGCTGATCCGTTTCTTCTAGAGCTGATACTGGCTGACTTTGTTTTGTGGCTTTGAAGAGACTACAGTTCTGTGAAAAGACACTGAACGTTACAGATGCTGCATCCATTAAACTGAAGGAGGCTGAATTATTAATGTTTAGCTTCAGACCGTGTCAGGCCTGTGGGACATTAAAGGGACATAAACAGCTATACTTATGTTTAAGTTATGCAAAAGCCTTCGTTCAGGCTGTTGGTTTTGGCATCAGCATAGTAACAGATGTCGGTGGTTATTTTAGTCTTTACGTCGACTGATCCTGGGATGAAATGACCCTGTGAAGATCTTCCAAGTGTGTACATCCACACTGATCCACAGCAGTGATACCGACACGACTCGTTTAGTCCACTTGGACGTTAATATTTGCTTTTATGCTCCGACGCAGAGGTGTTATTCGCACCAGCAGCTCGACACAGTGAAGGCATCTGTCAGGCTGAGTGACCAATTTCATCAACGCTGAACAACTTTCTGCCTTCGAGTTCTTTGCTCTGCAGGGTTGACATTGATTTTATCCAGACTTCTCTCAGCTTTTACTGCAACAGACCTTTTGTGGTCTATTGTTTGGTCCTTCTTGACTTTTTATTCCCACGAAGAGATGGAGGGCAAGTGGTGCAAAATGAGTCGTCAAAGAGTTTGAGTGTGGAGCTCAGAGATTCATTGTGACTGAGAGGCGCCTCTGCAGCTTATTATCTGCTCCAGCTACGAGCAGTTCAGGTGATAATGACAATCTTTGTCTACTTATTGCTCCCTGCATGTTGAAAAGGACAGCACTTCACAGCTCTTATGAATAGAAGGACCAGAAACTGCTCTGCGGTGGAGACGCCACCTCGCGGATGATGAATCCAGTGTTTACTCTGCAGCAGACTGATTTCCTGTGTGACAGGCAAAGGGTCTTCTACCAAGGCCACATTTTAAATGTGCTTTCCTGCTTCTTTGGCTCGCTGTGTTTATTCAAAGTTCCTAAATGCACTGAAAATGAAGTTTGAGTCTTTTCACTCGTCTCATCATCAGCGTAAGCAGGTGAAACCTCTGAACAGGCACAAACAGAAGAGCAGTAATTATCAGGCTCAGAGATTAATTCAATCAAGCGTCCATGCAGCTGTGAAGCAGTTTTCTTATTTTCAAGATGGTTTCTGCCAGCAAGTCTAACCTTTCACCCCACATTCGGTACGAGCTGCATGGTGGACGTCATTGTAAAGTCAGACCCTGTTGAGACGCGCGTTGTCCACCCTGAGCCGCTGCAGCGATAATACCCAAAACTCAGTAATGTGGCTCTCAATAGGTTTTTCTCCTTCCTTTTCATCTTTTTAACTAAAGGTTTTATTCACAGTGCCCATTGTTACAAATCACAAATTAGTCCGAGTGACCTCAGAAAAGCACAGAGAAGAGGAGAGGAGTGTGCATGGAACAGCCACCATCTCTGTGTCTTTTACAAAGGGAAACTGGAAGTTTTCATTCACACCTTTAATGTTTTGTGTTATGCTCAGAACAGGCCTTTCCCCAAAGGAATCCAGCATCTCCTGTTCGCATGAAGTCATCAGACGTGTCTTCGTCTTTCATTGTCACCTGTGTCACAAAGGTGGACGACGTGTCATCATTTACCTTCATACATTCCTATGCAGGGTTTTGTTCTATAGCCGTCCATTATCATGCTGGGGCTCGTAGGCCTGCCTTGCAGACCTGGAATGGCAGGTCTGCTGCAGAAACACAAAAGGATAACAACCACAAATAAAAGCAGTGTGGAAAGGAACGAGGCGAGAGGCCAGACTCCTGGAGGACAAACACCTTGGTATCGGAGCTGCCTCTTGATAATTTAGGAAACTGTCAGAGGTGATGGACAGGATTAATGTGATCATTCTGATGCCGCCTCCTCCTCCTGGGCCTCAGCACTAAGGAACTAAACAGCTATTGACTGCAGAGCAGCAGTAACTGGGCTCTTTTCTGTTCTCCAAGGTAACGGTGTGATGCTACATGTCAGAGAAATGTCAAAGCCTTCTGGGCTCAGATTAAACGCGAGGCTCAGGGGTCAGGCAGGAGTCAAGCATCACTGTGGTTCGCCATGCGCTGCGTCCACATCTCTGCTGGGTTGGAAAAGGCCAACGTGTGGACATTTGGCTCAACTTAGCAGATCTCTCCTGAGGTCAGCCAGCGTCTCAACTAAGGATTCATTTATGGGTTCACACTGTACCAGAGAGGAGTGGATCCAGATTAAAGTCAAGGCCAGCAAATCACAGGGATGCTACAGATCACAGCTTAACTGCCCCAGGAAACTTCAAATCAGGAAGGAACTCTGGCCTGTTGAGCTGCACCGTTTCTTCAGTCAGTGGAACATGTAAGGAGAAGAAAACACATGAGCCAGAAACTGATCAGAACCTGTGGTACTGTATGGGAAGTGGGCCAAGCTTTCCCTGACACCCAACTTATTCATTATTGCTGTAAAACACTTCAGAATCCCTCACTTCTTTCTTCACGTCATCATGTATCCGCTCGCTGTTGCAGCCCTGGAGGCCTGTTCAGAGATGACGCCGTCCTGACGCCACACTGTCCTTTACTGAAGTGGGTCCTGGACGGATGAGCAGCTCGTCCAGCCAGTTGTTGTTCTCATTAAACGGCGATAATGACGACTCGGCTCAGAACTGGTGTGTTTTCGTCTTATAGACACTTTGTGGACGTTTGACTGTGGTGATGATCTGCTCAACTTTCATGACGGATGTGCACAGAACACCGGGACTTGAGTATTTGACTTGTTTTAGTAAATATCATATTTGCCATGTTTGAAGGTGACTCAGATCTGCCAACGCTCCTGTCTGACAGATTAGCCGACGCTTTTACAGCGTGCATTAAGTATGGAGACAGCAGCGTTGCTTTGTCATCTCGGACGGTTGTGCCACGCGTCGCACATTTGTGAGGATTGATGTTGGTATGAGAGACGTGGAGGCAAATAGCAACAGAGCTGACAGTGAAAGAAACAGACTCCAGCCCAGTTTTGTTCTTCGCTGCTCAACCTCAAACGACGGCCAATCGATCCGCTTCTTGTCCTGTTTTGATCACCATCAGGAAAAACGGAGCGATAATGATCAAAGATGAATGAAGACAACTTGCTATGGTCATGGTAGCTTGTTTTCTGGCCAGTGTGCAGACGCAAATGGGATGAATAGGGTCAAGTTAATAAATCACCGTCTCTTAGGTCTGTGTTCGTACCTGATAAATCACAGCATCAAGCACAGTGATCCATGACTCTGGGTGATTTGAAGAGACGGCGCCAGCAGCAGTTCAGTGCTGGAAACAACTGCTAAGAGAAGTTTGAACCGGATCACAGCAGAACGCAGTGGTGTGAGGGAGGTTGGAGCCGGTCTAACGGGCGCTACCGCGTTCATTTCAATACTTTAATTGATTTAATGAAGCTCTGAGTGAGATGTCGGTTCAGCTGTTCTGTTCTTCTCTCAGTGCCACCAGATCAGCTTTTTCACCCTCGTAAATACTTTATACCATTTTTAGTATTCAAGCTGATACTTGCAGCACAACCAGCTTAACCACTCCTGGGTCTTTATTGGCCAATCAGTTATTAATTCTTTATTGGCCTTTGCTCAGATGACTTATGGCCCATTGTGCTTCCATAAATCATCCACTCAGACAATTTAATGACCTGTGCACATCTGCCAAAGAGGCTGCTGCTACATAAAACAGAAGAGTTCACACACTTTATTGTTTCAGCCTCATAATAAAACTAAGGCAAAGTGTAAGAGAAACCACCCGCAACAAGTGCATCAAATGGCGCCGTTGGTTTAAACGAAGGCACGTATGAACTAAACGTGTTCAAGTTGTCAGTATTCACAGCGTCCGTGGTTGCTGTGTCTGGATAAAACACTGGGAGAGAACCCAGAGCTCTGAACGGGGAGATGGGCCCAAGAAGCTGGGTCCCGTGGGACGGTTCAACAAGACTAGAGAAAGGCTTGGCTTCACTCCTAATGCCCGTGTAGCTGACAGCACTGAGTTTGTGGTGTCCTGTCAAAGATGATTTCAACTTTCTGAAGTGCATTTTTCTTCAAATTGAATTCATTGTTATGGATTTCTTTGCCTGTGAGTGGCTCCTCTCTTTACTGTGTTTACTCTCCAGTGAATGGATTTTGGTCTGACACTTTCTGTTATGTATATTGATGTGATAAGATGTGACAGTGGCGCGTTCGCTGCGAAGTGAACTGCAAAATTCATTCTGGCATTCTGGAGAAGTGATCCTTCCAGCTCCATCGGGGAACAGACGTCCAGCGCTTCTCTGCTGTGGGGAGAGACGCTCGGTACATGTAGGTGTGCTGTAGCACAGGCAGAACAGGTTGTGTCGTGCTTTTAATTTGGACTGAGACAGGACAGCAGCCTCCAAGGGCATTTTCACTTTGTGGTTATTAAACCACAGACCTATGAAGAGAATGCATGAAGTCTGTAAAGCAGAGGTCAGAGCCAGAACCTAGAACCAAGGTCAATGCCCGAAATGCCCAAGAGCAGCACGGCAAGATGAACAGCAGGATGTCAGGCAGAGTGAAAAGAGACAGGGCTGGTGATGGCAGGACATCAGCGTCACAGGACAGCCAGGAGTCGTTTGGACGGGACTCTCAGGGAAAATCAGGAATCACTTGTGTAACTTTAGTTTTCACTTGACAACATTCAGCATTTGATGAGCAGCCCTGTAATTATCCTGCTTCATGTATCGCCCACAACTTCACTGGAGAGTCACTGGAGGTGCAGATTAAACCTACATTTCTGTTTTAACATCCAGCCCCAGAACCAACAGGACAGGCTTTATTTGCAGTTGAGTGTAAAAAGCTTCTACGTGACGATGAGGCATTATGCTGAGGGACTTCACGTAGCAGGAAGGAACGGGCACAACATTCATTGATCTAATGGTTAACTCTAGGTTCAACAGGATGAGCTGTGAGTTGTACAGACACAAACAGCTCTGCTTTCTGTCGTCCTTCTTCATTTCCCCCCTCATCTCCTTTTGTAAAAAGATATTGGAAGCAGCAGTTTGAGGAGGAGAAGCCATTACTCAGTCCTTGGTTCCTACAAATCTTTCCCTTCCTCTGAACCGGTGACCTCCTGTCAAAAGCCCACTTCTCTGACATTTAGAATCCGACATCCCCGGGGCCCGTGGGCCTTGGAGCAGGATGAGGAAAGGTGCACAAGCTGCGCGCGTTTGTGGGGGAGTCGGGTTGATGAGAGCTGGCACGGCCGAGTTCGTCACACACGCCAGTGTATGAATGCGACCTTTCCCTGACCTTTTGGTGGTGGACGGTTGTTGCTCTGCCTGGATCAGGTTAATGACCTGTCAGACTGACGGATCCCTGGGCGCTGGAGTGTGACAGGCAAATAACACCCCCAGCACACGGAGATGGACAGGCCGTGTTTCTCTCCGGTTCAAAGAAATTAAGCCTCGTCTTTCCAAAATTCAGACAAACAGCTGCTGCGTCATCATTTTCTCCCCCGTATCCCTGTAATCTCTGTGGGCCAGATCCTCGTCCACACTCTGGCACTGTTAGTTCTCAGCGGGTCGATGGAAATAACGCCACTCGGGCATAAAATCATATAAGGACATAATGATGTATGGACTGTATGCTGTAAAAGGAAATTCTCCCAAAATGAATCCATGTGCATCTGATACAGTAGCTGAGCTCATCCAGCTGAAATGTTGCTATGTAGGCAGTGATTAGTCTTCAATCTTTGCTCAACTGGATTCTGGTCTTGTCTGTGGAACCTCAGAAGCCTGCACAGCTTGAGCCTCCGTCAGCTGCTTCTTATTCTGCCTGTGCTGCATATAGGGATGTATTGCCCAGTTGATGAGCACTGCCACTTTAAACAGGCGGTGGCTTCTGTCCAAGCTCTCGATCACAGAGGCCTGATTGATGAGGGTTTAGTGTCCTTCTGCCTGGTTCATCATCTCTGCAGTGGCCGACCGTTTAAATCTGGCTCCTGGGTTTGACTGGAGGGTAACACTGGGAAGAGTCCTACAGCTTTCACGTGTCCTCCTTTAACTGCTGTGGTCCTGGGAACTCTGGGGATGATGCTGCTGCTGCTGGAGGTTTTGGTGTCACTTGTACCGATGACGCGGTTCATAATCCCATAGCAGAGCTGCTGCTCCCCTGTACGCCCTCGTAGACACGGGTGTCAGGAGAACAGGGCGCGTTCTTGCGTCGCGTGGTCTGAATATTTACTCTACATTCGCCACCATAGATGTTTATCGAGGTCCAGCCTGGAACCTGTCTCACCCAAACACAGAGACACAGAATGTCATCTATCCAGGGAACCACGGCAGCTCCTTGCTGATTCAGCAACTTCCTTTCCCACAGAAAAAGGCAGATGAGAGAAAACTGCTGTGTCTTGATTTTGATAACCAGCCAACAAAGTGGCTGAACCTTTCATCGGGGACCTCAGGGTGGAGTAATATGTTTCTGCTGCAACTGTCGGTGCTTTGCGTCCTGTTTCTGCTTCCCTAAGACACCCAAACAGAAGCGCTAATCCATCTTCATCCGCTACGGTTGTAGCGCTTGTGCAAACCGCTGCCTCTGTAGGGAAATGCAGGGAGCGTCTTCACAAACACAAGCTCTCAGTCCTCTCCGCACACACAGTCGTCTTTGTGGGTTTGCTGAGCCGCTGCAGTTTTGTAAAAACGTCCCTCTGCATTTGTGACCTCCTGCTACTAATCTGGATATTGTAATGTGATAACTCAAAACAGTAGCATCAGCGAATTTCAGGATCAGCTGTGATTGCTGATTAAGCCATAAAGAAAATGCTAATTTTAATAATTGAAAGTGAAGATGATTTGGGGCTTTGGAGACATGGCCCTAACAGGGAGTCTGAAATTGGGCCTGACAGGCTCTGAACTGAGACGGACTTTAAAGGGGCTTTAATTCTGCCTATTTACTTCAAATCTATCATACTGGTAAAAATGTAAATCATCTGCAGCCTTTGTGTTGTCAGAACACAGTGCGAGTGCAGCCTCATCACATGATCCTGTGGAGAAGCTGTAATTGTCTTCACCCAATCAGAACCTGTGTGATAACCAGTAATTAGAAACGTTTTGAGCGTTTTGCTGATTTCATTAGATAGAGACAGGCATAATTTTCTTCACCTCCAGTCTGCACAGATGTGATAAAGAGCTACACACACAGGTAATACTTCACATTCCACGTTGGACCTGGAAGGTTAAGCTGTAGAGCCAGCGTCTACGCGACTGTAATTCGTCGAACCCTATGTGGCTGCAGGACGTTTCTTGCTTTCCTACTGCATTTGTTGAAAGTCTTTTCTGACGTGTTGCTCTTTGGAGGGTTGAGGAGTTGAACAGTTACCCCAAAATACGGGACGACCTGGAACTTTAGGTCCTTGTAAGGGCTACTGGATCCAGTCTGAGAGGTTGGGAACACACTGACGGGTCGATGTCTTTACCACAATTCTGACTCGCACCTCGCTTGATGTTTATGTCTCTTGGTGTCGTCAAAGGAACCTGGTTTGGATTGAAATGAGCGCTTTACGAACGGTCCAGCCTCCAGCAGCATATCTCCCCTCCACGAGCTTTGAAGCCTCGGCTGTACTACCCCAATGTGCTCTCGTGTCGTGTACCGTTGCTTCTCCCCACAAAAACGTCTTCTGCTGTTGAGTCTCAGCACTGAGGGAACTGGGACGACTAGGTGGTCACGTCCCATCGAACACCTGGAATTACATGAGTCTCTGGCCAGCGCCTGGAACAAATCCATGGCCAAACTATCTGCTGTATTGTTGGTCCTGGTCAGCTGCTGCTTTTCAGAGCGGAGGGTAGAAGATGGGAAGACAGACAAGAGCAGACGTGCGTCTCTCTGGCAACCTTTCAATACCTATTGATCCGTTCCTTAAAAGAGTGTCCTGCTGCACAACAGATGTTATTCTCTGAGATCTGTGAGACAAAAGCGAAGATGGAAATGACAGCAGTCAAATTCTCTAGAGCTGGAGCAGCAGGGCGTCACTCCTGGGGTTTCTGGTATTTTGCCCCCAGGCTGCTTCACACACACTTTCTCCAGCTGGGGTTGTGAATCCAACATGTCTTTCAGATGCTCCGCTGACGTTGCTACACGTTGAGACGTCTCTGTAAGCAGCGGCAGCAAAATGGTGGTTTTGACTGAGATTTGTGCAGCGGCTGCTGAGACAAGTAATGACTCTGTGGTAAAACAGATCCATCAGGGTGCTGAGCTGGAGGCCAATCAGGCAGCTAATGAAGCCTGTGGTGTAACGGTGACAGACTCGTAGAGAGGCTGACCTTCTTCTGCTTGCTGCCGCCACACACACCGCTAAGACCAACCAGGCCGTGTCCCTGGTTCCAGCCTTTATGCTAAGCTGTCTAACGAGAGACATTAAGAGGTGACCAATCAGAGCCTGCCCTAAACTCTGAACTGCTGCTGTAAAGCTTGCAGTGTGAGCTTAGCGTTTACGATCTCTCTGATGGGACCCAGCAGCAGCTGTGAGGCCCAGCAATAAAAGGTGAGCTGGCCTGTCACCGAGCGCTCGTTATGAGCTTTGTGGGCTCTCTGTGCAGCGTCGCCTTCGTTCTCTGACTTTGAGCAGACAGCGGCTGCACTGGTACGACTGGTACGACGAGCGAGCGTCCGACATGCTGGTTCAAGGTTCTCCTGACTGGTGAAATAGATAGTTACAGGCTGTCTGGTGTCTCAGACGTCTCTTACTCTAATTTTCATTTGGTTTTTGTCTCTGCTTTTATCTCTGAACCTGCTCCAATTATCTGGCAGCTTTGTGATTCTCAAAACGTTCCCTTATAGCTTCGGCCTGAACTTTGCAAGGAGCTGGTCATGATTATTGCATAAAACGTGTTTTCCCTTTGTCACAGAGGCTGAGAGAAGCCTTGAATGTGCTGAGCTATTTTACAGTAATGTGTGTTTTCACATGGTCTCCATGGTGACGATGTCTACTTCAAAACAGTCTGTGGATCACACTTATTGTGGTGACTGACCTCAGACACCCTTTAGTGACAATCATCATCAACCTCACGTCTGAGTCACTGAAGATGTTTAACGATCGTAGGATGTTTTATCAAATGCTGCTTTTCTATTTCAGTTGAACTTGTCTTAAGGCAAAATCCTGTTTTCAGACTTTCAGGCTTTTATCTTCACATCCTTGATTCACTGATTCAAAGTGTATTAATCAGCGTTAGTAGAGGTTTTATGTTGCCTGCAGAGCAGAGTGATATGAAAGCAGATGATTCTGAGGGACTGACCTTGACTCTCATCAATTTTCCATTGATGTAGTGAACAAGCTTTGGTCTGAGCTACTGTAAATCTCTCGCTCCTGGAGGTAATTATGATTGATTTGCCTCTGAGTCCTGGTGTCTGGCCTGTTCACGTTGTTGGTAACGAGAGACACGATGCAAACTCCAAAACTCCAAAAGCCCTGATGGAATTTCTGCACATTTCGTATTCAAAGATAAACCTTTTATAATCACATGCGCTTTATGGCGCCACAATGCTAATTAAAACTGACCTTTGGAGGCATTAATTAAGCAGGGTGTTCTCTCCGCTTTAAATCAGCTGCTGAGAGTTTAAACACTAACATACAATCAATTACTTAATTATCATGAGGTGCAGGTGGAAAATGAGTCGCGGGGAGGATGATATTCACTGACGGGAACGTCAGCTCTGTGGGACAGATTCAGGGTTTCAGAAAGTTTGTGGATTTGGAAACAAAAGCAGTTGCCCATGCTTCTCTCTGCAGCAGCGGCTCCGGCTCCTCCAGGGGGATGGGAGAGCTTTCGTCAGATCTACCAGACGGACCTGCCTGGTCCAGATGAGATGCCGCAACTGGCTCCTCCTGACGCGAAGCAGCTTCTCCTGGATGCCTGAGCTGCACAGCCTGCCTCTAAAGCTGAGCCCAGCCAGCCTCAACTCACTAGACCAAGCATCGAGGTAAACTGTCACTCTCCTGCTTCGCTCTACTCACACTTATGACCTGAGCCCCTCACTTCATCTGGACCAATCCGCCAGATTTCAGTTGGATATGTTGGATTGTTAAAGTGAGCCTCAGTGTCCGAGTATCTTAGATATTCATTAAACACCCCCAGAATGTTCAGCTTCCCTCATTAAACGTGTCAGTTTGATTATAGCAGCTTTAATGACGTCCCACCCAGGCTGGACTGATTGCTGTGAAGTATCTTAATGCTGTTTGTTGGATTTGTGTAATGGGAGCCGGTGCAGTCGGGGGACGAACCGCGCTCCCAGTTAAAAGAGGAACTGATTGCTTCTGGTTCTCCAGAGTTCTCATCAGCCGTCCGAGCCACATCAAAACAAAACCAAAAAAACTGCTAATGAGAGATTAAGTAGAAGAAAAACTGCTTTTATGGAGGAGCTGCTACACGTCAGTGGGATTTATTTTTCTACAAATGTTTCTGGTTTTGGATGTTGACAGAAAATGCGAACCAGCACGAGTTTGAGTGTAAGTGAACAAACAGATGTTTACTTTAAAACAAATCCAACATGAGAAATGTTAATGTTTGGGTCTGAGTGTCCCTCTGAGGACGTGAGCAGAAGACGAGAAGGGTTCAGGGTGATGATTGGCTTGGCTTCCCGCTGATGTCAGGCTTGAGTTGAGCTCATCTTTTTGTTTGTGTTCCCTCCTTCATTAAAAATCCATTACACTATCGCTAATGGAGACTTAATGAGGACAAGCCTAGTGGATCGTCCTTCGTGTGCGGCTCAGGGGAGACTAATTGCCGCCAGATTCCCCGACCGGGCTGTTTGAATGGACAGGAAGGAAAAGGCAGATGGAACAAATTGACTGTCTGGTGGTGGTGCAGCTTCTCGGCCTCACCGTTGGTGCAAGATATGGAAAAGGTGACCGTGGCGACACCCAGTGGGGGAAGGTCCTGTGACCACATCTGCTGCTCTGTGAACTCTGGACACGTTTGATGATAGTTTCCTCATCCCACCGTCTCCAAATCTTGTTTAGTGAATAACCTGCTGAACCAAAAGTGAAAGAAATCCATTTTCAACAGCAGGAAACTTCAGTGACTTTGAATAAAAGGAAATTCGAATTTTGAATCGGCAGATGCAGGGAAATGACCCAACAGACAGCGAAGCCCAGCACAAACCACCCCAGACTCAAAATTTCACAACTAGGAATAAATGTTTGAAAAGTAATAATAAAAACTGTAACTAAGATGCTCAAAGAATCAAAAGAACATGAAGAACAGAACAGAAACGTGACCACAACACAAAGACGACGAGGAGCAGCTGAAGATGTTCCTTCCTACCAAAGGAGCAACGTCGTAAGGCTTGAGAACGGCCGACAGGACGCCGCATACCATGGTACAGCACCCGTTAAGCCGGTCATCAGACTCTAGAACCGGGCTGGAGTCCAGAGAGGGACAAGAAGGAGGCGACGACAGCGTAGTGCGATGGTGGCATGTTAGCGGATCGGAGGGAACCAGAGGAGCTTCGTGGACTCGTTCATGCTCACGTTTCAGACGCTCGCACAGATGCCGGCACTCTGCTCTCGTCTCTGCAGTGTAAATCACATTAAGCTCTAATAGGCAGCTTAGACGCGCACCCAGAGCACCGTGAGCCATTACCTACTCCATTTTAAGAAGATATGTTCAGCAATAACTGCCCGTTACTGGAAATTAAGGCACCTGCCTTCCGGCCACAACCGGTAATGTCCACAGAGATCGTCCGATTATCGAGCTTTCTACTTCGCAGAGGAGGAGAAAGAGGAAGGGAGGTGCTGACACGTTCAGACCACTCTATACAAAATAAGCAACCTTCCCTTATTCTTTTTTTTTATTCAAATTAGACTTTAAAAGTTTGATTTGCTTAAATGTTTCATTTCCTTCCATTTAATGTTAATGTTATGATGCCATATTAATATCAAGACCTTATCTGAAATATTAACTTTAACATTTATATGTAATCTGCTCATAGAAATAGCATTTGCAGAAACAATCCATTCAATGTTTCCATCTATAAATCCCAGACCACATAAATATGGTAGAAGTCATGATCGTTACAGGTACGTTTTCTTGCAGCCTATTGGTGTTAAGCTACACTGATTTCAGCTGGTGGTGTCCTTCATTCAGTGGATTTGTTTATTTTCCCAAAAGGCGTTGATTTGGTAAAACCAGAGACGAATTCAAATTAAGATCCACATAAGAGCCAAGCAAAGGGGCTCATACTTACTTTAACCCATTGTTTACACCCTCCGGCAGCGAAACAAAGAAAAATACATGATGTAACAAATGACCCAGTGGAACCAAGCAGGCGTCTCTACTGATGACAGACAAGATCTCCTCCAGCTCCTTTCCTGCCCACTTCAAGCTAATCAGTCCTTGCTGATGGATGGCGGAGAGCTGGAAAATACCGCTTCAGGACGACAGAGCAGCTCTGACATCCACAACAGATCTCAGCTGAGATTGGACCCGGTCCCTCCACCACTGGCCTGTGATGCATCCAAACTAAATGGATTTGAAGAAGACAGTCTTCTAAGGGCTTCACAGGCTGTAGCAGACCCTTGTGTCAGATAAGGAAAGCTTAGCGGGTGCTTCGTGGCGTCTGCTTAGCTGCCGCTGGAACAGATGATAGATTTTAATTTTTCAAATCTAGGGGAAGCTGCAGCTGAGTAACAGATACGAGGACATGCAGCATAACTGCGAAGAAGCTATTGGTCGGTGCTGCCATGAGGCTGCAGTAAATAAAGCTCTAAATAGAGAACGAGTCACCTTCTATGTGATGCAACCAGTAGCCACATCTTAAAATAGTAGCAGATTAGAGTGAGACTCATTAGTGACATCAGCCCAGTCGGGAAGCCCCAGAACCTAGAACTGGATTCACAGGTGACCTCACAAGTCAGGCACCAGAGACGAGGACACGACACATGGAGGCCCACTGACGGAGGCGCGTTGAGGCTGGAGTGAAGTCTGCGACGGTTGGTGTTTGCTGGTGTCGTCTGTGCAGTGATGCTGATAATGACAGTTGGGTTCGGTTGCTACGTCCTCACTTTGACTCTGGTGAAGGGACTTAGCCCATCTGGACGCAGGGGCAGGACGAGGGCCACCTGCAGGGAGCTGAGAGACACCAACCTGTATGTGACCAATTAATCAGCAGCAGGTGGACTCAACGACCTGCTTCCAATCACCTGGTTACCTCAGGAAACATACGTTAAAAAGTTCAGGCTTTTCTTCAGTTTGTATCTCACTTCCTGTCTCCTCCCTCGTGTCCTCAGCTTGACCAGTCACAACCGCTCACCTGAGCTTCCCTTGTCGTTAATATTCAGGTTTTTAGGGTCAGATGTCCCAACAGCACATGGCTCCTTATCTCTCGACGTCCAGTATAACACAACTTCAGGCTTTGTCATAAAAACCTAGTTTTTGTAATTGTTACGAGGGCTCAGCAAGGTTGAACCTGTTGATGTTTGCACAGCTTTTCCTCCATTGTTGAAAACGTGAAATGGATCCATAAAAGACGAGCAGCCTACACCACCCACCAACGCTCTGCAGAGCAGCGGCAGCTCCAGCAGAGAAGCTGCAGCCCACCGCCGTGCACCTGAGAGATGAAGAGCGACACAACTCCCAGAACGACTGAAGGGAAGCGGTGCCGGCTGAGGTGCAAGGTTGAAAGAGGAGAGACACGCATGGCCCAGTTATGGAAAACGGGGGGGAACTGAGACAGAGAACCAGGGGAGCGAGTGTGGGGGAGTAAAGGTGATGAGAGGCTGAGGAGGGAAGACAAAATACGAGAGGAGAGCAGATGGTGCTTTATCTCTCTTCACAGAATGGCATCGCATTACCACCAAATTTAATCTAATCTCCACAAAACTGCGACAGATCCATTTGGATACAGCCTCCAAGAAGAGCTGAAGGGCACGACGGGGAGTTTTTATCGCTGCGAAGGAGAACGTTGTTCCATTAATCTCCTCCTCTGGCAGCTCTTAGCCTCAGATCGGAGCCGACGATGAGACGCTCTGACGGCTGCTGAGCAAACAGGAGGAGGAGGAGGAGGAGGAGGAGGATTTGATGAGATGAAGGCTCAGACAGTCTGATGTAGCAGAACCACTTCGCTGACACAAGTATTCCCATAACTATGAATCAGTGTTCATCAGCACCGAGCATGTGAAGCCATAAAGTTGGGGAGATGTTGATGACGCTGGGAAGGAACTCTGTGGCACTAAAACAAGCCACAGCCGGCGACAGGCAGCACAAACCAACTCCAACAGTCTTTATTGCATCAGGGCACTCAAACGCATCATTCCAGTCAAACTGTCCAGAAACTGGGGCTTAAAGACCTGGTGCTAATCAAATTCTGCCTCATTCATTCAATTCAGTCCCAAAAAGCAGACGCAGACCAGGCGGAGCCTGTGCGTGTTCTGTTCTCTCACTCTTCCCACTAGTTTACCTGCCTCAGCTCCTGACTGGACTTACTGCAGCACATAAGAACCGGACGTTTGCGTCCCTTCACTTTGAAACGTGCCCGAGAGCCAGCGGCCGTTTCAGCGACCACTGAGGAGTTCTCCACACTCTGAGCTGTGTAAAGCTGCTGGTGGTGTCACAGTCTGGACGGTCTATTGGTTTGTGCGGTATTATCGCCCCATGGTTTCAGCTTTGGCTTTGCTACGCTGCTGTGACTGGGAGCCGTTTACTGCAGGTGTTACCTTCAGGTAACAGACTGTGTTGTTATTACAGATGAACAACAGTAGACGTTCCTGCTGTGCTTTCAGTTCAATTGATTCGATTAAGATGTTTTAGATCTCAGAATAGAAATTCAAATAAAGCTTTTAGAAACGCGCTATGAAACAAAACAAACGATACACACATTCAAGACTGACTGTCCATAAATGAGAAGCCACCGATCCAGGGGTTCTGTGACTGTTGGACTGACTAAGCTGCTCTACGTTTCAGCTGTTGCCGCACTGGAAGCTTTCAGGAGGAAGCGAACACATTAAAAGTCTGTTATCGCATCATTTGCTCCTGCAAATCACACGCTTTGACTGAAGGTGTGGATTGAGCGTGATGGGAGGAAGACGGCGAGAGGAGCACACAAGCCCGTCATGGCGCTTGGTGACCTCTCTAATGTTCCACACACTTTAAAAAGTAACAGCCACTCGTGCCCATTAACGTACAACGCGAACGCATCCATCCGTCTTAACAGCTCTGCTTGTCTGTGGGGGACAAAACCCAGGTCTCATCTACCAAGTGAATTTTTTTTATGGCGTTTCTAGATCTCTGTGATAAAACTGTGGCGAATCCATTTAGAATCCACTCATCAAACCTCTATCAAAGTATTTTCTTGCTGTTATTCTCCCGGCTGCACGGCCGCAGTCGCAGCAGCTTCATAGAGTCTCTGAGCCCTTGAGTCACTGCAACACACACGTTTTTTATCCGTCTCTGTTATACAATTAAGCCGACCAATCAAAGAGAGACTGAAGCTGCTGTAGAACCTGCTTTCTGAAAGCAAACATTTGTAACCTCAGATGAAACGCTCCTCGCCGTGGACCCCTCTCATCTTTTCAGAGCGTGTGTGAGGCAGCGCTCTCCACCTGCCTCCAATGGGAGTTTCACCCTGACAGGGTCCTGTCTGCCGTAGAAAGAAATAGTAAACGCACACAGTCCTCTGTTGTCTGAATCGGTGTCCATAAAGCTGCTGATACCGGTGATCTAAAAATATCCGTAAGTCAGCCAGATCCGTCCTCAGGTGCATCCTTAAAACAGGACACGCGTTTTCCATGTCTGAAGGACTGGAAACTGATGCTGCGTGAGCACGTAGCAGCCACCTTCTCAGTTCTGTTCATAAGCAACCAGTGAGCTTCAGGCTCAGATCTTTTGTGTGAATTCACTCCACAATCCAGGTTCTCAGTCAAGTCTTCAATCTGTGTATGGAGGGCAGCTCAAACAGGGAAACAGAGCAGCATCTTTACACGACGCGTCCAGTAGATTTAGATTCATGGTTGATCCTGGACCGCGACCACTGTCCTTCGCTGGCTCCGGCCTGTCGGCACCTTTGTACCGTCCGTCTCCCGTTCCGTGTTCACGTGCAGCCTGTCTGGAGGACGGCACCACGCGGTTCAGCTGCAGCAAATCCCCGGTTCAAAGCAGCAGTTTGTTGCCTTTGTTGAACGGACTGTCAGTCTAACAGAGCCTGATGGGATAATTTCAGACGCTTCAGTCTGGCCTGAGTCACTGCAGACTGTAAAATCCCAGCTGCAGTGAAAAGAGGCGTGAAAACATCTGCTGAATCACATATTTGTTATCTTCCATCAGCGATTTGAGTGGCACGAGGTTCAAATGGAAAACAGCAAAGCGTCCGGCAAAGCGCAGAAATAACCACGTTTAGGATGCAAATGACCCGGTGCCGCAGTCAGCGCCGCGACCCGGCTCTAACACTCGCTGAACGCCCGGAGCCTGTTAACCCGTCGCCAGTCACAACGGGATGAGTGAGAACCGGCAGATAAATACAGACGGAGAGAATCAGCAGTCGATCTTAAACCTGGTGTGAACTATCGTCATACACAAGATGAGGCCTGAGCTGGTGTCACTCAGCCACAAACCTCGACCACGTGAGCACAGGAAGGTAACCACTAGCTTGTGCTGCTCTGTGAGCGAGTTACAAACCTGAGCAGCAGAATGAACCTGTCGTCCTGACATCCTAATTATTCTAATGTTGTTTTTCTCATTTCCACACTTCCTGCTCTCTGGGCTCTGCAGCACAACGAGAGAAAGCCGGGGGGCTGAGCTGCTAATGGTCTGCACGACAGATATGATAAGCATTAATTGTGTCATTAATTACGATAATGGAATATTAATGCATGAAAATACATGTATGTACGATGATTCCGCCCCAGAGGGAAGAGATAACGCCGACGTAGCCGTCTGCTGTGAGCTGCACTAGTAAAAGCAGCCTGGTCTGATGAAATGTCAGGAAATGAACAGGCTGCTGTAAACGACTCGGAAGAGCAGAGACGCGTTTGACTGAGGGTCAGAGAACGAGGACGCTGGGCAAACAGCAGCCTTTCAGTCCTACCGGCTCCTCGTCTCTTCTGCCTGGTCCGGGAACCAGAACCATCTCAAAACTGTTTAAAGATAAAACCTTAAGTGAAGCAAGTTGACTCGACTCATTGATCAGAGGCTGTAACGGTTCCATGCAGCGGGTGATGAAAACGGCTCGGAGGCCCTGCCGTCCAGTTGGTCTAATTGGAGCCTCTAGATCGCCTGTCTCCATGTGGTGACCCTGCATCTCCTAATGAGAGGCTCCGCGACCCTTAACAGGAGCAGCGGTTGGCATAATGTATCACCGCGAATGGATGGGATTAGTCCTAATAAAACAGATCATAGATCACTACCTGCTCTTCCAGTGTGTGTTGGCTAAACAGCTCACATTAACACGGTTTAACATTCAGCCTTGGCAGCAGCTCCCGCTGCAGAGAAGATGCTTCAGGGAGCAGCTGATTATGATCTGAAGGGATTTCTATAATCTGAAGGCTAATTATGATGCTTTTGTGGATTCATCTGTATCTGACTGCTCAAAACGGCCGATGGAGGAAGGCGAAGCGTCTTTATCAGTTGGTGAAGGTTACCACCATCGATCTGATGGCATTTTGTCAGCTGCTGTTGCTCCGCTGGCTCAGGGTTGCTCCTCCTTCTGCTGGACTCTGTGCCTTGTTGTCAGTAATCCCCAGGTTCCTCCTGGGCTCGGCCAACGCAGCAGAACCATTAACGCACGGACGTTTACAGGCAGTGAAGGCCTCGTGTGTCCCACTGAGCCAGAAACACACAGTCCTGCGTTGCCTGCCTGTGGTTCTGTGATGTTACCTGTACCTTCCTCCTGCTCCCCTTCCTAAACACAATACACAGCTTCTTATTTAAGGTCAAACTGATGCTGGCAGATTTAATCAGGCGTTTTCCTGACAAGGGTCTGATGCTAATGCTGCAGTTTATGATGATGTCAGGACTTGGTCAACCTGCATGAGCAGACGCTCAGACTAGGCCGATTAGATCACACCGGCCCCCTGCGCTGCAGCTTAGTTCTGGATTTAAGCTGGCGTCTTCCTCCTGAGAGCAGACTGAAGCATGCAGGCATGAAGAGCAAAGCGCTCCCTCAGTAGCGTCTCCTCACCTGGCAGGGGATCCTCACATCATCCCACTGTTCAGTCTCTAATCTGTATGTTACACCTTCCACCACGACTCATTACAGCTCGCTCTGTCACTGGTGGATGAGAGAGAGCAGCGAGTTAAGTGTGTGGTTAAAGCGTCTGATGCAATGTGTGCGTCTGTGTGTGCGCTCTGGGCCTGTTGGCAGGGAGGTTTGCAGAAGTGTTCAGGGAGGTTCTGCCTCTTTGTTTGATTACTGACTGACAGGAAGCTCAGGAGAGATGTGCCTCACTAGTTCAGCTGGTGCCTCAGGGCCTCAAGGTCAGGATTAGCATTTTAAAACCTGCGCTCCTCAGATGTGAGGGAGGTGGAGGCGAGGAGGAGCAGCGGCTTGGCTGGTTTTTCTTCCTCCTCGTCCTGTAGCTCGGGAGCCGATATTTACCCGTTTCATTACAGCGCGTCACAGTGGAAGCAGGGACAGCTCAGCTAACGCTGTTCCATGCTAGTGAATTTAAGCACCTCTTCATTGCTCTGAACCTCTGATCCTCCTGATGGTATTCAGCTCATCCTCCACAGAAGAGAGGGCTTCGCTTACAGCGGATCAGTCTCTCTACACCTCTGAGTACGGACCCTCACGTTCACGCATATGGAGGCTACTGGCGTAGCGAACGCATTGCAAAACCACACGACGAATTCAACTGGCTGTTGTCGCCTTGACGATGACTGATGACGAGCCGCTGGAGAGGCGGGACCGGCCTCATTACATGAGTGTATAACAGGTGGACGAGGACGAGTCTCCATCTGACTAAATGACCACCCAGACCAGCAGCTGGTTCCTGCTGCTTCAGTGATCGTCCTGTGGTGTGTTCAGGGTCCAAACCAGCGACGGAGTTGACTGTTCACAGTCTGCAGCAGATGGAAGTCCTGACCCCTTCTCTTACGCCGCTGTAAGGTCCACAGTGTTTTTAGCTGCTGAACTATGACGTAACTTCATTGTCTTACTATGTAAATACTTACAGACTCTAATTGGATCCTCAGTTATGATGGATTAGTCGTATTCTGAAAAACATTTTCATTCCTCATTGAATAAAGTCTTAAAGTGAATATGTCACTGAATGGAAACGAGCAGTAGGTCAAAGCTATTCATTAGACCTTGTTCTCAGGAGGACGTGTTTTCTAAAATGCTGTTTATTCACATTACTTAAGGGAATTCAACACAATGAAGTAAATAAAGTGAGCTAATTAAAAGCTACCTGTGGCCACAACTATTGATCAGGACACATCTTGCTGAGGCCACTGAGACGTTCAGCAGAAGTTAATGACTCTCAGAATCACAATAAGCAGCTTTACAGAACTGTCATTTACGAGAATCGATGCTCAGTAGAGGATTTGCATAAGTACTGGTGCGCTGTTAGAAGGTGTCCCACCAGTCGTGACAGCAGGCTGACGTGAGGCCCGGGTCTCTGGTAGAACAGGCAGACAGCGGCACTAGAACGTGGCCTGTAGCGTAACGTGTTGAAATGCAGAGCACATTCAAAACCAGCATCTGAATGAGCAGAGATTTAAGCCTTCTGTGCTGAAACCAAGGATCAGTGTGTTGTCCCGCCTTGATGTGATACCGTCATGTTATGCACACGTACGGCCCGAAGGTTCTGTGGATACTGATGCCGTCACGGTTCTGCTTTCTCTCTGCAGGTACGTGGAGCCTCAAACTGTTCCATCAGGGAACCCGTTGGATCAGAGGGTGACGTGGTCTGAACGGCGCTCAGGTAGGTACGGGTCACAGTATGCTCACAGACCTGCTTCTAGGCTGGCTGGCTCCTGCTGATGCATTCGGCTTGTCATTAAGACTGAAAATCTGCCACTGCCAGATATGACTTTGAACAGAGGGGTGATACGAAACAGTAAAGGCCGGGGCCATAAAACCCACCTAACGAGCGGAGGGACCCTGAAACACAACATCGAGCCGAGGAGAACGGGGCCTGTAAAACCTGCAATAAACTTAATAATCACTGGAATTTTCCAGAAATGGATTAATCCCTCACTTGCTAGAGAAAATGGACTGCATCCGTTCACCAGCTCCTAGAAGACTCTTTGTTAAAGAGAGGAAGTGAAGCTGAAGAGCGTAGCAAGCGTCTTACAGGTAGAAAATGACAGGAAGCGACATGGAAAGTAGGACGTAAGTCAAAGGTCACGTCGGTTTAGTCAAACGTTTAAGGATGTGCTGGTTACTATCAGCAGAACGTTTGCTTCCTGGCTGCTCATAGTGAAACTGAGCTGTCACTTGGGCCACTTTGCTTTATTTAGATGTTGCTGTCAGTGTAGGAATCTGTCCACATCGTGAATCTGAGCTCATCAGCTCAGCTCTGGACGTTGACACACCTGTATTTCATCTCTGTGGGAAACTAGCTCGGTTCTCTCTCATTTAGTTGTGGGTGTCTTAATGTGAAGGAAGCTGAACATCTACAGCACATCTGTGGTGGAGTGAAGCAATGAGTGGGTTTAAGAAAACGTGTTTTAAATCTGAGAGGAACATCTGGAGCTGACAGCGAGCTCGTAGCGAGAAGCCGCTAATATGAAGCTTTGTCTCGTGCTGTTAAGCTGCGAGGCCACTAATGTCGCAGAATCAACTTGCCCCATAACGAGAAAACACAAAAGCTTCTGCCAGGCACTGCTCTACTTACTTACTGCCCTAACAACAAATGCGGCTGCGCAGTATTCAGCAGGAATCAAAGCCTCCATTCGGCGCGAGGGACGCCACGAAGACGCATGATTACGGCGGAAGACCTCGTCTTTTGGTTCGCAAAACTTCAGACTCAGGGAAGACGTTTCCACGAGAAACGTCGTTGTTCTTGCTGTGGTAAGGATTCACACGCAGCTTGTCGGGACAGATATTTATGTGAACCTGATGCAAGGTGACATGTGGGTTTATGATGCTGGGCTGTGTCTCCACCAGAAACGCGAGCCAGTGAAGATAAAAGGAAATCAACATAATCAGCAGCTTAATGTGCACAATTAATAGAAACGCCAGCATCCGAAGCCCCGCATCCAACCAGACGCCGCAGCGCGAGGACGTCCGTGTTGGAATTGGAGCTAATTACAGTCATTCCACCCGCGTTTAGCTCCAGCAGACAAAGGGGGGCGTGTTCACAGCGCTTTTTATACGTGCCCTTTATTTTCCACTGAAGAAAAACAAAAGATGTCTTTGTCTTTGCCACCAGAACTACGTCTTCGTCTACTCTCTACATTCTCAGTGGTTCCTATGTTTGGCTCCATAATTGCCCCTCGTGCCAGAGAGGACGCCGGTTGTCACAGCAGCTGAGTGTGTGTGTCTTTGTTAAAGAGACTGACCCAGGGTCAGTGTTGGGACGTCTCACATGCGCTTTGACTAGAATTAAACACAGGGCGATAGCGACATCTGCAAACGGCCACGTACACCCTGGATTGTTGGGCCGTTGGTCGCCAGGCTCTGGGCGCAGAGGAACACATTAATCCTAGAGCTACGCACCGACGGGCCTCCGGGCTGCCTGCAGGCATCGGACGCTGTCCATCTGGACCAGTGTGAGCAGCGACACACGCACCTGGACGGCGTCTCGTCTCTGGAGCCGCCTCCAAGATGACGTTGAAGGTGTCTTTGTTTACTAGTGGCTCGTGTCTACGTGCTCAGAAACCTTCTAGTCACCCGCGGTGAGGCGTCTTTTTTCTGACAGCTTCTCGTGATCCTTTCGTCACAGCAGCAGACTCAACACGGCTGCTTTTGTCCACTGTGAAGGAGCAGAAAGGTCACAGCTGCGATATCCCACTGAATCGCTGCGTGTGGGAGCTCAGCTCGGCCGTATTTTAACTCTGCGGGCCTCCCTTCACACAATAGTGACGCGGTGCCACCCTCACAGACACGGAAAGGTCAGAATGTCTTCAACACGTGTGGCTGAGCACAGGCTGTAAATGTGTGAGGAGATGCTACAAGATGGTCACAGAGGACCAGGCTAAGTGTTTCCTGAAAGCATGAATTACTCCGTCTGGGGTGAAACCTGCCGGGAAAGCGCTTTAATTAACGACGACACAGCCTTCTCACGAACCCGCTGTCTGTCAGCCACCGTCGCTGGGCTCGTTCCTGCTGCAATGACCGAATGAAGCCTGCAACTAGCCAGAGATACTGTTGCTAAGACGGGGGCTCAGACCGAGGACGGCTGGGATCAATATTAGCAACCAAAATAGATCAGCGAGGCGTGAAAGCGTGAAGCAATCAATCAGCTCCACGTCGAGAAGCTGGACATGTTCAGATTCAATAACTGTCGTCATCTATTAGAAATCTGTTATGAACTGTTGCCTCATTTACTGCGTTTTGCTGCAGGTTATTGTCTTAATCAATTGAAATGAGCACACACTTACAGAGCTGATATGTGCAGATCGATCCTGTTCCAACCAGAACGGCACAGCAGGAGTTTCTGCCGTAGTCTGAGCCGGTGGTCGGACGCTCACAGCATTAACACAGTGACATCTTAAGGCTGACAGGAGCGTGAAACAGGCTCCTCCGTCCTTTTGGATCCTACCACAAACTAATGATGACGTTTAGTTGGCAACCGATGGCCTCACTGTCCTTCACACGCATTAGGTCACATTAAGAGGAGTTTCATTCTTCAGTCCACCAACATGTCACTCAGCCAACAGTCTCATTCAGACGTCAGCGTGCACTAAACGCAGACGTGTTTCAGCCTGGATTCATTGTGAGGAAAGAGTTCATGTCAAATGACAGATCTGGGACCAGGTTGTGTGTCTGTGAAGGCTGGACGGTTCATAAATCGTTCCCAGATGAAGGATCCTAATGTGCTAGACATGTTGACGCTGAAGTCTGACTCCTCATCCAGATACTCCGCTGTCTTAAGGTGGAAGAGCATCAGTTTCTTCCCTTTTTACCAGCCATCAAAAACAAGCAAGTTAAGATTATATATGTGCTATATTTCAGCTCAGAAGCTGCTGGGAGTCGCTGCCACACTAGTCTATAGCTGCAATTTGCTGCTCTTTGAAGGCTTTAAATGAGTCTTTGAGAGGAAAAGCAGACTGGCAGACACAAGGAGAACACGGAGAACCTTGACAGCGCCAGCAACAACCACTGACGTTTGGGACCCAGTTGTACCGATGAGATGAAGTTCAACCAAGACCTGCTTGTGTCAGAGATGTGATCGATTGAGGAGGTGCTTTTTTCATCACCGCTGGCGTATTGTTCCAGCCTGTCGCTTCCTCTACTGGATCACTTTTGCCTCTGCTGGTTCCTGGCTCCTAATGTAAGAGGACTCTTCACATACGGAGCCTTTAGCTTTTGAAATGAGACTCAGGTTTAATGTTGATTTGACGATATCAGCTTGGAATTGGTTAGAGAGTGGTTTGCTTTGTTCAGCTTCGTTCATAGGCGGACGACTGTAGCTAGACGTCCCCTCTGCGCAGCGTAGAATCCCTCAACGGTGGCCCAGTTGATTCATCACCGGTCAGGGACAGAACTGATTCACGTGGCAACTTGGACTCTCTGCACCTTGTAGCCCAGCTGACGCCGACCTGTCTCTCTCCACCAACACTCATTTGGATGAGGCTGTGTAAGGTTTTTAAACGTTCTGAATTTAAGGTCAAATATCCAAGTTTCTCTAGCTCATCTAAATCCGCTGCAGATCTTTCTGCCAGCTGGAAAAGCAATCAACCAAAGGCAGCTCTGTGGAGTCAGGCTTAGCAACACACATTACCTTCTAACAACGCGTCTCCTTCCAGCGTCACTTACTGCGGTGACGTCATAAATATCACGCTCCAACAACCCTCAGCCGGAATGTCTGGCCAGGCCCAGACAGCTCTCTGGTAGATGACTTTGCTTCCTCTCCCCCAACTGAGTCAGATGTGAACAGTTTGCTGTGCTGCTCATTTTGCTTCCACACTTTCAGTGAATTGTTTACCCTTTTCTTCCTGCCTGCATGTGCCCTGAGCTGCAGGCGAAGCCGTTCTAGTTATCATCAATCTGTAGCATGTGAACAACTGCACTTTTCCCGTTTACATATTGTCCATCAGTGCTGATGCACAGCAGGCAGTGAGACAACTGATGAGGCCTTGGTTCGGCCAGAGAAGCTCGGGCAAGTGAAAGCAGAGAGTGGTATGTATTTTCTTTTTGGGAATTTGTGCGGTTGGTAAATCCAAAACTCTGAAACGGAGTCACTTCAGCACTAAGAGGAACTTGGACTCGTGTGGAACAGATGCCCTCTGTCTTTCTGGTTTCATAGCAGTTCGGGACTCTCTCAGTGTCATTGTGGCCTGATTTTCCAGGCATTTCCATCCATCCATCCATCCATCCATCCATCCATCCATCCATCCATCCATCCATCCATCCATCCATCCATCCATCTATCCATCCATCCATCTATCCATCCATCCATCCATCTATCCATCCATCCATCCATCCACCCATCCATCCATCCATCCACCCACCCATCTATCCACCCATCTATCCATCCATCCATCTATCCATCCATCCACCCACCCATCCATCCATCCACCCATCCATCCATCCATCCACCCATCCATCCATCCATCCATCCATCCATCTATCCATCCATCCACCCACCCATCCATCCATCCACCCATCCATCCATCCATCCACCCATCCATCCATCCACCCACCCACCCACCCACCCACCCATCCATCCATCCATCCATCCATCCACCCATCTATCCATCTATCCATCCATCTATCCATCCATCCATCCACCCATCCATCCATCCATCCACCCACCCATCTATCCACCCATCTATCCATCCATCTATCCATCCATCCATCCATCCATCCACCCATCCATCCATCCATCCATCCACCCACCCATCTATCCACCCATCTATCCATCCATCCATCTATCCATCCATCCACCCACCCATCCATCCATCCACCCATCCATCCATCCATCCATCCACCCATCCATCCATCCACCCACCCACCCACCCACCCACCCATCCATCCATCCATCCATCCATCCATCCATCCACCCATCTATCCATCTATCCATCCATCTATCCATCCATCCATCCACCCATCCATCCGTCCGTCCGTCCATCCATCCATCCGTCCGTCCATCCATCCACCCATCCATCCATCCACCCGTCCACCCGTCCATCCATCCATCCATCCACCCACCCACCCATCCATCCATCCACCCATCCATCCATCCATCCATCCATCCATCCATCCATCTATCCATCCATCCATCCATCCATCCATCCATCCATCCACCCACCCATCCACCCATCTATCCATCCATCCACCCATCCGTCCATCCATCCACCCATCCATCCATCCACCCGTCCACCCGTCCATCCATCCATCCATCCATCCACCCACCCATCCATCCATCCACCCATCCATCCATCCATCCATCCATCCATCCATCCATCCATCCATCCATCCATCCATCCACCCACCCATCCACCCATCCACCCATCTATCATCCATCCATCCATCCATCCATCTATCCACCCATCCATCCATCCATCCATCCACCCACCCGTCCGTCCGTCCGTCCCATGTCACGCCACCTGTTGGCTGCCTGTTGTTGCGACCAGCTTTTAATGCACGTGACGGGTTTGTCCTGTTCTTCTGTGTCCATGTCGCACTAGTGCATCCAGTGGTTCTGAGCTGTGACAAAAATCAATATCTCTTTTGTTGCCAAGCATAAATAGAGTTTTCATTTGTGGTTATAGCATTACTGCAGCCTACGTACAGAACGCGCCGCTGTTCCCCTTCAGCACATTTGATTTAGAGCCTCTGTCTGGTGCTGGTAACTCCATTTACCTTCTCAATGTGAGCAAAACTGTATATTAGTTTTACCGTGTGGGGAATTTACATTTGTTTGTGGTGCAGCAGCGACTGATCACATCATTCTCCCTCCTGCTGGCTGCAGTTTGCCTCGTAACTGGATGAGGTGGAGCTGCTGCAAACATTCATATACATGATTACATTGGGTGAAATTGAAAACAGAGGTGAGCTGATACGAGTGAATCAATCACGTCTCCAGAGGGTTTTCATTATGAAACATCATCCGGCCACGTTCCTGTCGAGGCGCCGCTGCAGTGCAGTGAGCTGCTCCTAGATCACAGCACATCCCAAAACTCCAGCCGAGTCAATATTGTGTTTGAAGCGTGGACGGACATATGGTCGTCTGCTGGAGACTGAAGTTTGATTCCCCTCGCTGCAGTGCTTTCTCATACTCGCTCGTGTTTTGAACTCTTCGTCTGTTCATCTCAGCAGGATCATTAGTTGGAGTGAGTGAGTTATTGTGGAGTTAGAGCTTCAGCATCTGCTCTGTTACACACGAGCGCAGACAATATAGAGACGAATAAAGTCAGGATGAGCTTTCATTGTTTCCTCTGTATTTATTTACATCTGTTTGTTGGTTTTACTGCTGTGTGGGAGGAAGAAGAGGAAGATTTTAAACACACAGAGCCGATAGAACGAGTCGTGCATCAGTTTTTCTTCTCTCAGCACAGACAACAGACGTTTCCCATCACTTTCTGTGTGGTTGCGTTTGGGCTCCAGCTGCTTCCGGGCTTCACCTGCAGTGCTGGAATAAGTGCTCAATTATTTGGCTCCATTCAACTCTGCAGAGACATTGAAGCAGCCTTTCAGACAGTGACGGTGGGTTTATTTCTGAACTGCAAGTACGTGTGTGCTGTTGTACATGTGAACCTTTGTGATGCTAGTACATACTGAAATGCACTTCACTGCCTTAACCGGTGTGGGACGGACTCGGCTTCACATTTCAGCTCCTGCTGAACGCTCAAGCTTGTCTGTTGACCACCTGGGTCAACACGGAGAGACGCCCCTGCCTGGAAGGCTAATTCAGAGGACAGAGATCGGTGTCAGCGGGGTTAACAAGCGCAGAGCAGGTCTCGTTGTGCCGAGCTGATGCCAGCGTCCTGTTCCTGCGTCTGGTTTCCTCCCTGGCTGTGGTGCAGTCGGCCTCCTTCACAGTAAATGTCTCCCTGCTGTCGTTGAGGGACCGTTTTACTATTTTGTGCTGACGTGTCCCCACCACCTGCCTCCTGCTGTGCAGGTCACGCACCAGCACACAGAGAGGGAACAGATACCGAGGATGCTGTGGAAGGGCCAATGCGTCTTTATCACCCTGCTTCTCACCTTGGCAACATTTGATGTGAGACGGGACAGAGCATCACTGAGAGATGTGTCCTCCGACTGCACTGAGCAGCTTCCACACACCCACCATCTTATCTCTGTCCACATCCCGTTTAAACAATCTTCAGAGCTGTTTATGTGCCATTAGGTTGCTCAACCCGACTCGTGGTGGCGAAGCGTTTGCCTCCACCCTTCAGGCCGACAGCAGGCGGACTCCTTTCCTGCGTTGGGCGCTTTCCTTTGGCAAACATGACAGTAAACGAGCTCGACCTTTTTGAACATGGCAGCAGTGAATGTTAATGCTGCTCTCGCTGCTGGATGTGCAACACAACACATTGTTCCTAACAGCTTAACAGGATCGACATGCTGTAAGACGGCGTCTGCAGCGTTAAATGCTAGATTTGAATCACACAAAAGCGAGAAAGGCCTTAGTCTGCGATGTCGTACCGGTGCGTGCGCTGGCTGATGAGCTGGTTGTGGTGATTTTTAGAGTAACTCTGAACACAGTTTTCTTTACATTTGTCTTTTCTGGTTGTGGTCCTCAGAGGCCTTTCTGTGTGTGTGGGTGGTGAAGACACCTCCGCTTTATCTCACGCCGGTAGAAATGGAGAAATGGAAGAACTCTGTGCTCCTGCCCCAAACCACAAGCCCAGGCTGTTTGGAAGAAGGGAGAAGGAGTCTCGCTTCTAAAGTCATGAATCTGTGACCCGACACAAATCTCATCTGGATGGTTGAAGTAAAAGACTCACAGGAGGAAAAACAACAACAAGGTCCTGCAAACCTGGTGTAGGCACTAATACAGGATCCTGCTGATCATCTGGTACCAAAGTGAATTTGTTTTATTTATTGAAGGTGAAATAGTTTGTTCCCGATCTTTTTATAACCGACATCCCGGACTCGGCTTTGAAGCGCAGACGACGAAGACTCGGTGTGAACGGTGCACCGAGCAGAACAGGACGTAGTGGCCGCTTCGTCTGCGCTGGTCTTTGGTGAACAGTATGACGTTTAACGCATTTACCCACATGTCAGTTTACTGAGCCAGAGCTCAGTTAAAGTGGAAGCTGACGGTCTATAAATGCTGACAAATACCTTATTTAATGCAGACTGAAAAAGTTTTTTATAAAGAAACAAATAAAGAGTCGTGGCTGATTTCTTTTAGCGAGTACTTTTCCAGCAAGGAACAAGTAGGTCAACACTCCAACATCTGAGTTCAGTTTCTGCTCACGCTTAGAACTTAATCTCACTTGTTTTCTCCAGCAACACAGAGACTGAAGAGGAAGTTTGAGTCCTCAGGGGAGCCTTTCCCCGGGAGCTGCAGGGACAGTTGATTATCAGCTCACTGTTGGTTCAATCTGTCTTTGAAAATCAACAAAGTCTTTCACTCAGCAGGTGAATTCAGGACAGGAAGGTCCTGAGGGGCAGGAAACACCGAGCTTCAAACGTCCCTAACGGAGGAGGGAGCTGCTGCCGAAGTGGCGGCGTTCCCGAGGGTCCTAGACCTGAAGAGCGCCGCTATTCACCCAGACGCTGCTTTAGAGGGAAAACAAACTCCAGCCACAGATATTCACGGTGGGACGCTCACGTTACCCAGAGAAGAAGCCCAGATTGTTTTGCTGGGAAAGGGTCGCACTTTACATAACAAAGGGCTCGAAGACGAAGGCAAGCAAACGCAGGGTTCTTCACTTTCCACGTGTCTCACTTACCTGGAGAAAAGAGTTTAGAGAAGGTCGATACGCTTGATATTCCAGCATCGCAGCCCCGGGGAACAGCTCACGAGAAGGACGGAGGCGAGCGAGATCAGTGCTGTTCACACGTGGCTCTGAGCGCTCGAATGATTGATTCAACGAGTCCTGACGAAACAGATGAAACAGAAGAGCAGATGTCTGACAACCTCATATTCCCCGCACACAATCAAGCACGCGCTGACGGTGGTTCGCTGAAAGGTAGCGAGCGAGTAGAAAGAACGAGAGGACGGCGCTTACGCCAAAGGTCGTAATGTCATTTACAGGCCAACCGACTGAGCGTTGGTCAAACTGAATTCATCTTGATCACAGACCCGTCTCAGCCACCAGCTGAACAAGCAGCTGTTGATGAAATATTTACTTTGACTTTGCATCATCCACTTATTAAACACAACCTTTGTGCTCTTAGCGCTCGGCGGCGTAGACAGCTGTCGGTCAGAAATGCTCCACATTCCTAATGCAGCACATGTTCAAAGCTATCATCGTGTCCAACATTCACACCGTCTGGTTATCTAAGTCTTTCTTATCGCAGCCATACTGCCACACAAATCCCCAGAAATGAGTCCTAATCGCGGAGATCTGTGACAGGATTTAACGCTGGCTGTTTAATTCGGAGCGTCCGGGACCACTGGTTGTATTTTAATTATAGAAACCAATTTGACTTAGACGCTATCTCCAATTTATTTAGTTCTTGTCATATCGGACCAAAACTTTAGAATTTTTCATTAACTTTTAACAAAATATGATTTAAAAATTGTAGAATCTGCACATCTCATGTCAACATTTCACCCTCGTCGTCTCCAGAGAGGATGAAACAAGTGGTCCTCTTCAAAAACAAATACGTGTCAGCTCCTGTCAGCTTTTGGCCTCAAGAACAACAAAGCACAAAACCAGCGAGGCTGCAGACACTGTGAAGTGTGAAACCCTGAACATCGCACGTCGGACCACGCGCAGACAGCTCTCGTCAGTTCGTTTGACAGGAGACAGGAATCGGACACGAGTGTGATGTTGTGCAGAACACACAGATTGGCAGGGTTGAAAAGCACCGAGCTCCTCTGACCCTCAGCTGCCCGTCAGCCCAAGGACACGACTGGACTCAGACATGGCTAAAATTAGATCAGATCCTTCAGTCACTGTCTCACGCGTGTTAGCGAAACATGTCGATTAATCCTCATCACATTAATTATTCAAGTTTTCTTAAGTTTCTTATGCATCTGCATAAAAAGTCGCCTCTTTGTGACGTTTGTCATGTGAATCCTTAATGGCTTTAAACGTCTCAGCGTTGGGTGACACAGAGGTCCGTAGTAGAACAGCTGCCTTTTAACACAGCAACGAGACACAGAGACAGACGCACAACAAGAGGACAACACAACCACCGCAAACAGACAAAGAGCTGAAGAGTCAGGATGAATCTGCAGACACAACCAGAGAGAATCCAGCTGTGCTGTGGGACAGGAAGGTGAAGACATGGAAGCACGTTGACTGCGCTGCCGCCTGTTCCTTCTTGCGTAACAGATACTGTGGTTGTCTGTGTGGAGGTAAAGGACACAGCTGTGTTTGTGTAAAGCTGTTCTACGTGTGGACCCTTCACACCTCCACTGTGCAGAAATGTCACAGCTCCCTCACCTTGCCACTCGTCCTGGCAGTGACAGCTTGACATTTGGCTCGTCCGTCCTCAGCCTCATCTGCAGCTTGTTATCTGTTAATACAGCAGGCCGGCCCCACTCTGCTATTCTGTCTGTGCTATCAGACCCTGGACGGATCAACATGTACACAGACAGGAAACACTCCAGCCAGCTAAAACCGTGGCTGTCTGGAGGCCCGTACACAAATGAATAGGTGTTGTGGGGAGAAGCGCAGCAAGTCATTGTAAATATGCAGATTCATGACTCATGAAACCTGATCTACTACTCCAAAATGCTGCATATGGCGTTATGACCAGAACAAACAAGCGGCTGTCAGATGTGAGCGTGACCGTGAAGCATCTCCTTCCTCTTTCGGACGAGCATGTGAAAATGCAAATATGTGAGTGGGATGTATCTGAGACTTTATCCAGCCACTTCAGAGTCGCAGTTTCCTCTGTGCCACGTGTCCTGCTCACGCCACACATGACCTGACCTCTCCCTGGAGTCACGCGTCCTTTCTCACCGTGAAACTTCACCTGACTCGTCCGAGCTCCAGCTGCGCGTGAAAGCATAGCTGCAGACGAAGCCAGACCGGCTGGAGTGAAAGCTTCTTGCATGGTGCTGCAGGCTTCGACTGCTGCGTGAGCTCATTCATGAACTGACCTTCTCTCCTCTCCTCTCCGCCAGCAGAGGGGATGTTTTCCAGGTTCTTTGGCACCGCTATAAATCAACTGTGGCTCTGAAGAGATTTTTATCCAGCCTGTGCTATTGGAGAAAGTTCTGTAGGAGCCTCGGCCTCCACAGGGAAGATAACTGCACAATCTTCATTCTGAGGAAGAAACATTAGAAACGGAGCGGAGCAGAGCGGCAGGACCTGCACATCAGCCCTCACTTCTGTCTGAGGGTATGCGGCTCCATGGTCTATACTGAACCGAGCAAACCTGTTAGAAATAGCACAGAACACGCGTTAATGGAAGCAACCTCTACGTCCTGGCTTTAGCTTCTCCAAGGTTGGGAAACCAGAAAAGATTTAATTACCCAGAAAATGTCCAGAGGACTTTCTGTGAACAGACGTATCTGTAGTGTTTCATTGCAACAAATATGGAAGTTAATGTTTTTTTAATGGATGCAAGTGTTTTCCCCTGATCTATAAAACATTTCTGGACATTTTCCCTATAATGAATTCACAGTAATGAGCTGTGCGCATCCTCTGCTGATTGGTCCAAACGACAACATTGATCATAGCTCACAGCGTAAACAGTATCTAACTCACAGGATTACTGTGTTTGTGAAATAAAAGGGTGCCATTAGATCTGGTTTTAAGCTGTGAAAACATATCTCACGCTGAGGAACCAGCCAGAGGACGAACTGCTGCGTCTTCCTTTAGAACGAGGGCGATGATTGATTAGTGTAACCTGCCTAATTACCCACAGTGCACTGCAGGCTCGTCGGCCTGTGACTCGTCGAGTTTGGTGTTTTTACACTGAGATCAAACTGTAGAAAACACAAAGCAGCACTAACGGCTCATTAGACCCAGAAGACCTTAATGAGACCAATTTAGAGAGAAGGAAACGTGATGGGCATACACTCAAGAGAAGAAGTCCAGGAGACGGGAGGCACGGAAGAGGCCTGATCCTGGTTCCGCGTCCACGGCTCGAGATCAGCAAAGCTCTCACAGGCTGTGGGCTCTACAACCCCAACCGGGTCCCACACGGTATCACCTTTGTTTTTGCCGTTATGTGCATTTGACATCGTTCACTGGAAACCACAAGGTGCTAAAGTTGTAGACGACGTCTGGGAACCACGAAGGACCGTTCAGCTTGTCAGTTCAATGTGTGACGACGCGAGCACAGGACGGCAGGACCCTCCGTGCACACGCGAACCAGAGCCCAAAACAAACTATGACAGACGCATTTAATCCAATCCCATTAACTGTACAGGAAATCCCATTAAGGTTTGTCAGCACTAATCCAAGGCTGGTCACTGGCGTTCCTGATAGTACTGTTTTCCAAAGAATTATTGTAAAGCCGCGCCAGCGCCAATCAAAGCCCTCCCTCCTGTTAAAGGAGAGACCACAGGCGCTAATTGAATTAGACAAACACAACCTTCAGAGTGTGCCTGATGTGCTGCAAGTGGGCAGACGGGAGGTTGGCCTCTCTGGTTGATCTGTTTCTACTCAGGAGCTCGGAGATGGACGATTCCTCTGCCTCACTGCTGTCACTCACACGTGGAGACGACCAGCGTTTGACTGGACTGATAGAGGGAGGGGATGAGGTGAACCACAAATGGCCGCTACACACTACAAGAGCTGTTCCAGTTTTGCTTTCGTAAAGTATATGATCAGGAGAAGAGAAGCAACGGAACCAAAATAACAAAGAGCTAATCATTACGCTTCAGATGTCCTGTTGTTGGATCATTTGGTGCCTGCGTCACGTTGTGATTTTAATCCCTTTAAACCGGAGCTTGAGCCGCTGCCGCTGCTGCGTGTGAGACTTTTGACAACAACACAAACAGCTTCTCAGTTTTTATACCCGCACACAAAAAGGAAATAACAATTTGGCCAAATGCTCAAAACACATGCAAACTGATAATAACAGGGATAATGTTGCCTGGCAACAGCAGGGATGTGTGTAGCCGCACCACCAGAGAGAAACAGTTGTGTGATCCACGGGCTTTGTTCAGTCTTTAGAAAACAACCCGAACCATTACAGCGTAATCTCTGGACAGTAATCAGCGCGTTTGCTAACAACTGGGTTTGATTGTGTGTTGTTGCTACACAGTTCAGCTGCACATTCATTCTCTTCAAAGTTGCCCAGTTCAATGTCAACTACTTTCAGCACAAGCCCTCCTGAACCAGGTCGAGCACGTTAACATGCGAGTATGGACCAGTGTGACCTCCACTCTGTGATGACATGTGCACATGAGGACAGGGGCAGTGTTTCCATGGAAACATTGTGAGGTTCAGTAATCAAAGGAAGAAAAATGAAGGTCTTTATTCCGTTGTCTGCTGCTTTTGGAACTTTCCCTGGACACTGGGGGCAGCTCTGGTGTTTTAGCTTGTTCATGTTGACGTGGACAGATTCAGCTCAATTCATCAGACGCTCGGACGGTCGCGGCCACGGCTCTGAGAGATGAGAGGGTTCAGCCTGTTGGAAATGGTCCAGAACACTGACTGGTACTGATGCTCAGGGGCCTGCTGGAAATAATGACAACATCTGGTCCTGTTATTCCCCCCATTTACAAGTGAATGAGTCGTGGCAGCGCTGGGCTGCCGTGCACCCACCTGAACGCTCCCTGGAAGGTGATCTGGGCCGAGCTGCTCCCCCGACGCTCTGTCATCTCTGTAGCCCAGTGGCCGAGAGACGGTTCACTGTGCTCGTCCCGTCTCGTGGGCTCTTTCCTCTCTGGATAGCTTTGTAAGCGGTAACTGAACGTGTTGGACCTGATTAACGGTGGTGAGTAAATACGCTGGAGCTCAGACAGGAAAGGTGCTTCATGATCCTCTGGAGTGTGATTTGATGCCAGCGCCGGGTGTGTAGGTGTAGGTGTAGCTGAGCCCAGGCTGAACCGTCAGTCATTCTTATTACTTCACAACATCTGCTGAAGCCAACTCAGTGAAATCCCAGAAAGGCGATGCGCACAGTTGAGATGCTGCCTTAACGAGGATTAAGAATGAAAATAAGACTGAAGACTGCGACGCGTGAGAGTGAACGACCAGTGTTCATTCTCCTTGGTCTTTATCTTTCTGTTCGTCTCCGCAGAAACTCCCAGTAAATCTGCTGAACCACGGACCAAAAAAGACCAACGACAACAAACCAGCGTCTGAAACGGTAGCTCGGTCAATACGCTTATCGTTTATGGGATGGATCGATAGTCCCTCCAGCTCCCTTTCTTCAGTGGATTTTCCAGTTACCCTCTTACTCTGGGAGCAGAGCAGGCAGCCCGGAGGCTTCGGTGTAATGGGAAGTGTGGTGGGTTGGGCAGCGGGTCGATAGACATTGATCCGCCTCATTATTCTGCTCCATCGAACGCTCACCTCGGCCATTAACGGCTAAATAAAAACCGAACGCTCCCCTCTCCAGCGCGCGTAATATTCGGATGTGCTGCTCTAACTTTGGCATTTATTGTTGTCTAAAAGCTGCAGCGCTTTATCGACTCTTTGTTTAAGTGTTGCGGTTCGGCCTTCCGGCACGATGGACGTAATTATCGGCTGTTTTAGCGTCGGTGGGCCTCGGGTCAGAGAGGAGACGCGCTCGGGAGGCGACGGTCGATGGCGCCCAGCAGCGCAGAGCTCTTATCGACGGAGAACAGACGGAATCAAACTCTCAACTCTCCTCCTTTAGACTTGTCAGGAGAAAGGAAGGAGGATCCGGGCTTCACCGTCCACCTCCTCACAGTCGATAACTGTCCCTTCTTCAGTCTTTCTGTTCTGTCTCAACTTTTTTATCTTTGTCCTCAACTTTAATTGAGCTTGTTTATACAAAGATGACTGGCTGGGTTCGACCAGGAGGAGCTTTCTGTTGATTGATCAGCCTACCTGGATCACATCAGCAGCAGAGAGAACAGCCAGTGACAGATATTATGTTGGTAAGACGAGGTTTAATGGGTTAGTTTGAGTGGACATACAACCCTGAGAAATGAGCTCAACAGTAGCTTTGGTTGCTGCTCTACACATATTTTTTCTGCTATAAATGATTCGTGATTGAGTTGAGAATAGACGTGAGGCAGTTTGGCTCCTTGATGGATCAATGGATGGTCTTCGTGGTTGTGGTGCAGTGTCCCTGACACTAATCATAGTCCGTCCTCCTGAACCGCAGCCTGTTGGTTTGTGTCTGCAAGTGTCGATTCGTTCTTTTCTTTCACAGGTGTTTACAGCGAGATAAGCCCGACAGCTGTAATATCTAACACTTTTATTATTCCAGCAGCATTGTGTGTGCAGCGGGATAAGATCTTTTATTTGAGATAAAAGTGAGCATCACAAAAATAGTTTCCACTCCAGGAATGCGGATAAACACATTAGAAGGTGGTAAACGGAGGCTGTCTGTGAGCGTGAGGCCGTTGGCCGCTGTGATCAGGCAGGATGGAAGCGGTTCTCACCGAGACGAGTGTGACAGACGCAGGTGAAACCCAGAGGAAACAAAGCCACTAAACACAACTCAGCAAAGTCAAACCTTTACAGTTGATGTCAACCACACCGAGAGAGAAACGGATTAGTCTAAGGTCTAAGGCTGCTCCTGGACCATTAGTCCTCACAGATACCCAACACGCGACGCGTCTGACCAATAAGAGGAGACCAAGCCAAGAAGAAAATGCTACAAGCTGAAACTCATCACCTGATTCGGACCCGTGTGAACAGTGTGAACAGTGTGTTTGCTTTGTGTCTGTCCTCAGGTGACACAGACTGGGCCTGTGCTGAAGGAATAAACTAGTGTGGATGCTCGTTTGTCACAGCGGCTGCAGACCGTGGACAAGACTCACCAGTTAACCCGGCGTCATCCTGGTATCGAGCATTTTCTCTGCAGGGTTTCAGCCTCTGCCGTTGCTCGGGTGTTAAACTGTTCCTGCTCGTCGGGTTTGATGAGGCTCCGTTTCTGCAGAGTAGATGTTGATACGCGGTGAGAACTAAATGAGCTGCTGCCATTCAGTCGGCTCTGACTGGCGTCTGCTCAGCCCAGTGGTGGGACACCTGACGATCTGCCTGTCTGCTTCCTGACAGCCGCTAAGTGATGAGTTGTAAAGTGTCACTTAATCTAAACCGTGTCCTCTGGAACGCCAGAGCTGAGCCAAAGTGGAAAAGTTCTCTTGATTAGACTTTAGTTTACTTTTGTTCATTCAGTGCCGCTGCTTCCAGCTCAGCTAAACGGATCCGTCATTGAGAGCGTTTTGCTACTTTAGTGTAGTTTTTTCACTCGAAACGAAGCAGGAAGAGCTGAACGCTCACAAAACTGTCTGAAGCGACGTCTGCCTGCTCCAGTGCAGAGTTGGAGGCTTGAACGTCCACGTGGGCAGAACACCGGACCCACACCACGCTCAGCCGGCTACCGCCCAGCCCCACGACCTGGTTTATCCACCGCTCACAGGAGCCGGGTCCGATCCGCCCGTCACAGGGTTTCTGCTTACAGCTGCTACAGCTCGACCTTGAGAGTACGTCCCTCCGCTGATACGGAGCTCCCGTCCTCCGAGGCCCCTCTAACAACCCACGAAAGCTCAAATAAAAACTTTCAAGAAGACGTGCAGAGAAATCCACATGCAGGTGTGCGCTTCAGGGGTTTGTCTGCACTCTCACTGCTCCCATGAGGAGCGGAGCCGAGCTACGTGGGAGCCGGAATCAATGGAGCAGGAAATCGGCCCTTAATTAATAAATATTTGTATTCTGCTCGTCCAGTGCTGCAGGAGAAAACACCTGTGTGCATACTAAACACAGGGTGGCTGAATATTCAGTTAGCAGCAGCTCCAGTGTCTGAGGGGGAACTGCAGCAGATCATTACACCAGCAGCTTTTAATCACCAGAGAAGAGACGACGGCGACGGTCTGTGAAGACATGACGGTTCAATTAAAAACCCAACCCCTCCAACCCCTCCGTCCTCAGCTGGCTGCGAGTCTTCATGACCACTGAAAGTAAAAAGCCAATTCCCGCATTCAGAGGCCGAGCTGCCTGAGTCTCAGTGGTTCGCTCTGCCTGCAGCCTGCGAAGGTGTAAGGAGGCACGAGTGGCGAGAGGACGCTGTGTGTCCTCCTGGGTCCTCTGGCCTCTGCACGTTTCTACTCTACACATCAACAATGAGGCCACGGGAGGCACGACGGCCGAACTGGTCCACGTATGTCTTGAAGCAGCCTCGTAGCTTTGAGACACACTGAGGAAGCACAAGACAGAAGGAGAGAAGGAAGCCAGAGAGGAAGCGATGGGACGGGGATGGAAGTGAGGACATGGTGCCAATGGCTCAATGTATCTGTGTCAGACTCAGGTAACAGGAAGTTATTTCTGCCTGTAAAATCTGCAGCGTCTCTTCACACACCACAGGGACGGTGGAGAGACCACAACAGACCAGAGGTGTGTCATTGATTCACACAGGAAATAAACCTACAACCATCTCAGAGAGAGAGAAGCCGAAGATGTCAAAGCCTCCAGTGAATGAAACGACCTGAGTTGCAGCAGCAGTGAGAATAACCGCGAAGAGCAGCTAATGGCTTTGGCCTGCAGCAGTTTCAGGCGTGTCACTGGGCAGAAAGCACGATGTGATCTCACCAGAGCATCCGGACGGACCCGAGTGGGCGAATGAAGTGATAAAGCGCTGACAGGAGACGTGGCCTGAGAGCAGGTAATATGATGGACAGGAGTGGACGCTGAACACGGGGAGCCCTCTCCAGCCGTTGGTTTTATTGTGGACGTCTGTTATGTTTAGATTGATGTGTGCAGTGACGCTCGTGTCTCCTTCCGTCCACGTCCGGGCGTAACCTCAGCGGTAATTTGAGCTGTTTGGTTCTCGTTCGTCCGTCAGATCGAAGCTTCCAGCTCGCTGACCTTTCGGCCGCCGGTCTCCCAGCAGGTGCTTCCACTGATGCCGGTGCCAGCACACCTGTTCGGACATGGCTGTTTGGAGCGCGCTGCGATGTGATGAATACCCACAGAGAACGCAGCGGCTCTGCTCTCTGCCTGATTGTTCAGCCAGATTATCGCTGCCGCTCAGAACCTTTCCAGTAACTAAGTCCACAATCCTCTCCCTCTGTCCCACCATGAAATCGCTCCTGCTTCACATACGCTTTGCGGAGGTTTTGTGGAACTGTGTGTATGGAAGGAGATAATCCCCCGGCTCGAAAATAGACTCTGAGGCTATTTACAGTCCAGCTCTGGTGCGAGTGGAGCTCACAGATTTCTGATTTCGGAGCGGTCTGCCAGGCTCTGCTGGCTGCCAAGTCCCACACCTCCCCAGAGCCGGTCCCGTCTCTGGCCCCTCCCTCCGCCTGTCAATTAGCTGGAGCACAGAGGGCAAGCGTTAAGAGAGGAGGGGCACATGTAAACGTTGGTGGACAGAGGAAGCTTTGGTTTTACAGCTTGGCAGTGAACGCAGCGTTGTTTCAGACTTGTTCTAATTCTGGGCTCTTTTGATATTTATGAGTTTGTCTTCAGCCTTAGAAAAACAACCGGCAGCAGTTAAATGTGGAGGGAGGGCGTTTGGAGACTAAGAGCAGCCAAAGCCAAAGTCAGCAGAACTGAACATAACACAGCCACCAACTCTTTCTACCCTCAGGCTGCCAGGAGCCGTTGCTGTGGATGGGGTTCGACAGCGGGTCCCAGCCTCCTACTGGCGCGTTGCGCCCTGTGACGAAGCAGGGACGCGGAGGCGGAGCTACGTCCAACCATCGATCCAGAGCCGCGGCCACCCTGCGTGTCCTCCAGGCCCCCTGTGACGCTAAGCAGTCGCTACAGCTTCACGCTCTGTTGCTAAATAATGGCCATAAAAAGCTTTTTTGTTTTCCCAGGCGCTTTTTGCCACGGCTCAGTGTGAGTGTGGCCAAACAGGTGCTAATAAGGACAAAATGATCAGAGCATTGAACGCGTGAGCTTCCAGATTCATTAAAGCCCATTTACAGCTTCAGATGCTTGTTCATTAGCGAAGGACTAATTCACCAAAGGGATTCTCATTACAGATGGAGAATGTAATAGACGCCGCCCCCGGTTACCTTTAAAGCATCTTTACGTCTTCACACGACCAGTCTGTGAGCAGAGGCTGAGCCGGAGCGAACAGGGTGGCAGCGAAAACGTTCGTCAAGTCAAGCAAACTTTCAAGTGTCAAGTTCGATAGTTGCCCAAAGTGGCCTAGGAGTCTGAAGAACACGCCCAGAACCGAGCCCTCAGTCCGACCTGTATAACAACCACCGCACTCACTGGGGTTGGTTTGTTTCAGTCAACAGTCAGCTGAAATGCATGCTGGGTATTTCTGCATGCTTGACATGACCTGACCACAGAAGACAACATTACAGGCGATGTGGAGGTGTTTTGTTTGCAGGGAGCAGCAGGTCAGACAGGAAATAGCAAAGGCTGCTTTTATTTTTTAAAGCTGGGATCACGGGCAGAATTTCAGAGCAGCTGAGAAATGTCAAACCACTCAGACGTGTGGAAGTCTAACAAAGAATAGAAACAACAGCATAAATCAAAATGAAGTGCGTCCGTCAGCCGTCAGAGAAAGTGAGACTCCTGCCAAACGCTAAACGGACGTCTTCATATCGAGCCTGAGCGCAGGAAACCCATCAGCCACAAACAGTCTGGTGGAGGCAGGGAGACGGGGCCTCGGTGCAGTGATGAGCAGCCGCTGTCGCACACAAAATTGGCCAATCTGCTGCTTTTCTGCTGAAAAATGGGCCCCGCTGCAGTGTCCAGCGCTTCTCCTGTGCTCTGCTGCCACCTGCTGGACACAGAGCCGTCGTCGGAAGCTGCTCTGTCCTCTCATTAGACCTCACTGACCTCACCTCTGCTTCTGTTCCCACACTCGGCTGGTGAAACTCTTCTCTGTTAATATTCATCATTGCTTTCAGTCACTGTATAAAACATTGACAGTTTTGGTCCCCAGAGACATTCACACATGGATTGTGTGTTGTTTTTTCCACCGTATTCTGAAGAAACTAAGCTGTGAAGAAACTGTGTAGTAAACATTTTTCATTTTAACTACGAAACCAAGTGTAAAAGGAAGCAGTGCAGTGAACTGAACACCCCAAGCAGGTTACGAAGCTAACGTGACGTCACGGAGGTTCGACCACCAGTGACAGGCTGAGCTGTGTTCAGGGAACAGACCTGTTGGAGACGTGGTGATGTCATCAGCGTCTGTCTGGACCGAGCGTCTGTTCTGTAGCAGTGTGGAGTCTTCTGCCCTCTACTGGTCACCACGTTTCTGATGAGGATGTTGATGAGGTGCGTGACACCTGCTGGAGTTTACTGAAAGTGAAGGATGATGGGAAAATGTTGCTTGTCCCAGCACAGGTTACAACACGTAGGCAGTAGATCATTTTTGTCATGTGCATAGTTTAGTTATTGCTCTAGTTAACGCTTATTAACTGCGACTGTGCTGCATCAGTGAGGAACCGCTGCAGATAACCAGAAATAAGAGAAGCTGCACTTTTACATCCGCACCACTAGGTGGCGGTAGACGACAGCAGCTGGAGCGACGCTGTGTGCAGGTGTTGGAGGAGGATGGAGGGTGACAGGCCTCTCCAAAGCTCTGAGACCCGGACAGGAGTTTGTCTTGGATGTTTGCCTCTGGAACCAAATTAAACTTCACCAACCACTTACAGAAGGTTCCTGCTGCGGTGGATTCATGGCATTTCATCACTGGTGGAAACTTGATTACTCTCTTAAACATGTAGTTTAAGTTTCAAATGTTGTGAAGATGTGTTGCACAGCGTTAAACATGAGGTTGAAGCATCTAGTTCATTGCGTTGCTTCACTGCAGAGCTGCAACAGAGTTCTGAGCATTTTCCAGGTCCAGACTCTGGACTCGCTGGATTTCACCGATCGGGATGAACCACACACGTGAACGTGTTCCACCTTCCTTCACGTGGACGCGTTGGATCCGTCAGTGAGGAGAGGTGTAACGGCAGTAACGCCAGCAGAGACACGGATCAGGACCCTGGTGCCAACAGGTTCTGACAGTAAAGCTAATGGAAACGTGACACGGCCGCCGTTGAGTCTCGGTATTAATGGGAGTCATTTTCCCAGAAGTTGGTTGGTTGGCAGTCGATTCTGTGTCACGTGCAGCCAGAGATCAGCGTCTGTGTGGTGGCGCCAGCGACACTGATGCTGCAGAGCGTCTCTTCATCCACTAACCTCTGCTTACGCCCTCAAACCTACCGCAACGCTCATGTTCTACACGGGGAAGATGGACGTCTCCACCGTCTAGTGCAGGAAGAAAACACCAGCTTTCAGTGTAAAGAACCAAAGTGCATTTTAATATCAGCTGAATCTGAGAGATCCACGATCCTGAATAAAAGAAGTCTTTCAATGCCGGTGGAGGAAAACCACTGACTCCTCCACGCAGAGCCATGAGTGTGAGGAGAAGAATACATCTCAGGTTTGCAGGAGGGCCAGTCTGTGGCTCGTTGAGCCGATGCCCTGTGCTCTGCGTTCCCGGGCTCTGTGCTGTGGCCACCGTCTAGTCGTCGGCCCGCACCGCCAGCTCCAGGTCGGCACCGAACAGCTCCTTGTAAAGAGGGGGGAAGTGCGTTCGGACGACGTCGGGGTGAAGGGATCTGAACGCAGACAGCTTCTCCGTGTGACGACTGCACAGCGAGCGCAGCGCTGCCACTTTACATCTGAGCTGAGGGGAGAGGAGGAGAACAGTTATGTTACCAGGTCACCAGGGGGCGGGAGGCAGGGCACTGAGGTCTTTGTGGGAGGAGCCTGAAACCCACTGACGCGTAAGATGCCGACAGACAGCACAACGTGAGCCCAATCACTTCTGTAGGGTCCTAAACGCTTTTAAAGTGTTGTGCATTGGTGCTACATCCTGTGAATGAACTGAACTGATGGACAGGGAGAGACTGTATTCAAACCAAAGTCACGCAGTTCACCGCCTGTCCACAAGGTGGAGGTGTGGCCCTAGTTAGCACTTAAATCATGAGGGTCGCGGTGGCTGAAGGGCAACGGCCACCTCCATAGTCTGTAGCCCGTCCCTGACGGCGCTGGGACCTACCTTACTCAGAACCCCATCCTCTCTCTGGTTTTTCTGCAGGACGTGCAGCAGAGCCAACTGTGTCTTCTGCTGCAGCTTCTCCACCTGTAGCTTGTCCTGCAGCCATGACCGGTCTGCAAACACACACACGATTCAGCTGCTACACACAGCAGGTGCATATCGTTCACAGCGTAGTTTGGACGTGAAAGTGAGGAACATGAAGGAAGAGACGAACCTGCTGAGAGCAGAACAAACGCAGAGAACAAAGCCAGCTCCTCCTCCGTCAGGTGCAGCGAACACAGGCTCTTGGCGAAGTCGAAGACTGACGAGATCAAGTCATCGCAACCTGGACGCAGACGCAGGGAGAGAGCGAGAACAGAAACGCGTTGAGATGCTGGCGTGCAAGGATGTGACATCTGGGTTGTTTGTTCCCCGGCAGGGAAAGAAGAGTAGAAATTAAACATTTAATCGTTCTAATCTGACTCACAGACAGCGTTTACCTCGTTTATCTTCACAGCGCTTGAAATAACGTCTGCGATCAAGTGAATGTGTTCTGTGTCTTTCTGACTTGACAGTTTGTGACAAGCGTCACAGACACAGCTGGAGACAGGACGCCGTGCGGTTGGACAGTTCCTCCACTCACCTAAAGCGTTGAAGACGCCAGGACCCGCAAACTTCCCGTCAAAGTAGACGGTGTTGTTCTGCGCGTCAAACACCCGACACATTCGAATGAAGACGACCTCCAGGGAGCCTGGCAGAGAACGCGACATTCACATGTCAACAACCAGCAAACCGAAGGCTTAGAGCTGTGGAATGTTTGCCACTGCTGCCGTGTGTTCGTGGTTCTCACCAGCCTTCAGCAGCACGATCTGGTCGTTCTGGCTGAGATCCATGAAGCCGTTGATGCGTTTGGCGAACTCCACCACGTACTGGATGGCCTCAGTGATCTTGATGGCACAGAGCTGCCACATCACCTCTCGTGGCTACAGAAGCAGTGACGAGGAGGAATTTAAAATGACACCATATCTGCAGAACCAATGAACATGTTTGAAGCCAACGCACCTTTCGCTGGTAGTCGTCCACCTCGTCCTGCAGGTGGTTCTGACAGTTCATCTGCTGCAGCTCCTCCTTCAGGTACTGACACGTCTCGTGGTGAGACTTGGAGATGACGTGGGCCAGGTGATCTGAAACAAAGCGTGAGGTCAGGTCAGCGACGCCACAGCAGCCAGTAGAACTGGAAGAAGCTGGAGCTGCAGCCAGATGTCAGGGGAGGCAGGTGGAGGAAAACCCCAGTGAGCCCGACAGATGTGCACCACTACTGCCCCTACAATCAGCTCCAAGTCACGAGGCAAACGTTAGGGAGTCTGGTGCGTCTGCAGGCAGCGGAGTGGAGGCGACGTGCGGTGGGGCTACAACCAGTCATGGACACA
The DNA here is from genome assembly GCA_030770545.1 of Macropodus opercularis. Classification (NCBI taxonomy): domain Eukaryota; kingdom Metazoa; phylum Chordata; class Actinopteri; order Anabantiformes; family Osphronemidae; genus Macropodus; species Macropodus opercularis. The sequence goes on along the minus strand of CM061091.1, from coordinate 19,708,773 downwards.
CACGAGATGCTACAACTACAAAGTACCACAGACCCTCTGACGAAGCTGCACCACGATGAATGAAACAGTCTGATAATGAAGCCGGTGTTTGGATCAGGGGTTGGAGTTATTACATTAAATGCTCCTGTCAAAGGCAGAAACGTGAATAGAAAGGTCTCCGGGGAGCATAAGAAGATGATTTCCCCCAACGAGAGCCCTACTGCACCCAGTCGGCCCTAATTAACAGACGGCTAATTACCACACAGAGATTTTAATGAGCTCTGAAGATGAGTTTCCAACCTCCTGCTATTTTAAAACACCTTTCTCTTTGTGTTTGCCCCTGAGTCCCGTCTCCACCTCCTTCTCTTCTTTATCATCAGATTTCCTCCTCTTCGTCTCCTTCTGCGTTTTCCCTCCAGCTCTCGGAAGCTTCTGCTGCAGGATGTGTTTACACCCAGAGCAGCAGGAGTGGACTCGAGCAAACTTAGCACCGCTGGCTTTACATGAGTGAAGTCTGAGGAATAATAAAAAGTTAAAGCACAAAAGGAGAGAGTCCACTTTATTAGGAACACCCGAGAGTCTGAGGTCACACTGGGTTTTATTAGCAGGTGGTGCTAACGTTTCAGGCCCCGTAGTAAATGAGTGAAACAGTCTGAGATGGACATCCTGCTCTATGGCCACGTTCTGCTGCTACTATTCAGGGACTTTGCTAGAAGGAGAGTTTCTCTGCCAGCCAGTGCGGCTGAACTTCACGTCTGTTCACTCGTATTCTTATCAGGCCATCTGTGATTGACACGAAGTAGATGTTTGTGCCAGATGTACTGAAACTGTAAACGTATGGTCACAGTGACACCTGCAGTTATTCATCCTGGATGAGAAGTTTTCATTTACAGTCTAAGTAGTTAAATGGATGTGTTGGAGTAAGTGAAGTCAGAAAACTCACCGAGTTCGACCATGGACGCTGTGGGCGAAGTCTCTCCGTTGCTGAAGGAGAAGTACGGAAAGAAGCCGTTAGTGGAGCCGTAGTCGCACAGCGGCTCTGGTTTGATGCCGTTAATATCGAGCCCGGATTGGTCCGGAGACGGCTGGATGTCCAGGTAGAACCCACCTCCTCCCTCACCCCCAGAGTCCGTCTGGAAGTAAAGCACGTTTAGCCTTACGTCACTAACACCCCAACCCCATCAGAAGGTAAAATCACACACCTTGGAAGACAGCGATCCAACTTCAGCCGAGTCCTGCTCCATGTAGCCTCCCGGCTCCTCGGGGAGCTTCGTGAGAGCGGGGGAGGTGAGGCCGTAGGAGGGGGACAGTGGCTCGGCGTCGTCCAAGCTGGGGCTGTCGAGGCTGGGATGGGACAGGACGACGGGGCCCTGCTGCTGCTGGAGACGATGCTTCTGCACCTCAGCGTACAAACTGTCCCGCTGCTTCTTGGACATGCGGCCGAACTTTACAGCTGTTTCCAGACAAAGGACAGCAGAGAGGTCAGTCTGAGCAGAGCTACGCCACAAATTCACACTGAAGTGCATCTGTCATTTTGCCTCCTGACTCATGATCTCGTTCAGTTTTAGGACACTCGTCCCTCAACAGCTGACAGGACCACACAGAACAGCAGTGGGGCTGGAACGGGGACGACGCAGCCACGTGTAAAGTGCTGAGCACCAGATGTTTCTGCAGGTGAGTGCGTGTTCAGACGTCTCACCGTCGCGGGACATGCCCACCGCCAGGCATTTCTGCAGACGACAGTGCTGGCAGCGGTTCCGGCTCGTCCGGTCGATCACGCAGTTTTTCTGGCGAGGACACGAGTAGGTGGCGTTACTCTGCTGACTGCGCCTGAAGAAGCCCTGAGACAGAAGAGCCACAGTGTTTATGTCCAGACACCAGGTTACCTCCGGGTCTGTGAGGTGGCCTGGCCAGAACTACGCTCAGGTGACGAGTCTGTACGCAAATAAATCTTCATCAGTTGCTCGGTGGCTGTGAAATGAGCCTCCAGCTGCCAACAGCTGTCGCAGCAGCTGAACACCAGCCTGTGGGACCGAACGTCAAATGTTTCGTCCGACTGAGGCAGATAATGACGAGCAGAACAGAGAGCAGCTCTGCTCGTGACTGTGTTAGAAATATGCACAGATGACAAAGACCGTCTGTGTCTCTGAGGGTTGAACCTGTGACAGGCTGAAAGTGGTGGACAGCAAAAAGACAAACACAACGAGCTCAGGACGCGCTGCACCACAGAGGACAGCTTGGTGCCTACCTTGCAGCCCTCACAGGTGATCACCCCGTAGTGAATCCCTGACGACTTATCTCCACAGATCTTGCAGGGAATGATTTCAATCTGAGCTGCAGAGACACAGAACACACAGTCAACACAAAGAGCGACAGACGTCTGACAGATGGTCTGTTAAAAGGTGACGACACACAAGCACCGTGTGTGAACGTGTGATTGTACGACGAGCTTCTCCTCGTTACGCCGGGTTGTCTCCACCTGACGTCTGGTGCCTCGTGCCGTGAACTCGACCAGGATCTGTTCTTACTCTGAAACCTCCGGATCTCTGAAGCAGCAGCTCACACTGAGCCTGACGGCTGTATTTATATACTCAGCAGTTTGAGCAGAGTGACAGCTCGGCTCTATGTTTAGCAGAGGGAAGTTACGTAGGCTCACACACACTGTTACTACGCATGAACGCAAACACACCCTGCTCTTACAAACAAGCTTGTTGACTTGTTTTCTGTTCAACAGCAGAAGCAACAGGTCGTTTAATTACAGTCGATCAGTGTAACTGCACGTCCACATTACTGCGACTCATCATCCATAAGGAAACACATCCCACAGTTTGTCTGGGGAGGAACCAGACTCTTCATCACCCAGTAGGTGAGTTCGTTTTAGACATACGAAGATGTTTGAGCCGGAGGAGGAGACGCTTCCTATCGCCAGCGGCACCCAGTATGTTGATGCGTCAGTCCGACGAGCTCTGACCACCCGCCCAGCCGGGCCAGACTCAGACGAACCACAGCCGAGAGAGTTTCACCTGCTCTGGTGACGGAGAAGCTGACGGAAGGGAAAGATGCCATCACACAGGAATGATTCGCGGCAGACCTCCAGCTCAGCCTACGTCCTGGTTTCCTCAGCTACGGGCTCTACTTTAGAGGAACATGATAACAACCTGCAACTGTCCTCATCAACACCTGAAGGGACCAATAAGAACACAACTCAAGCTGACCAGCCTGGAGAGCTTTGATTGAGTGAGCAGGAGCCACTGACCAACACAACACGAAGCAGCTGCTCGTCCTCGCTCACGTCTTGACGTGAGCCAGGTCAGCACAAAATATCACTGGTAGAATGTGTAAAATAGTGGTTAGCAGGGCTCACGTTGGGTTGATCAGAAGCTTCAAAATGTACAGAGTCCCATCAAAGATGTAATACGGTAAATAAAAGACTTGTGGAGCACATTTCACACAGTGGTTCGAATGTGGCACATTCTGCGTGTTCAGACAACAGCGGAACCACAAACAAGCAAAAGCCTCACACACAGCGGCCGGTGAAACCCACACAGCCAGCGCCTCGCTGCCGCTGCCTCTCCGTAATTAGCCGTGCGAGCGCTAATCCCGGCTGAATTCTGCGCTTCAACATCAAAGACGATGTTCAACAAAGCCGCTGCCTGAAATTAGAGCCGCGGTTATTTATACAGCAGCTGCAAACACAAACATCCTCTTTGTTTTCTGGGCCTGCGCAGCCACTCGGCGCGTCTTCATCTGCTGACAAACAACAACAACAACCTGTGTCTGAAACCTCAAAACCA